>JARQOC010000003.1:875293990-875893990 GCA_033576535.1 Allobates femoralis | reverse complement strand
GGGCCTTGCGACATCGAGCTTCTGCTCTACAGGTGTGTCAGGCGGCCACTTGGTCCAGCCTGCACACTTTCTCTAAGCACTATATGGTGCATGCCCATGCCTCTGCGGATGCGAGTTTGGGCAGGCGGGTTCTCCAGGCGGCGGTTGCCCACCTTTAAAAGGGAACCATGTGTTATCCGTCTTGTTGAGGAACTCTTCCCGCCCTGGGGTATTGCTTTAGGACATCCCCATTGTCTGGGTCTCCCATTATGATGATCAGAAAAAAGAGAATTTTGTTTACGTACCGTAAATTCTTTTTTCTTGAATCATCAATGGGAGACCCAGCACCCACCCAGTTGTTCCGTTGCATGTTTGCATTTGATCTGTTCTCTGTTGAGACAGTGTTTCCGGGTTGTTACACCGTCTGGGCACGGCATTCTTCCCGATGTTTCGGGTGTGGTTTATTTCTCCTCGCAGCTTATGGACTAAACTGAGGAAGTCTCCTACGGTGGGGGTTTATAAGCGGAGGAGGCGGTGCTACAAATTTGTAGTACCTAGTGTGACCTCCGGAGGGCAGCGCCCTAAACCCCATTGTCTGGGTCTCCCATTGATGATTCAAGAAAAAAGAATTTACGGTACGTAAACAAAATTCTCTTTTTTCTGCAAATGCAGCCCACAATATGTCCACCCTACATTTATGCAAACCACCAGCCAATGAGTATGCGAGTCCAGCCAATGTGTATGAAAACCCCCAGCGTGTATGTGAGTCCAGCTAATATTCATGCAAGCCCCCAGCCAGTGTATAAGGCTAGGGTCACATTTGGGATGTTGCATCTATTTGAGGGATGCATTAGAGGATGCTTTTTTTTTCCTTGCCATTCCCAGGACATGTGTGTTCATGTTTAACACATGCGTTAACGGATGCATTTGCCCTAATTCTCCAGTGTTAAGTTAACGCATCCGTTTTCCAAAATGGTCCAAAAGATGCTGCAGCCCGCGTTATGATGTGAGCTGCAAAAAACACTCAGCGCCAAATGCATAGCACTTTGGCAAAGCAATTTTTGCATTGGAGTCTATGGGTGTGTTAACGCATCCGTTTTTACACATTTGCACATGAAAGAAGCATTTTTTTGGCAGATGCATGGCGCAACTTGCACCTGCCCTGAACCTGGGGAATCCGTTAAAAATTTAGTGGCAGGCAAGGAGATCACCTGCTCTATGCATCACTATGGTTACCCGATGTTTACTGCAGCCGGCGGCTTCACAGACAATCCCCGCTTATGCGCTTTTGTAGAGTGCACAGGAAAACACTGCAGACTGTGCTTCCTGTGCGCTCTACAATACCGCATATCAGGGAATTCACTATGGAGCCGGCGGCTGCGGTAAATATCGGGTAACCATAGTGATGCATAGAGCAGGCGGCGCATAGCGTTACATGCCGTTTAAAGCTATGCACTCTGCCTGCCTGCCACTAAGTTTTTAATGGAACCCAGCCAATGTGTACTGGAGCCTCGAGCCCAGTCATTGTGTAAGCTCAGAACCCAGCCAATGTGTATTGGAGCCTCGAGCCCTGCTATCATATAAGGGAGTCCAGTCATTGTGTACTGGAGCCTCGAGCCCTGCTATCATATAAGGGAGTCCAGTCATTGTGTACTGGAGGCTCGAGCCCTGCTATCATATAAGGGAGTCCAGTCATTGTGTATTGGAGCCTCGAGCTCTGCTATCATATAAGGGAGCCCAGTCATTGTGTACTGGAGGCTCGAGCCCTGCTATCATATAAGGGAGTCCAGTCATTGTGTACTGGAGCCTCGAGCCCTGCTATCATATAAGGGAGCCCAGTCATTCTGTACTGGAGCCTCGAGCACTGCTATCATACAAGGGAGTCCAGTCATTCTGTACTGGAGCCTCGAGCACTGCTATCATACAAGGGAGCCCAGTCATTCTGTACTGGAGCCTCGAGCACTGCTATTATATAAGGGAGTCCAGTCATTGTGTACTGGAGCCTCGAGCCCTGCTATCATATAAGGGAGCCCAGTCATTCTGTACTGGAGCCTCGAGCCCTGCTATCATATAAGGGAGCCCAGTCATTGTGTACTGGAGCCTCGAGCCCTGCTATCATATAAGGGAGTCCAGTCATTGTGTACTGGAGCCTCGAGCACTGCTATCATATAAGTGAGTCCAGTCATTGTGTACTGGAGCCTCGAGCCCTGCTATCATATAAGGGAGTCCAGTCATTGTGTATTGGAGCCTCGAGCCCTGCTATCATATAAGGGAGTCCAGTCATTGTGTACTGGAGCCTCGAGCCCTGCTATCATATAAAGGAGCCCAGTCATTGTGTACTGGAGCCTCGAGCCCTGCTATCATATAAGGGAGTCCAGTCATTGTGTAAGCTCAGAGCTCACCATTGTGCGGAGCCTCGGGGGCAGGTTATAGAGCAATCTATCACAATGTATGGAGAAGTTGTGTCCACAGAACATGACAGATTCATCCAGACATTTACTGATATCAATGCATTAAATAACATGAATTTACCCAACACCAGCAGAAACATGACTCTATGAAAACCCTTCTGGACTCATCCCAAATCATCATGTTACCTCCTCAGGACTAGTAATATTCTGTGCTATATACAAGGATGATCACTCACCTGCTGCTCCTGAGGAATAGGTGCAATGCTCTTTACTGCGAGGAAGAGGATACTGCTCTCCTCCCAGAGGTGACGGCCTTATATACAGGACCAGACATAGGTAGGTGGCACCTGGATGAAAGAAAACATGAGAAAACACTCCCTAAAGCAAAGGAATGTTGTGCACTCAGTCACTGTGATTAATGAGCCGTGCTCTTCCTTATGAATTGTGATCTACACAGACAGGAGTGATGCTCTGCACAGTAAGACAAGTGATGCTCTGCACTAAAGGTAAAACAATACAGGTCAAAAGTTTGGACACACTTGTTCTTGCAATGATTTTCCAAATGAAAACAAGGAGTAAAGAAAATCATCTGAAACAAACCAGAATGTGTTACACCTCAGGTTCCTCATGTTCCCCCTTTTACACCTCAGGTTCCCCATGTTCCCCCTTTTACACCTCAGGTTCCTCATGTTCCCCCTTTTACACCTCAGGTTCCTCATGTTCCCCCTTTTACACCTCAGGTTCCTCATGTTCCCCCTTTTACAGTGATGACGGCTTTACACCCCTCGGTATTCCCTCCAGAAACTTCACCAGGACATCATCTGAAATGGCTTCCCACAGTCTTGAAGGATTCCCAGAGATGCTGAGCATTTATCGGCTGCTTTGCCTTCACTCTGGGTCCAACTCACCCAAATGTCACCGTTGGGTTGAGGTCGAGTGATTGTGGAGGCCGTGTCCTCTGACACAACCTCGTTTCTTCTCCTCCTTCGTCACATCACCCCTTATAAATACTGAAGGTGTTTTTGATCATTGTGCTGTTATAACTCAAATGATGGTCCCACTAACAGCAAACCAGATGGGACGGTGGTTGAAGGAGAACACTGTGGTATTTGTGGTGCCCCTGCAACTAGGTGGCCACAGGGTAAGTTGCAGCCAGGATAGGTAGGATGGTCACTCCACACAAACACCCACACACACACTCTGACCCTGACCCTAAGTCACTTCATGTCAGGCGAGGGGTGGCGGGAGTAGCTACGTGTGGGAGGGAAGTAGAGAGATCCTGGACAAAGGGGTGGAAGAACTAGACTCCAAAGGACCTAGGAGCACTATGATGGAGGCAGAATTCCCTGGAGGGTGAGGAGGAGGGAAGCATCCACAAGCCAAGGCACCCTTCAGCTAAGTGTCGCAGACAGAGAGAACAACGGGGCCCAGCTACTTTTTCCACTAATGGCCGAGAGGGAACCCAGGCAGAATCTGTGGAGAGATAAAAGGAGCCAGGTGATTCTGACTAACCCAGGTCACTGGTGGCTGGGCCAAAGAACCAGGTGACGGCTCTGTGGTCAGGAATGCTTCAAGCCCCTAACCACAAGACACCCGGCGGGGTGCGGGAACTCTATGTCCCGAGAGCCAACAACCAGTGCGGTGTAGGACAAAATCATCATACTAGGTCTAGTGACTCAGAGTGTGGGATAGATTACTGCAGAGCCATTGACGGCTGGACGTGAAGGAGTGGAGAGAGAAACAGAGGGCCCGAGAGGTACACTGAGGGGAGTGATGCAGAGGAACCACCCCAGCTGCAGTGAGAACCTGAGCCCGTGGCCCTTGTGTGAACCCGGTCCACTGCGAGTGTGTAAGAGAACTGTAAAGTACTGTGGCAGAGACTGTGTTGTTGTGTTGGCAGTGAAGTAAAGTACACGGTGAACTCAAGAACTGTGTGTGAGACTTATTGATGCTGTGACTGCAGCAGCTCACCTGCGGAGCCACACACTTGTTCCTGCCATAGGAGAAGCTGCGGGAGGAGAGCAATTGCAGTGTCCCGATAACTCACCATCCCCACACCTGCCCTGGGGACAAAAGCCCTAACCGTGGAGGGCTCATCATCCCTGCCACCTCCACCATCATCCCCAGCTGTCTGAACGGCAGCAGTGGCCCATATTAGCACAAACCACGGGTGGCATCACGTAGGATTACAACAAACTTTATTCCCGTTTTCTTTTATCCCCTTTTTATTGCTGCACGTGGGCATACGGAGTCGGGTCATGTTGTCGTGGCATTCCCCTCTGCAGACTGACGAGAGGACCCGATTCCAAGTACCCCTGCCCCGGGGTGTGACATATTCAAACAAGAAGAATGTAGCCAGGTCACCTGAATCGGTTACTGTTCATGGAGTCTGGGTAAATGCACTGGGTTAATGTGGAGACAAAGTAGAAATGAAGAAGAGCTCCAGCTATAAATTTCAAAGCTTTAATAGCAGCAGTAAAATCCAAGTTGCAAAAATCAAGATAGAACGCACAAGAACAAAAATGTGCTGATCACTTCAAACCACTAGAGACCTGTACAGAGCTACACGGTTCAGACCTATCTGCATCCTTTGGCAAATGATGGTCCCCAGGGCTGTATTTAGCGTTCCTGCTGCCCTAGACACTTTCAGTGGTCATGCCCCCTACTGATCAGTCAGGGTATGTGCACGCAGCATTTTATTTTTTATTCAGATCTGCTCTGTTTCCAGACTGAGAAAGCATTAATTGTAAACAGAATATACTATCATGTAAAAGGGACTGCTGCCCATACCATTCCCACATACCCTGCTGCTCATCTCCAACGCTGCTGCCCATCAGCACATCCCTGCTGCTCATCCCCCCATATGTTCCACACTGCTGCCCATCACTGAAGCCCATCCCCCCCTTCCTGTTACCTATCCCCCATATGTTCCACATTGCTGCTCATCGCTGCTGCTCATCCCTCAATCCCTGATGCTCATCCCCCATAAATTCCATGATGCTGCCCATAACCCTATCCCTCCCTCCATGTTCCATGCAGGCTTCTCCTTCCTCCTCCTTCCACCCCTGGCGCTATCTTCAGCTATTCAGCGCTTACCTGGTACCCGGCATCTTCTTCCTCCGCCTCCTCCTGTGTGGCGCTCTGCAGTCCTGTCGGCTGCAGTGATGACTCATCATCACACTGCTGTCCTCTGCAGGAGATTCGCACAGTGGTACATCGGGGAAAGAAGCTGATTGGAGCTTCACTGACCCCAGAAGTGGCGGTGCTCACAGATTCACTTGTTACCACGTCTTAAAGGTGCAGTTACAAGTGAACGTGGTGACCCCCTCCCTCCTCCAAAAACTCTCTGGATTTAGTAAAGCATTCAGAGGAGGGAGGGAAATGAAGTTAATATTAAAAATTATTTATTTTTTCAAATTTTGATCCTAGAGCCGCCCCCTGGAACCTGACACCCTAGGCACATGCCTTCATCTGTCAAGTGGAAATATGGCCCTGATGGTCCCACTAACAGCAAACCAGATGGGATGGTGCTTGGTGGACAACATTGTGGCATTCAAGCTGGAAAGGTGTGCCTTGAAATTGTAATAAATTACCAATAACATCACCGGAATAGCACGCCACACACCTACACCTCCACCACCATCACACCTCTCCACCATGCTTTACAGTGGCCACTACACATGTAGACACCACAAAAGACAAAGCGGTTGATACCAAAAACCTCAAATTTTGACTCCTCATTTAGAGTACAGTAGACAGTTCAGATTTCCACTGGTCTAATCTGAAGTACTTGTGATGTTCAGCATTAACATTGTGTCAGCAAAACCCACCTGATGGTCACAAACACATTGTGAAGGTTCAGTCGATGTTGAGCAGGGGCCGGATGACACCATGCAGCCGGCTAATCACAGTAATGGTAGTATCATAGATGGCAAGGGCATTATCGTGATTGACAAGCAAACCCCGCATATTCTGTGGCTTAAAATCAGGCCCAAACATGTGGGGAGAGGAATCAAGTATGGTGAACGAGTACCAAGATATTCATAAGTCACGAGCAGAGCCGTGCTTGTTCACTCATCACTAGTAAGAAACAGTATGTGGAGAAGACAACCCAACCCAGAGGTGAAATCCCCACAGGCAGAACATCCTGAAAGGTTTCCTTATACACCGGCTTTCCATCATTGCACCATCCATCACAATAAAGACAAACATCTCAGAGTCGCTCCCTTTGAATGCATTCCTAAACAGAGCAGTAATCATACTGAAAAGAGAAGAATTATACTGGATCTACAAGACTCACACCCTCAACACTCACCGGTTACATGAAATACCTGATAGGTTTTTATATTTTGTTATTATCTCACCATTTTATTTACATAAATAAATCAATTTAATGATTTTAAGTGTTAATTCCAATTCCCCTTTTTATCCATTCATCAATACATAGATGGTCATATTTTTGCTTTCCCATCATATCCTATATATTTTTTTTATATATTTCTGATCATATCTAAGTGATATAAATACGTTATACATGCTTATTTTAATAGATAATACTTCCTCTTGTGATCTTGATTGCTATTATTTTTTCCTCTATTGTACGTCACGTACACACTTCTCTGCACATGATGTAGGGTGCGCCTGTAAGGATTAATTCATCTCCTCTCACTTAATCCAGCACTCAACCTCTGTTATAAACTAAAGTGGAGATAAATCACACCCCAATACCATCTACACACCTCAGTTACACAACACACTTCCATCATTCATCAAACACATTGTGATCAGTCCCCAAAATGTACTAGGGTTGACAATCAACAGGGTCACACACTCTCTTAGGCTGCGTTCACACACAGTATATTTCCTGGGCGCGCACGTTTTTTAGCATCGTTTTGCAGTCGCGCTATTAAGCGCAGGTTAAAAATTGTGGTGCATTCACACACTATGTTTTTTTACGGCTGCATTTCTCCCCCAAAAGTGCAGGAGGGAAGTGATGTCACACGGGGGAGGAAGAATCCTGTGTTCCTCCCCCGTGTGACATGTATCTATATGCACTGCGAAAGCTAAATAAAAGTTATCAGAAGGTATTAAAAATAAAAAAATACCGTAGAATAGTTACCCCTCCGCCAGCTGTCCTGGGACCTGAGGCATCCACGTCTGATCTGCTGCCAGGGCCTTAGATATGTGATTGGCAGGTAGCGATCATGTGATATGTCATGTGACACATCAGCTGATCGCTATCGGCCAATCACATTTTAAGGTCCTGGCAGCAGATCACATGTGGATGCCCAGGTCCTGGGAACAGCCGGCGGAGGGGTAAGAATTCTATTTTAAATACCTTTTGATAACTTTTATCTAGCTTTTGCAGTGTATATAGATACATGTCACACATAGCACATGGGGGAGGAACACAAGACTCTTCCTCCCCTGTGTGACATCACTTCCCTCAGCGCCCGCCATTATATGCGCTGGAGTTGCGCATTGTCTGAACGGCGATGCGTAATTCCAGTGGTTATAATGGGGCCTATGGGAGAAACCGTGAACTAAAAAGCGAAAAGAATTGACAATGTTGAAAAATGTTTTGTATCTAAAAAAAATCCCACTATACCCTTCATGTACCATCTTCCAAAGGTGCACAAAAATATATCTAAACCTCTGGCATATCCGGGCTAGGGTCTCTAACAAGCAACTTGGCAATGTATATTGATAAAATATTACCATGTCTTTCAACTGGAGAGCTACTCCTCTGATCAATATCCTAAAAGATCACCCTTGGGAGAATTCATTCTGTTTCTTAACAATGGATGTAGCTTCACTCTATACCAATATACAGCACAGTATTGGTTTAGCATGTATAGAACATATACTACAAGATGATGACAGGATTCCTCCGGCACAAGACACCTTTGTACTCAAAGGTTTAGAATTTATTCTCAACATCAACTATTTTACTTTCTCAGATATTTTTTATCATCAGATTAAAGGTAATGCTATGGATTCAAATGTAGCATGCTCATATGCTAATCTGTTCATAGTGGTATTCAAAGAAATCTACTGTATATAAAAAAAACTATAAGTTCAGCAATGGGTCAATTTTGTATAAAAGATATATAGACGACATTTTCATCATGTGGGATAATGATAAAAATAATCTGGACAAATTTGGGGGATTTACTTTTGAACCACACACTAGCCATGAGATGATAGATTTTTTTTAGATCTAAACATCTTTATAAAAGACGGCCATACTATAACTAAAACGTTATTAAAGAAAGTTGACAGAAACAGCTATATTCATTTTTCCAGTGGACATTACAACTAATGAATAAGGGACATTCCTATTAATCAGTTTAAAAAAAATTGTTCAATGCAAGATGATTTTTTGAAACAATCAAATCTCTTAAAGGATAGGTTCATCACACAGAACTATCCACAAGAATTAGTAAATAATGCCTATGACGAGAGCAAAAAGGTCTCACAAGAAGCTGTACTATGTCCAAAGACAAATACATGTAGTGATGATCGCTATGTTTGTAATTTTATTACAGCTTATAATAAATGCCATCTGAATATTAAGAGAGTCTTGAGTCCTATCACAACATTGGCCTATTCTCCTAAGTGACCCTGTTTTGGGAAAAATACTACCAAAACAACCTAGCTTTATATGGTCCTCTTTTTATTTTATTATGTTGTCTACACACATATTAGAAATTTAAAAATATGTAGAGTAGGACCACTCTATCTGAGACATTCCTTGACGTGGGAGAGTGGCTCAAAAGATTATTTCAAAAATCTTTTGCGAAATGTCTTTATTTGTATGCAGTATGGTAGTGACAGGTGCACTTACACATTTATTTATTCAGAAATTTTTGGCTGTGCTGGCTCCCCCTGTGTTCTTACCAAAACAACATAGTATCACATATCACAGAGCACCACCATACAAAATATAATAGCCCCCAGCCGGCTGAAAAAGCCTCCTAATTTAACAAATGCAAAATGTAGAGAAAAACCTTCCAAACCTATGAAAAGTTCTTTTCAATGCGGCAAAAACAATGTCTTTGTTGTTCAGCAATACAGTCAACTTGTATTTTCACTTCCACCACCACAGGTATGACGCATGGGATAAAACATGAAAGATGCCGCACCACAGAATTTGTTATTTATGTACTGGAATGCCCATGTGGATACCAATATGTCGGGCGCACTACACAAGAGCTACATTGTAGGATCAACAAGATTAGATCCAATATAAAAAGGGCTTTGCACAGCTTGGAGTATCATATCATTTCGATAGAATACACAATAGAGACCCCAATTTACTTAAAGTCATAGCTATTGACCCAAAATCACAATTAACAGAATTGAAGCTCTTAACAAAAAAGAACAAGTTTGGATCTATAAACCAGATACATTAAAACCCAAGGGTCTTAATTTGATTACTGAAATGATTTAATCTTTTTACTCACATTAAAACCATATAAAACCCTATATCTCTACCCCATACAAATTGGAGAGACACTGATTAATATAAGGGGAGGACTCCAACACAGTGTTGTTTGAATTTTATATCACAATCACATATTTTGTTTCTATACTATAATCCTATAGTATAATCCTTTAATCCTATAATCCTATACTATATTCCTTCAATCCTATAATCCTATACTATAATCCTACAAAGGCTCTGTGTATTGTCCCAACATAAGAGAATCATCATTTGATTTTTTGCTTCTACCCTGGCACAAATAATATATAAGTCATATGTACTGATGTCATTTTACCTTTGATAGATGTTGTCATGTGCTGTGCTCCAGAGATATATGTGAATCTCGATATGCATGTTTATTATCCAATTTTTTCTACATGCGCCACCTTGGAAATTGCTGAAAAGTAATAATTTTTTTACAATTTGTTGCTCTTTTTACGAGCTTTCAATATACTATTTATTAAAATATATTAAAACAAAAAATAAAAAATAAAATATATTTTCTGTAGAAATATATTTCCTGTAAAATCATGACAATAACAGAGTTGAGGGGCCCCAGAGCAGTGGGGTACTCGAAAACGGGCGATAATGTCTCAGAAGAGTCACAGGCGTCGGTGCCCGGTTCTGTGGCCCTGGGTTCATCTTAAAAAGGGGAGTTTCTGGCTTAGTACTCTTGCTATGCTCGGGTCCACCTCCCTGCATGTTGGCGCTCTTTTCAGAGCCAGCCCGCATGCAGGGATTGGCTGACAGACACTGTAATGCCACAGCCATGTTGGTTGCGGCTTTACCGTGATTGGCTGGCCGCACAGCGTCATCAGGTCTTTATAAGGCCTGACCGCGCTGTGCTTGTCACTCTGCGCCATTAGACAGTCAGTGTAGGGAGAGCTCCTGCTGATTGAGGGACAGATTTGTGGCCTTTCAGCTAGTGTAGGCACAGGGCTGCCAGTCTAATTACCACAACAGTCCTTCTGAGGACTAATAGAGCTGTATACAGGCAGGGAAGCAGGGTATATAGCAAACTTCGTTGTGCCAGTATACCAGCCTGCATTGTGGCGCCCCACAACGAGTGCGCCACAGGAAGGTATTGCATCCCTAACTGAAGATGCAATATCGTCCGTCTCAGGGGTGAAACGGTTAAATCCAGAGCTCCATGTACCACATGCACCACTCAGAGGAAGAGGGCCAATCAGGTCCTAGTGGGAGGAGTGTAAGGTGTAGTGTGTGGGGAAGAGAGAAGAGTAGTGTGGGTGGTTGTTGTTGCGAAGGAGAGGAAGAAAGGAGAGGAACAGGAGCTTGCACAGTGCCGTGCAGCCCTGGAAAAGCAACTCAACAGGGAGGGCACCAACTAATGGTGACCCAGACGAGAAAGCGGGCAAACAGCTAAAAGCAACAGGCCCAAAGACACCCATGCCCAGTCCTACCGGACACCGGTTCCGAGACAGTCAGACGTCTACCGCTGTCCTGCAAAACCGGAGTGACGGAGCAGCTTTATAGGAGCGCCTCACTACAGCCACGTTCTCACAGTCTTACCAGGAGGATACCCACGATTGGGGTAAAGGACCCTATACAGTTGGCCTGAGTACTCAGCCAAAGTAGTTCACTGAGGTCCTCCCAGTACCCTACCTGGTGCACCAAGGCAGCAAAGGCAACTAGAACAGGACAGTTAGTAACGGTGGGAACACTGTGGAACTCTGGACAGAGACTGTTCACCACTGAGACCACCCGGTCCGTTTCCTAAGAACTGTATACCGTGTACCGTTTTGGAATACAGTAAAGACCCGTTACAGAGGAGCATCGTGTCAGTGCATTTCTTTCAGAACTGTTAGTAACTATCTCATTCACCAAACTACCCGAGCTGCCGTATTCCATCCCTGCAGCTCCTGGCCCCGGGGACTATTGCTCATCCTGTGGGGAGCATCCCATCTAGCTGCCGCATATCCCCCGGAGCTCTCAGCAGCGCCGGTGCCATCACCGGACACCCTCAGGTGGCGTCACGACAATCAATACTTTATTCCCCAATTCCCTAATCCCTTCCAGTTGACCACTGGGCCCCACAGCCTCAGGCGTGGAACCGTGACAAGTGAAGCATCGCCTGAGACCTGAGAACCCGTCAACGGTGGGTCAATTCTGGCGTTCACGAACAGGATTCGAACAGGCCCGTTTCCAACGGGTATTGTGTGCCTTACAGAACTTTTATCGTCCAAAAAGAACTTTTCCCGCCCTTTCTACTGGGCCAAAATGGCGGGTCCCGCCATGTGAGAAACTATGTGCTGGCCCAGGGTCGTGCCTCAGTCCCTCGTTGTGGGAGGGCCATGGCAGAGGCGCCAAAATCCTTGCCCGCCCCGATTGCTGGAAACAACCAAGGGGGCGGGCCAAAGACTAAACCACTCCTGCCGGAAACCGAAAATGGCGGCAGGCACGGAACAACGCAACGGAGGTCCGGTAACCAGTGAGAACCCGCCAGCCGAGACGCAGCCCATCATCACCAGTGCAGAAGCCCGGGCAGAGCGAGATGACCCTGAGGCCCTACCTGATGACAGCGGCAGCCAGACCAGAGCGGAGTCAGAGGAAGCCGAGGAGCCGTCCAGCCAGCCCAGCTCCGAGGAGGATGATAACTGGAAAGGCGACGTCGAGGAAGTCGGGGCATCCGGGCCCCGCACGGTGCAGAAGGAGCTCCAGCCGCACGGACCAGCTAGACGGGTCGGTGTAGCCACAATCACAGGTGAGCGGATCCGTGCACCAGCTTCAGAGCACCCAGACCGGGACTTGTATCTTACTGACTGTACGAGTTATGAGAGACACGTGGGGCCCCCTGGATGGTGTGCCCTGCGTGCATGCAAGTATAATAAGTAAATTGCAGCAGCTTGGTCATGTAGATAGTTGTTAAATATGAAATGCTTTTTCTTTTGCAAGACTCATAGACTTTCATGAGGACTTTTTGCTAAAAACTGTTTCGCAGCGTTTGAAGTCATAGAGCCTCTCGGACGGGAAGAACACAAGAATACTGTAGTTATTAAAAGTATTATATTATTGTTATGCATATATAAAAATATTTCTCTGTATGGGTCGGGTTTTGTGACACTTGGGGACAAGTGTAATTTCCCAAGGGGGAGTGTGGCGCCCCGCAACGAGTGCGTCACAGGAAAGTATTGCATCCCTAACTGAAGATGCAATATTGTCCGTCTCAGGGGTGAAACGGTTAAATCCAGAGCTCCATGTACCACATGCACCACTCAGAGGAAGAGGGCCAATCAGGTCCTAGTGGGAGGAGTGTAAGGTGTAGTGTGGGGGAAGAGAGAAGAGTAGTGTGGGTGGTTGTTGTTGCGAAGGAGAGGAAGAAAGGAGAGGAACAGGAGCTTGCACAGTGACGTGCAGCCCTGGAAAAGCAACTCAACAGGGAGGGCACCAACTAATGGTGACCCAGACGAGAAAGCGGGCAAACAGCTAAAAGCAACAGGTCCAAAGACACCCATGCCCAGTCCTACCAGACACCGGTTCCGAGGCAGTCAGACGTCTACCGCTGTCCTGCAAAACCGGAGTGACGGAGCAGCTTTATAGGAGCGCTTCACTACAGCCACGTTCTCGCAGTTTTACCAGGAGGATACCCACCATTGGGGGAAAGGACCCTATACAGTTGGCCTGAGTACTCAGCCAAAGTAGTTCACTGAGGTCCTCCCAGTACCCTACCTGGTGCACCAAGGCAGCAAAGGCAACTAGAACAGGACAGTTAGTAACGATAGGAACACTGTGGAACTCTGGACAGAGACTGTTCACCACTGAGACCACCCGGTCCGTTTCCTAAGAACTGTATACCGTGTACCGTTTTGGAATACAGTAAAGACCCGTTACAGAGGAGCATCGTGTCAGTGCATTTCTTTCAGAACTGTTACTAACTATCGCATTCACCAAACTACCCGAGCTGCCGTATTCCATCCCTGCAGCTCCTGGCCCCGGGGAGTATTGCTCATCCTGTGGGGAGCATCTCATCTAGCTGCCACACATCCCCCGGAGGTCTCAGCAGTGCTGGTGCCATCACCGGACACCCTCAGGTGGCGTCACGACAATCAAGACTTTATTCCCCAATTCCCTAATCCCTTCCAGTTGACCACCGGGCCCCACAGCCTCAGGCGCAGAACCGTGCCAAGTGAAGCATCGCCTGAGACCTGAGAACCCGGCAACGGTGAGTCAGCATCACATCTGGGGCTGGTGTAAAGGCTCATCCATCCCAAAACAGTGCTTTTAGGGATTAATTTAGCTCTCTGTAGGCAGGAGTGGGTTGTAGTGGAAATTAGGATACGCCAAAACACTCTGTATTCTCGTCAGCGTTTGTATCTGACTGGTACACCTGCTGGGATTTAACCTCTAATCTCTAATCTCAGTGTCCAGCTAAAAACCAACTCTTGTCTGCATTCATTTAGCATCTTAGTGCGGCAGGAGTGGCTTGTAGCTCCAAGTAGTATACGCCAAAACACGGTTATACGCGTCAGCGTTTGTGTCTGACAGTTCCAGCTGCTGGGATTAACCCGCTCTAATCTGTAATCTCAGTGTGCAGCTAAAAACCATCTTTTGGACGCCTTCATTTAGCTGTATACAGGCAGCACAACATTGAAAATGCGCAAGGCTGTTGACAAGGGACAAGGAACTGGAGGTGATGGTGGTGCAGCCAGAGGCCGAGGCCGTGCGCAAGCTCGAATTGTGCCACGACAAATGCCCACATCATCTCGCTCGACCTTCCTGTCCCAATGTCTAGGGGACCGCAGCAGTACACCACTATTAAACCAAGACCAGTGTCAACAGGTTGTTAGTTGGATAGTGGATAATGCTTCCAGTCAGTTCGGCACCACCACAAATACCCTGTCTTCCACACGGTCAAGTGTCAGTAGCCGTGAGACTGGACTGCACATTCCACGCCCTGATCCTCCTTCCTCCCACCATGCCGAGTGCCCGGCCCCGGACATATCTGATCCCACACTTCGACACTCCGAAGAGCTGTTAACTTATCCATTCGTAGATTCTAGCCTCTCGCCAGCTCCAGTTGAAGTGGGTCATGAAGAGATCGTATGTAGCGATGCCCAAATATTTGAGCAGACACGGTCTCACGAAGGCAACGGTGGGAACGTGTCTCAACAAGAGGTGGACGATGATGAGACACAATTGCCAAAAAGTCAGGAGGAGGATCAGGGTGCAGAAGTGGAAGATGACGTGGTGGATGATCCAGTAACTGACCCAACCTGGCAGGAGGACATGCAGAGCGAGGACAGCAGTACACAGGGGAGTTAGGCGTAGCATCACAACAGGCCGGAAGAAGCAGGGTGGTGGCCACAGGCAGAAGGCAGGCAACTGTTCCCCAAAACAACAACACAACAGAAGTTGCCAGTACAACTGTTAGGTCTTCCCAAGTCTGGCTGTTTTTAAGGTGTCTGCAGGTAATTCCAAAAAGGCCATTTGCAACACCTGCCATGCCAACATCAGCAGGGGTAGCAAAACTCGCTGCTTGACCACCACCAGCATGATCAGGCACATGTCAGCAAAGCACTAGGGATGAGCGAGTATACTCGCTACTATTTGGTATTCGCCGAATAGTAGCGGTATTCGGGCTACTTGCTACGTAGCGCCATCTGATTGGCCAGATCGCTACCGGTTATCTGATTAGCTGGTAGTGAAAGGTCCTTGTCCAGCGAGCGGAGGTGAGGTTTTCCGGTCCCGGTGCAGGTGTCGGACAGGTGAGTATGTAAGTTTATTGTTTTTTAACAATTTTTATTCACTTTTAGGCTACTTTCGCAGTGTATCTGTAGATACACTGCAAAAGTATTCATACTCGCTATACTCGCAACAAGTAGCGAGTACCGCTACCTACTCGTTGCGAGTATAGCGAGCACGAATAATAAGGTACTCGCTCATCCCTACAAAGCACCCGACTTTGTGGGATGTACAGCAGAGTCCAGGAGCAGTGTCTGCGGGTGACACCGCTGCGTCTTCCACTGTTGTGCGTGCGAGCCAATCCCCTGTCCATACTGCATGCTAAGATGCCTGCTGTCCTTCACCTGTAGTTGCACAAACAGAAATAGCACCATCATCAACCACGTCCTTGTCCCAGCGCAGCGTTCAGTTATCCATACCCCAATCTTTGGAATGCAGGCGCAAATACGCTGCCAACGCCCCACATGCCACAGTTCTAAATGCACACATTTTGCGACTGCTTGCGATGGAAATGTTGCCTTTTAGGCTAGTGGAGACGGAAGCATTCCGCGACCTGATGGCGGCGGCTGTCCCACGTTACTCGGTCCCCAGCCTCCACTATTTCTCCCGGTGTGCCTTCCCTGCATTACATAAGCACATGCCACAAAACATCAGACGTTCCCTTAACAACGCAGTTTCAGGCAAAGTCCACCTAACCATGGATACGTGGACAAGTGCTTGCGGGCAGGGCCAGTACATCTCACTGACGGCACACTGGGTTAATATTCTGGAAGCCGGGACCCAGTCTGAGCGAGGGACGGAACACGTCCTTCCGACACCGAGGATTGCAGGCCCTAACTCAGTCAGGGTTTCACCCACAGTGTTCAGCTCTGGAACGTCATGCTCCTCAGCCTCCTCCTCCTCCTCCACTTCACCCTCCACACCAGTCCCAAGCTGGAAGCACTGCAGCACTGCCTCGGCTAAGCGGCAAAAGGCTGTGCTGAAGCTAATATGCGTAGGTGACAAACCCCACAACGCTGAAGAGTTGTGGACAGCTCTAAAACAGCAGGCAGATCACTGGCTCACACCGCTGAACTTACAGCCAGGCATGGTCCTGTGTGACAATGGCTGGAACCTGGTGGCGGCTCTGAGGCGAGCTGACACATGTTCCATGCGTGGCCCATGTGCTCAACCTCGTGGTTCAGTGTTTTATAAAATTCTACCCGGAGCTGTCGGATCTGCTCGTCAAAGTACGCCGCCTGTGTGCCCATTTTAGAAAGTCACCAGCCTTGCCGGCTTTCAGCGGAGTTTGCAGCTTCCGGCTCACAGACTGGTGTGTGATGTCCCCACACGTTGGAATTCCACACTGCACATGTTGGTCAGGATTTGTGAGCAGAAGGGGGCAGTTGTTGAGTACCAGCATCAACTAGGCCGTCGGTATACGTTTCAAACTCCACACATAAGACCTCAGGAGTGGACATGGATATCCGACATACGTACCGTCCTCCAAAACTTGGAGGACTCCACCAAGATGGTGAGCGGCGATGACGCCATCATTAGGGTCACCATCCCGCTTCTCTGTCTTCTAAAACGCTCTCTGCTCAAAATCAAAGACGATGCATTGCAGGCGGAGCAGGATGAATTGGAGCAAGAAACCATACTGGGTGATTACACACAGCCTCATCTCATCCCAACGTGCATTGGAGGACTATGATGAGGAGGAGGATGATGAAGAAATAGAGCTACTTTCATGCGGAATTGACGGTAATACATGCACAACCGTCATACCATCGGTTCAGTGTGGATGGCCAGAGGACAGGGGAGAGGAGGAGGATGATGAGGCAAGCATGGACAGTCATGCTGTTGGTGAGGACCCTGAAGTCTTGCCTGTTAACAGTCTGGCGCACATGGCTGACATTATGTTACGCTGCCTGTCTCGTGACCCTCGCGTTATCAACATCTTGGCGGACACTCATTACTGGTTGGTGACACTTTTAGACCCACGCTACAAGGAGAACTTTATTTCTCTTATTCCCGAGGCGGAGAGGTCTACAAAAATGCTGCAGTACCAGAAGGCCATAGTCGCGAAATTTGTCAAAAAATTCCCTTCTGAAAACGTTAGCGGCAGAGGTCACGATTCGGTGGACAACCAAGGCGTCCGGCCGAGAGAGGCACAAGTCCAATCCAGCAGAGGTAGGGGAACACTCTTAAAGATCTGGGACAGTTTTCTCAGCACCTCCCGTAGCACAGGCCCTGAGGTGCGGGGTACTGTCACAAGGACTGCAAAGTTTGCGAAGATGCTGAGGGAGTACCTTGCCGATCGTACTAAAGTGCTCCTAGACTCCTCTGTGCCTTTATAATTATTGGGTATCCAAGCTGGACACGTGGCAGGAATTGGCTCTATATGCCTTGGAAGTCCTGGCCTGCCCTGCCGCTAGCGTTTTGTCAGAGCGTGTTTTTAGTACCGCAGGTGGAATCATTACTGATAAACGCACCCCGCCTGTCAACTGAAAATGCTGACAGGCTGACTCTAATCAAGAGAACAAGGGTTGGATTGGGCCTGAGTTCACCACACACCACCAAAGGATAGCGGAATTTAAATTTTGTGTCGGTAGATTGCCATGCACCTCCGCACACCCACACATGGGTACTCACTTCATGTCTTTGGCTACTTGCTGTTCTGCTCCTCCTTCTCCTCATCCGCCACCATCATATGATCAGTGCGACCGTGGTTCATGATGCCACAAAAACATAATTTATTTACATCATATTTATGATGATGATGACCCTAACCATTCAAAAGTTAGGCAGTATTTTCATGTATACCCCCCACGGGTAAATGTTTTAGTCCATGCTTCCAGAATGGGCATTACAAGTACAGGAGACCCGCTCCTTTGTAATGGGAACAATATTCAGAGGCTCTGCTCCATGTTTCTTTCCAGGGGCATCAGAGTGCCTCCCAATGTTTAGCAGCCCTTCCCAGGGCAATCCTACAAAATACCCACTTCCTTATAATGGGCACATTATTTAAAGAGGCCTTCATGTACGTCTCTCCCCAGGGGCATTGGAGTTTTTTAAAAAAAATCTTTCATGTAATCAAAAAAACTACCATCCACCAACTCTGTCTCACAAGTGGGTATGAGCCCTTAGTATTTTCTCCAGGAAAATCCATTTTGGTTTCATTTTGTAACATTTTCTTGACAGCCCGTATGTCACGGGTGGCACGGATGACAGGGTAGAGACCACGCGCAGACGATCCCAGCGTTTGGCCAATCAGCCATAATGTTTGAGGACGGTCCGTCTTTCAGGGGCTTTTACCTTCTGTGTAGATAGAGAGAAGGTATGATAAGATCTCCCTATCATGGGGAGACGGCTGGGAAGGTCTTGTGCTCGGTCTGGTTTCTACACCATTATTCTGGGTCACTAGGACCCAGCAGGTTCTTCCCACCTTTATAAGGAGTTTCATTGCCCTCCCTCGGTGCAGGTGATATTTCCTTGGACACTCATTATCCTTGCTCCAGCAGAAGCTGAGGTTGTGGAGGTTGCTGTGCTCTGCTGCAAGATAAGTGTTTTCTTTCCCCATTGTCTGTTTTTCCTTGTGTTTGTCTTTAGTTGTTAGTGGAGGGGTCTAGTGAACCTCTCCATCTGATCCTTAGATAAGGTAGTGCTAGGATCAGAGAGGGACGAGGTTCGTGGTCGGCGACAGTTGAGGAAACTGTATAGGGACGTCAGGGCAGACAGGGTCAGCCCCAGGAAGACTAGGGGTCACCCTCTCCCTCTTGTGCCCATAGCTTTAGGGACTCCTTATTCCCCCCCCCCCGTCGTTGTCCTACGCTGAGTGTCTCTCACGCTCCCAGCGTGACACCGTAAAAGTGGCGTAATAGTCTGACAACATTGTTCTCAGCAGTGACCTTAGGGTCTGAAATGCTTACAGGGGTCTTCCCCATGCTGTTCCCATGTCATTTCAGCACTGTTCTGATACTTTTATGATATTTTTAGGGTTTTTCCATGCTGCGGGGGTCATGCCAGAAAAATACTCGTGTCTCCCATAGGATAACATGGGGCTCGGTGCTCGGGCCGAGTACACGAGAATCTTGGGATTCTCGGCCCGAGCTTTGAGCACCCGAGCATTTCAGTACTCGGTCATCTCTAGACGACACTCATGGTGTGTGGCTATAGTGGGCCACCGCTGCTGCAGAGCCTTCGGGGGTGATGGACGGGCAGCTTGGATTGAGTGACTCTCCATGGGCAGGACAGTCCACCAGGGCAGTGAAGGTAGTTGAGGTGTTGAGTGCAGGACAACGGGCATAAGCAATAGGCCGACTCACAGTTTTGTTGATCACTTTGTCCTTTACTGATGGTAACAGTTATGAGCAGCTGTCCACAGAGTCCTTGCTGAGAGCAACTTAGGATCTTTCTCACCAGGCCAGGTCTTTGGCTCTCTCACTGCGCTCTTTGTGTTGGCTCTTGCCGCTGCATCAGCTACGCTGCTGGCCCTGTCTCTTCCTGCAAGGTGCCGGTATGACAGGCAACTCGAGTCCCTTCTAACTCTCGTCTCAGGTATCTCTTCCTGCACTGTCTCCGTTGCTGTGTCACCAGCACAAGGTGGCTGGGAAACCTGGAGTTACCCACCTTCCGGTATTGACTGGGTGTACCCTGCACAGTCTCGGACCCGGTGTCTGTTCTCTGCGCTTTCCTCTGGGGTGAGCACGGGATCACTCAGCCTCCCAGGTGTGTTCCTGCGACTCGCCTTAGGCCTGGAACTGAACTACGCGGCACCTGAGATGAGCTTAGCACAGCTCTTTTACTCCCAGGTCCTCTTCAAAGTCCTCCTAGGAACTACACTGACTGGCTCCACCCCAGACCAGAATGTAAAGGGGAGCTTACCCTGAACCAGGGTTTGGTCTCCCCCTTCTGGCCTGGAGGCAGAAGGTGATGTGTGTGTGTTTTACCTGCCTGGTGAGAAGTCCTGTTTGTTGCTCTCCTGTGACACCAGCACCCGGGGGCACTGAAGACACAGTGGCACTTAGGCCCTGGGGTGCTACACTATCATGAATACATATCTCCTGAAAAAATGGCCCTGAATTATGATGAAATATTCCATAACATCTGCCAAATAATAATGAGGAATAATATGTACAGTATATATTGGAACACAATAATTTATAGATTGTAGAATAATAAACATATGTGAAGCAGATAAATAAGGAGGTCGTAGTATGGACATCACCTCTTGGTCATGCCTTCTTCATCTCTGTGGTTTTTGTTCCTTGACTTTCCCGGTTTCCCCTCAGACGTTGCAGGGAGTCGCGGGGGCGCTGCGCCTTCTTTCATCCTGGTTTTGTGGGAGGTGAACATTCTGTTCCTTCTGATACGGTAACTCAGTGTGTCTCCTCCCTTGATAGAACCTGCCATTTTACCACCTATCACCTCGGAACACCATAACCTCCAACATCCTCATCCACACTGTGAATGAACTTGATACGAACGTGATCCTCATTATTCTATTGTTGGCCAATCGATTAGTTCTTCCTAGGAAAAGATGTCTTTAAATAAGGTTTCAACCTATTTTTATTCTACAGTCGACTTTTTGTTCATCTTTTCTGGCAAAAGAAGTTTAAATTAATTTTCCTGTATTTTCGTTAATTTTATTTTTTTTATTTTTTCATTTTTTTCCTTTTACATTTCATATCTTGAATCATATATCTTTTACTGAATTTTTTAACATTTAATTTACTGCGAAATAATTATTTTTATTATTGCTAATGTCCCAATAAAGAGTTATAAATATATTGTATATCCTTCCAGGTGCAATGTTTCTCTCCTTGTGGATGCCTTTGCAGTTGCTCCTTCCTTTCATTTCCTTCAGGCTGACCTGGAGACAAAACAACAAAATCAAAAGATGTATAATTACCTTCAATCTGACAATCTGTACGTCCTTTATATTCAATTACACTGACATATGCAGTTATTTGATAAACTAAACTCTGTTATCTAGTAGATTTTAACTAGAATTTATCATTCTGTTTTATAATTTGACCGACCATTGCACTTGCATCAATTACACACATCTCCTCTCTTTTTGCACAGGGCAAAAATACTACAACTAGCACAACTGTCTAATACCCAATCCCGACAATACTGCGGCTAGCACAACCGTCTAATACCCAATCCCGACAATACTGCGGCTAGCACGACCGTCTAATACCCTATCCCGACAATACTGCGCTTAGCACAACCGTCTAATACCCAATCCCGACAATATTGCGGCTAGCACAACTGTCTAATACCCAATCCCGACAATACTGCGGCTAGCACAACCGTCTAATACCCTATCTCGACAATACTGCGGCTAGCACAACCATCTAATACACAATCCCGACAATACTGCGGCTAGCACGACCGTCTAATACCCTATCCCGACAATACTGCGCTTAGCACAACCGCCTAATACCCAATCCCGACAATATTGCGGGTAGCACAACTGTCTAATGCCCAATCCCGACAATACTGCGGCTAGCACAACCGTCTAATACCCTATCTCGACAATACTGCGGCTAGCACAACCGTCTAATACCCTATCCCGACAATACTGCGGCTAGCACAACCGTCTAATACACAATCCCGACAATACTGCAGCTAGCACAACCGTCTAATACCCTATCCCGACAATACTGCGCTTAGCACAACCGTCTAATACCCAATCCCGACAATATTGCGGCTAGCACAACTGTCTAATACCCAATCCCGACAATACTGCGGCTAGCACAACCGTCTAATACCCTATCTCGACAATACTGCGGCTAGCACAACCGTCTAATACACAATCCCGACAATACTGCGGCTAGCACGACCGTCTAATACCCTATCTCGACAATACTGCGCTTAGCACAACCGTCTAATACCCTATCCCGACAATACTGCGCTTAGCACAACCGTCTAATACCCAATCCCGACAATATTGCGGCTAGCACAACTGTCTAATACCCAATCCCGACAATACTGCGGCTAGCACAACCGTCTAATACCCTATCTCGACAATACTGCGGCTAGCACAACCGTCTAATACACAATCCCGACAATACTGCGGCTAGCACGACCGTCTAATACCCTATCCCGACAATACTGCGGCTAGCACAACCGTCTAATACCCTATCCCGACAATACTGCGGCTAGCACAACCGTCTAATACCCTATCCTGACAATACTGCGGCTAGCACGACCGTCTAATACCCTATCCCAAAAATACTGCAGCTAGCACAACCGTCTAATACTCTATCCCGACAATACTGCGGCTAGCACAACTGTCTAATACACAATCCCGACAATACTGCGGCTAGCACAACTGTCTAATACCCTATCCCGTCAATACTGTGGCTAGCACAGCCATCTAATACACAATCCCGACAATACTGCGGCTAGCACAACCGTCTAATACCCTATCCCGACAATACTGCGGCTAGCACAACCGTCTAATACCCTATCTCGACAATACTGCGGCTAGCACAACCGTCTAATACACAATCCCGACAATACTGCGGCTAGCACGACCGTCTAATACCCTATCTCGACAATACTGCGCTTAGCACAACCGTCTAATACCCTATCCCGACAATACTGCGCTTAGCACAACCGTCTAATACCCAATCCCGACAATATTGCGGCTAGCACAACTGTCTAATACCCAATCCCGACAATACTGCGGCTAGCACAACCGTCTAATACCCTATCTCGACAATACTGCGGCTAGCACAACCGTCTAATACACAATCCCGACAATACTGCGGCTAGCACGACCGTCTAATACCCTATCCCGACAATACTGCGGCTAGCACAACCGTCTAATACCCTATCCCGACAATACTGCGGCTAGCACAACCGTCTAATACCCTATCCTGACAATACTGCGGCTAGCACGACCGTCTAATACCCTATCCCAAAAATACTGCAGCTAGCACAACCGTCTAATACTCTATCCCGACAATACTGCGGCTAGCACAACTGTCTAATACACAATCCCGACAATACTGCGGCTAGCACAACTGTCTAATACCCTATCCCGTCAATACTGTGGCTAGCACAGCCATCTAATACACAATCCCGACAATACTGCGGCTAGCACAACCGTCTAATACCCTATCCCGACAATACTGCGGCTAGCACAACCGTCTAATACCCTATCTCGACAATACTACGGCTAGCACAACCATCTAATACCTTATCCCGACAATACTGCGGCTAGCACAACCGTCTAATACCTTATTTCGACAATACAGCGGCTAGCACAACCGTCTAATACCCAAACCTGACAATACTACGGCTAGCACAACCGTCTAATACCCAAACCTGACAATACTACGGCTAGCACAACTGTCTAATACCCTAATACCCTACCAAGCTTTTAGGCTGTGGTTACTTGTGGAGCGATCGCAGCCATACCAAGTATGGGCATTGCTGTGATTGGCCAGTGCATCACATGACACCATCTGTATAAAGGCCGGATCATAATTGGTGCATCCGTTTTGCTTTGAACAGCATAGCTATAGGATACTATTGAAGTGATGGACAGTGGGTGGCACCAGTGGGTTGCACCCTTGCAAAAGGCTTTGCGTGGCAACTGTACACCTAATGTTGTGGGTTTAATCTCTCTAAAAGCTGTTGCACTGCATCAGGCCCAGTCTGGCTATTCTATTACAAGCTGTATTTGACCACTGTGCACAACTTTCTGTCAACTTAATCTCCATAAAACTCTATTATTGCCCTGCACTAAGTTCTGTGTGGGTACTCAGAAAAATGTACTGTGTTGGTATCTTCTAAAATGCAGGAGAGAAGGATGGGGTAGGGGATCCAGCTCACCGCTCAGTTTAGCCCAGAGGTTAGAAGACGTCAGACCAGATGTACAAAACTGTAGAAAAAGATGATTTCCAGCTCCAGTAATAAAAATCATTATTAAATAGGGCTAAAACATACAAAGCTACGCATTTCAAGCTTTATCAAGCTTTATCATACCTTTTTCATGGCGTATAACTGGAGCTTGAAAATCATCTATTTCTACTCTTCTAAAATGGTCTGTGGGGGTACGGACAACTTTCTGTATCTTTGGCTGACTAGCCTACTGTACCACCGGCAACCATACATTGGTATATTCTATTTACAATTCCCAATGTTTTGGGGCCTTCAACAATGCAGTAACTCCTCAAAAAATAATAAAATTTAATCACCCAATAAAAATGATTGGCTACCTCCTCCGCCATCTCTGACCAACACTGCGAAATCTACCTAAACCTCCTCCTCCACTTGGTCTTCCTCCTCTTCCTTCTCCTTCTTCTGTTTCCATTTCTTTAAGGCAGGTGATTTTACCTTTTATGTAATTTATTTCTTCAAACAAATAAAAACCCTAAAAATATTAAATCAAAACAAAATAATAGTTGTCCGCTGCCTCCTCTTCAACCTACACCGCCACGTTTTACCACCACCATCTCCACCATTTGGACCTCCTCCTCCTCTTCTTTCTTCTTCTGGTTCAAATTTTTTATATTGGGGGATTGTAGCTTTATTTAAGTTCTTTTCAGAAACAAATAAAACACCACAAAAAACCCACAAACAAAAATAAAAGATGTTAAAAAATAAATAGATTTTGACTTCCAGCTCTTCGACCTATAGCATAAGTTCAACCCCATCCTCTTCCTCCACTTGGACCGTCTCCTTTTGTTTCCCACTTTTTTCTTTTTTTTTTAAACCAATGAATTTTTATTAAGGGTTTCAATTGTGGGGTACAGAGAAACAAATAAAACATTATAAACGCGGTCCTATAGGACCTCTAACAGTTAGAAACTAAAGTCATGACGGACAATGAGAAAAGGGAAGGGGGGGGAAAGAAATCCAGCATCACAACAGTAAATCAAGAGGAGTACAGAGTGAGTTATAATGAATACATGTTAATGAACCCAGATAGAATACAAAGTGTGGTTTGATTCCCTCGATTTCAATGGCCGTTATTCAGGAATAGTGACCGTGTTGTGTGGGGATGACGACAAGGGGTCCCACCAGTTCAAAATTTTCGTTCTCTTCTTTTGAGATTGCGATAACGTAACCTCATACAAAAAGTGCTGGTTCAACCGGGCTATCACCTCCGGCAGAGTAGGGCACTCGGGTGATTTCCAGTGAGCAGCAACAGCCATCCGGGCCGCAATGAGAACATTTGTTATGATAGGCCTGAGGATGGATGGGAACGTATCCAAATCCAGGCCTAACAGCACTAGGGGGCATGTAATTTAAACGGGAGGCCCGTCACAGAGACGATAAGGGATTCAACCTCATTCCAAAATGGTCTGAGCCGCGAGCAGTCCCACCAAACACGGGTTTCGGAACCAATTGCAGCACAACCTTTCTAGCAGTGCGGTGAGGTAGTGGGGCCTTCCTTCCCAAATCTGGCTATACGGGCCGTGGTGAGATACCAGTCCAGCATAATCTTCTTGGATTGTTCCAAGTGGTTTTTGCAAGCCGAGTAATAAGCGGCATGGGCAGAGGCCTCGTGCCACTGCTCCAAGGAGGCCGCGAAGCCCAATCTAGACTCCCACCTGAGCATGTAAGGTAATTTGATTGTGGAGCGCAAGGAATGGAGTGCTTTGAATATAATAGACACCCCTTGGCGGAAAGGACCTGTCTGCTTAAAGAAGGCCTGTAAAGTGAGGCTAACCGTAGAAAGGTCAAAAATCGGGAAAGGAATCGTCTTTAAAAAGTGGCTGAGACGAAGATGGGTGAAGAAGGCAGTAGAAGGGAGGGAGAATTTGGCCACCAGGACGTCAAAAGGCAGAAGTCGGCCCTGACTTAATAGATCTCCCAATAAGGAGGCTCCCCCCTCTCTCCAGGAAGTTAGGGAGATGTCACCCATCAAGGCCTCCACCGCTTGTAGTGTAACGTAGCGAAAGAGAAATGGTAGATGGGACCTGGCTAGGTTGGACCAGATCTTAAGGACCGCGAACATCGATCGTAAGTGATTAGCAGGGATTAGGTACCTGAGGAGATTCATCTCGAGAAGGAGGCGTGGGGACCTGCGTGGGGCCAGCCATGTTTCTATTTGTAGCCAAAGAGAGGTAGGAGCTCCAGTCCACCAGGATTTAGCAATATCCAGGAATATGGCTGTATAGTAGGCTGCAATGTCTAGGACTCCGAGGCCTCCCGAAGTGTAGGGTAGGGTCAGAGTGGACATGGCAGCACGGTGAGGTTTGCCACTCCCTATGAATCTGCCTAGGATTGCTTGAAAGAGGCTGAGATATTTACAGGGAAAAGGGAGGGGGATACATCACATTACATATAAACTTTTTGGCAGGATCATCATCTTAGAGGTTTGTATTCTGGCAATCCACGAGAGCTGGAAAGTAGAGTACTGGTTTTAATGGAAGTCAAGAGGGACTCGCAATTAAGTCTGACAATATGTTTTAGAGAGGAAATCTGAACTCCCAAGTACCGGAATCACCCAGGGGCCCAAATGAAGGGAAATTGGGTGCGGAGAAGGGACTTGGCGGGGGAGGGGATGTATACCGGAAAGAGGGATGACTTTGTGAGGTTGAGTTTATAGTACAAGGCTCTGAAGAAGTCCTCTAGGACTGTGACAATGGCAGGGATAGAGGTAGAGGGGTTAGTACATGTGAGGGGGACGTCGTCCGCATAAAGAGCAATCCTGTGGTCAACAGGACCCACTGGGACACCCGAAATGTCAGGGTGGGAGCGAATGATCGATGCCAGCGGTTCCATAACAAGTGCGAAGACCAAAGGGGAGAGGGGGCAACCCTGGCGGGTACCATTAATTATGTGAAACGTGGACTAGGCAAAGCCCCCTACTCTCATGAATGTACAGGACGACGAATATAGTGCTAAGATAGCTGATTTAATATTGCCTTGGAAAGCGAATTCATCTAACGCTGCCGCCAGGTACCCCCAGTGCAATCGGTCAAACGCTTTTTCTGCGTCAAGGGACAAGAGCGCATCGGGGGTCCCTCTCCCCTCTAGAATGTCCAGAAGGTCGACAACTCTTCTGGTAGCATCCCTTGCCTGTCTGTTTGGAATAAATCCTACTTGGTTCAGGGCAATGAAGGAGGGAAGCACTGACTTGTGCCAGTCCGCTAGCATCTTAGAATAGATCTTTAAGTCGCAATTGAGGAGAGCTATCGGCCTGTAATTGCCCGTTGTCGTGGGGGGTTTATCTGGTTTGGGAATCATGGAGATCGAAGCTTGTAGCCCCTCTGGTTTAATGACTCCCTGCCTCTGCCAAAAGTGAAACAAGGACAGTAAGAGGGGGGATAAAAGTTGGGCGAAGGAGGTATAATATTGGTAGGGGAAGCAGTCGGGGCCAGGGGCCGAGGATTTTTTAGTAGGACGTATGACCCTTAGGATTTCATTTTGAGTGAACAGTTTATTCAGGTACTCTAGCTGGATAGGGGAGAGGGAGGGGAGACTAGCCCTCTCTAAGAAGGTATGAGTTATGTCAGGGGAGGGTTGTGGTGTGGATGGAGAGGAGGCAAGATTATACAAGTTATTATAGTACTCCCTAAATTGCTCTGCGATTAATATGGGGTTACGTATCGTGGAGCCTGTGGAGGAAATGATGTGAGAGATCCTAGATTTAGTTTCAACTTTTTTCACTCTGCGCGCCAAGAGTTTGCCCGCCCTGTCCCCCATGCCATAGAAGGAAGATTTGGTTTTCCTGAGCAGATGTTCTACGCGACGGAGGAGGAGAGAGCGCAGCTGGGTATGGGCAGCTAGGAGATCAGAAAGGATTTTAGGGTCCGGAGCTTGGGCATAAGACTGCTCCAAGGATTTCAGAGTGGTCAGGTGGGAGTCCAGGGTCTCATTAAAAATCTTTTTAGTATGGGCCGCCAGTTTCAACAAGTGTCCCCTCATGACCGCTTTATGGGAATACCACAATGTATCAGGTGCCATGTCATCTCTGTAGTTAAAAAGGAAAAACTCTTTCAGGTGATTGGACAGGGTCTCACAGTTGGTAGGTGAGGTCAGAAGGGACTCATTCAGTCTCCAGTGGAGAGGGGAGGCCTGCGTAGTTCGGACTTCTAAGGTCAGCGTGACGGAAGCGTGGTCAGACCACGTAATCGCGTCAATGGAAGAGTTAATACAGTAGGGTAGTAGGGAGTCATTGATTAAAAAAAAGTCTATTCGACTGAACGATTTGTGCCTCGGGAAAAGTAGGTATAGTCCCATCCATCACTATGTAAATAGCGCCAAACGGCATGTAATTTAAACAAGGCGACCACCGGGGCCAAGTCAGTTCTGTAGATTGAGGGAGTCGAACAGTCGAAATACTTGTTGATCGGGGCGTTAAAGTCTCCCACTATGAGTTTATGACCCGGGAGCGTGGAGGAGGAGAGGTCCTCGAGCAGGGATCGGAGAAACCCAGACTGTCCCGAATTAGGAGCATAGATAGACAAGAGTGAGTACAAAACACCGTTGAGGCGGCAGGTCACTAATAAATACCTGCCCTCCGGATCTACCACCTGTTTAATTAACTCGAGAGAAAGGCTTGAACGAATAAAAATCGCCACACCTGCTTTCTTGGCAGTAGAATTAGCAAAATATTGATGAGGGTAGAATGGAGCCGCCACCCTGTGATTGTCTCTCTCCAGAAGGTGCGCTTCCTGTAACATCACCACATCTGCGCGGGTCTTTTTCAGGTGACCACGGAGTAGGGCGCGCCTCGGAGGAGAGTTCAATCCATTAACGTTGAAGGTCTCAACAGTAATAGGCATAGTGTCACAAGAGAGTTAGTGTTGTTGGAGTACTCCATCTTATTATGTACTTAGTCATACTGTTAAGCTGAAGGAGTAGGGTTAGGGAAGGGATACATATATTCAACATAGAATCAAACAGTAAAACAGAATGGTTCACAAGCAGCCGCAAACCTAAAAAGGGACTGCACTGATAATCAAACCCAATCAGAAAAAAGAAACAGACAAAAAACAGGCGGTACTCCCATCGACGAGTCAGGGAACGCCCGCTGAGTCCATGGAAGTCCAAAAAAACAATAAAAAAAATAAAAAAGGAACAGATAGAGGCATTCTCAAACCGGAAAAAAAAACCTGCTCGGTGGGGAAATCTCCCCGTGAAAGAGGAAAGAGAATGAGTAGAGGGACCTTTTGTAGGAGTGGGTAGTAGAAGAATGAGGTCAGGAAGCGAGAATAGAAGGTAGAATGGGGCAGTAGGACTTTGGATGTGTAGGATTGATCTCTCTGTGCTCTTAACCAGACCCTAAAGGTAAAAACTATAAGCGGTCTAATTGGAGGCGCTCAGGCACAAAAGCAGCAGGCACTGGGATGGTTTTTCAACAGACCTTTATTCAGGCTCCCCTCCTACTCCACAACATGTTTCGATAGATTCTCTGTCTTCCTCAGGTGGTCCTGAGGAAGATAGAGAATCTATCGAAACATGTTGTGGAGTAGGAGGGGAGCCTGAATAAAGGTCTGTTGAAAAACCATCCCAGTGCCTGCTGCTTTTGTGCCTGAGCGCCTCCAATTAGACCGCTTATAGTTTTTACCTTCTAATATAAATCCCTCTCTGAGGGTAAAGCGGCGGGGAGCAGCTAGGCGCAGAGTGCAGCTTAACATGAGGACCTGGCGTCGCCTGGCAACAGGAGCTTTAATTTAAGGACCTGCGGTGATGTGACCGGATGCTCGGAGCCCCCGGAGCACGCGGTGTGCGGATGAGCTAGAGCCTGTGAAGGGCGCCTTATCAAGTGTATTACCGGGTTGTGCGGGGACAGCACAACTCGATAAGGTGAGTGGCCACCTATTAGTACGCAACGCTAAAAAAAGCCCCCTGGTAACCGCACTATTGCGCCCCTTTCTCTTTCTTTTCTCTTGCTTAACCAGACCCTGACTGATTAGTTACCTTACGTGGACTTGACTCTCTGCTTGTGACCAGATTCCTCTGCCTGCTTTTCTGTACTCTGTTTTGTCTCTCTGGTTTCCTGACTTCAGCTAGAATTGGACTTCACTTCTGAATATCTCTAGCTGCTACTGCGCCATTTCCTGGATCTGACGCCAGATTGTTTTGACCTCCTTTGCTACCAGTAAGTAGTAATATTATTACATTTACTTTCCATTATTACAGTCTGTTTTCTGCACCTCAGAGATTAGTTATTACTGAAGTGACTCGCGTCACACATAGCTGTGGGGTCAACAGTGGAAAGAGGCTCTGTTGGGGCCCATATTTAGAATGTATGTTCTGTGGTTACACTGAGGCAATCTTGGCTGTGGGCCAATGTGTAAATAGGCTTTTGTAATGAGCTTTTTTAAAACTGTTGTTCTGTGGGGAAACTCTGAAAGCCATTTTCAACACAGAAACTTGGGATCCAATTGGCTTTTATGGGGTTTGTTGTCCAGGGTCAAATTCAGTTGCAGAATTAAACTTTTTTTTTAAGTCTAGGCAAACCTGTACATCTATGGGTCCGCTAATCTCTATTCTTCATCATGTCCTGGAGTTTGTTTACTAATGGTGTGGATTCTCCTTTGGCATCGATGCTGGAGGTATCAGCCAATGTTTTAGGTAATGAAAATATCTTAGCAGCCTTATCAGGAGATCATTTACCCTGTAATTAGTTTACACAATCATGGAGACAGTTTTCTGGCTCCTTCAGGCATCACAACAAGAAGGAGCGGTACAAGATGTTGTAGATACGCCTTATCAGTAACATCGATAATTGCTCAGTGGTCAGTGCACAAATGTGATTGGATTCTGGACATTCCTTTCCACTTAGTGACAATTACCGTAAACGTATCTGAGTGTGTTTAATGTGTAAAGGTCTGTATATCAAAAGGAGTTTCCCATATGTAGAAATGTTGCAATCCTTTGTTCTGTTTGGAAATATTTACTTTTGATCACAAGAGTTTCCTTCTTTCTTTTAATATTCTTTTTATTGAGCAGCAAAAGGATATGACTCCCGTAGCCGGGTTCTCTGGTCTCAGGCGCTGGCTGCGGTCACGGTTCGGTGCCTGAGGCTGTAAGGGCCCGGTGGTCAATGCACGGTTAGGTAGAGAATAAAGTTTGTTTCGTGACGCCACCTGTGGGTGTCCGGTGCTGCTTGGACCTCCGGGGGATGTGCGGCAGCTAGATGGATATGCTCCCCACAGGACGAGCGGGAGTCCCCGGGGTCAGGAGCTGCACTTGTGGAATACGGCAGCTCAGTTGATTTGATAGATGAATGAATTAATAACAGTTCTGAAAGAATACTCGGACACGATGCTCCTCTGCAGGGTCTTTACTGTGGTTACACACAGTACACGGGATAACAGTCACTTTTAGGTAACGGACCGGGTGGTCCCAGTGATAAATAGCCTCTTTCCAAGGCTCCACAGTGATCCCTCTTTAACTAGCTGTCCCTGGTTACTCGTCGCTGCCTTCATGCACCAGGTCAAGATACTGGGGAACCTCTAATGGATTACCTTAGCCGTGGTCCCAAGACGGCTCCAAAGGGTCCTGGACCCCAATGGTGGGTATCTCTCCTGGTACGGCTGCGGAGATGGTGGTTGTTGTGATGCGCTCCTGAAAAGCCCCTCTATCACTCCAGTTTGTAGTACAGCAATGGACGTCTGTGCTACCTCGGAAAGGGTCTCCGGATGGACTGGGCGCGGGTGTCTTTGAACCCGTTACTTGGTTACTGGTTACTTGGCCCCTTTCACGTCTGGGACACCGCTTCTCGGTTCCCTCACTGTTAGCCTTGTAGTTCTCACTTCCTTCTGTGACGACCGTCCGCTGTAAGGTTGAGCTGCTGGTAAGGCAGCACCCCGAGAAACCCCGAGACCCTTAACCCCTATACAGGGATCTGGAATTATAGCGGAGCCCAGGGGGTAGCTACCTATGGGAGCAGCAGAGCAGGGAGGTCGTCTAGGAAGGGAAAAATCAGGAAGCGAAGAACGTAGTCAGGAGTCCGAGTCAAAACCGAGAGGGCAGCGAAGGTACAAAATCGTCAGGCGGTACAGAGTCGAAAATCCAGGCAAAGGTCAGAGTCAAAACCGAGAGGGCAGCAAAGGTACAAAATCGTCAGGCGGTACAGAGTCAAAAATCCAGGCAAAGGTCAGAGTCAAAACCAAACACACACACTATGTCACTTGGGGAACCAAAACTATATCTGGCGGCCTGCAAGACAGGCTCCAATGTATTTGAAGGGCGCGGTTACCTCCCATAGGCTGGAGCTCACAGCCTGATGACCTCATCCGGACCGCCCCTAGAGCCAGGCCAGATGGAGATGCACGACTGGCTCCACCCATCCCACCTCTGACAGAAGAACGCAGGCTGCGCTTAACGGACACCTCTGCAGGGCTCGCTCTTCTGCGACCAACACCACCCAGAGGGGAAACACAGCGGCGCTCAGCGACAGAGGCAGACGTCGCTGGAGCAGGTCCATATGAGGACAAGGCCTTCCTATCACCAGCACCATCAGACGAAGGAATCCGGCTCCTCCCAGCGGCCGAGGCAGGAACACCAGCCACCGAGTCCAATGGCGATGTGACACCTTCTTGTAGTTGTCTCTTCCACTATCTAACTTTCTCTATGCTCTTTCCTCACACTGCACTTCTCACACTCCTCCCACCAGGACCCAATTGGTCCTCTACCTCTAGATGTTGCATGTGGAGTATGGAGCCTTGGATTTAACTTGTTCATCACTGAGACGGAGAATACTGCATCTTCAGTCGGGGATGCAATACCCTCCTGTGACGCACTCGTTGCGGGGCGCCACGCTCCCCCTTGGGAAATTACACTTGTCCCCAAGTGTCACAAAACCCGTACAGAGAAATATTTTTGTATTTGTAAGCATGAAAAATAAACATTTTTATTAACAACATTTTATGCTTTACTTTCTTTCTTCCCGTCCAGGAGGCACATTATTTTATAGCATTACTGGTAGTTATTACTACGGAACCGGTTAACTCGTGCGGACCCGGCGGTGGGTCTCATTGTTCTTTTGCAATGTCCGGGTTACCGCCAAGCTGCATTACCTTTTACTCTGCACACAATTAAACTCAAAACGTTCTCACAAAAGTTCTCATGAGTCCTACTGACCCCAGCTCTGCCCACTGACCCTGCTCTGTCCACTGACCCCACTCCTGCCTACTGACCCTGCTCTGCCTACTGATTATGACCACTGACTCCTGCTCTGTCCACTGACCATGCTATGCCCACTGACCCCCCCACTCTGCCCACTCACCCTGCTCTGCCCACTGACCATGCTCTGCCCACTGACCCTTCACACTGCCCACTGACCATGCTCTGCCCACTGACCCCTCACACTGCCCACTGACCCCTTACACTGCCCACTGACCCTGCTCTGCTCATTTACTCCCGCTCTGCCCACTGACGCCCACTCTGCCCACTGACCCCTGCTTTGCCCATTGACCCTGCTCTGACCACCCTCTGTTCACTGACCCCCCTCTCTGCCCACTGACCCTGCTCTGCCCACTGACCCCCTCTCTGCCCACTGACCCTGCTCTGCCCACTGACCCCCACTCTGCCCACTGACCCTGCTCTGCCCACTGACCCCCACTCTGCCGTCTGACCCCCACTCTGCCCAATTGACCCTGCTCTAACCACTGACCCCTCACACTGACCACTGACCCTGCTCTGCCCACTGACCCTGCTCTGCCCTCTGACCCCTTACACCGCCCATTGACCCTGCTCTGTCCACTGACCATGCTATGCCCACTGACCCCCTCTCTGCCCACTGACCCTGCTCTGCCCACAGACCCCCCACTCTTCCCACTGACCCTGCTCTGCCCACTGACCCTGCTCTGCCCACTGACCCTGCTCTGCCCACTAACCCCTCACACTGCCCACTGACCCTGCTCTGCCCACTGACCATGCTCTGCCCACTGACCCCTCACACTGCCCACTGACCATGCTCTTCCCACTGACGCCTCACACTGCCCACTGACAATGCTCTGCCCACTGACCCCTCACACTGCCCACTGACCATGCTCTGCTCATTTACTCCCGCTCTGCCCACTGACCCCTGCTCTGCCCACTGAACCCTGCTCTGACCACTGACCCTTCTCTGCCCACTGAGTGTGCCCACTGACCACCGCTCTGTCCACTAACCCTGCTCTGCCCACTGACTGTGCCCACTAACCCCTGCTATGCCCACTAAACCCTGCTCTGCCCAGTGACCCCCGCTCTGCCCAATGACCCCTGCTCTGCCCACTGACTGTGCCCACTAACCCCTGCTATGCCCACTGAACCTGCTCTGCCCAGTGACCCCCGCTCTGCCCACTGACCCTGCTCTGCCCACTAACCCCTCACACTGCCCACTGACCCTGCTCTGCCCACTGACCATGCTCTGCCCACTGACGCCTCACACTGCCCACTGACAATGCTCTGCCCACTGACCCCTCACACTGCCCACTGAACCCTGCTCTGCCCAGTGACTCCCGCTCTGCCCACTGACCTCTGCTCTGCTCACTGATTTTTCCAACTAACCCCTGCTGTGCCTACTGAGTGTGCCCACTGTCCCCTGCTCTGCCCAATCACTGTGCCCACTAACCCCTGCTCTGCCCACTGACCCCTGCTCTGCCCACTGACCCTTCTCTTCCCACTGACCCCCAACTCCTGCTCACTGACCTGCTCTGCCCATTGACCCCCACTCTGCCCCCTGACCCCCTCTCTGCCCACTGACCCTTCTCTTCCCACTGACCCCCAACTCCTGCTCACTGACCTTGCTCTGCCCATTGACCCCCCACTCTGCCCCTGACCCCCTCTCTGCCCACTGACCCAGCTCTGCCCACTGACCTGCTCTGCCCACTGACCCCCACTCCTGCCTACTGACCCTGCTCTGTCCACTGACCATGCTATGCCCACTGACCCCTCTCTGCTCACTGATCCTGCTCTGCCCACGGACCCCCCACTGTTCCCACTGACCCTGCTCTGCCCACTGACCCTGCTCTGCCCACTAACCCCTCACACTGCCCACTGACCCTGCTCTGCCCACTGACCATGCTCTGCCCACTGACGCCTCCCACTGCCCACTGACAATGCTCTGCCCACTGACCCCTCACACTGCTCACTGACCCTGCTCTGCTCATTTACTCCTGCTCTGTCCACTGACCCCTGCTCTGCCCACTGACCCATGCTCTACACTGACCTTCTCTGCCACTGACCCATGCTCTACCCACTGACCCTTCTCTGCCCACTGACTGTGCCCACTGACCGCCGCTCTGTCCACTAACCCCTGCTCTGCCCACTGACTGTGCCCACTAACCCTGCTATGCCCACTAAACCCTGCTCTGCCCAGTGACCCCGCTCTGCCAATGACCCCTGCTTTGCCCACTGACTGTGCCCACTAACCCTGCTATGCCCACTGAACCCTGCTCTGCCAGTGACCCCCGCTCTGCCCACTGACCCTGCTCTGCCCACTAACCCTCACACTGCCATTGACCTGCTCTAACCACCCTCTGTTCACTGACCCCCCTCTCTGCCCACTGACCCTGCTCTGCCCACTGACCCCCTCTCTGCCCACTGACCCTGCTCTGCCCACTGACCCCCACTCTGCCCACTGACCCTGCTCTGCCCACTGACCCCCACTCTGCCGTCTGACCCCCACTCTGCCCAATTGACCCTGCTCTAACCACTGACCCCTCACACTGACCACTGACCCTGCTCTGCCCACTGACCCTGCTCTGCCCTCTGACCCCTTACACTGCCCATTGACCCTGCTCTGTCCACTGACCATGCTATGCCCACTGACCCCCTCTCTGCCCACTGACCCTGCTCTGCCCACAGACCCCCCACTCTTCCCACTGACCCTGCTCTGCCCACTGACCCTGCTCTGCCCACTGACCCTGCTCTGCCCACTAACCCCTCACACTGCCCACTGACCCTGCTCTGCCCACTGACCATGCTCTGCCCACTGACCCCTCACACTGCCCACTGACCATGCTCTTCCCACTGACGCCTCACACTGCCCACTGACAATGCTCTGCCCACTGACCCCTCACACTGCCCACTGACCATGCTCTGCTCATTTACTCCCGCTCTGCCCACTGACCCCTGCTCTGCCCACTGAACCCTGCTCTGACCACTGACCCTTCTCTGCCCACTGAGTGTGCCCACTGACCACCGCTCTGTCCACTAACCCCTGCTCTGCCCACTGACTGTGCCCACTAACCCCTGCTATGCCCACTAAACCCTGCTCTGCCCAGTGACCCCCGCTCTGCCCAATGACCCCTGCTCTGCCCACTGACTGTGCCCACTAACCCCTGCTATGCCCACTGAACCCTGCTCTGCCCAGTGACCCCCGCTCTGCCCACTGACCCTGCTCTGCCCACTAACCCCTCACACTGCCCACTGACCCTGCTCTGCCCACTGACCATGCTCTGCCCACTGACGCCTCACACTGCCCACTGACAATGCTCTGCCCACTGACCCCTCACACTGCCCACTGAACCCTGCTCTGCCCAGTGACTCCCGCTCTGCCCACTGACCTCTGCTCTGCTCACTGATTTTTCCAACTAACCCCTGCTGTGCCTACTGAGTGTGCCCACTGTCCCCTGCTCTGCCCAATCACTGTGCCCACTAACCCCTGCTCTGCCCACTGACCCCCGCTCTGCCCACTGACCCTTCTCTTCCCACTGACCCCCAACTCCTGCTCACTGACCCTGCTCTGCCCATTGACCCCCCACTCTGCCCCCTGACCCCCTCTCTGCCCACTGACCCTTCTCTTCCCACTGACCCCCAACTCCTGCTCACTGACCTTGCTCTGCCCATTGACCCCCCACTCTGCTCCCTGACCCCCTCTCTGCCCACTGACCCCAGCTCTGCCCACTGACCCTGCTCTGCCCACTGACCCCCACTCCTGCCTACTGACCCTGCTCTGTCCACTGACCATGCTATGCCCACTGATCCCCTCTCTGCTCACTGATCCTGCTCTGCCCACGGACCCCCCACTGTTCCCACTGACCCTGCTCTGCCCACTGACCCTGCTCTGCCCACTAACCCCTCACACTGCCCACTGACCCTGCTCTGCCCACTGACCATGCTCTGCCCACTGACGCCTCCCACTGCCCACTGACAATGCTCTGCCCACTGACCCCTCACACTGCTCACTGACCCTGCTCTGCTCATTTACTCCTGCTCTGTCCACTGACCCCTGCTCTGCCCACTGACCCATGCTCTACCCACTGACCCTTCTCTGCCCACTGACCCATGCTCTACCCACTGACCCTTCTCTGCCCACTGACTGTGCCCACTGACCGCCGCTCTGTCCACTAACCCCTGCTCTGCCCACTGACTGTGCCCACTAACCCCTGCTATGCCCACTAAACCCTGCTTTGCCCAGTGACCCCCGCTCTGCCCAATGACCCCTGCTTTGCCCACTGACTGTGCCCACTAACCCCTGCTATGCCCACTGAACCCTGCTCTGCCCAGTGACCCCCGCTCTGCCCACTGACCCTGCTCTGCCCACTAACCCCTCACACTGCCCACTGACCCTGCTCTGCCCACTGACGCCTCACACTGCCCACTGACAATGCTCTGCCCACTGACCCCTCACACTGCCCACTGACCCTGCTCTGCTCATTTACTCCCGCTCTGCCCACTGACCCCTGCTCTGCCCACTGACCCATGCTCTAACCACTGACCCTTCTCTGCCCACTGACTGTGCCCATTGACCGCCACTCTGTCCACTAACGCCTGCTCTGCCCACTGACTGTGCCCACTAACCCCTGTTATGCCCACTAAACCCTGCTCTGCCCAGTGACCCCCGCTCTGCCCAATGACCCCTGCTCTGCCCACTGACTGTGCCCACTAACCCCTGCTATGCCCACTGAACCCTGCTCTGCCCAGTGACCCCTGCTCTGCCCTCTGACCCCTGCTCTGCTCACTGATTTTTCCAACTAACCCCTGCTGTGCCTACTGAGTGTGCCCACTGTCCCCTGCTCTGCCCAATCACTGTGCCCACAAACCCCTGCTCTGCCCACTGAACCCCGCTCTGCCCACTGACCCTTCTCTTCCCACTGACCCCCCACTCCTGCTCACTGACCCTGCTCTGCCCATTTATTCCCCGCTCTGCCCACTGACCCCCGCTCTGCCCACTGACCCTGCTCTGCCCACTGACCCCCCCCTCTGCCTATTGACCATGCCCACTGACCCCTGCTCTGCCTACTGACCCCAGCTCTGCCCACTGACCCTGCTCTGCCCACTGACCCCCACTCCTGCATGCTGACCCTGCTCTGCCTACTGATTATGCCCACTGACCCCTGCTCTGCCCAATGACTGTGCCCACTAACCCCTGCTCTGCCCACTGATCCCCCACTCTGCCCACTGACCCCCGCTTTTCCCATGACCCCCAGCTGATCGGTTTACCAGGCAACGACAGGTCCTGTCCTGGGAGCTGGAAGACAGGTGGAGCGAGCCAGCGGAGAGTACGTATCCTCATTGAGGGTTTTTTTTTTTTATCATCACCATGGAGGGGCAGAGGGAGGGACGCCGCGGGGAGTGGAGGAGCAGAGGGAGGGGGGCAATGGGGAGCCGAGGGGGTCAGGAGGAGCGCACTGACCCTGCTCTGCCCACTAACCCTGCTCTGCCCACTGACCCCTCACACTGCCCACTGACCCTGCTCTGTCCACTGACCATGCTATGCCTACTGACCCCCTCTTTGGCCACTCACCCTGCTCTGCCCACTGACCCCTCACACTGCCCACTGACCCTGCTCTGCCCACTAACCTCTCACACTGCCCACTGACCCCTCACACTGCCCACTGACCCCTCACACTGCCCACTGACCCCTCACACTGCCCACTGACCCTGCTCTTCCCACTGACCATGCTCTACCCACTGACCCTTCACACTGCCCACTGACCATGCTCTGCCCACTGACCATTCACACTGCCCACTGACCCCTCACACTGCCCACTGACCCTGCTCTGCTCATTTACTCCCGCTCTGCCCACTGACCCCCGCTCTGCCCACTGACCCCTGCTTTGCCCACTGACCCTGCTCTGACCACCCTCTGTTCACTGACCCCCCGCTCTGCCCTTTGACCATGCCCACTGACCCCTGCTCTGCCAACTGACAGTGCCCACTGATCCCTGCTCTGCCCACTGACCCCTGCTCTGCCCACTGACTGTGCCCACTAACCCCTGCTATGCCCACTGAACCCTGCTCTGCCCACTGACTCCTCACTCTGCCCACTGACCCCCACTCTGCCCACTCACCCTGCTCTGCCCACTAACCCCTCACACTGCCCTCTGACCCCTCACACTGCCCACTGACTCTGCTCTGCCCACTGACCATGCTCTGCCCACTGACCCCTCACACTGCCCACTGACCATGCTCTACCCACTGACCATTCTCTGCCCACTGACTGTGCCCACTGACCGCCGCTCTGCCCACTAACCCCTGTTCTGCCCACTGACCTCTGCTCTGCCCACTGACTGTGCCCACTAACCCCTGCTATGCCCACTGAACCCTGCTCTGCCCAGTGACTCCCGCTCTGCCCGCTGACCCCTGCTCTGCTCACTGATTTTTCCAACTAACCCCTGCTGTGCCTACTGACTGTGCCCACTGACCCCTGCTCTGCCCAATCACTGTGCCCACTAACCCCTGCTCTGCCCACTGACCCCCGCTCTGCCCACTGACCCTGCTCTGCCCACTGACCCCCCATTCCTGCTCACTGACCATGCTCTGCCCATTGACCCCCCACTCTGCCCACTGACCCCCGCTCTGCCCACTGACCCCCGCTCTGCCCAATCACTGTGCCCACTAACCCCTGCTCTGCCCACTGACCCCCGCTCTGCCCACTGACCCTGCTCTGCCCACTGACCCCCCATTCCTGCTCACTGGGCATGCTCTGCCCATTGACCCCCCCACTCTGCCCACTGACCCCCGCTCTGCCCACTGACCCCCGCTCTGCCCACTGACTCTGCTCTGCCCACTGACCCCCACTCCTGCCTACTGACCCTGCTCTGCCTACTGATTATGCCCACTGACCACTGCTCTGCCCAATGACTGTGCCCACTAACCCCTGCTCTGCCCACTGACCCCCGCTCTGCCCACTGACCCTGCTCTGCCCACTGACCCCCACTCCTGCCTACTGACCCTGCTCTGCCTACTGATTATGCCCACTGACCCCTGCTCTGCCCAATGACTGTGCCCACTAACCGCTGACCTGCCCATTGATCCCCCACTCTGCCCACTGACCCCCACTTTGCCCACTGACCCCCAGCTGATCGGTTTACCAGGCAACGACAGGTCCTGTCCTGGGAGCTAGAAGACAGGTGGAGCGAGCCAGCGGAGGGTAAGTATCCTCATTGAGGGTTTTTTTTTTTTTTATCATCACCATGGAGGGGCAGAGGGAGGGGGGCCACGGGGAGTGGAGGGGCAGAGGGAGGGGGGCCGCGGGGAGCGGAGGGGGTCAGGAGGAGCGCCTCCGTCCTGCCCCCCCCGTATCCATCCTGCCCCCCCGCCACCATCCTGCCCCCCCGCCACCATCCTGCCCCGCGGCCCCATCCTGCCCCGCCGGCTCCATCCTGCCACCCCACCACCATCCTGCCCCGCCGCCACCATCCTGCCCCTCCGGCTCCATCCTGCCCCGCCGCATCCATCCTGCCCCGCCGGCTCCATCCAGCACCCCCCCCCACCATCCTGCCCCCCGCCACCATACTGCCCCGCCGGCTCCATCCCGCCCCGTTCAATCCATCTTGACCCGCTCGATCCATCATGCCCCGCTCGCTCCATCCTGCCCCCCGCTGTACGTGCTCCCCCGGCTCCATCCTGTCCCGCTCGCTCCATCCTGCCTCACTCGCTCCATCCTGCCGAAACCCCCCCCCCATTCCTCTTTTCCCCCCGGCTCCATCCTGTTCCCCCGGCTCCATCCTGTTCCCCCCAGCTCCATCCTGTTCCCCCCGGCTCCATCCTGTCCCGCTCGCTCCATCCTGCCCAAACCCCCCCCATTCCTCTTCCCCCCGGCTCCATCCTGTTCCCCCCCGGCTCCATCCTGTTCCCCCCCGGCTCCATCCTGTTCCCCCCGGCTCCATCCTGCCCCCTCCGGCTCCATCCTGCCCCCCCCCGCACCATCCTGCCCCACTCGCTCCATTCTGCCCCCCTCCGATTCATTTCACCGCACACCGCAATCGCGTTGGGCCTTTTTCTAGTCTAATATAGTAATTGCCTAAGCCAGCTTCCGTCCGTTTCTGCTCGAAATGACGTCAGATCCGGACAGAAGCTGGTTGGCTGTACACCCACTAAGGGTGTACCAAGATGGCCAACCGTTAGCGAGAGCGGGGCTAATACAGCCCCACTCTTGCTATTGGTACTATTGGTGGCCCGAGGGGGGAGGTGCTGTCAGAGACTAGCACCGCCGCCCCTGAAGCCGCGGGTCAGGAGCGGTGGGGGGGTGCTGTCAAAGACTAGCACCGCCGTCCCTGCAGCCGCGGGTCAGGAGCGGTGGGGGGTGCTGTCAAAGACTAGCACCGCCGCCCCTGCAGCCGCGGGTCAGGAGCGGTGGGGGGGTGCTGTCAAAGACTAGCACCGCTGCCCCTGCAGCCGCAGGTCAGGAGCAGTGGGGGGGGTGCTGTCAGAGACCCTCTGTATGGCGCCGCCCCCTTTGGCACGGCATACATGTCGCCGCTGTGCACAGGGCGAAACCAAGATGGCGGCCGGGAACTCTCGCGAGATTTTCCGGCCGCCATCTTGGTTTCACTATGTACGGGGCGGCAACATGGAAGTAAGTATGTCGCCGCCACTCTGTTTCCCCCCCGGCCTCCTCTGACCACTCTGCCCCCCCTCCTGCCTCCACTGACCACTCTGCCTCCCCCCCCGGCCTACGCTGACCACTCTGCCCCCCTGGCCTCCGCTCACCACTCTGCCCCCCCCCGGCCTCCGCTGACCACTCTACTCCCCCCCCCCGGCCTACGCTGACCACTCTGCCCCCCCGGCCTACCCTGACCACTCTGCCCCCCCCTGGCGTCTGCTGACAGCTCTAGCCCTCCATCATACGCTGACCACTAAGCCACGGTACAGTGCTGACGACTGAGCCACCGTACAGTGCAGACCACTGAGCCACCATACAGTGCAAACCACTGAGCCACCGTACAGTGCAGACCACTGAGCCACCGTACAGTGCAGACCACTGAGCCACCGTACAGTGCTGACCACTGAGCCACCGTACAGTGCAGATCACTGAGCCACCGTACAGTGCAGACCACTGAGCCACCGTACAGTGCTGACCACTGAGCCACCGTACAGTGCTGACCACAGCCACTGTACAGTGCTGACCACTGAGCCACCTTACAGTGCTGACCACTGAACCACCGTACAGTGCCAGTGTTAAACACTCAGCCACCATAGAGTCCTAATCACTCAGCCACCTTATACTGTGCTAACCACTGAGCCACCTTATACAGTGCTAACCACTGACCCACCATACAGTGCTAACCACTGACCCACCATACTCTGCTAACCAATGAGCCTCCATACAGAGTTAAGCACTCTGCCTCCATATAGTGCTAACCACTGAGCCACCATACTTTGCTAATCACTAAGCCCCCGCGCTGTGCTAACCACTGAGCCCCCGCGCTCGACACACACACTGAGCCACGACACACAACTATACACTTCAGCCCCTGACCTTACCCCTGCAGTGTTAAAGAACACCAATGACTGCCTAGCTGCTGTTTCCAATATCATAGCTCCTCTCTATTTAAAACTCAACCTCTCCAAAACTGACCTTCTTTTGCTCCCGCCCTCTACTAACCTCCCTAAATCTGACATCTCTCTCTCAGTGTGCAGTACCACGATAACAACAATCAGCAGAGACGTAGTGATTGATGAGAACTGTGTTTCGCTCCAACTCCATTACACTTGTCATTCAAGCCAAGAAACAAGTTCAAGAATGTCAATCACCAAACCCAGACACTGAAGTCTGGATAAGCTCTAAAGCCAGCGAGGAAGAAATAGAAGAACCAAGTCAACTTCCAGTCAGGAGATCAGAAAGACCAAACAAAGGTATCCCAGCTGGACGCCTTTCTTATAAGGTCAGAACAATTCCTAAACCAGAGCCACAGTCACGGCAAGAGATGCAAAACCTGCCTGTCCACGAGAAGCAGAAGGGGATAAATGCTGCTAATGAAAAGATGGAGTCCCTTCATCAACTCCAGTCATGGGAGGTTATGGTGGTACCACAAGGAAAAAGAGCAGTCAGAAGCCAAAGGTTCATCAACACGAATGGATCTGTCCTACTTAAAGTTAGAAGAAGAAGATCTGATACCCAGTAATGAGAGTTACAGACAAACATTGGGGGCACTTCTTTACATAGCAACCTCAACTCGTCCAGATATTACAGCCACAGTCGGAGGTCACTGCCAACGTGTAAGCAAGCCACGCCAAAGATACTGGAATGCAATTAAGAGAATTCTACAATATCATAAGGAAACTCAAAGGCTAAATCTTAAGATATCTGCATCAGGAGATCTGACTCTCAGAGGTTATGTGGATGCAGATTGGGCTGGAGATTCAAGTGATCGGAAATCAATAAGTGGTTACTTGTTCAAGTTAGGAGAAAATTCAATTTCTTGGTCCAGCAGAAAACAAGTGTCAGTCGCATTGTCTTCTACAGAAGCAGAATATATGTCAGCTGCTTATGCAAGTCAAGAAGTAATTTGGTATAAACAACTTTTGGAAGATTTAGGCAAGCCACTAGCTCAGCCAACAGTTATCTATGAGGACAACCAAGGATGTATTAAACTAGCAGTTTAAGCCAGCAGTGATAAGATTAGTGCAAGGACTAAGCACATTGTCGTAAAACATCACTACTTACATGACTTAGTGGAATGTGGTGTATTCAAGTTTGTTTATTGCACGTCTGACAAGATGTTAGCTGATGGTATGACAAAGCCGTTATCAACAGCCAAGTTTGTCAACTTCAAACCCGCAATGGGACTAACAGGATAAGTAGTTGTTGAGTGGAGGTGTTTGAATATGTTTAGTGCAACAACTTTATTCCTGTGTATGAGTGTTCTGTTGCTAGATTTTTATGTTGTCTATAAAGTTAGAACAAAAAAAAACTCCCAGAGGCTCACACACTGGAAGAGCATGCGACTGTATCCAGTTTTCTGTGTCTGTGTATGAGAGAAGAAGCAGCTGCAGATGCGGCACAGAGACTGAGATACATAAGATATGTTTTATTCCTGATCTAGTAAGCTTATCATATTTGTTCCTGCTTGTTGATGAATAAAGCTCTGTTGTCTCAAGCTAGGAGAGTATCTTGAATAATTCGCTGCCAATACAGTGGGATGTTTGGCTTGTTTCTTGTTCTTCTTGCCATCCATGGTATTGATAACATTAACATCCTTCTCCAGGTCAAGAATTTCAAGGCATTGATGTCTTGTTTCTTTATACTCCAGGTGTCACTTCCATATGTTACTACAGAATAGACCAGACTATGTACGAGCCGTGTCTTCATCACCAGTGAAATGTTCCTTGATGTGAAGACCTCGTCCAGTGACTTCATTGCTGATTTGCCCATAGTTTTTCTCCTATTGACTTCCAGAATCGTTGCTGCATCTTAAGTGATCATTGATCCGAGTAGGGTGAAGTCCTTACCCACTTCCAGTTTGTCCCCATCCTTCTTACATGTGCCCCAGTCATACCTGGCAGTAGTCACATGTGTCCGGTCGTACCTGGCAGTAGTCACATGTGTCCGGTTGTACCTGGCAGTAGTCAGTACCTTTATCTTCTTTGTGTGGAGTAGCCATCCCATGTTGGAGATTTCTATCTTGACTCTCTGTAATAAGTCCTTCATTCCCTCTACCCTTGTTGTTATCAGTGTTGTATCGTCTGTGCATCTTAGATTGTTCATGATTCTTCCACCAATTTTGATTATTATTTTTCGGTAATTCCAGCCTTCCTGACAATAGCTTCTGCATAAAAATTGAAGAGAAATGGTGACCGGATGCCGCCATGTCTGACGCCTCGCTCTGCTCTGAACCATGCTGTGTCAGTGTCACTTTATTCCAATACTTCTCATTTAATACAGTACAGTCCACTAGTTTTGTCTGCTTAGTTAAATGAATAATGTTTGTACGGCTTATGAAAAGGCTGTAACTTCTCCATTTAGCAAAGTGTAAGGCGCTTTATGTTTCTCATATAGGAATAATTGTTGCACCCAACTGTGATAAAATGCAAAATCTTCTTCCATTTGCACAATGTATCTATAAATTAATAGCATTGCATGCATGTGGTCCCCCAAAATGGGATAATCATTTTTACGCAGTTTACATTCTTTAGGAATCCTGAGATATTTGACACTACGGCGTATTGTTACATGTGTTGACGTTACTTGCGGTTACCATCCATCTATCCCTATGTAAGAGAGAATCAGGTCCCTTCCATTGAAGCCACAAGCATGGTGCAGTGTGTGTATATATATTCCATAGGATGATAGGATAATCAATGTCATGTATATGGTAATGTTAGCGTATAGGTGAGGCCATCTAGTGGCTGGTATTAGGTAGTGTCATAGATGTAAATACTAGAATCTGCTGATGATCCAAGGGTGAGAAACTAGTGGAGAGAATAGCGCAGCATTGGGTCTTAACTGGTATTAAATGAACAGAATTAAACAGTATATGCTCACCTTGTAGGGTTTTGTGAGACACAACCACATATAGAGCCTTAGGCTGCAGCGAACCACCCGAGGAGATACGAGTGGTCAAAAACGCCGACATCTACCCAGCAAATTGAAAATCCCATTCACTTTAGGCTACGTTCACACATAGCGTATTTATGGCATCTTACTGTGTTTATGCAGCGTGTGTATGCAGTCATGGTTTATTGTGCAAAAGGCGCATAAACAAGCCGCACTGCACAAATACGCATAAATGAACACTACGTGTGAACATAGCCTTACTTGCAGATGCAGCGACTGATCTGTTTTTGGTGCAGTTTTAATATAAAAGCACATCACCAATAATGGATCAAAAACAACCAGGGGGCAAATGACCTAAATCTGTGGGAACAGCCCACAAAGTGAGGTGATAGTCACAGGAAATAGCCTGACTCCATCATAGTTTTTCAGTGTGTGAGCAATAGGGTCTGGGAGAGTGTGAGTGTGGCCAGTCATGTCCACTTCTGATGGGCTGAAACTCAGAAATTCCGGGCATGAAAACCTCTGGACGTCTGGAACTTAAAAGCGTAACTGCTTTAAATTTTTATTTAATAATAATGTAGAGTAAGTGATTTTCATAAACCTTCAAATATACTTTATAAGAGAAATCTGGTGGAAAACCATTCATAAACCTTCCACAAGGTGTCCCCAGTAAACTGTGTGTGAAGCAGACATATGTTCATTATCAGTCAGAACCGTCTTCACACTGCATGCGTGGCATGTAACCATATAAGGCTAAAGGGGCGGGCCTACACTGTATGCGATCTCCTGATTGCAGTTGATGAGGAAACAATGTATCAGATTAGCTCAGATTACAGCATAATGCTGAGCAATGTCAGAATGTCAGGATCACTGCAAACTCCTCTGCCCTGTCCTTGGGACAAGCTTCTCTGATCTCTGTATTGTTTGTTTGTTTTTCCAATTTAATGACATTTACACTTTAAGGCTGATGTTATGAGAGCACCTGAAAGTCTCCTTACTTATAGGGACATAAGGCAAGGAGTCGCAAGGTAGGAGAACCATGAGGCCTGAAGCTGCAGAGAGACTTGGCTGGGAATTCCTCAGGGAGCAAACAGGAATAGTCCAGTTGGTTAAATGGAACAATATGAATGTGCACTGTAGAAGGTCAATATGTCAGCTCACCTCCTCTTATGAGGACAGATTTTTGCAGTTTTCATTCTTAAGTCACTTCTGTCTTGACATTGTTGTATTACACTGAAGTTTCGTTGTCAGTTTATAGTTTATCACTTCAGTGTGTAATAAGCCACCTGTAGTGCAATCATGCACAGAATTATTTTATTGTATCTCATTTCTCACTATGTTTTATTGATAAGTTTTTTTGTCTTTCATGATTCATTGTCAAGCTATAACGTGATCAAGGGAAAGGCTGCCGAAACGTTGTTCTACAGTCTGAGAATTTATTTTTTTGAACAACACAAAAATAAAGTTGGACTTATTTGGATCACCATTCCTCCATGTTTATTTATTGCTCTAAGAGTGTACATGAACGTCCACTGTGCTATGAACATAATTGCCAGAAGACATTATGCCACATATACTGTGGAGATGTATGCTGTTGACGAGAAGTGTTAGGTGTCTGCTGAATTTCTGTGTAATGGCCACCGAAGCTCAGGGATGAAAGCCAGCCGCTGCCGGCGGCCAACAGGTGGCCACAGAGATGGAAACAGCGGAGGTTTCGGGCCCACATGTGATTACCATCTACCACACTACCGCTAACATTATCCCCGCACCCTGTGAGGATAGACGGGGCATCTGACGAATGAGCTTTAACTGCAACTACAGCTCTGGACCACCCCGACATGCTACGTGATAGGCAGAAGGCATTTATACAGTAAGAAGGCCGTTCCCATTACAATGCTTAAAATGTTTTCAAATGACTCCAAGGGGAACTCACAGTTTTCTAAACATATTTTTAAGTTTTTTAACTATACATTTCTCACTAATTTATTTGTCTCATTTTTTTTGTTAATTCAGCTGAGCTGGACAATTGTAATTTCAGAAGATCTCCTGATCCCTAGCTGCTGCGTCACCACCTCATGGAGTCAGCCTCATCCTGATAAGACACAGCATGTGCTTGCTGTAACACACAGTCTTACCATTGTATCTCAGAGAAAAGGATCCCTGCTCTCACATTCATGAGAACACAGGCCCCATCTCAACTTGTCATTGAGATACAGAGTATCTGGGGCTGCAGCCTCGGGCCCCCTGACTATGCCCCCGTGAGCTGAGATCTCAATCTGCATGTGCTCCATTTCCAGTGTGATGGACTTCAGGAAAATGGCCGAGGAGGTGTTTTACCGCAGAGAGATTATTGATGCCTGGCGAGCTACTGCCGGGACACCCCTCATTCCAGCCTCAGACCACCAGCAGCTTTGCCCTACTGTGCTGCCACCGATGACCTCATGCAGTGGTGACCCTGCCTCCTGTGACTATCTCCTGTGATCCCCCCACCACCACTACTGTGTCCCCCCTCCCCATGTAAACTACACTGATAAAAATGTTATATGAAATTTTTTCCAAATTTCTTCCTGTAAATTTGGGGTGCGTGTTTTAATCCGCAAAATATGGTATCTAGTCTTTGAGAATGCTGTTATATATGGAGGGGCCTTTAAGTAATTGTTGATAAATGATTGTTGGGAAATTTGAGATATTTAGTAACCTGAACAATAATTGTGGATATTATATGGCTTTTTTTCTAGTATCTTGGCAGATTAAATTTTTCATCAATTATTTATTAATTTTTCAATGATTTTTTTTCTAATATACTGTACAATAATATTTGTTTATTTTATTATATAATATGGCATATGAGGAAATATATGAAACAACCAGAAATAATAGATTGAAATAAGTAGAAAGTGCTATAAGTAATTATTATTTACTATTTTTTTATTATCATAATTTCTAGAAATATAATTAGTTTTCCTTCATAATTCTTCATTTGATTTACTGTGGGTGACTTTACAACCATTTAACATATTTATCTTGATATATTATTCTCTAGATTTAAAGATATGCAATTCTGTATCAGTGGACTATATACATTTGTATTCGGATGTTATTTAATCCGATAATCAGATGCTGTGTAATTAATACCGATGATTGATTGGTGTCATTTCTCGGGACCTGACTATATGTTGAATACTTGCATTGATGGATCTTACTGCTGTTGAAAGCTCAGGAGGAGCGGGAATGTTTGGATGATGATTAGGGTATGTCCTCACAGTCCGGAGGAGCTACGTGTTGGACACAGCTCCTCCGGACCTGAGGGAAGCCGCGGGTGGCCGCAGGGAGACCGCAGCCGCCCTGTACTCACCATGTGCGGCGGGTGCGGGGCAGCTTCTCCCTGCAGTCACCCGATGGGAGCCGCTTCCGACTCCGCAGCATGAAATGAACATGCTGCGGAGGAGCGGACTCCCGGCAACCTGCACCGCAGCTCCAAACACGCTGCGGGCGGGGTACACATAGTGAGGATGGGATTTCTTGGAATCCCATCCACTATGCTACTACTGTACTACGCAGTGTTTTGGACGCAGCGAAAAGACGCTGCGTCTCCTGATCGTGAGGATGCACCCTTAAAGCGATCCCTTACTCTACTATTCAAGATAAGTGAGTAGAGATAAGCTAACCTTATGAGCTTCAGTTCAGTTCACCAAGATTCCAGAAGTTCACCGAAAAGTTTCACGACGATGTCAACAAACCTACCAAACCCTATTGAGTTCAAGGGGAGGCAAAATCAAAGGCATAGAAAACACCTTCAGGGGGACCCAAAAGCTGCCAAAACAGCTCCAATGGTTTTACTATGGAGACCCACTGTTTTGGCACAACCATTATCTCCCAGACTATTATACTTACCGAGCTTCAGCGCCATTGTCACCCTGCTTCTGGGCCCGCTTATTAACCTCATACATATTCACTGCTCCCTCCCGTGATTGGTTAAAGTCAGAATTTTCCCCACCCACCCTCTCCTCCGGCATCTGTGATTGGGTGCCGTAAACAATAGCTGACTGGCTCCAGTGCAGTGATGCAGTGTAAATAAATGACTTAAAAAAATTGTAATGGGGTCCCCAAACTTTTTATTCCAGCCGAGATGAAGCACATGGGTGGGGTTTGATATTCTTACCCTGGGGAGGCACATGGTTATTGTGACACACCCCTCCAGGGCCTTAGGATAGTCGGAATCGGACTTTGAGGCTTCATCACAGGGACCGAGACCCGCCTCCATGACCCTGCCGGTGTCATTAAAAGGTCGATGTGGGTGGCTGTTTCGCTTAGGGACGGTTATCTGGCGAGGAGGGTTCATTCTGGGAAGGCATGACCGGACTTGGGGATACTTGTTAATTTTACGTGACGCCACCTGCAATTTGCGGCTATAGATGGCCGCCGTTGCACAACAGTTCTCCTAGGAGCTGATGGTTGGGAGGCAGCAATATTCTTAACTAGGGATGAGCGAGTAAATCACAAGTATTCAGTGAGTAATGTGGTACTCGCGGTACGTGAAACATAGCGAGTATTTCACTACTCGCCTCGCAATATTCGGATCTCCCGCCCGGCATTAGCCAATCACAGTAATGCCACAGCCTTCTTGGTTGTGGCATTACTATGATTGGCTGGCCGACCAGCGTCATACATGAGTCATAGCCTATCACTCATAGGCTCTATATAAGCCCTGCTGCCGCCATTTTCTGCACATTGCATGCAGAACACAGCTAGTGTAGGCAGGGCCGCAGCATCCATGAGGCGACATGAAGTGTCTGCCTCAGGAGGTGACCCCTGCTAGTAGCCAGGTGGCGGCATCTGCAGGGGTCCCTGGTGGTAGCGCGGCCCCTTGCAGATGCCGCTCCCGCTCCTATAGTCCTGGCCGCCGCTGCTGCGACCAGCCTGGGCCACAGCCAGTGCATAGTGTCAAGGGGAACCTCTGCGTCCTGCACCATGATGGAATCTCATAGAAGTGGAGAAGTACACTGTTAGTGCACTGCCTCTGTGGCACTCTGCGGTACAGGTAGTCACAGTAACAACTAGTGCATGGAGGGATTTCCACGTCAGGTGCCCTTAAACACACAACACCTTCCACCCCAGGTCTGTAGGGAGTCTGAGTCTGCTAAAGAGCACTTAGCAGAAAACACTGGTTCACCGAGCAGACTCCAGTCTCCGGACACCTGTATCAGCAACCAACACAAGAGCCAGAAACCAAAGGAGAGAGAGAGCCAACAGCAGTCCACAGAAGGTTCTTACTTCCTACCATACAGGCGAGGGACACAGACGAGGCAAAGCCAGGTTTTACACAGGTCAGGGCTTCAACCCAAGTAAGACAGGAACAAGGAGGCCTTACAAATCACTCGCTGTGGAAATCCTGAAGTGCTTCCCAACCACCTGGAGTGTACCCTGGACAGTGACAGTTCAACATCAGTGAAGGTACAGAAAACTACTCAGTGTGTGTGTCAGTTCTTACAGACCTGATCCTGTCCAACCCAGAGACTGTAGAGACATTCCACCTGCAGAGCCACCTCCTGTGCCAAATCCTATTCCACATCACTGCCCCGTGGACCCCGTTCCACCTACAGGGAGCATCACCATCAGGCTGCCAATCCATCATCCCCGGAGGTCAGCAGCAGCGCTGGTGCCATCACCAGACACCATAGGTGGCATCACAAACTCTTTAGCACAATATCTTTATTTTTACAATCCCTTTTTAAGCTACCACCAGGGCCACGGACCTGGGTATTGACTGCCCATGACAATCCCCCGCAACCAACTGCCAGGATCCGAGTTCCCATGGCCTTGGGGTGGGTCAGCTTCCTGGCATCACAAACAGGATCTCGTGCCCGATATTACCGGGTACTGTGTACCATGTATTGACTGTGTTTGTGAACTGTTGATATCGGGCGGCCATTACTGTGCCACAGAGCAGGAAGGAAGGGGGCGTAATGGCTGAAAGGGCGCGAAGACATGTCCCACCCCGTGCTCTGTTGAGGACTGCCGAAACACGATGACAAGATCCGGAAATACCAGAGTGCTCCACTCCCTACCTGCGGAGCCGCCGACTGCTTTTCTTTTCCAAAGACTGGTCGCAATTCACTCATGGGGAGAGAGAATGGATGCACCAGAGCACGGCGATGCAACGGTCCCTAACCCAAACCTTGCAAATAATGTAGTGACCACCAATACCTCAGCCAGGACTTCAGCCGGTGGAGTAGCCGCAGCACTAAGAGCAGTAGCACTGATCATGTCGATTTCTTTGCCCTTGCAATCCAAGATCCTGTACAGTGGCAGGGTAGCCCCTCTCCTGCACAAGTGACCCCTTCTTCCTCACTTGTTGCAGAAACAAGTGTGCAGACTGTGACACCAGGCAAATTTGACAGTCTGTGCACCAGCTGAGTAAAGACATGGCCACAGTCCTGAAAGTCCTACAGCTTAAGATGGAGACAAAACCATCGGAGAAGATTCAGCTTTCTGACAGCCCAGATGATGTCCCGTGGATGAGAGGAAAGAAGAACACGTCGCTCCGTGGGAGGACCAACGATCACTACAGCTCTACAGGAGAACCCATCTGTTGCCGTTGCAACAAGACAGGCTACTTGCAAGACTCTGTCCTTTAAACCAGCAACCCCTGGGGTCACAGGCCAATCCCCAGTAATAGACCCATCAGGCCCATCAGACTGGTATGATAGGTACATAGGAGGATGATAGGTACATAGATGGCATACCTACACCTGCATTGCTGAATACGGGTATGCAGGTGACCACCATCCCTCATATCCTTTACAACAGATTTTGGTCTGATGCTGGACCTGAACCACCAGATCCTAACCTCACTGTGCATGCTTCTGTGGCGCCCCTGCGACCAGGGTGGCCATATAAGGAACTGCAGCCAGGCAGGTGGAGACAGGTTGTTACACACACACCTTCACAACACACACCCACACGACACAGCACCCAACCCGGAGCCCGGGACTCTAGGCGGGCAAAGGGGTGACAGGGTTTAGAGGGAAGTGGGTGGGACGTAGGTCAGGTGACAGATAGTATAAATAGAGGAAAAGAGGAGCAGGAGTTAGTAGGCCAGAGTGAGCAACAAAGAACAGCAGACAGAAAGTGACACATCCCGGTGGGGTTGGGCTCCCTGGAGATGCATAATCCACAGAGTCATAGAAACCATGGAGAGAAAGCTCATCCATAGCCAGCATCCCAAGGGAGTGTGAGGAAAGAGACCGGACCGGTATTGCCAGGTCCGAGAAACACGGCAGCACCGACCAACTACCGGCGGAGTAGTTTTCCCTGATTGTACTGTAATTACACGGGTTAGATGAAGCCTGGTAATCCCTTGGGAAACAGTGTTACTGCATGCTAGGCTAACACCAGAGTGTCGGCTCTGAGGGGGACCGAAGTCATACACCGGCTCCCCAGACAAACCGATGGGAAGCTTTAATTCCAGGTTGAAGTTCCTACTAACAGGCTTGGAGGCACAGCAGCAACCACGAGGACCCGGCTTACCGCCCGCACACTTAGGGGGAAGCTACAGACATGGGACCGAGCTGCCGCCACACAACCCGCAGAGAGAGAACAGAGAGGGAAAGAAGAGCTTGAAAGGACATTAGAAGGAGTGAGGAGTCTCAGAGTGATAGCCTGGCTGCAAAGGGTTAAGTGTTACCGAAGTCAACTGTGTAAATCTGTTAAGAACTGAACTGTACCGTGACTTGTGTGACTTGGAAGAACTTGGAAGTAAACCCGGTGAACCCTGCTCCAGTGTCCATGTCTGATTCCAGGTATACTGAACTGTTATTGTACCCCTTACCCTGCCAGGAGCAGCCCAACCAGTGGCGGGCTCATCCATCCAGCTGTAGCCCATCCATCCCTCCACCCTCCTGGCAGAGCTGAGCTGCAGCGGTGGTCCCCCTTACTGACCACAACCGTGGGTGGCGTCACGACAAACAATATCGCCGTAAATACCCCTTTTATTGCAGTCCGGACCAAGCCATCGCCGCCCGAGGGAGACTGAGCGTGACAGAAGGTGTGAGCGGACTTCTGACAGAAGTGTCAGTTGTTTGTCCAGAGACAGCTTGACTTAAGCTGAATAGTCGTGAGACTCCATGTACTGGCACGTCAGAGTCTGAGCAGGAGAGCAGAGTGAGAGACTGCATTGGCATTGTTCCAGAGAAGATGCCTTGACCAGTAGGTTGTTCAAGTACGATATTACTGCATGGCCCTGGGAGTGGGACCAAAATGGTCGTCCCCCACCGCAAACCTCAGCCAACGCTGATTAGCCTAGCCCATCTCCTCCGTCCTCAGTATTCAGTGACCGCCCGTCTCCTCCATCCTCAGTATTCAGTGACTGCCCGTCTCCTCCATTCTCAGTATTCAGTGACCACCCGTCTCCTCCATCCTCAGTATTCAGTTAACACCCGTCTCCTCCATTCTCAGTATTCAGTGACCGCCTGTCTCCTCCCTCCTCGGTATTCAGTGACTGCCCGTCTCCTCCGTCCTCAATATTCAGTGACCACCCGTCTCCTCCATCCTCAGTATTCAGTTAACACCCGTCTCCTCCATTCTCAGTATTCAGTGACCGCCTGTCTCCTCCCTCCTCAGTATTCAGTGACTGCCCGTCTCCTCCGTCCTCAATATTCAGTGACCGCCCGTCTCCTCCATCCTCAGTATTCAGTGACCGCCCGTCTCCTCCATCCTCAGTATCCTCAGTATTCAGTGACTGCCCGTCTCCTCCATCCTCAGTATTCAGTGACCGCCCGTCTCCTCCATCCTCAGTACTCAGTGACCGCCCATCTCCTCCATTCTCAGTATTCATTGACCGCCCGTCTCCTCCATCCTCAGTATTCAGTGACCGCCCGTCTCCTCCGTCCTCAGTATATAGTGATCGTCCATCTCCTCCGTCCTCAATATTCAGTGACCACCCGTCTCCTCCATCCTCAGTATCCTCAGTATTCAGTGACTGTCCATCTCCTCCATTCTCAGTATTCAGTGACCGCCCATCTCCTGCATTCTTAGTATTCAGTGACCGCCCATCTCCTCCATTCTCAGTATTCATTGACCGCCCGTCTCCTTCATTCTTAGTATTCAGTGACCGCTCGTCTCCTCCGTCCTCAGTATTCAGTGACCGCCGGTCTCCTCTGTCCTCAGTATTCAGTGACTGCCCGTCTCCTCCATTCTCAGAATTCAGTGACCGCCCGTCTCCTCCATCCTCAGTATTCAGTGATCGCCCGTCTCCTCTGTCCTCAGTATTCAGTGACTGCCCGTCTCCTCCATTCTCAGAATTCAGTGACCGCCCGTCTCCTCCATCCTCAGTATTCAGTGACCGCCCGTCTCCTCCATCCTCAGTATTCAGTGACCGCTCGTCTCCTCCATTCTCAGTATTCAGTTATCACCCGTGTCCTCCATCCTCAGTATTCAGTGACCGCCTGTCTCCTCTGTCCTCAATATTCAGTGACGCCCGTCTCCTCCATTCTCAGAATTCAGTGACCGCCCGTCTCCTCCGTCCTCAGTATTCAGTGACCGCCCGTCTCCTCTGTCCTCAGTATTCAGTGACTGCCCGTCTCCTCCATTCTCAGAATTCAGTGACCGCCCATCTCCTCCGTCCTCAATATTCAGTGACCGTCCATCTCCTCCATTCTCAGTATTCAGTGACCGCCCGTCTCCTCCATTCTCAGTATTCAGAGACCGCCCGTCTCCTCCATTCTCAGAATTCAGTGACCGCCCGTCTCCTCCATCCTCAGTATTCAGTGACCGCCCATCTCCTCCGTCCTCAGTATTCAGTGACCGCCCGTCTCCTCCATCCTCAGTATTCAGTGACCGCCCATCTCCTCCGTCCTCAATATTCAGTGACTGCCCGTCTCCTCCATCCTCAGTATTCAGTGACCGCTCGTCTCCTCCATTCTCAGTATTCAGTTATCACCCGTCTCCTCCATCCTCAGTATTCAGTGACCGCCTGTCTCCTCTGTCCTCAATATTCAGTGACCGCCCGTCTCCTCCATTCTCAGAATTCAGTGACCGCCCGTCTCCTCCGTCCTCAGTATTCAGTGACCGCCCATCTCCTCTGTCCTCAGTATTCAGTGACTGCCCGTCTCCTCCATTCTCAGAATTCAGTGACCGCCCATCTCCTCCGTCCTCAATATTCAGTGACCGTCCATCTCCTCCATTCTCAGTATTCAGTGACCACCCGTCTCTTCCATCCTCAGTATTCAGTGACCGCCCGTCTCCCTCCATTCTCAGTATTCAGAGACCGCCCGTCTCCTCCATTCTCAGTATTCAGTGACTGCACATCTCCTCCATACTCAATATTCAGTGACCGTCCATCTCCTCCGTCCTCAATATTCAGTGACTGCCCGTCTCCTCCATCCTCAGTATTCAGTGACCGCTTGTCTCCTCCATTCTCAGTATTCAGTTATCACCCGTCTCCTCCATCCTCAGAATTCAGTGACCGCCCGTCTCCTCCGTCCTCAATATTCAGTGACCACCCGTCTCCTCCATCCTCAGTATTCAGTGACCGCCCGTCTCCTCCGTCCTCAGTATTCAGTGACCGCCCGTCTCCTCTGTCCTCAGTATTCAGTGACTGCCCGTCTCCTCCATTCTCAGAATTCAGTGACCGCCCATCTCCTCCGTCCTCAATATTCAGTGACCGTCCATCTCCTCCATTCTCAGTATTCAGTGACCGCCCGTCTCCTCCATTCTCAGTATTCAGAGACCGCCCGTCTCCTCCATTCTCAGTATTCAGTGACTACACATCTCCTCCATACTCTGTATTCCGTGACCGCCCGTCTCCTCCATTCTCAGAATTCAGTGACTGCCTGTCTCCTCCGTCCTCAATATTCAGTGACCGTCCATCTCCTCCATTCTCAGTATTCAGTGACCGCCCGTCTCCTCCATTCTCAGTATTCAGTGATCACCCGTCTCCTCCATCCTCAGTATTCAGTGACCGCCCGTCTCCTCCATCCTCAGTATTCAGTGATCACCCGTCTCCTCCATCCTCAGTATTCAGTGACCACCCGTCTCCTCCATCCTCAATATTCATATTAACAACACCAATGGGCCTGTGTGAGTTTAACCTTATGCCATTCAGACTCTGTAATGCACCCGGAACATTTCACAGATTGATGGAGTGTTGCCTAGGGCACCGAAACTTTGAGACTGTGCTACTCTACCTGAATGATGTCATAGTGTATTCCAAAACCTATGAAGAACACCTGAATCACCTAGCCGAGTTATTCGAAGCATTGTCTAAGTTCAGGATGAAGCTGAAGCCATCGAAATGCCATTTGCTGAAGCCGAAACTTTAGTATCTCGGGCATGTGGTCAGCTCAGAAGATGTGGCACCGGACCCTGACAAGACACTGTTATCAAAGAATGGCCAGAACCAACCAACATCAGAGAGGTACGTCAGTTCTTGGGGCTGGTAGGGTACTACAGGAGGTTCATCAAGGGATACACGAAAATAGCAGCTCCCTTGCAAGATCTCCTGGTAGACCAGACCAAGAAGGGCAAGTCTGGAGGTCCTCCATTTGAATGGGGTAAAAAGCAAGAAGAGTCCTTCAAGCAGATGAAAGAGGCCCTGACTGGAGAAGAGATCCTGGCCTATCCTGACTACAACCAACCGTTCTTACTGTATACTGATGCCAGCAGCGGGGGATTGGAAGCTGTTTTGTCACAGAAACAGAATGGCAAGGAGCGTGTGATTGCTTATACCAGCAGGAAGCTCCGTCCTGTGGAAAGGAACCCAGCGAACTACAGCTCATTCAACCTGGAATTCCTGGCCTTAGTCTGGGCTATCACAGAACGGTTTAAGCGCTACCTGGCGTCTGCAAAATTCACCGCCTTCACGGACAATAATCCTCTTACACACCTGGAAACCGCAAAGTTAGGTGCCATGGAGCAACGCTGGATAACCCGGTTGTCAAACTTCACCAAAGTCTATGAGTATCACATTTCACAGAAAAAGCCGTCTTTACACAAATATTTACATGACCAAGTTTTGCAGTTTCTAGTCTGCACACTTGTAAACACGCAGGGCGTACCATCCTCTTGGCCCCGCGTGCCGCTCATAGCTAACCCGGTCATTGTGGTAGGGATCCCGCTCACCTGTCTTGGCGGCTGCACCGACCTGTTCATTCAGTCCGTGCTGCTGGGATTCCCACCACACTTCACGGAGCCCGGATGCCCCGAGTTCCTCGGTGTCGCCTCTCCAGTCATCCTCCTTGGAGCTTGGCTGGCTGGATGGCTCCTCAGCTTCCTTGGACTCTGCTCCGGTCTTGCTGCCGCTGTCATCAGGTAGAGCCTCAGGGTCATCTCGCTCTGCCCTGACATTTGCACTGGTGAAGATGAGCTGCATCTCGGCTGGCGGGTCCTCACTGGTTACCGGGTGCTCAACCGTGGACCGGTCTCTTGCTCCCGATTCCAGCTCCTGGTCGCTGGACCTCCATTGCATTGCTCTGTCCCTGCGGCCATTTTCAGTTTCCGGCAGGGGTAGTTTAGTCTCTGGCCCACCCCCTTGGTTGTTTGATGGCAATCTGGGCGGGCAAACAGTTTTGTGCCTCTGGCTAGGCCCTCCCATGGTAAGGGGTGGAGGCACTCCCCTGGGCCTGCACATTGTCTTTCACAAGGTTAAGTCTTGGGGTTTCTGGTAGAGATGGTGCCGTTTAATGGCAGTAAAAGTTCTTTTAAAGTTTAAAAGTTCAAAGTTCGTAAGCACACAGTACCCGGTAGCACTGGGCACGGAATCCTGTTTGTGACGCCAGAAGTTATGACTCACCCAGGGTATGGGGACTCGGGTAATCTGGGCCCTCTGCTGCTGTTGGGTTGTCACTGGTGGCCTGCCCATACCTGTCGCCCTGGTGGCCACCTAAAAAGGGGTTATTAAAATGGGAATAAAATAATAACTGCTGCTCTTCCTGGAAGACCCCTTTCCTCTGTCTCTCTCCAGACGTTCACTGCCTCTAACTTCCTCCCGCCCTCACACTGCTTACCCTGCACTCCTCCCACTGGGGCTGGGTCTCTTAGCAGAGGATTTAACCCTGTAGTCCCCTGAGCTAAGGGTGTGCGGATGCAAGGAATAAGCCACATATTAACCTCCCCATTCACTGACCACATGGATAATGGATACCACACACGCTGGTCAGGGTGCAGTACCCCCTTAGTTGCTCTCTGACCAGTGGGGCACCACAATTGGCCAGCCACCCCTCCTCTCACCAGTATACAGTATATAGTAGGTCAGCCCCCCTCTTCTCACCAGTATGCAGTATATAGCAGTTCCAGCCCTCCTCCTCAAACCAGTATACAGTATATAGCAGGTCCAGCCACCCTCCTCTCACCAGTATACAGTATATGATAGCTCCAGCCACCCCTCTTCTCACCAGTATACAGTATATAGCAGGTCCAGCCACCTCCTCTTAGCAGTATACAGTATATAGCATACAGCATATAGCAGGCCCAGCCCCCCTCATCTCACCAGTATACAGCATAGCTTCTATCCCTCCATCTTCAGCTCTATGAGCTCTCAACTACTCCTGTGTCGTCCTCCTCTTCGATGCTCTGCTGTGATGTCTGCACAGATGCTGCAGCACCTCGGTGCAAGGACCTCTCTGACCCCGGAAGATGCAGTGTCACTACTGTCTTCCTGGGTCAGTCAGCTCCCTGCATCGAGGAGAATATTGAGGTGCACCCACGCCCAGGGCCACACTGTACACACCCTCCTCAATCCCTGGATCCTGCCTCACCCTCACTGCCTGTGCTGCACTGTGCACAGCAGCACAGACATCCACTGCCAAACCCGGTAATCGCCGCTCATAGCATGCCAGCGGCGGTGATGAACTGCCTGGTCCTCCGCGGGATCTTCCTGTGATGACATCCGACGGCGACTCCTCACTGCTCTCAGCAGCGCCTCGCTCGCCCTCCACTGCGGTGACAGGGCGGGATTCTGAGACTCCCGCAGCCCACCCGCAGCAACCGGAAGGCTGAGGTGGTTGGGCGGAAGAGATCGAGGCAGATGGGCGAGCAGACGCCTCCCCCCGGCCAAAGAAAATAAAAACCTTGCTCGGGTGTCGCCCCCTCCCCCCAATCCTGGTACCCTAGGCACATGCCCACGAGTGCCTAGTGGCAAATATGGCTCTGCCTACTGTCTGAGTACACAGGTTCTACCAGGGATTGATAGTCTCGCCCTCTAAGGCCTATTGCGGCTCTACCCCAGACCAACATTTCAGTTTTGGGGGGAATCACAATTGGTACTAGGTCACTTACCCTTGCACTGCCAATTTCTCCTATGGACAACTCTAACTGCTGTCTCAACATCAGGGCCTTTATTTCTTTCTGCAGGACTCACTGCTGTCCTCTGTTGGCAGTCTCGGCAATCTGCTGTTACACAACAATTATTTCTGCAAGACAATTCTCTATCACATTAGTGCCCAAAATAATCATTGGATTTCGTTCATGTCGGTCAACATCAACAATGATTAACCCTTAACCTTTTAACTCCACTTGCCCCACCTTAATGGTCACTTCTTTGAACTCAATCTAAGGCACAGGTTTACCATTACTAGCTACTATATTAAAGTCAGTATCTTGGTCACGCAAAATGTCTGAGTCTGCCGAGTAGCTCTTGTAAAGGATATATGGTATAGATGTCACCTGTGAGCCAGTGTCCAGTAAAGCGTTCATGGGGATGCCATCTAGCACGACAAGCAAGACCAGGCGTCCTACATACCTGTCACGCCAGTTTGGTAGGCCTGGTGATTTTATCCCTGAGGGGCAGCCTGCTTCCCCAGGGGATTCTCGTTTAAACTACATTCCCTGAGAAAGTGACCTGACTTCTCACATCGGTGGCAGATGGGCTGCCCATCCGGGTCAAAGTGATCACTGTGTCATCCTCTAGTCGCAGGGTATCTCCTTGGTTGCATCCAAGGGACGTCATCTCTGTTGTAAGCCAACTTAATCTTCTCCACGGGCTTGGATCCTCGCATTTCTTGCATAGCCTTAGCCATCTCACCTACGCTTTTCGTTAAAGCTTCAATCTCTTGGTTGAGAGCCTCATTGGTGATAGGCTCCTGAGTCTGTGCCCTGAGTCTGTCCCCTGCTATAACCTGCGGGTTTTACATTCCCAGTTGTTGATAGGTGGCAGCCAGGCATTGTTCAGGGTCTGTGTCACGAGGTGCTTCATCCTGCATTATACAGATAGTCCTGTCCTTGAACTGCACAAAGTTCAGATCAGTGTTTTGTATGGCCATCATCCGCAGTTGTCCTCGATGAGGAGCGAATAGGAGTCCATCAAGAAACTGGACAATGAGCAATTTATCCTCCTCCAGCACCAGAGCAGGGTCTGTCTGCTTATGCCCTGAACGCTTCCTGTAGATTCAATGCAAAGTCCCGTGCGCTCTCCCGTGGCTTCTGCCTGCACCCAAAGAATCTCATTTTTACTTGTGCAGCGGTACTAGTATCAAAAGTAGCTTTCAGCCTGGCGAGTACATGTTCAACAGTGTCTTTATCAGTGTCCATTGAGGACTTTACCTCCCGCTGTGCTGTACCAGTCAGAAGTCCCATTAAAATACTGACTTGCTGGCCTTCCGTCAGGGGATACACTCTATAGTAACTGTCCAGTCTCTCCCTGAAATTGGTCAGGGTATTGGGTATCCCTGCGTACTGCGTTAGCCACGTCGCTCCGGGCATATGCGGCATTAGGAATGGCACTACCAAGGACATGGCTTGCCCTGCAGCTCCCGTGGGTGCCCCGTCTTTTCCTGGGGCCGTATCTAGTACCGCAGACTGGCTGCGCCTACCTCCGGCGCAGGCTCTCTTGGCTCCAACATCTTTCTTCCCCCTAGTGAACGTTAACCCTTCCGGTTTTTAACTTCCGTAAGGATGTACAATTTTACTTCACCCGGGGGGGCAGGGTTTTTCGTCCCTACCGGATGTCATCAGAGCACAGGTTGGGCTTCGCCCAGGAGGACACGCCCCCTCAGCTTCCCGCGCGGCTTGTGGCGCAGTGATGGCGATAGTTAAAAACAGCACCCGGTAATACCTGGCTACGTGATCCTGCTTGTGACACCAAAAATTGACTGGCCCCAGTGCCGGGGGGTACTCGGAACCGGGCTATACTCTCTTTGGGGAGTCAAAGCGGTCGAGACCCGGCTTCCGTGACCTTGGGTTCAGTTGAAAAAGGGGAAGGATTTTTGAGGATGAAATGATTTAAAATACAGAGTTATTCGTGATGCCACCCGTGGTTTGTGGCTATAGGTGGCCACAGCTGCTGCATAACTTCTGGGGAGATGCATGGGCAGCTTAGATGGAATGGCTCCCCATGGGCGGAGTGGATCCCCTGGGCAGTAGATGTAGTAAGGAATTGGGGGATGACGGGCAATAAGCAATAGGCAGACTCACTGTTTTTATGGTTATTCAGTCTTTACTAGAGCATCTGCATTCCGGGCAGTTGTCAAAGGAGTCCTTTCTTGAGAGCAACTCGGGGTTCTCCTCACCCGGCTGGGTCATTGGCCTCCTTATTGCGCTCTGTATTTGGGCTCCTGTCACTGCATTAGCTAAGTTGCCGGCCCTATCTCTCCTGCGAGGTGTCGGTATGACAGGCAATTCGAGTTCTTTCCTAACCCTCGTCTCGGGAAACGGCTCCTGAACTCTCTGCATTGCTTTGTGTCCGGGCTCAGTGTGGCAGGGAAACCTGGAATCCCCCACCTTCCGGTATTGACAGCCAGCTTGTTAGGCCCTCGGACTCGAGTGTCTGTTCTCTGCACTTTTCTATGGGATGAGCACGGTGCCACTCAGCTCCCCAGATATTCCTTTGACTCTCCTCAGGCCCTAGCCTTAGGCCTGGCACTGAGCCAGCGATCCTGGGACGAGCTTAACCAGCCTCCAGTCCAACAGGATTTCTTCCTCAGTCCTCTAGGAACTGAACTTCTGTACCTAGGATGAGCTTCCAGGTACTCTTAAATCCTCCAGGTACTCTTCACAGTCCTCTCGGGAACTGAACTAACTAGCTCTGCTCCAGACAAGAATTTATAGGGGAGCTCACCCTGAACCGGGGTTTAGGTCTCCCCCTTCAGGCCTGGAGGCAGAAGGTGTTGTGTGCGGTTACCCGCCTGGAGGCAGAAGGTGTTGTGTGCGGTTACCCGCCTGGTGTGTATAGCCTTTTGTTGCTCTCAAGCGTGACATTACCACCCGGGGGCAATAATGACACTGTGGCACTAAGACTCTGGGGTGCCACACCTCTCCAATCTGTCTTTTACGTTGCTGCCCCACTAATTCACCTCCCTCCTCGCTGCACCTGTACTTCTTCCATCTGCAAATCCCTCCACTGGCTCCTAATTCCCCAGCGTAACACTGACTTACAAAGCCGTCCACAATCTGTCCCCCCCATATATCTCTGAACTAATCTCCTGATATCATCTAACTCGTAACCTTCGATCCTCCCAAGACCTCCTCCTTTCCTCCACACTTGTATTTTCCTCATCTAACCGCCTGCAAGACTTCGCCCGAGCATCCCCCATTCTCTGAAATTCTGCACCTACACTCGGAACCTTCAAGCAGAACTTAAAAACCCATCTCTTTAGAACAGCCTATAGCCTGCAATGACCACAGTGCCACCTCACCACCACTGGACCCGTCGCTCCACCACCACCAGAGCAGACCCAAACTACTGTCTCTCCCCCATTGCCCTGTAGAATGTAAGCCCGCAAGGGCAGGGTCCTCTCTCCCCTCTGTATCAGTCTGTCACTGTTAGTTTGTTCATTGTATTTTTAACTTGTCTGTATGTAACCCCTTCTCATGTACAGGACATGGAATCAATGGTGCTCTATAAAAAAAAAATAATAATAATAATGACAGTCAACTGTTGCCTATACGTTATGAAAATAAACCATTGAAGCACAAGGTTGTGCTGGCGAGCATTGGAATGTTCTTTTGTGATAATATTGTTACTGTCAAGAAAAGGGATAACTTTTGGATGACTCTTGCTGGAAAAGCAAAATGGGAGACATTCCAAATTGCTTGATTCAAGTAACGAGGACCTGAGTGACCTGCCCCAGGGCCTTGGGGTACCCGGTCCCAGGTGTTGTAGTTCCCTGGGGATGTCACAGGGCCTGTTGCCTGGTCCCGTGGCCCTGGTGGTGGCTTAAAAGGGGGGTACAGTCAATAAAAATAATAAAAATAGTGATTCGTGAAGCCACCTACGGCTCCGGTAATGTTACCGACACTGCAGGGCAGATCTCCATGGTGATGGTGGAACAGCAGGATGGTTACGCTCCCCATAGGTGGAGCAGGGTCCCCGAGGCAGTAGTGGAATTTAAGGGTTGCGGACAGTCTATGAAAGGAGCAGGATCAGAGGCTGCAATAACAGTTACACACAGGGTTGTTGTTTTCGTACCTTTACTGATGATATGAGCAAGGTGAAGTCCAGGATACAGTCTGGGTGGTCTGGGAGCAGTTCGGGATCTCCATGTTCGATGAGTTATGAAGCCTCCCTGTTACGCTGTGTGTGTGCTTTAGTCCTGGGCTGTCTGAAGCTAACCCCTGACCCTCTCCTGTGTCCTTACTTCTATTGCAAGTGATGAGAGCCCTGCTGCTGGGCACCTCTATATCCGCTGCGGTCCCTGGCTCTGCTAAGTAGCTTTGCCTCAAGTACTGAACCAGGAGACTTGAAGTCTCCCTGGTCTCCGGTCTTTACTGCTGGGCTGACTGGACCCATGCAGTCTCGAACTCCGGTGTCTGGACTGTCAAAGTAGCTCTTCTGGGGCACACCGACATGGCTCCGCTTCCCCTGGCTAACTCGCCTTGCCTCTGACCCTCACTCTTGGATCCCTCACACTGGCTAGGCTTCCCCTCTGGCACGGGCCTAGCGCGGCTCCGTTCAGTATGGTGCAGTACTGAGGAAGACACCTGGTGAACTGTCTAACTCCACCCTCAGGCCTGAATTTATAGGGGACCTTGCCTGAAGTTGGCAAGTAGAGCTCCCCCTTCAAGTCTGGGGTGGAAGGTGTTGTGTGTAAGTTTATGTACATCTTGGCACACAGAGCACACAACACCTTCCAACCCCATGCCTGAAGGGGAGCTCCACTGGCTGCTCTTAAGCCAGATCCCCTACAAAGACCCTGTCCTGAGGGGAGGAGTCAGTTAGTACTGAAGTGAGTTCCAGTGAGGCAGCAAAGAAGAAGGTACTGGAAGGAGCTAGGTGCTGGGACCAAGTCAGGCCCAGCTGTGCAGCACCCTAGAGAGAGGGACGGAGGCCAGTGGGAGAACTAGGAGAACAGAAGAAGGGAACTGAACTGTGATCCCTTTAGCTCATCCAGACACTGGAGTCCGAAGCTGCTATTACTCTATTGGTAGCAGAGAAAGCCCGGACAGACCAGGAGGGTTTAGCCCCCCTGGAGCTCAGGAAAACTTATACCCCAAACCTGATCAAGCATAGGACCAGGGACCCAAGCAGAAGATAAGGATCCCCCACAGAAAGGTCCTCACCGTCAGTTGTGGAGTAGCATCCTGAGAGAGGAAGAGAAAGAGCGGCAGGTTTAGCTCCAGGCAGAACTTACCCCAATTACCACACACACTAACAGAGGAGGCCTCGCAACTCTCCAAGGTGGAAGTACTAAACTGCACGGGCCACCTGGTTACCCTCCTGGACCGTGCCTGTTACCGGTCATCAGTAAAAAGGTACCGAAACAGAGACTACTGTGTGTGTGTGTGCCTGATTTACCGCCGCCACCTGCAGCGTGCAAAGCAGAACCGCTACTACCTCCGTCATCCCCCCTGCTGCCTTGAGGTAAAGCTCCACCTGTGAGGAGCTGTACTACCAAAGCTGCATTTCCATCACCTCAGCGGCCAGCCGCAGCACTGGTAACCCTATAATCAGGTACCACAGGTGGCATCACATTACAATTCCCCCATCATCATCACCTCCACCCGCCTTTGAGGGTCCAGGGCACGAATACGGGAACCGACCAGCCGTGATCCCCACTGAAGTAGCAACCTGTCCCAGTATCCAAATACCCCCTACCCTGTCGACCGACTAATTTCTGGCATCACGAACAGGATCCTGTGCCAAGTAAAACCGGGTACTTTGTGCTTAAATTGGACTTTATTGACTGTTTTGTGAACTGTAAAACGGGCCACCATTACTGCACCACAGAAATTAAACTTCCACAGAGCGGCTGGAAAAGAGAGCAAAGATAAGCCTCGCCCCTCCGCTCTGCCGAGGACTGACAAAGTGCATTGGCTGGTTCTGGAAGGACCCGAGGTGTTCCACTAACCCTGTAGACTGTAGAGCCGCCGACTACCGAAAAGTTTACCTCAGCGGCTGGCAGCGGTAAACTAAGGGGGCAGCGCCAAGAGTGACGCATACGATGCACAGGTCCCTGACAGAGGGGATGTCCGGGACGCAGCAGAAGCGGATTCCACAGCCGGTGTGGGAACCGCAGCACCCGGAGCAGTGGCCTCAATAATGCCAATAGCTTTGCCGTACATACCGGGAGCAAAATGGTTACCAACCTACGAAGGTAAGCCCGATACCTTAGCAGCATTTAAACGAAAAATGTGTGCAGTGCTGGACATGTATGCTATGACAGGAAAGCAGTGAACCGCCGTTGTGCTGGCACAATTAGCAGGTGCAGTGGAACTAGAGGTCGAGTCTTGGAGCGAAGCTGACAGGGACTCTGTGGAAAATGTATTTGACAAGCTCAAAGCTGCTTTTGAAAATGTCTGAACTAAGGATGATATTCTACCAATGCAAACAGAGACCGCAAGACTTTGCCCTATGTTTACAAGGGGCACTCCGCTCCTTAAAATAGGTAGATCCGGCAATTGTGCTGGAGGAAAATAAAATGCTTGCAGAACAGTTTATGAATGGACTGAGGTCGGCCTTCCACCGCCAGCAGGTACACATGTGGGTCTTAGATCACCCTGATGTGAACTTTAGTGCTTTAAAAGACCATGCTATAACCGTGCTACGAGACCCAGTGCCTGCAGAACCTGCAACCCCATCCTGGCAAGTTAATACCTCTCCCATAGACTTTGAGCCTACTCCCAAAGACCCTGCAAAGGCTGCAGGACAAGTTGTAGTACCGGACCCTGCTGATGACCTAAGTAACCAGGTGCTGCAGCTAACCAAAAATATGGATTATGTGTTAAAACTCTTGCAAGCCAGGCCGGGGACACAACCACCAAGCAGAATCCAGCTATCTGATCACCCTGAGGATGTCCCGTGGATGAGTAGGAAACCCATGTCGCCCGTGGAGGGGACCAACAAGTCGCCCATTCAGGGGACCAACAATTTGCCCGTTCAGAGGACCAGCGCACCATTCCAATGCAGAGCCATCGACCACACGGATTCTTCAAGACAACCTGTCTGCCTTCGCTGCAACAAACCAGGCCACTTTGCAAGAGGATGGTCTTTAAACCTGAGATTCCTGGGTCCAAGGGTCAATCCCCAGAAGTAAAATGACAGGACCTATATGACTTACGTAGTCGGTACGTGGGAGGTCGTCTGTACGTCAACATTACGTTAGAAGGAATCCCCACTTCAGCCCTACTGGACACCGGGTCACAGGTTACCATCATCCCACATATCCTTTACAAACAATTTTGGTCTGATGCTGATCTTAGACCCTCAGACCATAACTTTGTTATTCTTGCAGCTAATGGGAAACAACAGAATCAGGTGGGGTTCAGAGAAGTGACAATAAAGCTGGGCAGGGTGGAGTTAAAAGGTCAAGGGTTATGTGTGGTAGAGGATAACCCTAATGTAAAATACCCCTACATGGCAATTGGTACTAATGTCATTGAAACCTACCTTGGAGAACTGCTGTTTTTACTCCAATAGATTTCTGAGACTGCTGGTTATGGGCAGAAGAGAGTTCTCCAAAGAGAAATCCGAGCCCTCATCCACAAGCAACAGATAAATCTGTAGGAGAGATTGGCAGTGTGCGGGTAACAGAGCCGTGTTGTGTTACCACCAAAAAGTGAAATGTTGATATGGTGTCGAGCAGCGATAGGTCTCAGAGGAAAGGAATACCAGGCAGTTGTAGAGCCGATGCAGTCGGAGCATAGACCTACACTACTGACAGCCAGAGGGGTGGTGGATGTACGCAGGGGAAGAGTACTAATCTGTGTATTAAATTGTGGGGAAGAAGGAGCAAAGCTACCCCGGTATGCTACTGTAGCAAAGCTGTATACTGTCTGTGACAACAACATACAGACAGTAGAGCCCTTCTCCTTGTCAAACCAGGCGGAGGATAGCAACTCCAAGAGACAGCTAGTAGAGTGGTGTCAACAGTTGCACGTAGGAACTGATGCCACCCCTTCTCACCAGAAACGCGGAGTCTACCGGGTAGCACAAGAGTTTGAACATGTATTCAGTAAGCATCCATTAGATTTTGGGAGGATTAAAGGGGTACACCATCGCATACCCACAGGAGATCATCCCCAATTAGAGTGAGATACAGACCCATTCCACTGAATCACTACCAGTGTGCCAAAGAGATGCTGCAGGACATGAAGGAGGCCGGGGTTATAAGAGATAGCTGTAGTTCCTGGGCAGCCCCTTTAGTCCTGGTCAGAAAGAAGGATGGCACGATGAGGGTGTGTGTGGATTACAGGGAGGTCAATAGGATCACTCACAAAGATGCTTACCCGTTACCCCGAATAGAGGAGTCTCTTGCTGCATTAAGGACTGCTAATTATTTCTCCACGTTCGATCTCACTAGTGGGTATTGGCCGGTCTCCATTGCAGAAGTAGACCGGGAGAAAACCGCATTCACAACACCAATGGGCCTATGCGAATTCAACAGCATGCCATTCGCATTATGCAATACACCAGGAACGTTTCAAAGACTCATGGAACAGTGCTCTTATACCTGGACGACGTCATCGTGTATTACAAAACCTATGAAGAACAACTGGAACATCTGGCGGAGGTATTTACAGCTTTTTCAAAGTACAGGATGAAGCTCAAACCATCTAAATGTCACCTGCTGAAACCTAAAGTCCAATACCTCGGGCATGTGGTCAGCGCAGATGGAGTAGCACCAGACCCGGAAAAAGTGACAGCTATCCAGGACTGGCAGAGGCCAACCACCGTCACCGAGGTACGTCAATTCTTAGGTTTGGTTGGGTACTACAGGATATTCATTAAAGGCTACACAAAGATGGCAGCGCCCCTATAAGATCTTCTGGTAGGTCAAACTAAGAAGAGAAGGCCTTCAGAGCCACCATTAAAATGAGGAAAGGAATAAGAAGACTCCTACCAGCAAATGAAGCGGGCTCTGACCGGTGAGGAAATCCTGGCTTACCCCGATTATAACCTACCATTCGTCCTCTACACCGACGCAAGCAATGTAGGCCTGGGACCAGTACTATACCAGATACAAGATGGTGGAGAGAGAGTAATTGTCTACGCCAGCAGAAAACGTCGACCCACCGAGAGGAACCCAGAAAACCACAGTTCCTTTAAGTTGGAGTTCCTGGCCTTGGTCTGGGCTATAACAGAGTGGTTCAAACATTACCTGGCAGCTTTAAAATTTACCGTCTTCACGGACAATAACCCATTAACACACTTGAATACCGCGAAGCTTGGTGCATTGGAGCAACGCTGGATGGCCCGACTATCGAACTATGACTTTACCATCAAGTACCGGACAGGCCATAACAATGCAAATGCTGATACCCTCTCCAGAAACCCTCAAGTACATTTGCAAGGACTTGAAGAAGAGGCGGATGACTTGGAGGAAGTAGAACTCCCAGCTTTCCATAAAAGCAGAAAATGGAAAATGACAGAAACCTATATCTACCAGAACCATCAGAATGTTGCACTAAACCCGTTGCCTCACTATGGATGGAAAGAGACACAAGACAGTGATCCGACGGTGAGCCTAGTGAAGAGGCTGGTAACCCAACGGGATTCCCAACTCCACCAGAAACCAAATACCTGTGGAAAGAAAGAAGCAGGTTATTCATCTATCAAGATCAATTGTTCAAACAGTATATCAACCCCAGAACACATGAAATTGTATGGCAAATTGTGGTTCCAAAGAGAGATGTCCAAATGGTGTTGGTATGGCGTACCATAATGGAGCAGAAGACTTTGGATGGAGAAAACTGGAAATATTGTTACGTGAGAGATTCTATTAGATCGGCATGAGGTCTTCCATAGAGAAATGGTGTAAAAATTGTGGACCATGCTAATTGAGAAGAAAAGACTGTAACAACCAGAAAGCACCACTACAGCCTATCATTACTAAACAGCCATTGGAACTGGTAGCCTTAGACTACGTCAAACTCACACACAGCAGGTCAGGCTATACCTATGCTCTTACCATGGTAGACCACTATTCCAGATTTCTAGTGGTAGATCCTGTGAAAGACTTAACAGCTCTGACAGCAGCAAGAACATTTCAAGCCAATTTCTGCAGACCACACGGGTATCCAGAACAGGTACTGACAGACCAAGGTCCTGCCTTTGAAGCTGAGGTATTTCAAGAGTTCTGTAAGTTGTTCGGATGCAAGAAAATTTGTACCATGCCTTACCATCCCGAAACTAATGGAATGTGCGAAAACACAAATCACGTGGTAATAGAATTGCTGAAAACTCTGCCCTTAGAAGAGCGAAACTGATGTCCAGAGAAGTTACTAGTAGGGATGGGCGAATCTACTCGCTAGGACTCGTTACTCGGCGAGTAGTAAGGGACTCGCAGGACTCGGTACTCTGCGAGTTTCCCAGTGATTACTCGCACGAGTCCAATGCAAATCAATATCAATCCTAGTTTTGTCAGAAACGCTGATAAAACTAGGATTGCCATTGTTTGCATTAGACTCGGCTACTGTGCCAGTGATAGCAGGGAAACTCGCAAAGTAACTGCTGTTTCTTTGCGAGCCGAGTCCAGCTGTCTTCTCTGTGTGCAGGCTGCCAGCTCCAGGGTCCTAGAGCCCGCCTGCTCACAGAGATGATGTAGCAGTGCTGAGATTGTTCTCAGTCTGCTCATTCCCTGTGCATAGACATCTATATTTATGCACAGGGGATGTAGCAGAGAGGACATCGCGTTTTGGACTGCGTCGGACGGAAGAGGATTTTTTTAATTAAAGATGGAGTCCCTAATGGCTTTTTTTTTTATTTCAAATAAAAAATTTTCTCTGTGTTGTGTTTTTTTAACCCTTTATTGGAGATTCTTAGTGGCTGGGTCAAACGTGGCCTGACATTAAGAATCTCGGGCTTAATACCAGCTTGTATAACAAAGCTGGTATTAACCCCTTTATTACCCAGCGTGCCACCGCCACCAGGGCCGCTGGAAGAGCGGGGTTCAGCGCCAGAGGATGGTGCTTCAATGAACGCGCCAACTTCTGGGGCGGCTGCGGGCTGCAATTTGCAGCGGGGGGTGCCCAGAAAGCTTGGGCATCCCTGCGCTGCGGATTCCAGCCCCAGCTGCTTAGCTGTACCTGGCTAGACATAGAAATTGCGCGGAGCCCCACGCATTTTTTTTTTATTATTTAATGAATTTCAGAGTCAGAGGCTCAGAGTCAGAGTCTCGGAGTCGGAGTCTCCTCAGAGTCGGAGTCTCAGAGTCGGAGTATCAGAGTCGGAGTCGCCTCAGAGTCGGAGTCGCCTCGGAGTCGGAGTCGTCTCGGAGTCGGAGTCGTCTCGGAGTCGGAGTCGTCTCGGAGTCGAGTCGGAGTCGGAGTCGTCTCGGAGTCGGAGTCGTCTCGGAGTCGGAGTCGGAGTCGTCTCGGAGTCGTGTCGGAGTCGTCTTGGAGTCGAGTCGGAGTCGGAGTCGTCTCTGAGTCGAGTCGGAGTCGGAGTCTTCTCGGAGTCGGAGTCGTCTCGGATTCGGAGTCATCTCGGAGTCGGAGTCGGAGTCGTCTCGGAGTCGGAGTCGTCTCGGAGTCGGAGTCAAAAAAATGCGTGGGGCTCCGCGCAATTTCTATGTCTAGCCAGGTACAGCTAAGCAGCTGGGGGCTGGAATCCGCAGCGCAGGGATGCCCAAGCTTTCTGGGCACCCCTCGCTGCAAATTGCAGCCCGCAGCCGCCCCAGAAGATGGCGCGTTCATTGAAGCGCCATCCTCTGGCGCTGAACCCCACTCTTCCAGCGGCCCTGGTGGCCGTGGCACGCTGGGTAATAAAGAGGTTAGGGCCAGCTTTGTATTATCAGCTGGCCCTAAGCCCGAAATTTATGGCGGTCACGCCAATATTAGACATGACCGCCATGAATTTCTATTAAATTGTTTTAAAAAAAACACAACACAGAGAAATTTTTTTATTAGAAATAAAAAAAAAAGCCATTAGGGACTCCATCTTTAATTAAAAAAATCCTCTTCCGTCCGACGCAGTCCAAAACGCGATGTCCTCTCTGCTACATCCCCTGTGTATAGATATAGATGTCTATGCACAGGGAATGAGCAGACTGAGAACAATCTCAGCACTGCTACATCATCTCTGTGCACAGACATTCATGTCTGTACACAGGGAATGAGCAGACTGAGAACAATCTCAGCACTGCTACATCAGGCAGCAGGCGGGCTCTAAGACCCTGGAGCTGCACAGAGCAGACAGGACTCTTCTCTTATCTTTGCGAGTTTCCCAGCGATTACTTACAAAGTAAACGAGCAATGCAAATAAATGACAAAACTAGGATTGCTTCAGGCTGAAGCTTCCGAGACACATCTGCGATTTGTAAATCGCACACTACTCGCTATTACTCGCTTCCCCATTCATTAACATTGGACTCGCTAGACTCGCAACGAGTAGCGAGTCCTGTGCTCGGACTCGCTAGAGTCAAGCGATTCCGAGTAATTTAGGATTCGCCCATCACTAGTTACTAGACCTTGATGATATCTACAACAACATCCCAGTAAGCTCAACAAATTGTACCCCTGCATACCTCATGAGAGCAAGACCAGGAAAATTGCCAGCAGACTTTGAAATGGGCATTGTAGTTTCTGAAGGAAACACCTCAGATACAAATTGGGATACCCGAAGAACAGAGCAGTACAAGAAAATACAGGAATGTGTTTAGAGAAGTCTGGCAAAATCAACAGAAGAGCAAGAAACAAACTTTAATAAAAGTGCACAAGGAACACCCTTAACACCAAGTGAACTGGTTTTGAAAAGGAAAAGGAGACTCTACAAGTTAGATGATCAATGGGAAGCAGAACCATACACTGTGTTAACATCAAACTTTGACAATCGGAAGACCTGTCTGATCAGCAAAGACAATGGAGAAACAACAGCAACAGTGTCCAGAGATCATTTAAAGAAGTACCCTCAACCACCACAACGAAAGGAATATATATTTTGTTCAGAACCCAAAGAAGAGGAGCCAAAGACAGTTCAAACAATCTTAGGAGAATTACCTGCAGATTGGCCCCAAATAGAAGGTGCATACCTATTACCAATGTTGACCTTTCCACAACCAGTAGAAGAACCCGCCCAAGTACAAGAAGTACAGCCTGTTGTACTGGAACCAGAGACTCCTGCAATCGGTGAACCTGCCAGTCCGCTAGAGAAAAAAAACTCACCGAATTTGGCCGCTTACAAATATCATTGCATTTAGCAGGATACTATCAGCCACCTCAGAGGCAACCCATATCTCTCGACACGGGGGCGATTGTGGCATCTGCGACCAGCCGTGCCACAAGGAGGAGACAGGTGGGATCACTGGATATGAGATCACCACAGGGCGGCAGCCACTCCAAAAGTGGAGCATAGTGTCAGAAAGCAGCCTATTAATGACGCCCAGCTGTTAGACAAGGCGGGCTGCTCTGCAACCAAATATGCAACACAAGTGACTGACGCCCCCTAGAGGACTCAGCTGTAGACTGCAGATGGATAAAAAAAATGCAATATAACACTATAGATGACAGTGAGGTGTTAGTTTGATATTTTGGACCAAAATAGCGTAAGCTCGTAGCCCCCGTCACGGGCCCTCACACCTACGAGTACCTAGCCACATGTATAACACATATATAATTTAGTTTTAGACAAAAATCACCGAATTGGTACATAAAAATATAGAAAAAAAACTCACCGAATATGGCCGCTTACAAATATCATTGCATTTAGCATGATACTATCAGCCACCTCAGAGGCAACCCATATCTCTCAACACCGATGCTCCATCTCCTGCAACCCTGACACGGGGGCGATTGTGGCATCTGCGACCAGCCGTGCCACAAGGAGGAGACAAACTAACACCTTACTGTCATCTATAGTGTTATATTGCATTTTTTTAATCAATCTGCAGTCTACAGCTGAGTCCTCTAGGGGGCGTCAGTCACTTGTGTTGCATATTTGGTTGCAGAGCAGCCCGCCTTGTCTAACAGCTGGGCGTCATTAATAGGCTGCTTTCTGACACTATGCTCCACTTTTGGAGTGGCTGCCGCCCTGTGGTGATCTCATGTCCAGTGATACCACCTGTCTCCTCCTTGTGGCAGAGTTGGTTGCAGATGCCACAATCGCCCCCGTGTCAGGGTTGCTGGAGATGGAGCATCGGTGTTGAGAGATATGGGTTGCCTCTGAGGTGGCTGATAGTATCCTGCTAAATGCAATGATATTTGTAAGCGGCCAAAATCGGTGAGTTTTTTTTCTTTATTTTTATGTACCAGTCCGCTAGAGAGACTACGCCAATACTACGGTATTCCAGAAGCACGTATATCTAACAGATTGAGGGATAGTGCACACACTGCACCAGATACAGACACTAGTGGCACACCAGTACTACGCAGATCAATTAGTAGTAACTTTGGTCAGCCACCACTGAGATACAGAGAATAAGGTGTAAAGTGTCAATATGAAAAAGTGTAAATAATGACTTGTATATAAAAATGTAAATATGTTGCTAATGTTAGTGTACAGAAGGGTGAAGAGTAGGCTAAAACAGCTCACACCAGGTACACAACATCAGGAAGAGGGGTGAGTGGAGATGGCGTTAGGAGCTGTGTAGGGAGAGCAAAATCTTGGCCAATAGGTGACCCCGGGGCCAGGAGTCCTACAGCGCTTATGACTGGTAGAGGCCCCTGCAGTACCTAGGACTCCTATGCCGAGGCACCTGTAGTAAGTGTTTGTTGTGTAACTTTGAACTTTTAAGCCTACAGAGACTTTACCTGTTGGACTTTTTGAATTTTTGAATTCTCTTTTTATAATTTTAAAAATGGACCATAGCCACAGGACTGTTGTTGGCAAAAATCCTTTAAGCAGCCTGCAATGGATGGACTAGTGCTGTATGCACTGGTTACCTATTTTTCGAATTTTTCCCTGTTTTTTGTAAATTTTATTTTGAGACTCAGTTCAACTTAATGTAAATAGCTATGTTATGTTATGATTGTTGAAAAATGTTTCAGTTCCGGAGGACTGAAGTTAACTAGGGGGTAATGTGGCACCCCTGATAGGAATTGCCACAGGACCTACCGATGCAGGGAGGGATGTACACCTTGGCACACACAGCACACAACACCTTCCACCCCAGGCCTAAAGGGGGAGCTCCACTGGCTGCTCTTAAGCCAGATCCCCACAAAGACCTAGGTCTGAGGGGAGGAGTCAGTAAGTACTGAAGTGAGTTCCAGTGAAACAGCAAACAATAACATACTGGAAGGAGCTGGTTGCTGGGACCAAGCCAGGCCCAAAACCATGAAGCCTGACCCAGCTGTGCAGCACCCTAGAGAGAGGGACGGAGGCCAGTGGGAGAACTAGGAGAACAGAAGAAGGGAACTGAACTGTGATACCTTTAGCTCACCCACACCGGAGTCCGAAGCTGCTATTAATTCAGTAGTAGCAGAGAAAGCCCGGACAGACCACAAGGATTTAGCCCCCGTGGAGCTCAGGAAAACCTATACCCCAAACCTGACCAAGCATAGGACTAGGGACCCAAGTAGAAGATGGGGAATCCCCACAGAAAGGTCCTCACCATCGGTTGTCGAGTAGCATCCTGAGAGAGGAAGAGAAAGAGCGGCAGGTTCAGCTCCAGGCAGAACTTACCCCAATTACCACACACACTAACAGAGGAGGCCTCGCAACTCTCCAAAGTGGAAGTCAGAAACTGCACGGGCCACCTGGCTACCCTCCTGGACAGTTCCTGTTACCAGACATCAGTAAATAGGTACCGAAACAGAGACTATTGTGTGTGTGCCTGATTCCTCGACGCCTGCAGCGTTCACAGCAGAACCGCTACTGCTCCCCTCATCCACCCCACTGCCCTGAGGTAAAGCTCCACCTGTGGGGAGCTGTACTACCAAACCTGCATTCCCATCACCTCAGTGGCCGGCTGCAGTGCTGGTATCCAAATTACCAGGTAGCACAGGTGGCGTCACGTTACAAATTCCCCCATTATCATCACCCCCACCCCGCCACTGAGGGTCCAGGGAACAGAACTGGGAACCGACCAGCCGTGATCCCCACTGAAGTGACAACCTGTCCCGGTATCCGAGTACCCCCTACCCTGTCGACCGACTCATTTACCTGATGTGGAAATCCTTCCCTGATCCAGGTGTTTCTATGGCAACCGAACCGTGGAGTGCGGTGCCACATGAGCATTTTATTGTTCGTTTATCAATAACTACAAATCCTCTTTATTGGATATTCTGCATTGCATGTACTCCTCCATTTTCTGTAGATTGCTTCCCTTGTGTTGTCTTCCATATGCACTAATACAAGACATCCGGTGTGATTTCTCCTTCCCAGCACACTCGGACCTGTGAGCTTTTCTCCGTCTCCACACTCTGATACAGAACATTCTATGTGAACTCTATGCCATCATCTCACTCTATAGACAGCTGCAGTAACACACTAGATGCAGTTCAGAGCTGCCCCTTGTCATACCATATACCCGTACCCATCACATGATCGGCATTTTTGGACTGATCACCATTGGAATGTTGTCTGTAAAGACAAATGATATTGATCAAGTATGAAACCATTTTAATGAGTGATAGAAGCAATATGTATAGACACAGCTGTGTAGATAGATCACTCCCTCCACCCATTCTACATATCATGAAATTGAAAACCATAAAGTAAAGTGTATATAGCAGTCAGCCATATCTGTAGACATAGCTGGATGGCTCATGGCTTCGGTGATGGACACATGATTAGCTATGGCTCATCTTGCAGCATCTGGCTGATGTCCAGTCCATGTCTTCACACTGACAATGGCAGATGTTCTCATTTCGGATGTCCCATGACCCACATTTCTTTCCACAGGAACAAGAGTGAGCAATGTAATCTATATGGAAAAGAAAGATCATTACAGTCATAGGGAACTTATTAACTGCTTGGTACAAAACTGTGAACTAAAAAAACCACAAGCAGGTGGATAACTGAGAACTCCCTACTCCTCATGTCTAGCTCTATGTGTGATGTCACTGGGGAGTTCCCTGTTCCTCATGGCTAGCTCTATGTGTGATGTCTCTGGGGAGTTCCTGTTCCTCATGTCTAGCTCTATGTGTGATGTCACTGGGGAGTTCCTGTTCCTCATGTCTAGCTCTATGTGTGATGTCACTGGGGAATTCCCTCCTCCTCATGTCTAGCTCTATGTGTGATGTCACTGGGGAGTTCCCTGTTCTTCATGGCTAGCTCTATGTGTGATGTCACTGGGGAGTTCCTGTTCCTCATGTCTAGCTCTATGTGTGATGTCACTGGGGAGTTCCCTGTTCCTCATGGCTAGCTCTATGTGTGATGTCACTGGGGAGTTCCCTGTTCCTCATGGCTAGCTCTATGTGTGATGTCTCTGGGGAGTTCCTGTTCCTCATGTCTAGATCTATGTGTGATGTCACTGGGGAGTTCCTGTTCCTCATGTCTAGCTCTATGTGTGATGTCACTGGGGAGTTCCCTGTTCCTCATGTCTAGCCCTATGTGTGATGTCACTGGGGAGTTCCCTGTTCTTCATGTCTAGCTCTATGTGTGATGTCACTGGGGGGTTCCTGCTCCTCATGTCTAGCTCTATGTGTGATGTCACTGGGGAGTTCCTGTTCCTCATGTCTAGCTCTATGTGTGATGTCAGTGGGGAGTTCCCTGTTCCTCATGTCTAGCTCTATGTGTGATGTCACTGGGGAGTTCCTGTTCCTCATGTCTAGCTCTATGTGTGATGTCACTGGGGAGTTCCCTGTTCTTCATGTCTAGCTCTATGTGAGATGTCACTGGGGAGTTCCCTGTTCCTCATGTCTAGCTCTATGTGTGATGTCACTGGGGAGTTCCCTGTTCTTCATGTCTAGCTCTATGTGTGATGTCACTGGGGAGTTCCTGTTCCTCATGTCTAGCTCTATGTGTGATGTCACTGGGGAGTTCCTGTTCCTCATGTCTAGATCTATGTGTGATGTCACTGGGGAGTTCCTGTTCCTCATGTCTAGCTCTATGTGTGATGTCACTGGGGAGTTCCTGTTCCTCATGTCTAGCTCTATGTGTGATGTCACTGGGGAGTTCCTGTTCCTCATGGCTAGCTCTATGTGTGATGTCACTGGGGAGTTCCCTGTTTCTCATGTCTAGCTCTATGTGTGATGTCACTGGGGAGTTCCCTGTTTCTCATGTCTAGCTCTATGTGTGATGTGTAATAGGGCTTCAGGTGTTTCTGATAACACGTCCCCCCAGGTGAGGTCTGAGGTTTGTCCTGCTGTGTGACCTGATGACCTCTATTAATGGGGTCACCACTGATGACGTCTGTATTGTACCTGTTGGGCAGGTCACCAGTGCTCCTTTCTCACTAACACTAGTGCACACAATCTTACTTTTCTCCATGATTTTCGTAGCTGAAAAAAAAGAAAATTAGAATCAGGATCAATGTTAGAAAGTAACACATCAAGGGGAATATCAACTTACACGGTAGCAAAGTGGCCGAGTTGTTAGCACTGTACTGTGACTTAGTGGTTATCATTGTACTGTGGCTCAGTGGTTAGTATTTACTGTGACTCAGTGGTTAGCACTGTACCATGGCTCAGTAGAAAGCCCTGTGATGTAGCTCAGTGGTTAATTCTGTACTGTGGCTCAGTGGTTAGCACTCTACTGTGGCTCAGTGGTTAGCACTGTACTGTTGCTCAGTGGTAAGTATTGTATTGTGGCTCAGTGGTTAGCACTGTACTGTGACTCAGTGGTTAGTATTTACTGTGGCTCAGTGGTTAGCAATGTACTATGGCTCAGTGGTTAGTATTTACTGTGGCTCAGTGGTTAGCAATGTACTATGGCTTAGTAGTAAGCACTGTGATGTAGCTCAGTGGTTAATTCTGTACTATGGCTGAGTGGTTAGCACTGTATATGGTGGCTCAGTAGTTAGCACTCTACTGTGGCTCAGTGGTTAGCACTGTATATGGTGGCTCAGTGGTTAGCACTGTATATGGTGGCTCAGTGGTTAGCACTGTATATGGTGGCTCAGTGGTTAGCACTGTATACGGTGGCTCAGTGCTTAGCACTGTATATGGTGACTCAGTGGTTAGCACTGTATATGGTGGGTCAGTGGTTAGCACTGTATACGGTGGCTCAGTGGTTAGCACTGTATACGGTGGCTCAGTGGTTAGCACTGTACCATGGCTCAGTAGTTAGCACTGTATATGGTGGCTCAGTGGTTAGCACTGTATATGGTGGTCAGTGGTTAGCACTGTATACGGTGGCTCAGTGGTTAGCACTGTATACGGTGGCTCAGTGGTTAGCACTGTACCATGGCTCAGTAGTTAGCACTGTATATGGTGGCTCAGTGGTTAGCACTCTACTGTGGCTCAGTGGTTAGCACTGTACTGTTGCTCAGTGGTAAATATTGTATTGTGGCTCAGTGGTTAGCACTGTACTGTGGCTCAGTGGTTAGTATTTACTGTGGCTCAGTACTTAGCACTGTACCATGGCTCTGTAGTAAGCACTGTGATGTAGCTCAGTGGTTAGCACTGTACTGTGGCTCAGTGGTTAGTATTTACTGTGGCTCAGTGGTTAGTATTTACTGTGGCTCAGTGGTTAATTCTGTACTATGGCTCAATGGTTAGCACTGTATATGGTGGCTCAGTGGTTAACACTGTACTATGGCTCAATGGTTAGCACTGTACTGTGGCTCAGTGGTTAGTATTTACTGTGGCTCAGTGGTTAGTATTTACTGTGGCTCAGTGGTTAGCAATGTACTATGGCTTAGTAGTAAGCACTGTGATGTAGCTCAGTGGTTAATTCTGTACTATGGCTCAATGGTTAGCACTGTACTGTGGCTCAGTGGTTAGCACTGTACCATGGCTCAGTAGTAAGCTCTGTAGCTTTGTAGCATGGTGTCCAGTGTTAAATTCCCACCAAGGATGACGTCCACATATGTGTGTATGTTCTTCACATGTTTGCATTTTTCCCTCCACATTTGAAAGCCAGACTGATGGGGAATACAGATAATGAGCCCAATGGGGACCGTGATGACATTGATATCTGTACAGCCCTGCAGATTAATGGTGACATATAAGTGGGTAAAATTAATAAATAAATGTACTTACTGATTGAAGTTATGAGATTGACGAGAGAGAGGATATCAGAGAGTTCACATTGGTTGGACAGCCACTGTGGACAGTGACGACCACTATAGAGAGGATGACGAGGGTCAGACATGGCTTCATCCTCAGCATTTCAGAAGTGCAGCCTCTGGGGTCCTGAGAGTGGTGAATCCTGGAACAAAGAACTCGAATATATTAGGAGAACATTCTCTAGTCTTGTCCCTCTAGCAGATATATAGATATTTATGCTTCTACCAACAGACGCCCCCTGAGGAAGCAGGGTGAAACGTCATACACTATCCACATCTCCACATGCAAGGTCTGCAGCTTGCATACTTATTATCTACATGAGTTCACTTCTAGTCTATGCTATGTTCCTGTATGGCCACATAGTTAACATCTCTTTGCTGGGGCTGCCGAATCACTAGGTACTAGAGGCATTAGAACAATTGATCCTTTACCTATTAGTCTACTGCTTATATATATATTAGCTATACTTTATTTAAAACTAGCTGTATAGCCCAGCGATGCCCGGGCGTATTGCCCATATATGGTCGGAATGCTCATACATGGTAATATCGCCCATGTATGGTAATGTATGTATGTGTATGTATCAGAGCACTGCCCCCACCAGAAGCCCTGCCCCACCCATACACATAGCTGCACCCCTCCTGGTAGCCCTGTCACTTTCATAGCTCCACCCCATATAGCTCCACCCCTTCATATATCCAACCCTTTACACAGACCTGTGGGCAAGGCTATGTGGAGGAGGCTGTGAAGTGGGCAGGGCTATGTGCGTTGGATCGTGGGCATGGCTATGTAGAGTGGACGGGGCTAATGCCACATACATACATACATGAATACACTCAGCTTTATACATTAGATATGTAACCTACTGTTGTATGTCTTTGTATCTAGATATATAAGATGCTGTGGACTGTGGCATAAATGTCAGTGTCTTACTCATAAGCAAATAATGTGTGAGCCGGCCCTCATTCGTCCACATAATAGATCAAACAGCGACATAAGATCAGAAACAGTGAACATGGTGAGATTGGACCACACAAACCACATCACCTCAGATGTTTGCAACCAACGTGCGTTTCTCTATTGCTTCATCAGGTGACAAATACATAAATCTATATTGTAGGAACATTCGCCATTTTTAGACCATTTATTAGTCTCCTTTTCTGTAATAATGAATTATTATCTTCATGTAACACTCTGTTATTTGCATTTTGCAGCCATTTTTTCAATATATTTTGATTCATAGGATTAATATAACCATAAACCGCTCATTCCTTATTTGATATTCATAAGATTGTGCTTCCACCCACATCTTCTATATGTCTCTAAATTATTTATGGTGAAATCTTCCTTTATAGGTTGAATAATTGTATTTTTCATTACAACCAGTAGACTTGATCAACCTGAGGCTCGAGACTTGCAGATGCATCTGCAGCGTTTTGCAGATGCATCTGCAAGCATCTGCATGCAGACCGTGGCCCCTATGTTTATAATGGAGCGCACGGCGGTCTGCAGATGCTTGCAGACCGCCGTGCGCTCTCATTGCCCACCATTAGTGATCTGTGCGCACGCGGATGCCTGCGTACAGATCACACACTCTCGTCCGCACCAGGGACGCAACATCTCGCGTCCCTGGTGCGGACGAGAGTGTGTGATCTGTACGCAGGCATCCGCGTGCGCACAGATCACTAATGGCGGGCAAAGAGAGCGCACGGCGGTCTGCAAGCATCTGCAGACCGCCGTGCGCTCCATTATAAACATAGGGGCCGCGGTCTGCATGCAGATGCTTGCAGATGCATCTGCAAAACGCTGCGGAGGCATCTGCAAGTCTGAAGGCAGCCTAAAAAGTAATTTAGTAGATAAAGAGATAAAGACAAGAGTTGGTCTATTTTCTACAATCAGCTCCACCTCTGTCCGGGGATTTATCTAGAGCTGTTCTCATCTCCATTAAGCTCCACAGACTCTGGAGGACAATATGTCATTCATGCATTGATGCTAAACTGCAGCTTTAATTGATTGATAGTTAAAGGCCACAAGGTGTGAATGAGTATGTGAATCCAGCCAACATCCACACAAACCCCATCCACCATGTGTGCGAGTCCAGCTAACGTGCATCAAATCTCCAGCCAGAGGGTATGTGAGTTCAGTCAACATTTATGCAAACCACCAGTTAGCTGGTAAGCGAGTTCTGCCAATGTGCATCAAACTTCCAGTCAGCAAGTATCTGAGTCCAGCCAACACTCATGCAACCTACCTTCTCCAACAGTGTATATGCGAGTCCATCCAACATGCATGCAAACCTCTAGCCAACATGTATGAAAATCCAGTCAACATAAATATAATTTCCCAGCCGATGTCTACCCCGAGTAACCGTGTGTCCAACTTCAGAACATGTGTATGTAAATCCCAAGCCAATGTGTGTGAAAATCCCAAGCTATGTATGTGTTTGTCCAAGCAACAAGTGTGGGAGCCCAGGTAATGCAGATGCTAACTCCTAGTCTATTGTATGTCAATCCTCAGCCTAGTCTAGCCGACCTGTTTGTAAACCAAGCAGCCATGAATAAACATACCTAGCCAATGTGTATGTCAACCGCCAGCCAATGTACATGGAAAGACAAACAGCATATGTGCAAATTTCCAGGCAATAGTGTAAGAGCCCAGGACCCAGCTAATGTGTATTGTAACCTTGAGCCCAGTCATTGTGTACTGTAGCCTCGAGCCCTGCTATCATATAAGGGAGTCCAGTCATTGTGTACTGTAGCCTCGAGCCCTGCTATCATATAAGGGAGTCCAGTCATTGTGTAATGGAGCCTCGAGCCCTGCTATCATATAAGGGAGTCCAGTCATTGTGTATTGGAGCCTCGAGCCCTGCTATCATATAAGGGAGTCCAGTAATTGTGTATTGGAGCCTCGAGCCCTGCTATCATATAAGGGAGTCCAGTCATTGTGTACTGTAGCCTCGAGCCCTGCTATCATATAAGGGAGTCCAGTCATTGTGTACTGGAGCCTCGAGCCCTGCTATCATATAAGGGAGTCCAGTCATTGTGTATTGGAGCCTCGAGCCCTGCTATCATATAAGGGAGTCCAGTCATTGTGTATTGGAGCCTCGAGCTCTGCTATCTTATAAGGGAGTCCAGTCATTGTGTATTGGAGCCTCGAGCCCTGCTATCATATAAGGGAGTCCAGTCATTGTGTATTGGAGCCTCGAGCTCTGCTATCATATAAGGGAGTCCAGTCATTGTGTATTGGAGCCTCGAGCCCTGCTATCATATAAGGGAGTCCAGTCATTGTGTATTGAAGCCTCGAGCCCTGTTATCATAAAAGGGAGTCCAGTCATTGTGTACTGTAGACTCGAGCCCTGCTATCATATAAGGGAGTCCAGTCATTGTGTACTGGAGCCTCGAGCCCTGCTATCATATAAGGGAGTCCAGTCATTGTGTATTGGAGCCTCGAGCCCTGCTATCATATAAGGGAGTCCAGTCATTGTGTATTGGAGCCTCGAGCCCTGCTATCATATAAAGGAGCCCAGTCATTGTGTATTGGAGCCTCGAGCCCTGCTATCATATAAGGGAGTCCAGTCATTGTGTACTGGAGCCTCGAGCCCTGCTATCATATAAGGGAGTCCAGTCATTGTGTATTGGAGCCTCGAGCCCTGCTATCATATAAGGGAGTCCAGTCATTGTGTATTGGAGCCTCGAGCCCTGCTATCATATAAAGGAGCCCAGTCATTGTGTATTGGAGCCTCGAGCCCTGCTATCATATAAGGGAGTCCAGTCATTGTGTACTGGAGCCTCGAGCCCTGCTATCATATAAGGGAGTCCAGTCATTGTGTATTGGAGCCTCGAGCCCTGCTATCATATAAGGGAGTCCAGTCATTGTGTATTGGAGCCTCGAGCCCTGCTATCATATAAAGGGGTCCAGTCATTGTGTATTGGAGCCTCGAGCCCTCCTATCATATAAGGGAGTCCAGTCATTGTGTACTGTAGCCTCGAGCCCTGCTATCATATAAGGGAGTCCAGTCATTGTGTACTGGAGCCTTGAGCCCTGCTATCATATAAGGGAGTCCAGTCATTGTGTATTGGAGCCTCGAGCCCTGCTATCATATAAGGGAGTCCAGTCATTGTGTATTGAAGCCTCGAGCCCTGCTATCATAAAAGGGAGTCCAGTCATTGTGTACTGTAGACTCGAGCCCTGCTATCATATAAGGGAGTCCAGTCATTGTGTACTGGAGCCTCGAGCCCTGCTATCATATAAGGGAGTCCAGTCATTGTGTATTGGAGCCTCGAGCCCTGCTATCATATAAGGGAGTCCAGTAATTGTGTATTGGAGCCTCGAGCCCTGCTATCATATAAGGGAGTCCAGTCATTGTGTACTGTAGCCTCGAGCCCTGCTATCATATAAGGGAGTCCAGTCATTGTGTACTGGAGCCTCGAGCCCTGCTATCATATAAGGGAGTCCAGTCATTGTGTATTGGAGCCTCGAGCCCTGCTATCATATAAGGGAGTCCAGTCATTGTGTATTGAAGCCTCGAGCCCTGCTATCATAAAAGGGAGTCCAGTCATTGTGTACTGTAGACTCGAGCCCTGCTATCATATAAGGGAGTCCAGTCATTGTGTACTGGAGCCTCGAGCCCTGCTATCATATAAGGGAGTCCAGTCATTGTGTATTGGAGCCTCGAGCCCTGCTATCATATAAGGGAGTCCAGTAATTGTGTATTGGAGCCTCGAGCCCTGCTATCATATAAGGGAGTCCAGTCATTGTGTACTGTAGCCTCGAGCCCTGCTATCATATAAGGGAGTCCAGTCATTGTGTACTGGAGCCTCGAGCTCTGCTATCATATAAGGGAGTCCAGTCATTGTGTATTGGAGCCTCGAGCCCTGCTATCATATAAAGGAGCCCAGTCATTGTGTATTGGAGCCTTGAGCCCTGCTATCATATAAGGGAGTCTAGTTATTGTGTAAGCTCAGAACCCACCATTATGCGGAGCCTCGGAGGCAGGTTATAGAGCAATCTATCACAATGTATGGAGATGTTGTGTCCACAGTACATGACAAACTCATCCAGACATTTACTGACATCAATGCATTGAATAACATGAATTTACCCAACACCAGCAGAAACATGACTCTATGAAAACCCTTCTGGACTCATCCCAAATCATCATGTTACCTCCTCAGGACTAGTAATATTCTGTGCTATATATAAGGCTGATCACTCACCTGCTGCTCCTGAGGAATAGGTGCAATGCTCTTTACTGCGAGGAAGAGGATAATGCTCTCCTCCCAGAGGTGACGGTCTTATATACAGGACCAGACATAGGTAGGTGGCACCTGGATGAAAGAAAACATGGGAAATACACTCCCTAAACCAAAATTTGGAATGCTGTGCAGTTCATCGATGTGATTAATGAGCCGTGCTCTTCCTTGTGATTTGTGCCCTACACAGACAGGAGTGATGCTCTGCACTGGCAGTAACAGGAGTGGTCCTCCATACTTGGACACATCTGTTCATCCAATGATTTTCCAAATGGAAACAAGGTGGAAAGAAATTTTTATGAAACAAACCAGAATGTGTTACACCTCAGGTTCCTCATGTTCCCCCTTTTACACCGATGACGGCTTTACACCCCCTTGGTATTCCCTCCAGAAACTTTATTAACTCATCACCTGAAATGGCTTCCAACAGTCTTGAAGGATTCCCAGAGATGCTGAGTGGTTATCAACTGCTTCGCCTTCACTCTGTGTCCAACTAATCTTAAGCCATCACCATTGGGTTGAGGTTGAGTGATTGTGGAGGCCATGTCTTATGGTGCACCCTCCATCCCTCTACTTCTTGGTCACATCACCTCTTATATATACTACTGGTGTGGTCTTTTTATAACTCAAATAATGGTCCCTCTAATGGTAAACCAACTGGAATGGTAGCCGGTGTATAATACTCTGGTATTCAAGCTGGAAAAGTGTGCTTTGACACTGGAATAACTCACCAACAGTGTCACCATAAATGTCCCCACCACTCCATTATCACACCTCCCCTCCATGTTTAACGGTGGACACCATGCATGTAGAAACCATAAAAGACATGGAGAGGTGTTTCAGTATCCAAGCTCTGTAACTCCATCCTCTACAACAGAGGTCATTCTTGGTCTTCCTTCCCTTGGGTGGTCCTTACAACAGTCAGTTTTGTCACAGCACTTTATGCTTTTCGTGACTTGACCTAACAACACCTTTACAGTTCTAGCAATTTTACAGATTGAATGACCGTCATATTTAAAGTAATGCTGTAATGTCCTGTCTTCTTACTTAGTTGAATGGATCTGGCTTAGAACAGTTGTGGCATAGGGCTCAGCTCTTTACCTATGGAGCCAAGTACAAACATTGCCTCTGCAAAACACACCAAGAGGTCGCACACACTTTCTGAAGGTTCATTCGTTGTTGAGCATAAGAGTCATTGTCAAACATTTTAGGTTGCCAATATAGGGGCTTATAATAGAATTTACAAGTATACATATATTTACCATCTCCCCTGAGCCTACTTGGATGGGGAAAGAAAAATGTTGTTGTGAAGAAGAAGCGGAGAGCGGGGGTCATGGCGGATTTTCTTCTGAGAGGAACAGAGGCCGCTGTCTGCAGACCGGATATAAGAGAAATGTGCTGTCTTCAAGGTGCAAAAATCAAAGATATGTCTGACGGGATATCGGGACTCTTAAGTAGAGATGGGCGAGTATACTCGCTACTATTTGGCACTCGCCGAATAGTAGCAGTATTCGTGTACTCGCTACTCGCCGAGTAAATTAGGATTACTCGGGAGTAGCAAGTACTGAATACCTTTGCAGTGTATCAATAGTTACACTGCAAAAGTCCTGTAAAAGAGAGAAAATGTGGTTAAAAAATAAAAAAATCGGATACTCACCTTAACCGACGGCTGTACCGGGACCGACTGATGCACATCTATTCATGTTAAAGGACCTTTCCCTCTTTCAGCCAATCAGAGGCCGCCACGTCACAATCACGTGATCGCTAGCGGCCACCTGATTGGCCAGATGGAAAAGTCCTCTCAGGTACACCGAGGACCTTTCCATCTGGCCAATCAGGTGGCCGCTAGCGATTACGTCATTGTGACATGGCAGCCTCTGATTGGCTGAGAGAGGGAAAGGTCCTTTTCCATGAATAGATGTGCATCGGCCGATCTCGATACAGCCGTCGGTTAAGGTGAGTATCCGATTTTTTTATTTTTTAACCACATCTTCTCTCTTTTACAGGACTTTTGCAGTGTATCTACTGATACACTGCAAAAGTATTCGGAATCGCTATACTCGAAACGAGTAGCGAGTACCGCTACCTTCTCGTTGCGGGTATAGCGATCCTGAATAGTAAGGTATTCACCCATCCCTACTCTTAAGTCCTCCAGATGCCTACCCATTCCTGCTAATACACTAGTGGCGAAAAATTGAGGCAACACCCTCAAGATTTCTAAATTTTTAGCATTTTGCCAACGCAAATCCAAAATTCGTGAATGTTTTTGATTTCACAGTACAGTAGAAATAACAAAATCTCATATAGAAACACAATATCAGCTGGAAACATGTTCATATGTCAACAAATGGGACACTGTTGTCACTCAGATGACTGTGGGAGAAAAGCCATTTATTTGTTCTATTTTCATATCTAGCACTAAAATGCTAACACTTAGTTATATAGCCCCTGGCCTTGAATCCTGCCTGGCATCTTCTTGGCATGCTATCCACCAGTTTGTTTAAATCACATGGTGTGATGATATGACCCCATGATCTGATGATGGCGGCAATGAGTTCCTGCTTGTTTGAAGCCGCTGTTTTGAGCTGAGCCCAGAGGTTCTCAATAGGGTTGAGATCGGGGCTGTTTACAGGACAATTTAATAACTGGACATTATTGTCCTTGAACCAAGAGAGACATTTTTTTAGCTGTATGGCATGGGGCTCCATCTTGCTGAAAAATAAACGGTGTCCCTTCACCAAATACATCACTTGCCGAAGGAATGCGTTGAGGCTGAAGGACGTCTTGTTGTACTTTTCAGCAGCCTACCAACTGCATCTGTGGACATGCAGCCCCACACCATAACCCTCAGAGGATGCTTCATGGTGGGTACTGTACACTCTGGCAAGCAATCCTCTCCAGGTAGTCATCGAACATAGTGGACACCATCGCTACCAAAGATGGACGTGTCTCATCGCTCCATAAAACATTTCTCCATTGTTCAATGGTCCATTTAGAATGTTCTTTGACCCACTGTAGACATTTCTGATGTTATGAGGCATTCAAAAGTCACTTTTTATGTGGTATTCTGGCTCTTAACCCCACGTTTACCAATGATCGTCAAACCGTCTGATCGGACACTGTCACTCCAGTGTTGACGAGCAGTTGATTCCCTGTTATTTAGGGCGATTGCAACAATTCTATCAGTCGGAGGAGTTGTAGCCTTCTTCCTTCCTCTACCTGGTTTATTCTTTATCAAACCAGTCTCTTGAAACCGCTCACATACTTTAAAGGTACCGTCACACACGGCAATATGGAACTTTTTTACACGTCACCCTGTCACACACAGAGATCTCGCCTGCATTCTCCGGCAATCCTGCGTTCTGGAAATCGCCTCCAGAAGACCGGAAACAATTTCCCTTTTCCACATCGCCACGACACACGCCACCATCGTAGCGGCGATGTCTCCATACTGTTATGATAGGGGCGTGCTAGAATGTGTCTCCCTGCGCCCCTATCACTGCGATTGGTGGATGTAACTGCGTTCCCATTGGTCAGCCTTGAGTGAACGCACGGCTCATCAAATAAGGTGCTTCGGACATGGCCAGCCAATCGGAACGCTGTATCACCAACCAATCGCGACTCGAAAACCACCACATCAAAGCACGCCTACTTGATGTCATTCACGATCACTGTGTACGTCGCCCTCGCCCTGTCACACTTCACCATGCAATGAAATTGCCGGGTCGTTATCGCCTGATTTCTCAGCGGAGCAGGGCGATCAGGCGACACGCCACCAGCGATTTATCGCCATAAGATCGCCCTGTCACACGCCGCAACGCACAGGAGATGTAGTAGGGATATCGCCGCATTCGGAGATTGCTTAGCAAATCTCCCGGTGATATCGCCACGTGTCACGGTACCTTTAAAGTAACAGCTTTGGTTCCCTTCTTACGTGATTACTCCTGTCTACTACTGCTGGCTATTTCAAAAATCTGACAATTAAATGAAAAAATGGTGAAAATCACTTAATATGTCATTATTAGTGATGAGCGAGCATGCTCGCCACTACTCGGTACTCGCACGAGTATCACTGTACTCGGGCGACTCGCCGAGCACCGAGTAATCTCGCGATACTCGTGCTGTGCTCGTGGTCGTCATCTCTCCATGTTGACGCTCTGTTGAGAGCCAGCCCACGTGCAGGGATTGGCTGACAGACCACTGCAATGCCACAGCCCTGTTAGTTGTGGTATAGCAGTGATTGGCCGCCCTGCACAGCGTGACCGAGCCTTTATAACTCCCGGCGCGCTGTGCTCGGCACACAGCCATCCAGACAGTGAGTGTAGGGAGAGTGTCTGCTGCTGATTAGGGACAGATTTGTGGCCCTCATAGGTAGATCCGGATCAGGGCTGCAAACTGCTGCTGACCACAACAGTCCTTCTCAGGACTAATCTAGGAGGATATAGGCAGGGTGATCCAGATCGGAGTCCAAGATTTCCAGTGACCAGAACAGTCCTTCTCAGGACTAATCTAGGAGGATATAGGCAGGGTGATACAGATTGGAATCCAAGCTTTTCTGTGACCATTAGAGTCACCACACTCTTGTACTTAGTACCTTAATACAGGTTAGGGACTAAAATCCTCTCTTCAAACCATTACAGTCACCAGACAGGTGTACGTACTACCTAAATACAGGTTAGGGACTAAAATCCTAACTCTTGTCATCAAAACAGTCACCAGACAGGTGTACGTGCTACCTTAATATAGGTTAGGGAACTAAAATCCTAACTCTTGTCATCTCAACAGTCACCACACTGTTGTACGTCATACGTTTATACAGGTTAGGGAAATAAAATCCTAACTCTTGTCATCTCAACAGTCACCACACTGTTGTACGTCATACCCTTTATACAGGTTAGGGAAATAAAATCCTAACTCTTGTCATCTCAACAGTCACCACACTGTTGTACGTAATACCCTTTATACAAGTTAGGGAACTAAAATCCTAACTCTTGTCATTTCAACAGTCACCACACTGTTGTACGTCATACCCTTTATACAGGTTAGGGAACTAAAATCCTAACTATTGCCATCTCAACAGTCACCACACTGTTGTACGTCATACGTTTATACAGGTTAGGGAAATAAAATCCTAACTCTTGTCATCTCAACAGTCCCCACACTGTTGTACGTCATACCCTTTATACAGGTTAGGGAACTAAAAGCCTAACTCTTGGCATCTCAACAGTCACCACACTGTTGTAAGTCATACCTTTATTCGGGATAGGGACTAAAATCCTCTCCTAAAACCATTCAAGTCAGCAGATTGTTGTACGTCATACCTTGATACAGGTTAGGGACTAAAATCCTCCCCTGTGACTGTTGTCGCAGTATACAAGCAAAATGCGCAAGGGCGTTGGCAAGGAACAAGGAGGTGAACGTGATGGTGGTGCAGGCAGAGGCCGAGGTCGTGTGCAAGCACTAATTTCGCAACAAGAAAGTGGCACATCTACTCGCTCACACGTCCTGTCCCAAATTGTTGGGGCCCGCTGCAGTACACCGCTCTTGAACCAACACTAGTGTCAACAGCTTGTTACTTGGATAGCGGATAATGCTTCAAGTCTCATCGGCACCTCCACAAACACCCTGTCTTCCACACGGTCAATTGTTAGTAGCCGTGATACTGCACCGCACATTTCCCAACCTGATCCTCCTTCCTACCAACTGGCTGAGTGCCCGTCCACGGACATTACTGATCCCACACTTGGACACTCGGAAGTCCAGAAGTGTGTACCCATGGGTCAGTGGAGGTACATGGCAAATTCCCATAACAAAATTTAAATTCAGTTGTCATTTGTTGGTGGTGTGTTGAAGTCTGGCCCAATCCAACCCTTGATCATCTTGATCAGAGTCAGCCTGTCAGCATTTTTAGTTGACAGGCGGTTGCGTTTATCAGTAATGATTCCACCTGCGGCACTGAAAACACGCTGTGACAAAATGCTAGCGGCAGTGCAGGCCAGGACTTCCAAGGCATAGAGAGCCAATTCATGCCACGTGTCCAGCTTGGAGACCCAATAATTGTAAGGCACAGAGGAATCTCGCAGTACAGTTGTTAGATCGGCAAGGTACTCCTTCAGCATCTGACCAAACTTAGCATTTCTTGTGTCACTACCCCGCACCTCAGGGGCTGTGGTACGTGAGGGGCTGAGAAAACTGTCCCACCTCGTAAAGAATGTTCCCCTACCTTTGGCGGATTGGACTTGCGCCCCTCTCGGCCGAACGCCTTGGTTGTCCACCGATTCCTGACCTATGCCGCTAGCGTTTTGTGAGGGGAATGATTAGCCTACTTCCGTGACTATGGCCTTCTGGAACTGCTGCATTTTGGCTGACCTCTCCGCCTCATGAAGGAGAGACATAAAGTTCTCCTTGTACCGTGGGTCTAACAGTGTTGCCAACCAGTACTGATTGTCGGCCAAGATGTTCTGAACGCGAGGGTCACGAGGCAGGCAGCTTACCATAAAGTCAGCCATGTGCGCCAGACTCTTAACAGCCATCACTTTAGTATCCAGACCAACACGATGACTGAACATGCTGTCCTCCTCCTCCTCCTCATCTCCCCTGTCCTCTGGCCAGCCACGCTGAATCGAGGGTATGACTGGTGTGCATGTCATATCCTCAATTTGGCCAGAGAGTTGCTCCATGTCTTCATCCTCCTCCTCCTCGTCATAGTCCTCCACTGCACGTTGTGATGAGATGAGGCTGGACTCTGTGTTTTCACCCACACCCACTACTGTTTCTTGCTCCAAGTCATCGCGCTCGGCCTGCAATGCATCCTCTTTGTTTTTCAGCAGAGACCGTTTTAGAAGGCAGAGTAGTGGTATGGTGACGCTAATAATGGCGTCATCACCGCTCACCATCTGGGTGGAGTCCTAAAAGTTTTGGAGGACGGTAGATAGGTCGGACATCCATCTTCACTCCTCAGGTGTTATGTGTGGAGTTTGACCCATTTCCCGACGGCTTAGGTGATGCAGGTAGTCAACAACTGCCCTCTTCTGCTCACATATCCTGACCAACATGTGCAGAGTTGAATTCCAACGCGTGGGGACATCACACACCAGTCTGTGGGCCGGAAGACGCCAACGGCGCTGAAATCCGCAAAGGTCGGCTGAAGCAGCAGGTGACTTGCGAAAATGTGCATACAGACGGCGAACTTTTACCAGCAGTTCAGACAGCTCTGGGTATGACTTTAGAAACCTCTGAAACACCAGGTTGAACACGTGGGCCACGCATGGAACATGCGTCAGCTGCCCTCGCCTCAAAGCTGACACCAGGTTCCGGCCATTGTCACACACGACCTTTCCTGGCTTTAGGTTCAGAGGTGTGAGCCAGTGATCTGCCTGCTGTTTCAGAGCTGTCCACACCTCTTCTGCATTGTGGGGTTTGTAACCTATGCAGACTAGCTTCAGCACAGCCTGTTGCCGCTTCGCAGAGGCAGTGCTGCAGTGCTTCCAGCTTGGGACTGGTGTGGAGGGTACAGTGGATGAGGATGCGCAGGAGGAGGAGGCAGAGGAGCATGACATTCCGGAGCTGTAGAGTGTCGGTGAAACCCTGACAGAGGTAGGGCCTGCTATCCTTGGTGTGGGAAGGACGTGTTCCGTCCCTCGCTCAGACTGTGTCAGAGCCTCCACAATATTAACCCAGTGTTTTGTCAAGGAGATGTAGCGGCCTTGCCCACAAGCACTTGTCCACGTGTCTGTGGTTATACACTTCAGCCCCTGACCTTACCCCTGCGGTATTAAAGAACAGCAATGACTGTCTACCTCCAGTTTCCAATATCATGTCCACTCTCTATTTGAAACTAAACCTTTCCAAAACTGAACTTCTTCTGCTCCACCCATCCACTAACCTCCCTAAATCGGACATCTCTCTCTCAGTTTGTGGCACCACGATAATGCCTAGGCAGCAGGCTCGTTGTCTGGGTGTTATGTTTGACACTGATCTCTCCTTCTCCTCCCACACACAATGTCTCATCCGCTCCTGTCAATTACACTTGAAGAATATCTCCAGAGTCCGTCCCTTTCTGACCCTGTAAACAACAAAAAGCCTCACCGTGGCCCTAATCCATTACCGCCTTGACTATTGCAATTCTCTATTAAGCGGCCTCCCCCTCACCAGAGTTTCTCCTCTCCAGTCCATCCTTAATGCAGCAGCCAGGATCACCCATCTGGCCAATCGTTACTCAGATGCCTCTGTTCTGTGCCAGTCATTGCACTGGCTGCCCGTACACTACAGGATCAAATTCAAATTGCTTCTTATCACCCACAAAGCTATTCACAGTACAGCACCCCTCTACCTCTCCTCCCTCATCTCTGTCTATCACCCCACTCGCGCTCTACGTTCCTCAAATGACCTTCTACTGACATCGGTAATAATCCCATCCTCCCACTCCCGGCTCCAAGACTTCTCCAGAGCTGCACCAAACCTCTGGAATGCTTTACCAAAAGAAATCAGGACTATCCACAACTTGAATGGCTTCAGACGATCCCTAAAAACGCATCTTTTTAAGGCGGCCTATCATACTCCCTAATAGAAGTCCATTGCACTGTAGACAGTGAATGGGCTATCCCTCTGGACATTACTCTTCTACAAACTCCACCAAACCAAAAAGCTCTACACAGACTGTATAATGACCATCCATGTAAGCTTAGTTCTATGCCCCATTTCCTCGAGATGCCTGGACCATCAGTGCAATAAGCCCCTGTACCTTGTGCAACCCCTATCCCGTTGTAGATTGTAAGCTCTTTTGAGCAGGGTCACCTTCATTTCTTGCTTTATTTATTGTATTTTCTTTGTTACATTGATTCTATGCCTATTGTTTTGTATCCAATTATTCTACTGTATTTGTTCTCTACTGTAATTACTTACTGTATTATATTTTCTGTACTCTAACCCTACATTGTAAAGTGCTGCGTAATATGTTGGCGCTATATAAATAAAGCTGTATTATTATTATTATTATTCGGTGGACTTTGGCTGAAACAGCGTTGTTCAGGGCACGTGTGATGCTGTTGGACACGTGGTTATGCAATGCGGGGACGGCACATCTGGAGAAATAGCGGCGGCTGGGGACCGAGTAACGTGGGACAGCAGCCGCCATCAGGTCGCGGAATGCTTCCGTCTCCACCAGCCGGAAAGGCAACATTTCTAGCGCTATGAGTCGCGAAATGTGATCATTCAGGACTGTGGCATGTGGGGCGTTGGCAGCGTATTTGCGCCTGCGTTCAAATGTTTGCTGAATGGATAATTGCACGCTGCGCTGGGACAAGGACGTGCCTGATGGTGGTGTTATTTGTGCTTCAGCAACTTCAGGTGCAGGGCCGGAGGCTTGTTCGCGGCCAGCATGGACAGGGGATTGGCTCGCACGCACAACAGGCAAAGACGTAGCAGTGACATCAGCAAGCACCGCTCCTCGACTCTGTTGTACTTTCCACAAAGTCGGGTGCTTGGCTGACATGTGCCTGATCATGCTGGTGGTGGTCAGGCTGCTACTTTTCGTACCCCTGCTGATGCTGGCATGGCAGGTCTTGCAAATGGCCTTTTTAGAGTCATCTGGAGCCAACTGAAAATACTGCCAGACTCGGGAAGACCTAACATTTGCACAGGCACCTTGTGTCGTGTTTTTGTTCCGGGGAACGGTTGCCTGCCTTATGCCTGCGTACCCGACCCTGCTTCGTACTGCCTGTTGGGATGCTATGCCTCCCTCCCCCTGTGCACTGCTGTCCTCGCTCTGCATATCCTCCTGCCAGGTTGGGTCAGCTACTGGATCATCCACCACGTCGTCTTCCTATTCTTTGGCTAATCGCTGGACTGCTCCTCCTTCTCCTCATGTGCCACCATGATGACCGTTACAATAGTTTGGCTGTTGTTTCAGGTATACCCCCAGTGGTAAATTTTTACGCCCATTCTTTTTGAATGGGCATTACAAAGACAGGATACCCGCATCTTTTCAATGTGAAAAATGTTTTGAGGCCCTCCTGCACGTCTCTATCCAGGGACAAAGAGGAGCCTCCCAATTTTTGGCTGCCCTGACCAAAGGGCTATACTACAATACACCCAGTTCTTAACAGGCCCTCCTGCACGTCTCTATCCAGGGACAAAGAGGAGCCTCCCAATTTTTGGCTGCCCTGACCAAAGGGCTATACTACAATACACCCACTTGAGGGTTACAGGCCCTACTACATGTCTGAATGCATGGGTCATTGTTGAACCTCCAAATTTTTGGCTGCCCTGACAAAAGGGCTATACTACAATACACCCACTTGAGGGTTACAGGCCCTACTACATGTCTGAATGCATGGGTCATTGTTGAACCTCCAAATTTTTGGCTGCCCTGACCAAAGGGCTATACTACAATACACCCACTTGAGGGTTACAGGCCCTACTACATGTCTGAATGCATGGGTCATTGTTGAACCTCCCAATTTTTGGCTGCCCTGGCCAAAGGCCTAGGCTAAAATACACCCACTTGAGGGTTACAGGCCCTACTACATGTCTGAATGCATGGGTCATTGTTGAACCTCCCAATTTGTGGCTGCCCTGACAAAAGGGCTATCCTACAATACACCCACTTGAGGGTTACAGGCCCTACTACATGTCTGAATGCATGGGTCATTGTTGAACCTCCCAATTTTTGGCTGCTTTGGCCAAAGGCCTAGGCTAAAATACACCCACTTGAGGGTTACAGGCCCTACTACATGTCTGAATGCATGGGTCATTGTTGAACCTCCCAATTTTTGGCTGCCCTGACAAAAGGGCTATACTACAATACACCCACTTGAGGTTTACAGGCCCTACTACATGTCTGAATGCATGGGTCATTGTTGAACCTCCAAATTTTTGGCTGCCCTGACCAAAGGGCTATACACAATACACCCACTTGAGGGTTACAGGCCTACTACATGTCTGAATGCATGGGTCATTGTTGAACCTCCAATTTTTGGCTGCCCTGGCCAAAGGCCCAGGCTAAATACACCCACTTGAGGGATACAGGCCCTACTACATGTCGAATGCATGGGTCATTGTTGAACCTCCAAATTTTTGGCTGCCCTGACCAAAGGGCTATACTACAATACACCCACTTGAGGGTTACAGGCCCTACTACATGTCTGAATGCATGGGTCATTGTTGAACCTCCCAATTTTTGGCTGCCCTGGCAAAGGCTATACTACAATACACCCACTTGAGGGTTACAGGCCCTACTACATGTCTGAATGCATGGGTCATTGTTGAACCTCCCAATTTTTGGCTGCCCTGACCAAAGGGCTATCTAAATACACCCACTTGAGGGTTACAGGCCCTACTACATGTCTGAATGCATGGGTCATTGTTGAACCTCCAATTTTTGGCTGCCCTGACAAAAGGGCTATACTACAATACACCCACTTGAGGGTTACAGGCCCTACTACATGTCTGAATGCATGGGTCATTGTTGAACTCCAAATTTTTGGCTGCCCTGACAAAGGGCTATACTACAATACACCCACTTGAGGGTTACAGGCCCTACTACATGTCTGAATGCATGGGTCATTGTTGAACCTCCCAATTTTTGGCTGCCCTGGCCAAAGGCCTTAGCTAAAATACACCCACTTGAGGGTTACAGGCCCTACTACATGTCTGAATGCATGGGTCATTGTTGAACCTCCCAATTTTTGGCTGCCCTGGACCAAAGGCTATACTAAATACACCCACTTGAGGGTTACAGGCCCTACTACATGTCTGAATGCATGGGTCATTGTTGAACCTCCCAATTTTTGGCTGCCCTGACAAAAGGGCTATACTACAATACACCCACTTGAGGTTACAGGCCCTACTACATGTCTGAAGCATGGGTCATTGTTTAACCTCCAAATTTTTGGCTGCCCTGACCAAAGGGCTATACTACAATACACCCACTTGAGGGTTACAGGCCCTACTACATGTCTGAATGCATGGGTCATTGTTGAACCTCCAAATTTTTGGCTGCCCTGACCAAAGGGCTATACTACAATACACCCACTTGAGGGTTACAGGCCCTACTACATGTCTGAATGCATGGGTCATTGTTGAACCTCCCAATTTTTGGCTGCCCTGGCCAAAGGCCTAGGTAAAATACACCCACTTGAGGGTTACAGGCCCTACTACATGTCTGAATGCATGGGTCATTGTTGAACCTCCCAATTTTTGGCTGCCCTGACAAAAGGGCTATACTACAATACACCCACTTGAGGGTTACAGGCCCTACTACATGTCTGAATGCATGGGTCATTGTTGAACCTCCAAATTTTTGGCTGCCCTGACCAAAGGCTATACTACAATACACCCACTTGAGGGTTACAGGCCCTACTACATGTCTGAATGCATGGGTCATTGTTGAACCTCCCAATTTTTGGCTGCCCTGCCAAAGGGCTACTAACAATACACCCACTTGAGGGTTACAGGCCCTACTACATGTCTGAATGCATGGGTCATTGTTGAACCTCCAAATTTTTGGCTGCCCTGACCAAAGGGCTATACTACAATACACCCACTTGAGGGTTACAGGCCCTACTACATGTCTGAATGCATGGGTCATTGTTGAACCTCCCAATTTTTGGCTGCCCTGGACAAAGGGCTATACTACAATACACCCACTTGAGGTTTACAGGCCCTACTACATGTCTGTAATGCATGGGTCATTGTTGAACCTCCAATTTTTGGCTGCCCTGACCAAAGGGCTATACTACAATACACCCACTTGAGGGTTACAGGCCCTACTACATGTCTGAATGCATGGGTCATTGTTGAACCTCCCAATTTTTGGCTGCCCTGACAAAAGGGCTATACTACAATACACCCACTTGAGGGTTACAGGCCCTACTACATGTCTGAATGCATGGGTCATTGTTGAACCTCCCAATTTTTGGCTGCCCTGGCAAAGGGCTATACTACAATACACCCACTTGAGGGTTACAGGCCCTACTACATGTCTGAATGCATGGGTCATTGTTGAACCTCCCAATTTTTGGCTGCCCTGCCAAAGGGCTATACTACAATACACCCACTTCAGGTTTACAGGCCATCCTGCATGTCTGTATCAGGGCATTGGTGAACCTCCCAATTTTGGACTGCCCTTGCAAAGGAAGATACTACATAGTGTTCCTCAAAATGGGCACTTATTTCTAGACAGGGCTTCATGCGTACTCTGTCAGTGGTCATCAAGTGCCGCACAATGTTTTCACGTAAAATCTTCATGTAACACAAAAAGTAACATACACCAGCTTTATCTCACTATTGGGTATGTGCCCTTAACATTTCCACCATAAATATTCATTTTGTGTAATTTTGGAAGGTTTCTGGAGACTCCGTAAAATTGGCGTGAAACTCGGACAACATTGTTCACAGCTGTGACTTTGAGTGAGAAATGCTTCCAGGGGTCTTCCCATGGTGTTGCCATGTCATTTCAGCACCTTCTGAGACTTTTGTGACATTTTTAGGGTTTTTCCATGCTGCCGGCAGTCATTTCATAAAAATACTCGTGTCTGCCATAGGATAACATTGGGCTCGTTACTCGGGCCGAGTATACGAGTATCTCGGGATGCTCGGCCCGAGCTTCGAGCACCCGAGCATTTTAGTACTCGCTCATCACTAGTGGTTATGCAATGCGGGGACGGCACATCTGGAGAAATAGTGGCGGCTGGGGACCGAGTAACGTGGGACAGCAGCCGCCATCAGGTCGCGGAATGCTTCCGTCTCCACCAGCCGGAAAGGCAACATTTCTAGCGCTATGAGTCGCGAAATGTGAAAATTGAGGACAGTGGCATGTGGGGCGTTGGCAGCGTATTTCCGCCTGCGTTCATAGGTTTGCTGAATGGATAATTGAACGCTGCGCTGGGACAAGGACGTGCTTGATGGTGGTGTTATTTGTGCGTGGGCAACTTCAGGTGCAGGGCCGGAGGCTTGTTCGCGGCCAGCATGGACAGGGGATTGGCTCGCACGCACAACACGCGAAGACGTAGCAGTGACATCAGCAAGCACCGCTCCTCGACTCTGTTGTACTTCCCACAAAGTCGGGTGCTTGGCTGACATGTGCCTGATCATGCTGGTGGTGGTCAGGCTGCTAGTTTTCGTACCCCTGCTGATACCGGCATGGCAGGTGTTGCAAATGGCCTTTTTAGAGTCATCTGGAGCCAACTTAAAAAACTCCCAGACTCGGGAAAACCTAACATTTGCACAGGCACCTTGAGTCGTGTTGTTGTTCCGGGGAACGGTTGCCTGCCTTCTGCCTGCGGACATGACCCTGCTTCGTACTGCCTGTTGGGATGCTATGCCTCTCTCCCTGTGCACTGCTGTCCTCGCTCTGCATATCCTCCTGCCAGGTTGGGTCAGCTACTGGATCATCCACCACGTCGTCTTCCTCTTCCACATCCTGATCCTCCTCCTGACTTCCTGGCAATTGTGTCTCATCATCGTCCACCCCTTGTTGAGACACGTTGCCAACGTTCCCTTCGTGAGAACGTGGCTGCTCAAATATTTGGGCATCTGTACATACCATCTCCTCATCACCCACTTCAACAGGAGCTGGCGAGAGGCCAGATTGTGCGAATGGATACGTGAACAGCTCTTCCGAGTGTCCAACTGTGGGATGAGTAATGTCCGTGGACGTGTACTCGGCCTGGTGGTAGGAAGGAGGATCAGGTTGGGAAATGTGCGGTGCAGTATCACGGCTACTGACACTTGACCGTGTGGAAGACAGGGTGTTTGTGGAGGTGCCCATCTGACTTGAAGCATTATCCGCTATCCAAGTAACAACCTGTTGACACTGGTCTTGGTTCAAGAGCGGTGTACTGCTGCGGGCCCCAAGAATTTGGGACAGGACGTGCGAGCGAGTAGATGTGCCACTTTGTTGTTGCAAAATTAGTGCTTGCACACGACCTCGGCCTCTGCCTGCACCACCATCACGTTCACTTCCTTGTTCCTTGCCAACGCCCTTGCCATCGCCCTTGCGCATTTTGCCTGTATACAGCGACAACAGTCTGGTGACTGTTCAGGTCACAGGAGAGAAGGATTTTAGTCCCTAACCTGTATCAAGGTAGTAAGTACAACAGTCTGGTAACTGTTCAGGTCACAGGAGAGTAGGATTTTAGTCCCTAACCTGTATCAAGGTAGTAAGTACAACAGTCTGGTGACTGTAATGGTCACAGGAGAGTAGGATTTTAGTCCCTAACCTGTATCAAGGTAGTAAGTACAACAGTCTGGTGACTGTAATGGTCACAGGAGAGTAGGATTTTAGTCCCTAACCTGTATCAAAGTAGTAAGTACAACAGTCTGGTGACTGTTCAGGTCACAGGAGAGAAGGATTTCAGTCCCTAACCTGTATCAAGGTAGTAAGTACAACAGTCTGGTGACTGTTCAGGTCACAGGAGAGAAGGATTTTAGTCCCTAACCTGTATCAAGGTAGTAAGTACAACAGTCTGGTGACTGTTCAGGTCACAGGAGAGAAGGATTTTAGTCCCTAACCTGTATCAAGGTAGTAAGTACAACAGTCTGGTGACTGTTCAGGTAACAGGAGAGAAGGATTTTAGTCCCTAACCTGTATCAAGGTAGTAAGTACAACAGTCTGGTGACTGTTCAGGTCACAGGAGAGAAGGATTTTAGTCCCTAACCTGTATCAAGGTAGTAAGTACAACAGTCTGGCGACTGTTATGGTCACAGGAGAGAAGGATTTTAGTCCCTAACCTGTATCAAGGTAGTAAGTACAACAGTCTGGTGACTGTAATGGTCACAGGAAAGTAGGATTTTAGTCCCTAACCTGTATCAAGGTAGTAAGTACAACAGTCTGGTGACTGTAATGGTCACAGGAGAGAAGGATTTTAGTCCCTAACCTGTATCAAGGTAGTAAGTACAACAGTCTGGTGACTGTTCAGGTCACAGGAGAGAAGGATTTTAGTCCCTAACCTGTATCAAGGTAGTAAGTACAACAGTCTGGTGACTGTTCAGGTCACAGAAGAGAAGGATTTTAGTCCCTAACCTGTATCAAGGTAGTAAGTACAACAGTCTGGTGACTGTTCAGGTCACAGGAGAGAAGGATTTTAGTCCCTAACCTGTATCAAGGTAGTAAGTACAACAGTCTGGTGACTGTTCAGGTAACAGGAGAGAAGGATTTTAGTCCCTAACCTGTATCAAGGTAGTAAGTACAACAGTCTGGTGACTGTTCAGGTCACAGGAGAGAAGGATTTTAGTCCCTAACCTGTATCAAGGTAGTAAGTACAACAGTCTGGCGACTGTTATGGTTTCAGGAGAGAAGGATTTTAGTCCCTAACCTGTATCAAGGTAGTAAGTACAACAGTCTGGTGACTGTAATGGTCACAGGAAAGTAGGATTTTAGTCCCTAACCTGTATCAAGGTAGTAAGTACAACAGTCTGGTGACTGTTATGGTCACAGGAGAGAAGGATTTTAGTCCCTAACCTGTATCAAGGTAGTAAGTACAACAGTCTGGTGACTGTTCAGGTCACAGGAGAGAAGGATTTTAGTCCCTAACCTGTATCAAGCTAGTAAGTACAACAGTCTGGTGACTGTTATGGTCACAGAAAAGCTTGGATTCCGATCTGTATCACCCTGCCTATATCCTCCTAGATTAGTCCTGAGAAGGACTGTTGTGGTCAGCAGCAGTTTGTAGCCCTGCTCCGGATCTACCTATGAGGGCCGCAAATCTGTCCCTAAGCAGCAGCAGACACTCTCCCTACACTCACTGTCTGGATGGCTGTGTGCAGAGCACAGCGCTCCGGGACTTATAAAGGCTCAGTCACGCTGTGCAGGGCGGCCAATCACTGCTATGCCACAACTAACATGGCTGTGGCATTGCAGTGGTCTGCCAGCCAATCCCAGCATGTGGGCTGGCTCTCAAAAGAGCGCCAACATGCAGGGATGAGGACCACGAGCACAGCACGAGTATCGCGAGATTACTCGGTGCTCGGCGAGTCGCCCGAGTACAGTGATACTCGTGCGAGTACTGAGCAGCGCAGACCATACTCGCTCATCACTAGTCATTAATTTTCAGTATCCAAGCTCTATAATTCCATCCTCTACAACAGAGGTCATTCTTGGTCTTCATTTCCTTGGGTGGTCCTTACGACAGTCAGCTTTTCATGACTTGACCTAACGACACCTTTACAGTTCTAGCAATTTTACAGATTGAATGACCTTCATACTTAAAATAAGGCTGGAATGTCCTGTCTTCTTACTTAGTTGAATGGATCGGGCTTAGAACAGTTGTGGCATAGGGCTCAGCTCTCTACCTATGGAGCCAAATAGAAACATTGCCTCTGCAAAACACACCAAGTGGTCGCAAACACTTTCTGAAGGTTCATTCATTGTCGAGCATAAGAGTCATTGTCAAACATTATAGGTTGCCAATATAATAAAATGTACAAGTATACATATATTTACCCTGAACCCTGAGCCCACTTGGATGCGGAAAGAAAAATGTTGTTGTGAAGAAGAAGCAGAGAGCGGTGGTCATGGCGGATTTCCTGTTGAGAGGAACAGAGGCCGCTGTCTGCAGACCGGATATAAGAGAAATGTGCTGTCTTCAAGGTGCAAAAATCAAAGATATGTCTGAGTGGATATCAGGACTCTTAAAACCTACAGATGCCCACTCATTCCTGCTAATACACTAGTGGCGAAAAATTGAGGCAACACCCTCAAGATTTCTGAATTTTTAGCATTTTGCCAACGCAAATCCAAAATTCATGAATGTTTTTGATTTCACAGTACAGTAGAAATAACAAAATCTCATATAGAAACACAATATCAGCTGGAAACATGTTCATATGTCAACAAATGGGACACTGTTGTCACTCAGATGACTGTGGGAGAAAAGCCATTTATTTGTTCTATTTTCATATCTAGCACTAATATGCTAACACTTAGTTATATAGCCCCTGGCCTTGATTCCTGCTTGGCATCTTCTTGGCATGCTATCCACCAGTTTGTTTAAGTCACATGGTGTGATGATATGACCCCATGATCTGATGATGGCGGCAATGAGTTCCTGCTTGTTTGAAGCCGCTGTTTTGAGCTGAGCCCAGAGGTTCTCAATAGGGTTGAGATCGGGGCTGATTACGGGACAATTTAATAACTGGACATTATTGTCCTTGAACCAAGAGAGACATTTTTTTTAGCTGTATGGCATAGGGCTCCATCTTGCTGAAAATTAAACGGTGTCCCTTCACCAAATAACTCATTCTTTCGGCAAGTGATGTGAGGCTGAAGGACGTCTTGTTGTACTTTTCAGCATCCTACCAACTGCATCTGTGGACATGCAGCCCCATACCATAACCCTCAGAGGATGCTTCATGGTGGGTACTGTACAATCTGGCAAGCAATCCTCTCCAGGTCGTCATCGAACATAGTGGACACCATCGCTACCAAAGATGGACGTGTCTCATTGCTCCATAAAACATTTCTCCATTGTTCAATGGTCCATTTAGAATGTTCTTTGGCCCACTGTAGACATTTCTGATGCTATGAGGCATTCAAAAGTCACTTTTTACGTGGTATTCTGGCTCTTAACCCCACGTTTACCAATGATTGTCGAACCGTCCTATCGGACTCTGTCACTCCAGTGTTGACGAGCAGTCGATTCCCTGTTATTTAGGGCGATTGCAACAATTCTATCAGTCTGAGGAGTTGTAGCCTTCTTCCTTCCTCTACCTGGTTTATTCTTTATCGAACCAGTCTCTTGAAACCGCTCACATACTTTAAAGGTACCGTCACACGCGGCAATATGGAACTTTTTTACACGTCACCCTGTCATACATAGAGATCTCGCCTGTGTTCTCCGGCGATCCTGCGTTCTGGAAATCGCCTCCAGAAGACCGGAAACAATTTCCCTGTTCCACATTGCTGCGTCACAAGCCACCATCATAGCGGCGATGTCTCCATACTGTTATGATAGGGGCGTGCTAGAGTGTGTCTCCCCGCGCCCCTATCACTGCGATTGGTGGACGTAATTGCGTTCCCATTGGTCAGCCTTGCGTGAATGCACGGCTCATCAAATAAGGTGCTTCGGACATGGGCAGCCAATCGGAATGCAGTATCACCAACCAATCACGACTCGAAAACCACTACATCAAAGCACGCCTACTTGATTTCGTTCATGATCACTGTGTACGTTGCCCTCGCCCTGTCACACGCCACCATGCAATGAAATTGCCTGGTGGTTATCGCCTGATTTCTCAGCAGAGCAGGGCGATCAGGCAACGCTCCACCGGCGATTTATCGCCATAAGATCGCCCTGTCACACGCCGCAGCGCACAGGCGATGTGGTAGCGATATCGCTGCATTCGGAGATTGGTTAGCAAATCTCCCGGTGATATCGCCACGTGTGACGGTACCTTTAAAGTAACAGCTTTGGTTCTCTTCTTACGCGATTACTCCTGTCTACTACTGCTGGCCATTTCACAAATCTGACATTTAAATGAAAAAATGGTGAAAATCACTTAATATGTCATTATATCACACTGTTAAATCGCAAATTTAATTGATTAATTAATTAAATCACAGCTTAATTTTAATTAGCTGGCTACTCTACAAAGATGCAGTCATTAATGCTGCACGTGAAATAAAGGTTGAGCAAAAGCGTGTCAATTTTATATCATGAGGCAATAGAACAGAATAAAAACATGTAGTTGATTACATTTTGATGGCAAACTGGCTTTAAAATCTAAAAAAACGCCTTTTAATTGCACAATATCGGTCTTAAATACACCCAGATCTCTATAAACAAACATAGAATACATATCGCAGAAGAGGGCATGTGTTCACGTATGTCAGTGACATATCACAGAAGAGGGCGTGTGTTCACGTATGTCAGTGACGTATCACAGAAGCGGGCGTGTGTTCACGTATGTCAGTGACATATCACAGAAGAGGGCGTGTGTTCACGTATGTCAGTGACATATCACTGAAGAGGGCGTGTGTTCACGTATGTCAGTGACATATCACAGAAGCGGGTGTGTGTTCACGTATGTCAGTGACATATCACAGAAGAGGGCGTGTGTTCACGTATGTCAGTGACATATCACAGAAGCGGGCGTGTGTTCACGTATGTCAGTGACATATCACAGAAGCGGGCGTGTGTTCACGTATGTCAGTGACATATCACAGAAGCGGGCGTGTGTTCACGCATGTCAGTGACATATCACAGAAGCGGGCGTGTGTTCACGTATGTCAGTGACATATCACTGAAGCAGGCGTGTGTTCACGTATGTCAGTGACATATCACTGAAGCAGGCGTGTGTTCACGTATGTCAGTGACATATCACTGAAGCAGGCGTGTGTTCACGTATGTCAGTGACATATCGCAGAAGCGGGCGTGTGTTCACGTATGTCAGTGACATATCACAGAAGCGGGCGTGTGTTCACGTATGTCAGTGACATATCACAGAAGCGGGCGTGTGTTCACGCATGTCAGTGACATATCACAGAAGCGGGCGTGTGTTCACGTATGTCAGTGACATATCACTGAAGCAGGCGTGTGTTCACGTATGTCAGTGACATATCGCTGAAGCAGGCGTGTGTTCACGTATGTCAGTGACATATCGCAGAAGCGGGCGTGTGTTCACGTATGTCAGTGACATATCACTGAAGCAGGCGTGTGTTCACGTATGTCAGTGACATATCACTGAAGCGGGCGTGTGTTCACGTATGTCAGTGACATATCACTGAAGCAGGCGTGTGTTCACGTATGTCAGTGACATATCACTGAAGCAGGCGTGTGTTCACGTATGTCAGTGACATATCACTGAAGCGGGCGTGTGTTCACGTATGTCAGTGAAAAGTTTCATTACATGGTGGTGATGGTGAAAAACTGCAGGTGTAACCTCAATTTTGGCCACTAGTTTACATGTAGGGACCAATGACACCGCAAAAAAGGACCTGGAAACCATCTGCAGCGACTTTCAAGAAAGTGGGACAACTGGGAGCGCAGGTGTTTTCTCATCCTTCCTCCACTGGACGGACATGGAACAAGGAGGTGGAACAAGACTCAGAGGTGATCAAATGGATACATCAATGGTGCCATCAGCAAGGATTTGGATATCTGGATCATGGAGTGAATTACCTATACAATGGACTACTTTGTAGAGATAAAACCAATGGATATATACAGTGTTGGCCAAAAGTATTGACACCCCTGCAATTCTGTCAGATAATCCTCAGTTTCTTGCAATCACAAATTCTTTGCTATTATTATCTTCATTTAATTTGTCTTCAATGAAAAAACACAAAGAGAATGAAGCAAAAAGCAAAACATTGATCATTTCACACAAAACTCCAAACATGGGCCGGACAAAAGTATTGGCACCCTCAGCCTAATACTTGGTTGCACAACCTTTAGCCAAAATAACTGCAATCAACCGCTTCCGGTAACCATCAATGAGTTTCTTACAATGCTCTGCTGGAATTTTACACCATTCTTCTTTGGCAAACTGCTCCAGGTCCCTGATATGTGAAGGCGCCTTCTCCAAACTGCCATTGTTACATCTCTCCACAGGTGTTCTATGGGATTCAGGTCTGGACTCATTGCTGCCACCTTAGAAGTCTCCAGTGCTTTCTCTCACACCATTTTCTAGTGCTTTTTGAAGTGTGTTTTGGGTCATTGTCCTGCTGGAAGACCCATGACCTTGAGGGAGACCCAGCTTTCTCACACTGGGCCCTACATTATGCTGCACAATGTGTTGGTAGTCTTCAGTCTTCATAATGCCATGCACACGGTCAAGCAGTCCAGTGCCAGAGGCAGCAAAGCAACCCCAAAACATGAGGGAACCTCCGCCATGTTTGACTGTAGGGACCGTGTTCTTTTCTTTGAATGCCTCTTTTTTTCTCCTGTAAACTCTATGTTGATGCCTTTGGCCAAAAAGAGAGAACATTCTTCCAAAACGTTGTAGGCTTTCTCAGGTAAGGTTTGGCAAACTCCAGCCTGGCTTTTTTTATGTCTCGGGGTAAGAAGTGGGGTCTTCCTGGGTCTCCTACCATACAGTCCCTTTTCATTCAGACGCTGACGGATAGTACGGGGTGACACTGTTGTACCCTCGGACTGCAGGGCAGCTTGAACTTGTTTGGATGTTAGTCGAGGTTCTTTATCCACCATCCGCACAATCTTGCGCTGAAATCTCTCGTCAATTTTTCTTTTCCGTCCACATCTAGGGAGGTTAGCCACAGTGCCATGGGCTTTACAATTCTTGATGACACTGCGCACGGTAGACACAGGAACATTCAGGTCTTTGGAGATGGACTTGTAACCTTAAGATTGCTCATGCTTCCTCACAATTTGGTTTCTCAAGTCCTCAGACAGTTCTTTGGTCTTCTTTCTTTTCTCCATGCTCAATGTGGTACACACAAGGACACAGGACAGAGGTTGAGTCAACTTTAATCCATGTCAACTGGCTGCAAGTGTGATTTAGTTATTGCTAACACCTGTTAGGTGCCACAGGTAAGTTACAGGTGCTGTTAATTACACAAATTAGAGAAGCATCACATGATTTTTCTAACAGTGCCAATACTTTTGTCCACCCCCTTTTTATGTTTGGTGGAATTAGATCCAATTTGGCTTTAGGACAATTCTTTTTGTGTTTTTCATTGAAGACAAATTAAATGAAGATAATAATAGCAAAGAATGTGTGATTGCAATCATTTTCAGGAAGAAACTGAGTATTATCTGACAGAATTGCAGGGGTGTCAATACTTTTGGCCATGACTGTATGTGAAGCCAAAGATATGGATGACATGTTTACTCATCAGATAGTCAAGCTCTCACAAAACTGCAACCTAGTGATCATGGGTAGGGATGGGCGAATCTACTCGTTACTACTCGCTACTCTGCGAGTAGTAGGGTACTCGGCCGACTCCTTACTCTGCGAGTTTCATTGCGATTACTCGCACAGTAACGAGTCCAATGAAAATCAATTGTAAATTCTATTCCTCTACTTCTTTGAACCGGATTGTCCCGGATTGACCCTGTCAGGTTCAATCAGGTACCATAGACATCAATGTTAAAACAAATCGGATTGTCCCGGTCAGGTTCAATCAGGTTAACTTTAACATGACTGTCTATGGGACCGGATTGAACCAGACCGGTTCAATCCGGTTCAATCCGTTTTTTTTAACTATTCTTTAAAAGCCTGCGGCTTTTTGCTGCTGGCTAGTGATGGGCGAGTCCTAAATTACTCGGAATCGCTTGACTCTAGCGAGTCCGAGCCCGGGACTCGCTACTCGTTGCGAGTCTAGCGAGTCCAATGTTAATGAATGGGGAAGCGAGTAATAGCGAGTAATGTGCGATTTACATATCGCAGATGTGTTTCGGAAAGTGCTCGCATTGCCGTTTTGGAAACACAAGCAGGTGGCGTACGTGCTATTTGCAGGTAGGAGAGCAGCAACGCACTGGTCTGCCACAGAGAAAATAAAGCTGAAGGGGGTTATTATGATCCAAAATCTATCAGGTGCAAAAAAATAAGAAATAGTACCTCAGCTAAGCCTCTGACTTCAGCTATTAGGACAGCTGAGTGAGTAAGCTAAGCTATGAGGTCGGTCCTGTGTGCACTGTAAGGCTGCACCTCCCTGCCTGCCTGCCTACAGTCCTCTACACAGTACTCCTCTGTCCTCCTGGTAGCTCTCAGAAGAGCTGTTTGGGTTAAATATAAGGAATCTTGAAGTTTCCCTACACTGACTGACACTCCCTATGATCTTCTCCAGCATCTACAGTGTTGGCCAAAAGTATTGACACCCCTGCCATTCTGTCAGATAATACTCAGTTTCTTCCTGAAAATGATTGCAATCACACATTCTTTGGTATTATTATCTTCATTTAATTTGTCTTCAATGAAAAAAACACAAAAAGAATTATCCTAAAGCCAAATTGGATATAATTCCACACTAAACATAAAAAGGGGGTGGACAAAAGTATTGGCACCCTTAGAAAAATCATGTGATGCTTCTCTAATTTGTGTAATTAACAGCACCTGTAACTTACCTGTGGCACCTAACAGGTGTTGGCAATAACTAAATCACACTTGCAGCCAGTTGACATGGATTAAAGTTGACTCAGCCTCTGTCCTGTGTCCTTGTGTGTACATTGAGCATGGAGAAAAGAAAGAAGACCAAAGAACTGTCTGAGGACTTGAGAAACCAAATTGTGAGGAAGCATAAGCAATCTCAAGGCTACAAGTCCATCTCCAAAGACCTAAATGTTCCTGTGTCTACCGTGTGCAGTGTCATCAAGAAGTGTAAAGCCCATGGCACTGTGGCTAACCTCCCTAGATGTGGACGTTAAAGAAAAATTGACGAGAGATTTCAACGCAAGATTGTGCGGATGGTGGATAAAGAACCTCGACTAACATCCAAACAAGTTCAAGCTGCCCTGCAGTCTGAGGGTACAACAGTGTCAACCCGTACTATCCGTCGATATCTGAATGAAAAGGGACTGTATGGTAGGAGACCCAGGAAGACCCCACTTCTTACCCCGAGACATAAAAAAGCCAGGCTGGAGTTTGCCAAAACTTACCTGAGAGCCTACAACGTTTTCGAAGAATGCTCTCTCTTTTTGGGCAAAGGCATCAACATAGAGTTTACAGGAGAAAAAAAGAGGCATTCAAAGAAAAGAACACGGTCCCTACAGTCAGACATGGCGGAGGTTCACTGATGTTTTGGGGTTGCTTTGCTGCCTCTGGCACTGGACTGCTTGACCGTGTGCATGGCATTATGAAGTCTGAAGACTTCCAACACATTGTGCAGCATAATGTAGGGCCCAGTGTGAGAAAGCTGGGTCTCCCTCAGAGGTCATGGGTCTTCCAGCAGGACAATGGCCCAAAACACACTTCAAAAAGCTCTAGAAAATGGTGTGAGAGAAAGCACTGGAGACTTCTAAGGTGGCAGCAATGAGTCCAGACCTGAATCCCATAGACACCTGTGGAGAGATCTAACAATGGCAGTTTGGAGAAGGCGCCTTCACATATCAGGGACCTGGAGCAGTTTGCCAAAGAAGAATGGTGTAAAATTCCAGCAGAGCATTGTAAGAAACTCATTGATGGTTACCGGAAGCGGTTGATCGCAGTTATTTTGGCTAAAGGTTGTGCACCCAAGTATTAGGCTGAGGGTGCCAATACTTTTGTCCGGCCCATTTTTGGAGTTTTGTGTGAAATGATCAATGTTTTGCTTTTTGCTTCATTCTCTTTTGTGTTTTTTCTTTGAAGACAAATTAAATGAAGATAATAATAGCAAAGAATTTGTGATTGCAATCATTTTCAGGAAGACACTGAGGATTATCTGACAGAATTGCAGGGGTGTCAATACTTTTCGCCAACACTGTACCTCACCCTGCACTAGCTCAGATCGTCACAGGAATGTGGAGGTAATGGCGGTGGCAAGGCTTATATACAGCTTCGCCTCTCATACATGACATAAGCATCACGATGGACAGAAGCCAATCATAGTCCTGCCACAACCAACATGGCTGTGGCATTACTGAATATGATTGGCTCACATGCTTGTCCATCTTCACAAGTTTTCTGACCTAACACACTAGGCTGTCTCGGAAGCTTTGTCGGAACATAACAGATTCTGTATTCGCAAGTCCCGAATACAGTATACAGGACTCGGATTCGTAGACTCGCTCAGACTCGCTCAGACTCGCTGCTGATAGCGGGTATCCGTGAAGTGGTGCGATTGTTTTAAACGATTTGGGGAGATTTAAGCTGCATAGCGATGTGATATAGCGAGTCTAGCGAGTGAGAAAAAGTAAACTGACAAAACTAGGATTGCCATTCACTTGCATTGGACTCGTTACTGTGCGAGTAATCGCTGGGAAACTCGCCGAGTACCGAGTCCTGCGAGTCCCTTACTACTCGCCGAGTAACGAGTCCTAGCGAGTAGACTCGCCCATCCCTACTGCTGGCTTTTAAAGAATAAAATGGGGAATTGCGGGTTTTTCCTCTGCTGCCAGACCCCTTTATGGGGTCCAGCAGCAGAGGAAACACTGCAATACTCGCTTCCCCATTCATTTACATTGGACTCGCTAGACTCGCAACAAGTAGCGAGTATCGGGATCCTACTCGTTAGAGTCTAGCGAGTCCGAGTAATTTAGTATTCGCCCATACCTAATCATGGGAGAATTCAACTATCCAAACATTTGTTGGGAATCTCTGAGGCAAAAGTAACAGGTCCAGAAAATTCTTCTCCGCTCTTGCTAAGAACTTTATCTTCCAAAAGTTAGAGAAGAAAACAAGTGGATGTGTAACTTTGGATGTAAACCTGGTTGGGGAGGTGAGGGTGGCAGGGGCTTTAAGAGGCAGCGATCATGCCATTAATGAATGTTGGATAACTATAGGAGACCTGTGAGGACTCAGACTTCAAGGTTGGATTTCAGAATGGCAGATTTTAAGGGACTCTGAAAGAGGATAGAAGGCATCCAATGACTGGGCAGAAAAGGGCACAAAAAAGTGCAGAAATGTCCTTGAAGGATGGGAAATTTTTTAAATGAGATTCTCAAAGCACAACTGTTATTAATCAGTGATGGGTGAACCCACCGATATTCAGGTTCGGTGGACTCACCTGGACTTTTTTTTAAAGTCCGGGTTCGGAGCCGAACGTGACTCAAACTTGATTCCGAACCCCGAACTTGGACTTTAAAGTTATGGGATGGGGGGTGCTATAAAAGAAAGCAAATAGTTATTAAACAGCAGCTCATACTTACCACGTCCCACCGCGTCTGCTTCTGTGGTCACCCTTTAACTTCCTGGATATTCACTGCATACGGACCCAACAGCCAATCACAGATGCTGTCACACAGAATAGGCATCTGTGATTTGCTGTTGCTATAATCTGGAAACTGCCCATACATTCTAGATGCTAAAATGTATGGTTTTGTTTCAGATTACTCCAGCAGCCAATCACAGATGCCCTTTCTCTGTGACAGCATCTATGATTGGCTGTTGGGCCTCTCACCCATTCACTGACATCATTGTACTGTAAAAGTAAATAATTAAAAAAAACATTGAGTATCGCTTTGCAGTATTTTTGATTCTCAGTGCAGATAAAGTGGAAAACTACGGGCTGCCACCCCCAGCTGCCTTGCTTTACCTTGGCTGGCAATCAAATTACAGGGAAGGCCATTACGTTTTTAAAATTATTTAAATAAATAATTTAAATAAAAATGCATGGTATTCACCCTATTTTTGATGACCAGTCAAGGTAAAACCCAGGCAGCTGGTGGTTGGGATTCTCAGTGTGATAAGGCCCAAGCATTCTGGGCCCCCAAGGCTGACAATCATAGCCCACAGCCTGCCCTGAAAATGGCACATTGTTTCATAGCACCATTTTCAGGCCATTTACCTGGCTCTTCCAGTGGCGGTATGCTTGGTAATAATGGGGTTAATGCCAGCTTTGCATTGACAGCTGGTACTAAACCCGAAATTCATAGTGTCGGGTTAATATTAGACCTGGCCACTATGAATTTCTAGTAAACAGTAAAAAAACACAGCACAGAGAAAAAAATATTATAATTGAAATAAAACAGAAAAACAACCCTGGTTCCCATCTTTAATTATCCAAAAACAAACCCACCAATGATAAATCCACAGATGTGTTCCTCGACTAACATGTTCAGCACTGCTACATCGCTCTGGACAGACACACATCTGTTCAGACTCATAGCAGGCTAACAAGGACACCCAGCCATGAGAAAATTCAGCAAAGTTTACAGCTGAGCCACGTCATCTGTGAACTTTGGACCCTGACACTGACATCATTGCGATCACTGCTGAGAAGTGCTCACATACAGCAGTGATTGCGGTGAAGTGATGCAGTTCGTGAGGTCACCCGATGTGGTTCAGCAGTGAACTTGGTTGACCCTGACTCTGACATCACTACTATGACTGCCATAAGTGAGCACTTCTCGGCAATGATCAAGGTGACGTCAGAGTTGGGGTCAATCAAATCCATAGATGACGTGGCTCAGCTGTAAACTTGGCTAAACTTTGTCACAGACGGATGTCATTGTGAGCCTACTGTTGCTCTAAACAAACATTTATTTGTTCAGAGAAATTTAGCAGAGCTGAACATGTTCGACGAGGGACGGATCTGTGGATTTATCTTGGGAGGGTTTGTTTTTGGGTAATTAGATGGGAACCAGGGCTGTTTTTTGTGTTTTATATCAATTAAAATATGTTTTCTCTGTGTTGTTTTTTTCTGTTTACTATAAATTCATAGTGGCCGAATCTAATATTGGCCTGACACTATGAATTTCAGGCTTAGTGCCAGCTGTCAATACAAAGCTGGCATTAACCTCTTTAATACCCAGCATGCCTTCACCCCCAGAGCCACTGGAAGAGCCTGGTAAAGCATCTGAAAATGATGCTATGAAAGAATGCACCATTCTCAGGGGCGGCTGCGGGTTGTGATTTTCAGCTTTGGAGACCATGCATGCATCTTCTGGCCAAAAAAAAGCACCAAAACTGTGATGCGGATTTTGCCATGGATTGCATGCTTTTTGGTGCAATTCTGACATAAAACTGCATGCATTGAGTTCAATGAGTTCATCTGCATCTCCTGGCCAAAAAAAAAGCACCAAAACAGCTACACAGTTAAGCCCTTTTTATAAAATTATTCCTTGAGATAATTAAAAAAACAACGATGTGGGGCTTTGCTTTGTGTGCCAGCCAGGTACAGCAGGCAGGTACGCTCTGCCTCCTTCACCCAGCTGCTTATTTTTACCTGGCTTTTATCCTAACATACAGGGAATCCCTTATATTTTAATAATTTCATGAATTTCATGAAATAATTAAAAAAAATGATATGGGATTTTGCCGTATTTTTTATTTCAAGCCAGGTACAACTAGGCAGCTGGGAGCTGTAATTCTCAACGCAGGGTCGCCTAAGCTTTCTGGGCCCCCCCCCGCTGCGTATTGCAGCCCACAGCCACCCCAGAAAATGGCATATTCATAGAAGTACCATTTTCTGGCGCTGTACACTGACTTTTCCAGCGGCCTTGGTAACAGTTGCATGCTGGGTAATAAAGAGGTTAATTCCAGCTTTGCATTGGCAGCCAGCACTACACGCGAAATTCATAGTGTCAGGCCAGAATTAGACCCAGCCACTATGAATTTCTAGTAAACAGTAAAAAAAAAAACCACAAAGGAAAAAACATTTTAGTTGAGCTAAAACACAAAATTTATCCCTGGTTCACCTCTTTAATAACCAAAAAAGTGAACCCTCCGATAATAAATCCGCAGGGAACTTTTTCAGCTCTTCTGCATCTCTGTGAGCAGACACACATCTGCTAATAGCGACAAAAAGGCTCACACTGATATTCAGATGCAGTGTGAAAGGTCATCTAAGTTCACCAAGTTCACACCTGAGCCACGTCAGACGTGAACTCAGATGAGCCCATGAACAGCATGACGGCACACAGAGAACAGCTGTAAGTGAGCAAGAGAAGCACTCACTTTACTACTGTGATCCTTATCCTGTATTATTGAAGTAGTAGTAGTAGTTTCTGCCCATGGCAAAGAAGTATTGGAATTTACTGAGAAGAACAAAGACAGAATCCCCACTAGAGGCAGTACAAGAGATGTTGCCCTAGACCTGATTACATAAAGGTACCGTCACACAGGGAGATATCGCCGGCGATATTGCCGGGGATCGCGGGAGCGCACATCCCTGGCAACATCGCCGGGGAGATGTCAGACGGAGCAACTTACCGGCGATGTCGCCAGCTAGTTGCCGCGGCTATCGCTCGCTGGGTTGCCCAGCAACCCAGTGAGCGGTAACCCGCAATGTTGTAGATAGGCGGAATCGCCCGCAACTTTGCAGGTTGCCGCGTTACACAGGGCGATCAGGCATGATCGCCTGAGCAACATCGCCAGGTTTCCCAACAACGTTGGGAAACCTGGCGATGTTGCTCAGGCGATTTTTCTCCTGATTATCGCCCTGTCACACGAGGCAACTCTCCGGCGATGTCGCCGCAACTTGGCCACGCCCCTCAGTTGCCGGTAACATCACTGGCGATATCTCCCTGTGTGACGGTACCTTCACAGTTGTGGTCTCAGAACCAAACTATCATCTGGGAGACCAAGGAGATAACCTTTCCAACAAGGAGCAATCCAGCAACTGAAGCAGTTCCAGAATCCTCGGATTCAGAATCTCAACTTTACCTTCCGTGTATAAAGAATTTTCAGACATTTGTGATAAAAAGAATGCAGATCCCTTCCTCCACATTGGCGCTAGGACTGTCCCATTGAGCTGCTTCCAGTGGCAGTTATTCCTTTTAGTAATGTATACCCTTTGACAGCACCTGAGCTTCAAGCATTGAAGGATTAAATTGATGAAAACTTGGCCAAAGGCTTTATACGTCCTTCTTCCTCACTATGACTAGAGATGCGCGCACCCGAACTGTAATTTTCTTGGTTCGCATCAAAGATCCAGTGTCCGGTGCTGAACAACGGACACAGACTCCTAACTCTACATCGGGATCCTGTTTAGGTTTGTCATCAGAATAAAGCTTGTTGAAAGGCTGTAGAGTAACCATTCAGCAAGCTCTTTCAGTGTGGACACTTATGGGCCCATCACAGCCATGTCAAGTATTTGCACTCACACTCAGGAAGTATTTCTAGATTTTCATGGCTGAAGCCACAGCTCCACAGCTCCACAGCTCCACAGCTCCACAGCTCCACAGCTGAAGAGCATGAAGGCAGCTGACAGGAGGCAGACTGGCAGGACCTGGTGATGTGGTGGTCGGGTGGAGGTTCTTTCAGTCTACTACAAGTTTCTCTGTATAACAAATTTTGGAAAGCCGTTACACAAAAGGAGCTTCTCAGAGCTTGAAAACAGCATTAAAATGCTGTGATTGGTCAGTCAAAAAATGAATGCAAACACAGGACTGCTCCGATAGGTTTGTGCTGTGGAGCGACGACTTTCATCTCTTTAAAGACAGCGGCAATTCAAGAAATGTCACAGTGACAGGACATTGTCTTGATGAAGATGAATTGTGACATCTGGATCTCTTAAAGACCAGCACCAAAGCCCAAACAATCTAATCCCTGGTGAGCCAATGGAAGGGTGAGACTCTGTTGCCTGTTACATTGTGTGTTTTGCATGGTTACATGTTATATGACTTTGACTGTTGGGATCCAATAAAGCCTTATCATTGTGTGGTTCCCTCACCCTGTGTTGGCTGAGTAGTGTTCTACCCATGGGTAAAGAGTTTAGACATTCAGTGAGATGAGCCCTCGTCCATGTGGTCTTTGTATAGGCGGCTGAGCCAGCGGATGAGAGCACCCACTGACCCCCGTGTCTCCACCGTGCCATTGACAGGATGGCACATGACTCATATATGAACGGCCTCAGGCCAACCTGAGAGAATAACCCGTGTGCCAAATTGGTTTAATTTCTTTTTCCAGGAAATATCCTCCAGTTATTGGCATCATTTCTGAATACAGAATGTACGTGGACTTATACATTTCCTCATTCCAAGAGACAAGTTCAAACCTTCTGCTCTTTATCTGATTGACATCTGTGATATATGGAAGATTTCTTGTTTTTGCTTTTCTGTATAAGATGTTACCTCTTCATATTCAAAAAGGAGAAGAAGATCCGGAATACAGAATATCTTGCAATTATTATTATTATTCATATTTATTCATATTTTACCATTACTTCTGTGGTACTGTACATGAGAGGGGTTACATACAAAATACAGATATAGTTTACAGTAAGCAAATTAACAATGACAGACTGATACAGAGGGGAGAGGACCCTGCCCTCACAGGCTTACAATCTACAGGACAAGGGGGAGACAGTAGGTAGGGGTGCAGCAGCTCTGGTGGTGGTGAGGTGGCAGCTCCAGTGGTGGTGAGGTGACAGTTCCGTTGGTGGTGAGGTGGCAGCTCTGGGGATGGTGAGGAGGCAGCAGCTCTGGGGATGGTGAGGAGGCAGCTCCAGTGGTGGTGTGGCAGCAGCTCTGGGGGTGGGAGGCAGCAGTTCCGTTGGTGGTGAGGTGGCAGCTCCAGTGGTGGTGTGGCAGCAGCTCTGGGGGTGGGAGGCAGCAGTTCCGTTGGTGGTGAGGTGGCAGCTCCAGTGGTGGTGTGGCAGCAGCTCTGGGGGTGGTGAGGCAGCAGCTCTGGGGGTGGGAGGCAGCAGTTCCGTTGGTGGTGAGGTGGCAGCTCCAGTGGTGGTGTGGCAGCAGCTCTGGGGGTGGTGAGGCAGCAGCTCTGGGGGTGGGAGGCCACAGCTCTGGGGATGGTGAGGAGGCAGCTACAGTGTTGGTGGTGAGGTGGCAGCTCTGGTAGTGGTGAGGTGGAAGCTCTGGGGTTGTGAGGCGGCAGCTTTGGTGGTGGTGAGGCGGCTGATCTGGGGTGATGGGGTGTCAGCACCGATGGCGGAGGTGAAGCGCCAGCTCCGATGGCGGTGAGGTTACGTCGTGGTCATACTTCAGGCTGTAAGCTTTCCTGAAGAGAAGGGTTTTCAAGTTTCAGTTGAAAGGGTGATGGATAATCGTACATGTTGGGACACAGAATTCCAGAGGATGGGTGATATTCGGGAGAAATCTTAGAGGCGATTGGGTGAGAAAAAATAAGTGTGTAGGAGAGGAGGAGGTCATGGGAGGACCAGAGATTATCTGAGGGAAGATAGTGGGAGATTAGTTCAGAGATATAAGGAGTAGACAGGTTATGGACGGCTTTGTAGGTCAGTGTTAGTAGTTTGAACTGGATTCCTTGGGGAATTAGGAGCCAGTGGAGGATTTGCAGAGGGGAGAAATGGAGCTTCCCGGAGTTTGCGGGTGTTTTGACACCTGCAGGGTGTGATTTTAGAAATGGTGCCAGATGTGGCAGCAGCTGTGAAGTCCAGGAATCTTACAACGTCCTTAAAGCATCAGTTTAAGAGAGCTTTATATTTTTATGGAATTTTTTGAGAATTTTTTTAAAATTATTATTATTATTTTTTTTTCTATTGGAGAGCAAACCTTTATTATTGCAGACAGTCACCAGCATGCAAGATCATCTGTTCTACACTTGTGTGATACCAATTCATATATAAATAGTACATGGCCATTATATGCTTTACATGTGGCGCCCCACTATGTAGGTGCCACAAAAGGGGTACTGCACCCAGAAAAGCGGTGTAGTACTCCACTGCAATTGAGACAATGGTCACAAGATGGAGCCCTAGAGCAGACACCCACACACTAGGACAGTAGGTGGGAGGGAACCCTGGGAGGATATATAGTGGCCACTAGGGGGAACCAGAGTAGAACAGGAACTGGAACTAGAAAAGAGTAGGAGTCAGTCTCAGAGAGTGAGGAGAATTGGAGTGAGTCGGAGGGAGACCAGGCAGCCAGCCTGAAAGGACAAAGAGGGCCATCTCGGCTGAGAGGTCCTGAGAAGGAAGAGATCCCAAAAAGAAACAGAGAAAGAAAGCAAGGAGACTCAGAAGCGCAGAGTTAACTTGAGTAGGGAGCGAGTAACGGATAGAGTTTGCCCCATCGGAAGAAAAACCGGGTACCGGAGCCCGCACCTGTGAGTTCTCTAAGCCTCACAGAAAATCCGTACAACAGGGATATTGCAAATACAGCCCTGACTCCTAAAGATCCCACAAGAGGAAAGCCAGGACTAGCAGGGTGCTGCAGTCCAGACAGAAGGTTGACCCGACGGGTACAAGGGAGGAGAAGAGAATCAGAAGTAGCAGGAGGTCAGATCATCTACAGGAGATCAGGCTTCATAACACTGGGAACAGAAAAGAAGGCAAGGAAAGGAACATAAAGGAGGGTTCCATTTTAAGCCAGAGATACTAACTGCAGCCCAGAGCATTCGCCAGAATAACATCTAACAAACTGCTGAACTGAAAGCTGAAAGAAAGTGTTCAAGTAAAGTTACCCGGTGAAGTGAAGTTTTGACTCTGCTGCATCTTTCCATCATAAACTGCTTTATTACAGCATCACTGCCCCGGTGGTCCAATCCCGCCTGCGGGACTATTCCATCCAAGCTGCAATACCACCGACCACCGGAGAACTGTGGCGGCGCTGGTGAACATCATCAGACTCAGCTGGTGGCATCACAAAAGACTTGTAAATAATCCCCTGTAAATAACTCCCCTCCATTTTCAGTTTACCCCTAGGGCCACGGCTTCGGGATGGCCACCCGTGAGTTCCCAGACTGAACCCGAGAGCCGAGTACCCCGAGCCCTGGGTACGCGTCATTACACACATGATCTTATAGGTCTGTTCACACTGATGAAACCCCATAGTATGGCTATTGCTTCTTAAAAATGTGCAATAACTATTTAATGTCATAATAATCATAATACAACTACTACTACTACTACTACTACTACTACTACTAATAATAATAATAATAAGTATTAATTTATGTAGCGCTATTAATTCCATAGCACTTTACATACATTTGCAGCCATTGGGGCTCAGATTTCATGTATAATGCATATTCCAGTTGTCCTCCTAGCATTCCTGCAGTGCCCAGTACCCAGTGCCCACTACCCTTAAGCAGCATTCCAGATGAATTGATGATGAATGGTGACGTGAATAAGCTTATTTTTATTCATTATGTTCACTATTTCACATGCTTCAATAATGACTGCAACTATTTGCAACCCAGTTCATACGTATTGTGGCCCAACATACAGGTGTTAATTGGCAGCTAGGCATTAGGCAATAATAGCGTGCAAACATTCATCTCCAGTACTGATTACTTGGGTCTGAATCGTGGCACTCAGTGCAATAGGTGAGCCCCTTAGGGAAAGCAAACAAACACACCCAAAGTCATGGAACTCACTCAGTGTCTCCCACCATCTTACCTCAGCATACCTCACACAGGTACACGGTCTACATTTTGCAGTACTTTGCCGATGGATTCTCTGCAAGGCATGGCTGACCTAGACTCAGAGGAGGTAATCTCCCTAACCATCCCTGGGACAGAAGGTGGGTCATCAGAACCTGACCGGGAGTGGCATCATGGAGAGGAGATGGAGATGGAGACATATGTCGGCTGGAACTTCACTGCACTTCCCAGTTTGGGCCTCATCTGTAGTGAGGTATGGATCCAATCCTGGACTGCGATGCAAGCCACAGATCTGAGGAGCGAGCCCCAGCAGTCAGGTGACTCTTACCCTTTAGCATCGGTCGAGCCCCAGGGTGTGGGGTACTCGGGTATCAGGCGGCAAGGGTTAACGCTCCTGTTGTCACGGGGAGTGGTGGCAGCGCCTGATCCCGTGTCCTGGGGGACTATTCTTTGAAAAAGGGGGTTTAATATTTACAGGGGATTATATACAGTTTGTTGTCGTGACGGCACCTGTAGTTTCTGGTGATTTGCACCAGCACTGCCACAGTCCGCCGGAGGTAGATGGGATTGCGGCTAGGGTGATAAAGTCCTCCACAGGTAGGACTGGACCTCCGGGGCAGTTTGGAGTGTAGTTGTAGCTGAGATGAGGAGTATTGGAGCAGTCTATGAGGGCACTGGGAATGGAGGGAATGATGCACGCACTCAGAAAGAGTCTCTTTTACCTCTTTACTGATGTTAGAAGGTAAATACGTCCAGGGCACTGACAGGTGACCAGGTTGCACAGTGGATCCCCACAGGAAGTGGGTACAAGGCCTCCTCTGCTCTGTAATGATGGTTGAAGCACAGCCTGCTTGCAGCCAGACTTACCTCCTCTCTCTTCCTGTCTCTGGTGTCTGTCTCTCCTCCTGTGCGGTCTCCGGGTTACCCTATCTGATCACTGCGGTGGTGTCCTGCTGTGTCTGGCTCCCTCTCTTGACTCACAGGGGATAACCAGGTGGCTGAGGCCTCCATGGTGTAATAGGGTTTTCTGTGGTCCTAGAGTATCCCATAGGTGCGGATCCCCAATATCCGGTAGTTCTTTGGGCAAAACTCTCTAAGTTCCTTGCTCCCTTCGGGCTAACTGCTCCTTGCCTTCTGTCCCCACTTTAGGCTTGTGGGACGTAGAAGGGCCACTCTGGGTCACTGTTTCGGGCCTAACCGCGGCGCCGACCACCAGGACGTCTTCACAGCTCTCCTAGCATCTGCACACTCTCTCTAACTCCTCCCCCAGCAGCAATATTTATAGGGGATCTTGCCTAAGGGCAGCAAGTGTGCTGGGGTGGAAGGTGCTGTATGTAGTAGGTACCTGCTGTGGAAATCCAGCTGTGCATTAGACAAGTCGGTGGCTACCTGCGTGAGCAGGGCACCACACATCCAAGACTGGGAGCACCACATGTCAGACTGCAAATGATCTGACAGCATGTCTGGCTAGATTCCAGCTGCAGCAGGTGTTGCACTGGCAGTCACTGTAGATCCCATTCTCCAAGACCACCAAAACCTGAATCAAGACGTTTATGGTCTAACCTGAATAAGAGGTGCACATAGAAGGCAATGTTTCCCAGCTGTGTGGATTACATGTACCACTTCCAGAGGCATTCAACTGGGGCAATACCATGTGGGGACCTATACCCCCTCCAATCACCTATTCAAGAAGGCATCAAACACCCCATTCTCCTGTCTTATTTGTTGAGATTTAAAATGCAAATGCCATCACCCGAGACTGGCTGCATGGGCATAAGGCTGACCAATGCACAAAAGGCAAGGGTGGTGGCATTCAAATAGGATAAGGGGTATGGGTACCTAGTGGAATATGGCACTAAGCATCAGTGCTACATCAACTGCTCCGCTTTGCGGAGTGAGGATCTTCCTCAAAGGCTACGTACCATCTTTCATGGGGATGAGGTCACATTCAAGAAGGTGCGGGGCATTAAGGGGTGGATTGCGGTTGGTGTATGTTGGGTTGGCACCGACACCCAATTTGAGAAGTGGCAGGAAGAGGCCGACCTCGAGAAAAGTTGATGTTCCTGGATCTGTCTGTCCTAGAGGGGGTAGTCATCCCCTAGTGACCCCCATCATCCTCTCCAGCGAAGGCAATTATGGAGTGCGCTGGGGCAGGTGGTTGCACTAATTGCGTCTAGAGGAGAAGCCGCTGTCACCCCACCAAGGCCTTCCGACAGCATAGTACGAGGAGAAACTGAGACAACCATTCAGGGCTGAAGACGGCAAGAGACAATCTCACTCGACCTTACTAAAGGCTGACCCACATTGTTTTAACTTCTTTTAATTGGTGTTTTTGTGTTCTTAGTGTATATGTAATAAAGTTGTCTTTTTTTAATATTATTTCACTGTGTGCATTTGTATATGCAGGGTCTTTCTCTCCCTTGGAAAATAGTAAAGAAGACACAACACAGAAAGAAAATTGTTTCTTAGAAACAAAACCACAAACACATATCTGGACTCCATCTTTATTACTCCCTCATACCCATCCTCAATACTCTGCAACGTCTCCTTGACGGGAGGCTGCAGTGAGGAACATAGCGTCCTGTCACAGCAGCCTCAAAACATTTAATATAAGAAGTCAGCTCCGGTCCAATAAGCGGTGACTCCTAAGGTCATCGTTCAGATAATCGAGGTTGCCGCTAACCATAGTGGGTACCATGGTTACCTGAGCTGTCCTGGCGATGGCAAGACTTGTACAGCAGCCCTTTCAGTGCCCAGTCAGCGACATGTAATGCACTTGTCCCGGTGTCTCTAATGAAATGCACCCTGTCACACACAGAGTTTCCCAAGGAAGCAGTGATGTTCTCTTTGACATGGTCGTGGAGCGCAGGCACAGCTTTTCTTAAAGAAGAAATAAGTGACTGGGCAACTGGTACTGCAGAACTGCAACAGCCATGAGCTTTCCAAAACTCTCTGTATCCAACAGGCGGAAAGGCAGCATTTCCATGGCCAACAGCTTGGAAATTGTGAAATTTAGGCTTTTAACTTTGACATAGGTACGAGGAAATGGTCTGTTACCTGACCACATCTTCCAGACTGAGGACTGGCTGCTCTGCTGAGACAGGGTGTAGGGTATACCAGACAAATTGCTGGAGGGCGGTGCAGGCATAGAGGTAATGTTGCCTTCATGAAGAGGTGGTGCTCTCAATATATCTAACAGCGCTCAACACCAGCAGGCGAATCAACTTCCAAAACAAGTGACAGCCTGTCAATCACAATGGCTGTTGCGGGAAAAGAGGTGGCTGTTGAGCAAACCGAAGGTCTGTGTGACAACAGTTCCCACAGTCAGGGCGACTGAAGAAGCCACAGATACTCTTGATGGGTGCTCATGACTCACCGTTGCTGAGTTCTCACGTCTCAGGCGATGCTTCCCATCTCACGGTTCCGCGCCTGAGGCTGTGGGGCCCGGTGGTCAAATGAAAAGGGATTAAAGTATTGGGATATTTCTTGGTTGTCGTGACGCCACCTGTGGGAGTCCGGTGATGGCACCGGCGCTGCTTGGGCCTTCGGAGGATGTGCGGCAGCTAGATGGGATGTTCCCCACAGGATGAGCAGGAGTCCCCGGGGCCAGGAGCTGTACTAGATGGAATACAGCAGCTCGGGTAGTTTGATGAGCAAGGTAAATAACAGCTCTGGAAGAAATGCACTGACGCAATGCTCCTCTGTAACGGGTCTTTACTGTAGGTTCGGTGCAGTACACGGTATACAGTCTTTAGGTAATAGACCGGGTGGTCCCAGTGATGAACTGTCTCTGTCCAGAGCTCCACGGTGTCCCTCCTTTACTAACTGTCTGACTTTTGTTGCCGTTGCTGCCTTAGTGCACCAGTTCAGGGTACTGGGAAACTTCTATTGGATTCCTTAGCTGCTGCGTCCAGACGACTCTCAAGGGTCCTGTGTCCCAATGGTAGGTACCCTGCTGGTAAGACTGCTGGGTTAGCGGCTGTAGTGAGGCACTCCTAAGAAGCTGCTCCATCACTCCGGTCTTGCAGAACAGCGGTGAACAACTGTTTGCCTCGGAACCGGCGTCCGGTAAGATTGGGCACGGGTGTCTTTTACCCGTCGCTTATTTGCTTTGTTGCCCGTGTTCCGGTCTGGGTCACCGCTTGATGGTGCCCTCCCGGTTAAGTTGTTTTCCAGGGCTGCACGGCACTGTGCAGCTCCCTGCTCCTTCTCTCCTTCTTTCCTGAACTCGACTCTCTAACTCTACCACACCTACTTCTCTAACTTCCCCCACACTACACCTTACACTCCTCCCACCAGGACCTGATTGGCCCTCTACCTCTAAGTGGTGCATGTTGTGTATGGAGCTCCGGATTTAACCATTACATCACTGAGATGGAAGATATTACATCTTCAGTCAGGGATGCAATACCTTCCTGTGACGCACTCGTTGCAGGGCGCCACACTCAGTAGTTGTCCACTGTAAAATATGCTACATGCCTATGCAACAGTTCAAAAGATTTTGAACATTGATACAGATCAGTTCCTCCTCAAGACTCAGTGAAGCTTTGAAGCTGACCTATGATTCCTAGGCTATAGGATGCATGAACAGCTTTGCAGACTTGGCCATCTGTATTGACCCACAGTCAGAAGGGCGGCTGGAGACTTGTGATATGTGAGGAAACAAATGTGATTGGGCTGACACCAGTGAGGACTGCAGAGTGTGTGCTGTTGAAGTTGAGGGGAGGAGAGGCCACTTGATGGAGCACTTGACTTCAATTATAGTACCTGCTTTTTCTTTGCCTCATCTACATGTCGAACTGATGTGCTGCAGCTAATAAAGGGATCACACCAGACTGTCCAGTAAAAGAAGTTGCCTAGAAGCTGGTGTTTGTTGAACAGAGCTTTCAGTTACTTTACCACCTATCCCATAGACACCTATCCCTTACCACCACGCCTATTTCCCTTTTGTCCATGATCACAGCTTTTACCACACAGTTTTGCAAGTCAGTTGTTAGCCGAAAAAATCTGGGGATGTGAATGCAGCAGAGCAGATTTGCTAAAAACTGATAGTAGGCAAATAGTGTGGCTGCTGCCTGGATGTTGCATTTGCCAGATGTGTAAATAAATGGTTTTCAACATAGGATCTATAAAGAAATCGAATCGCTATCTTTCTATCTATCTATCTATCTATCTATCTATCTATCTATCTAAATAGCGCCCACAGGATCTGCAGCATTGGCAGTGCAGCAGCGAGACTGTCTCTGAGCCCCAACACTAAGAAAATGGTGACGAGGGGAAATGGACAGTTCTTATATGGCAAGGACATGTGACATACCCAGACCAATGACATAAGCCCTTGTGTGCAAAAGGTGCTATTTGCTTTATGGGTGCTGATTGGGTGCCAGACCGGGCCACCCAAAGAAATTGACGAACATCGAGTAAAGTTCGCTCATCACTAGTTGTAGTCATGGGTTTTAATTTGATTTACTAATAAAGCCATTTTTAAACACAAGAATCTCTGGATTCCGGATCTTCTTCTCATTTTTTATGTGAAGAGGTAACATCTTATAGAGAGAAGTAAAAACAAGTAATCTTCCATATATCACAGATGTCAATCAGATAAAGAGCAGAAGGCTTGAACTTGTCTCTTGGAATGAGGAAATGTTTATGTCCAAGTACATTCTTTGTTCAGAAGTGATGCCAATAACTGAAGGATATTGCTTGGAAAAATAATTTAAACCAATGGGGAAGACGTGGGTTATTCTCTCAGGTCGGCCTGAGGCGGTCCATGTATGAGCCATGTGCCATCCTGTGTATGCGCTACCTGGGCTCTTATGCTGAGCTTTCAGAGATCCAGACATCGACCATTCAGCTTCATCCAGCCAATGATCTGTCACTTGCAGAAGAGGACACTGTAATTCTGGTATCTATGGGTACCAGAGTAGGATCCAATTTCATACAAGTGGATAACTTGACGCTCTTGTCAAGTTTTAACTGTTATTAGAACACAGGCACAAACATTTTGGTCATACAGACCTTCATCAGTGTGCGCTGTGTTTATAATGGAAAGATTCAGGATAGCAAAGTACTATGTAGCAGGTTGCGGTGTTCAACATTGGTAGAGCAAGTGCACTGAGGGCATGGAGACACTACACAGGGGTCAGTGGGTGCTCTCCTATACTAACCTGGCTGCCTTTAACAAGACTGCATGGACCAGGGCTCATCCCAACTGAACGCCCAAACTCCTTACCCGTGGGCAGAACACTACTCAGACAACACAGGCTGAGGGAGCCACAAAATGGTAAGACTTTATTGGATCCCCAACAATCAAAGGCATATAGCACATAACCAAGTAAAACACACAATGTAACAGGCAACAGAGTCTCACCCATACGCAGGCTCAGGAGGGATTCCAGGACCTTCGGGGCTTCCAGGGCCACTAACTCCAATCCAACAGCACTCCAATTTCGGCAGGCACCCACCGAGAAATGAAGCTGACCAAGCTTAGCAAAAACTGTAGCCAGGTAACCGTATTGTCGCAACCTGGGTATCTTCCCTATATAGTCCCAGATATTTCAGTTGAATCCTAGAATCCTAGGCTGAACTCCTGCAGAATATAATCCAGTTCTGGTTGCCTAGCCGGTGCCGAAGTTCCTAGGCTGGGTCATGCATCATCTTCAGTGACTCAATCAAGTTCCTTTTTATATATCCTGAACACTTATCTCAGGGTATCGTGACCTTCCAAGTGTCAGGAAAATATGAATTCTGTTCATTGTTTTAAAAGACAGCAGAGCTAACTTTCTTCTCCACCCCTTTGGATTGTAGGGAAATGGCATAGATCTACTCTCTGCTTCCCCCATTCAGGAATGTTTACGACCTGGCCAAGCCATAAACCTGAACTAAGCTGAAAGCCAGCTGGTTTGTGCTGGTTTTTTCTCCAGCATCCACGTGATATTACTTTTTCTTAAGTTACAAACTTTTAACGTCAAATTTAATAATGCTTGTCAATGTCAAAAATACATAAATCATATTTTTGGATTACTTACATTTTTGTCGATCTAATGGTACCGCTTAGATGTCTGGAACACTGTCAGTAACCGGGAAAACAAGTTCTGACCACCAGCACATCACAACATATCATATTTCGAGTCAAACAGCACCAAAACTCACAAGGGAAAACATGATGTCCATATCTTTGACGTGGGAGCATCCAACTCAACGATATGGAAAGATGGAGTTTTCATGACTTTGAGCGTGGGTGGTTTTTTCAAGGGCACAGCCCAGATGTGAGGTCAGAAAAGGGGGAGCTCCTGCTTTTAGGGCCAAACACGTAAAACCAAACCATCCATTTTGGAGTCAATCTACTCTGGGACTATGGACACAGCACGACCCTAACGCAATGTGGAGGAATCATACACCATTTCTGAGGAGCCGTCCCCCCAACTGAATCTGAGTTGCCACCGCGTGGCACAGGTTTTGCAATTTATCATTTAATCCCTTTTAATAACTGTTTATGCATATATGTAAATTGTCTGTTTTATAATATCTTGTATATCTTTTTGTAAACACTGCCAACCTTCTGGAGTAAAATTTATACATTTCTAGCTTTGTTCTTCACGTTCTATGAGTGAGCGATACGCTCCCCGCTATTTCATGTTACCAAACAGGTTACCGATCCACCTGAAAGAGATCGGTGGTGGCAGCATAATCTTTGCATTAATGTGATATTGTGGGCCTGAGGGTGACTGGATCGAGGTATATATATGTTTCTGGCAGGAGCTGGTGGTATATATACATCCCCTTTCATCAGGTGCCGCATTAGATGACATAAATTAGAGCAGATGCGCTCCTTTTCTTATTCTCTGGCAACACTGGGTTTGGCCGGCAGAATTAGAGGGCACCAGAGAGCTGCAGGTCCTAAGTTCATTACAATCATCTAGTTCTGGTTGCCTAGCCTGTGCCGAAGTTCCTAGGCTGGGTCATGCATCATCTCCAGTGACTCAATCAAGTCCCTTTTTATATATCCTGAGCACTCATCTCAGGGTATTGTGACCTTCCAGGATTGGTGGAATAAGACTGTGCTCTTATTGGCTGGAATTCAAGTTGCAAATTTAATTCTCCTGTGAGTCATGACTGCGTCTTCAATAAAAAGGAAGAATAGCGGTTTTAATGGGGCGCTCAGAAAAAAAGAGGCAGACATTAGGATATTATCGCGTGTTTCAGCAGATGGCTCCGCCTTCATCAGGTGTGGACCATTCATTCATACAAGGGGGATTTATAAGGTGTTTGGTTAATGACATCATTACTACAATTTAACCCCTTTTCCTCTAGAGACTTTCAGATGGTTGCTCCCAGAGGACAATAAATAGCTCATTGTAAAAAAGAGAACGTTTCATTCCAGAAAAATAATAAAAATAGAAAACAAGAAAAAATATTATAAATAAGAAAAAGAATTTTAAAAAAGATTACATAAAAGAACATCTAAAAAAGTTTAATCAAACAAGGGTAAATATATGGATACTTTCCCTTTCCCAAAATAGATTTGCTTACTAAGATTTAGTTTGCATAAAATAAGATATAGTAAAAACGGCCGATATCTCAAAAAGACCCAAATGGAAGATTCTTTTCCCTTCCATAAATCATAAACAAACACAAATGATTATACGGGAAAGGTTTCCTCATTATATTCTTAGAGGATTACATGTTCCAGCGTTAAATTGAGGCCCTCAGTATGTACAGTTGTGGCCAAAAGTATTGACACCCCTGGAATTCTGTCAGATAATCCTCAGTTTCTTCCTGAAAATGATTGCAATCACAAATTCTTTGCTATTATTATCTTCATTTAATTTGTCTTCAATGAAAAAACACAAAAAAAATTGTCCTAAAGCCAAATTGGATCTAATTCCACCAAACATAAAAAAGGGGGTGGACAAAAGTATTGGCACTGATAGAAAAATCATATGATGCTTCTGTAATTTGTGTAATTAACAGCACCTGTAATTTACCTGTGGCACCTAACAGGTGTTGGCAATAACTAAATCACACTTGCAGCCAGTTGACATGGATTAAAGTTGACTCAACCTCTGTCCTGTGTCCTTGTGTGTACCACATTGAGCAAGGAGAAAAGAAAGAAGACCAAAGAACTGTCTGAGGACTTGAGAAACCGAATTGTGAGGAAGCATGAGCAATCTCAAGGCTACAAGTCCATCTCCAAAGACCTGAATGTTCCTGTGTCTACCGTGCGCAGTGTCATCAAGAAGTGTAAAGCCCATGGCACTGTGGCTAACCTCCCTAGATGTGGACGGAAAAGAAAAATTGACAAGAGATTTCAACGCAAGATTGTGCGGATGGTGGATAAAGAACCTCGACTAACATCCAAACAAGTTCAAACTGCCCTGCAGTCCGAGGGTACAACAGTGTCACCCCGTACTATCCGTCAGCGTCTGAATGAAAAGGGACTGTATGGTAGGAGACCCAGGAAGACCCCACTTCTTACCCCGAGACATAAAAAAGCCAGGCTGGAGTTTGCCAAAACTTACCTGAGAAAGGCTACAACGTTTTGGAAGAATGTTCTTTGGTCAGATGAGACAAAAGTAGAGATTTATGGGCAAAGGCATCAACATAGAGTTTACAGGAGGAAAAAAGAGGCATTCAAAGAAAAGAACACGCTCCCTACAGTCAGACATGGCGGAGGCTCCCTGATGTTTTGGGGTTGCTTTGCTGCCTCTGGCACTGGACTGCTTGACCGTGTGCATGGCATTATGAAGGCTGAAGACTACCAACACATTGTGCAGCATAATGTAGGGCCCAGTGTGAGAAAGCTGGGTCTCCCTCAGAGGTCATGGGTCTTCCAGCAGGACAATGACCCAAAACACACTTCAAAAAGCTCTAGAAAATGGTGTGAGAGAAAGCACTGGAGACTTCTAAGGTGGCAGCAATGAGTCCAGACCTGAATCCCATAGATCACCTGTGGAGAGATGTAACAATGGCAGTTTGGAGAAGGCAGCCTTCACATATCAGGGACCTGGAGCAGTTTGCCAAAGAAGAATGGTGTAAAATTCCAGCAGAGCATTGTAAGAAACTCAGTGATGGTTACCGGAAGCGGCTGATCGCAGTTATTTAGGCTAAAGGTTGTGCAACCAAGTATTAGGCTGAGGGTGCCAATACTTTTGTCTGGCCCATGTTTGGAGTTTTGTGTGAAATGATCAATGTTTTGCTTTTTGCTTCATTCTCTTTTGTGTTTTTTCATTGAAGACAAATTAAATGAAGATAATAATAGCAAAGAATTTGTGATTGCAATCATTACAGGAAGAAACTGAGGATTATCTGAAAGAATTGCAGGGGGGTCAATACTTTTGGCCACAACTGTAGCTATTGGGCTTTTCTGTGTCCGGTGTTTCACCCGCACCACACTTGCACTACCACACGGAATGCACTTGCATTCAAAACGCTCCACTTTTGATGCCTGACTGTGCGCCTCCAAATTTGTAACAGTGAATTCTCTATTGGTATAAGATATATTTTTCCAGGAAATATCCTCCCGTTATTGGCATTCCTTCTGAATAAATAATGCACTTTCTCTTACAGATTTCCTCATTCCAGGAGACATGTTCAGACGTTCTGTGCTTTATCTGTTTGCCATCTGTGTTATAAGGAAGATTTCTTGTTTTCACTTTTATCGATAAGATTTGTTTCATTTGATTTGTTTTGGTTAAATTTTTTTTTTCCAAGTTCTTGTCTCCATGAGGCTCCGTACTGTAAGAGCAGTAGAGATGACAGAACATTTTGACGTTTGAGTTCGGTCTGCTAAATGGGCATATATTCACTGAACTTCTGAACCCCATTCACATCAATGGGAGGCAAAAATCAAAGGCCTAGAAAATACCTTCAAAGAAGTCACCTGTAGGGGTCCAGTAATGGCACCGGCGCTGCTTTGGACCTCCGGGGGATGGACTGCAGCTAGATGGATCCGCTCCCTACAGGATGAGTGGGAGTCCCCGGGGTCAAGAGCTGTAGTGATGGAATACGGCAGCTCAGTTGATTCTGTAGGTGAATCGGTTAGTACAGTTCTGGAATAAGGCTCAGACACAATGCTCCGCTGCACGGGTCTTTAATAAGTTCTTATTCGGAACACGGGAATAACGGTTTCACTTTCAGGTAATGGACCGGGTGGTCCCTGTGATGAACAGTGTCCCTCCAAGGCTCCACAGTGTCTTTCTCTATACTGACTGTCCCTTTTACTCTTCACGGCTTTTAACGTACCAGGTCGGGATACAGAAGAACTTCTAGTGGGCACCCGAGCCGTTGGCCAGGCGACTCCTGTTGGGTCCCTGGACCTCAATGCTGGGTACCCCTCCCGGTACAGCGGTGGTGATGGAGATTTGTGTGATGTGCTCCTATGAAGCCCTCAGTCACTCCGGTTCTGTAGTGCAGCAATAGACCATGTGCACTACCTTGGAGCCGGTACTACAGGTTGGACTGGGCTCGGGTCGTTTCCTCGCCCGTTACTGGTTCTCTTGGCCCCTTTCACTTTTGGGTCACCAGCTCCTGGTGCCCTCCCTGTTAGCTGTTCTGTCACGACACGGTTCTTGTTCCTGTCTCTCCAACTTTCTAACTCTGTTCTTCTCTTCCCCACTGCTATGCATCTAACTCTCCTCCCACCAGGACCAGTTGCCTAGGAAATGGGCCTCTAATTGGTCTTCTGTCTCTGGATGATGCATGTGGTACATGGAGCCTTGGGATTAACCTGTTCATCACGGAGACAGACAATACTGCACCTTCCATCAGGGGTGCAGTACCCTCCTGTGACGCACTCGTTGCGGGGCGCCACACTCCCCTTTGGGGAATTACACTTGTCCCCAAGTGTCACACTACCCAACCCAGTACATAGCAAAACATTTTTATATTTGCATACATAAACAATAAACACTTTTAAGAACGACAGTATTCTTGGGTTCTTCCCGTCCGGGAGGCTCTATGACTTTAAACGTTACTGAACAGTTCTTAGTGAAAAAGTCCTCATGAAAGTCTATGAGTCTTGCAAAAGAAAAAGCACTTCACATTTTACAACTATGCACAAAATCAAGGTGCTGCAATTCACTTATAAAATCTGCATACACGCAGGGCGCACCATTCAGGGGGCCCCACATGTCTCTCATAGCTCGTACAGTCATTACGATACAAGTCCCGGTCTGGGTGCTCCGGAGCTGGTACACGGATCCGCTCACCTGTGATTGCGGCTGCACCGACCCGTCTATCTGATCCGTGCGCTGGAGCTCCTTCTGCACCATGCGGGGCCCGGATGCCCCGACTTCCTCGACGTCGCCTTTCCTGTCATCCTCCTCCTCGGAGCCTGGCTGGCTGGACGACTCCTCAGCTTCCTCGGTCTCCGCTCTGGTCTGGCTGCCGCTGTCATCAGGTAGGGCCTCAGGGTCATCTCGCTCTGCCCCGGCTTCTGCACTAGTGATGATGGGCTGCATCTCAGCTGGCGGGTTCTCACTGGTTACCGGGTGCTCAACCATGGATCGGTCTCTTGCTCCCGATTACAGCTCCTGATTGCTGTACCTCCGTTGTGCTGCTCCATCCCTGTCGCCATTTTTAGTTTCTGGCAGGCGTGGTTTAGTCTTTGGCCCGTCCCCTTGGTTGTTTGTCAGCAATCTGGGCGGGCAAACAGTTTCGCGCCTCTGGTATGGCCTTCCCATGGTAAGGGGCCGAGGCACGCCCCTGGGCCAGCACGTTGTTGCTCATATGGCGGGACCAGCCATTTTGGCCAGGTGGAAAGGGCGCGAAAAGGTCTTTAATATGGCTGACAAAATTCTGTAAAGCACACGGTACCCGTTGGGTACGGGTCAGTTCGAATCCTGTTCGTGACGCCAAGTTGACTCACCGTAAGCCGGGTTCTCAGGTCTCAGGCACTGGCTGTGGTCACGGTTCTGTGCCTGAGGCTGTGGAGGCCCGGTGGTCAATGAAGGGTTAAATAAGGATTTTATAGGAATGAAGTTACTGTTTCGTGATGCCACCTGTAGGGGTCCGGTGATGGAATAAAGCTCGGACACAATGTTCCTCTGCACGGGTCTTTACTTAGTTCACACACGGTACACGGGAATAACGGTTTCACTTTCAGGTAACGGACCGGGTGGTCCCTGTGATGAACAGTGTCCCTCCAAGGCTCCACAGTGTCTTTCTCTAAACTGAGTGTCCCTTTTACTCTTCGCGGCTTTCAACGTACCAGGTCGGGATACAGAGGAACTTCTGTTGGGCACCCGAGCCGTTGGCCGGATGGTTACCGATGGGGCCCCTGGACCTCAATGGTGGGTACCCCTCCCGGTACAGCTGCGGTGATGGGGATTTGTGTGATGTGCTCCTATGAAGCCCTCAGTCACTCCGGTTCGGTAGCACAGCAGTAGACCATCTGCACTACCTCGGAGCCGTTACTCCGGGTTGGACTGGGCTCGGGTCGTTTCCTCGCCCGTTACTGGTTCTCTTGGCCCCTTTCACTTCTGGGTCACCAGTTCCTGGTGCCCTCCGTTAGCTGGTCTGTCACGATGTGGTTCTTGTTCCTGTCTCTCCAACTTTCTAACTCTGTTCTTCTCTTCACCCACTGCAATGCATCTAACTCTCCTCCCACCAGGACCGGTTGCCCAGGAAACGGGTATCTAATTGGTCCTCTGTCTCTAGATGATGCATGTGGTACATGGAGTCTTGGGATTAACCTGTTCATCACTGAGACAGAGAATACTGCACCTTCAGTCAGGGGTGCAGTACCCTCCTGTGACGCACTCGTTGCGGGGCACCACACTGCGACAGAATGCGAGTCATGCGTGAGACTCGCCAATGCAAGTCTATGGGTCCAACAAAATATCACACGCCACATGGACAGAGCACGGACCATCCGTGTGCGAGGTGTTTTTTTTCACAGCAGAAACTCTGAAGACACAGGAAAACAGATTGAAAACGAGGCGTCACATGGGAACCCAGGAAGTGGCTGATTGGTGAACACTGCCAAGTACACGTCCACGGAGACTCCTAGCATGGCATACAGCATCAATGCGGAGAGACTCATCATCCGGATACCAGAGAGGCCCGAACTGTGGGATCCCAGAGACCCAGGGTAAGCTGACCGGAGAAGGAAAGATGCCTCATGGATACAGAAGACAACTGTTCCCATATTATGAGGAAAGCTCATGTGATGTGCAGATCAACCTTGGTGTTGTATTAATTTGTTTTTGCACAATGTCATCATGTATTGTCTGTGTGTGTGGTTACACCAAAAGATTCAATTTGAAATGTGTTGCCGCTTTAAAAATGCAGTTGATATCGTCACCAAAAGATGGCGCAGGTGTCATGACCAATATTGTCGTGTGAAACAAAATCTCCCTCCAAGTGGCTCTGAAGCGCCAAAAAACGCCAACACATAAACTTCCAAAGGCTGAGCCTCCTTGCACCTGTGCTGGACCTAAGGCCGTATGTAATTGCTGTAAATTTGTGTGTCCATGAATGTGTCCCCCAATCCCATTGTAGTTATAACATCACAATCCCTGTTCTATTGGAGAAATCACTGCATTCTGCATCTGAAACCGAACATACTGATCGGACAGGCGATTGTGGTGAAGAAGGATGTGTCGCAGGATGACAATGCGTCGGCATCCGCAGCACCCCCACCATCTGCATACCCTTCAGAATGTGCATCTAGTGCAGAACCACTGGCCGCAGCAAACAGCCATTCTGCACTGGAGGTGGGCAAAGTGGCAGGGTAAATTTGCAGCTTCCGGTGTCCCCTCTTTTGCCACCTGTAGTACGTTGGGCTACCCGCCGCAGGGATTAAGGTCAGAACAATCAGAGGCGAGACAGTGACAGTGGTGTGCTACAACATCTGGTGCGTGCAGTGAATGATGATGTGCGGAAGCTTTTGGACGGAGCCTCAGCAACTACTTGTGTAAAATTCCATGTCCAGCGAGACTTATGGTACCTTTACACGCGGCTACATTTCTAGGCTACAGGTAACTTACTGGCTGCAGTGAAATCATGGAGAGATTATTCCATTTGTACACAGCAACAAGATAGAACCTTGTCTCCATGATTTCACTGCAACCAGTAAGTTACCTGTAGCCACCCTAGAAATGTAGCCGCGTGTAAAGGTACCATTAGAGCAAGGGCTGCCATACAAATTGTTCTGGATACGTGTCTGCCACCCAACAACCCATGCACTGTGTTCAACCTTCTAGAACAGTGGCAGAATTCACCAGACAATTTGATTGGCATGGCTGAGACAGCCGCCACCACCATCATCATCATCATCATCCTCACAGCTGTCTGAAAATCAAGTATCACACCATTGTCAATTACCACAGACAAATATAGTGACTGCAATCCCTCCCTTTCAGCAATTACCATCAGTTGTGCAAATGCAACACTGTTCCCAACCAATCAGACAACACAGTGTTGTTCATACACAACAGACAACATCATGGCCATACCTCAGACATCAGGCGACCACCAAGAACTGCAGTGTTGTAACCTCAGAAATTCATGACAAAGGCTCAAATGTCAAATCCCAATATTGGTGTGGTCCAAAGTCATAATGAACCCAGGGGCCATTTGCTAATTGTCCAACAATCATCCTTACATGATGTACAAAATCAAACAAGTGTAATGCATGGTCGACACTTTTTATTATTATTATTTATTTATTTATATAGCGCCATTAGGCTCCATGGCGCTTTACATATGGAAAGGGCAGACGAGGCCAAGTAACGCATGTATGGACAATCAAATTATACAGGTACAGGAGGGAGAGGACCCTGTCCGCGAGAACTCACAGTCTGCGAGGGACGGGTGGGGATACAGTAGAAGGGGGAGGAGGGCCGAGCCATTGTAGGTTTGTCGGAAGAGGTGGGTCTTTAGTTTCTTTTGAAGGTTCCCAGGGTAGGCGAATGTCTAATATGATGGGGAGAGAGTTCCAGAGTATGGCAGATCCTCGGAGAAATCCTGTATGTGGTTGTGAGAAGAGGAGATGAGGGGGGAGTAGAGGAGGAGTTCTTGGGCGGATCACAGGTTGCGTGAGGGTAGGTATCAGGAGACCAGGTCAGAGATGTATGGAGGGGACAGGTTGTGGATGGCCTTGTATGTCAGGGTTAGGGTTTTTGAAACGGGATCTTTGAGAAGTGGGGAGCCAATGACTGTCTTGGCAGAGAGGGGAGATGGGGAGTAGCGGGGAGACAGGTGGATTAGTTGGGCGGCAGAGATTAGGATAGATTGGAGTGGTGCGAGGAAGGAATCGGGGAGGCCGGTGAGCAGGAGGTTACAGTAGTCAAGGTGGGAGATGATGATAGTGTGAATAAGTGTTTTAGCTGTGTCGTGGTCGAGGAAAGCGTGGATCCGGGAAATGTTTTTCATCTGGAGTCGGCAGGATGTGGCAAGGGCTTAGATGTGAGGCTTGAAGGAGAGGGAAGAGTCATGTATTACACCGAGGCACTTGGCGTGGGGACTGGGGAGTGTGAGCAGTCATTGACAGTGATGGATAGGTCGGGTAGAGGGGGGGAGCGACTTGGGGGGGGGAAAATGATGAACTCGGTTTTGTCCATGTTCAATTTGAGGAAGCGAGCAGAGAAGGATGAGATGGCGGAAAGGCAGTGTGAGATTTTGGATAGAAGGGAGGTGATGTCACACCCAAATAGATCTGGGTGTCGTCGGCGTAGAGGTGGTACTGGAGGCCGCGGGACTCGATGAGTTGTCCTAGGCCGAAGGTGTAGATGGTAAAGAGTAGTGGTCCCAGAACAGAGCCTTGGGGGACACCGACAGAAAGAGGATAGGGCGAAGAGGATGTGTGGAGAGGGTGACACTGAAGGTCCGGTCCATTAGGTATGAGGAGATCCAGGAGAGGGCAAGGTGGGTGATGCCGAGGGATTCCAAAATCTGAAGGAGGAGGGAATGGTCAATGGTGTAGAAGGTGGCAGATAGGTCAAGGAGGAGGAGGATGGAGTAGTGTTGCTTGCTCTTGGTGGTCAGTGGGTCATTGGTGACTTTGATTAGGGCTGTTTCGGTGGAGTGTTGGGATCGGAAACCAGATTGTAGACAATCAAAGTGGGTCGCTATGTTGGAGAAACAGGACAGAAACAGAGCAGGGATGAGGCTTCAGGGCCACACAATTATAGACAAAAATACATTTACCTGTGGTCAAACGGTCTTGTGTTGCGGTCACCGGTATCTGCCATCAGTAGGAGAATTGCGACAGCCCTGGGATTAGAGTTTCACATAAACTTGTGAGACACTGGACTTTTAAATGTGATTGCTTTCTTTTGGACCACCAAGGGTTAATGACATTTTCTTTAGTTGTAGCTCCTGGATAATTTGTCTCAGTTGTACAGTTGTAGCTGGGTTGTGATCATTCCCCTCCCTTTAAATAAGGCACATGATCCATCGTCTGCTGCCGGTAATAGACTTCTTTTGACCACCTTGGAGGGAGGAAGGCTCTAGTGGCTGCTGGAGATCTGCTGCCTCTGGAGATCTGCCATTGGAGCCATGTTGTCTGCAGTCCTGCAGCATTGAAGCTTGCATAGTAGCCTATTGTTTATAATCCGCCATCTGTCCTCCTTCCTCTGTGTTACACTATGGTAGCGGTAAAGTCTAGAATACTCAGTGGCCTTTGCACTGTACAGGCTGAGTGGAGGAACAGTTATGGACTAGGCTTATGATGGTGGCAGGGGAAAGACCCACTTAGGGACATTAGGGGAGCTCAGGGTCTTCCGTGCACTGGACAGCCCCTAGTCCATGCAAGATAGTTACAGACCATACGAAATTTGTCATATTAAAAGGTCATTTCAAATCACAAAATCATTGAAGGGTCTGAACACAAATTCATCACAGTCTGTTTCTGTCCACGAGAATAAATGTGTCAGGAGGATTTATGTCTTACTACAAGATCTGAGTGATCTGCTCCAGCGACACGGAGGGGATCAGGTCTATGATCCTGCAAAGATATTAGGACTATAAACCCTTTATACCAATAATCTCAGCTAATGAAGGATCCAGTCTCTGACTATACACTTGGGTCTCTTCAGATTCCTTGCTATACTTGGTCTGAGGAAGAGACCTAAAGTAGTCCCAAACGTTTTGTACCATCACTGATGAGATTTGTTAATTAGTAACAAAAATAAAATAACTACAAGGTTATTTTGTGTCTTGTATGGGAGCAATCAATCTGATGACAACTTTGAAACATCCTAAAAAGCGACATCTAGTGGCCACAAAAATAATTACATTAAACACAGTAAGTTAATAGCCATTAGTGATAAGCGAGTATTCATCACTATTCACACAGATAGTACAGTATTCACATTACTGGTTATTCTGTGGGAATTTGTGTACTCAGCACAGCCAGAAAGACATTACGGAATAAAAAGTGTTAATACACATAATAATTTAAAACTAAAAAATAAGCTTTTGAGCCACCCTGCCAACGTCAAGGCATTATCAGATAGGGTAGTCCTACTCTAATATTTAATGTTAGTTGTGTCATGCAACCTTAAACATGAATATAAAGTGAACCATGTAAAGCTAACATTCACATTATGCATCTCAGTCCTGCTCCTATGGTGCCAGACCAGTGCAAGTGAATAAAAGGCAACTCAGGCCCCCACACCTGCAGCCTGCACCACAAATCATAGGGCTTTTCACAGTTAACCCTCACCGCCCCAATCCAGCACTCATAGATAAGAGCAGGTCAGGCCCATGCAAAAGGAGCTTGAAATAACTAAGCCTGAGGGCAGGGTATGTTAACCATGTGTGAACAGTCACCAAGAATACCAATGAACATGCAGATGGAAACCGGAGTTACCTTTTATTCACTTGCACTGACCTGGCATCTTGTAAGCAGGTCTGAGATGCATTAGGTGAGTGTTAGTGTTATACAGTCCACTTTATGATCATGTTTGAGGTTGCATGACAACTTAAATTAAAAATGATAGGAGTAGGACCAGCCTATCTAAGAATGCCTTGACGTTGGCGGGGTGGCTCAAAAGATTGTTTAATCTTTTGCCAAATGTCTCAATTTTTTACAGTTTGGAAGTAATACAAGTATTTACACAATTTTTATTGCCATATGTTTCTGGTGGTGCTGGCATCTTTAGTATTTTTGTACTTGCCTTTCCATACTCGGATGTCCCACCCTGCTGTTTTAACATCTCCTTTGAAGCCACTAAACACGCTCGGCTTCTTAACCAATCACCATCATGCCGCAGATATCTTGGTTGTGGCATTCCTGTGATTGGCTGGCCTCCCAGCATCGCAGGGTTTCTTTAAGCCCTACTGCCGCCATTGCATCAGGAGCCAGCATTGGAGAAAAATAGGGAGAGTTCGTTCAGCTGCTAGGGAGAGTGTTTAGGCCTCTTCATAACACAAAAGCCCTCTTCAGGGCTACCTGTAGTGTACACTACCTCAGTGTAGATTGGGTAGGGAGAGATACTCCAGCAGGGACAGGTGAAAGGAGCCGTTCAGCAGCTGGATAATACAACCACAATAGCTCTTTTGAAAGCTAAAAGCACAGTACAGAGTTAGACTACAGGGAGGGTGAGTGACACATTTGTCAAGTAATAACAAATCTTCCATAACCACATAGTCTACTGTCGATACACAGAAGGCTGGCCCATCCAATCTTGAAACTGGTTCTCCTTCCTCCCGCCATCATCAGTCACAGGAAACATATTACCCCAAGCTTCACCACTCCGAGGATCTGTTTGGTACGTATCGTTACATTGATTCTGGTTGACCATCGTTGACTATGGTTGATGAAACGGTGGACCCTCCCCCCCCCTCCACATATACATGCAAACTTCTGGAATAAAAGTCTGAGACTGAAAATCATCCAAGGGTGAGTGCCATTCATTTCACTTTAAAGGTCTGTTGATTTGCATGTGCCAGTGAACTGAGCAGCGCCATGACTTTGGGACACCTATTGTCTTCCACTGCTGGTCTGTGCTTCGCTCACGGGCGACCTGAGCGACTTGAACAAAAAGCCGTAGTGCCCGGGTTTCTGTTCCTTCAAAATATGGCGCTTCTAGTGAATGTGCCATATTCCGGAGTGGATACGGGCTACTATTCTTACTTGGGGAGGGGGTGGGGCAATAACTATGTTCCTCCCCAGCCATGCGCTCTATCTTGGCTGATATCAAAATTAAAGGGGGACCCCACTCCAATATTTCCAATCAGTCATTTAATTCTACAATGATCCGACACCGTTTTTGTTTCCACCCTGGCAACCAATCACAGACACCAGCAGAGAGGGAGGGCGGGGAAAAGTCTCACTTTAACCAATCACGGTGGAGGGGGGAGCAATGATTATGTATGAGGCCCAGAATTAGGGTAGCAGAGGCGCTGAAGCTTGGTAATTATAATAGTCTTAGAGGCTAATGTCTGTGCCAAAACAGCGGGGCTCCACTGTAGAAGGGTTTGAGCTGTTTGGCAGCTTTGGGCCCCTTTGAAGGTGTTTTCTAGGCCCTTGGTTTTACACCCCATTGTTGTCAGTGGGGTTTGGAAGGTTTACTCATCTCTAGTCTTGTTCGCCTCGTGGAGACCTAATATTTGGGTAGGTCGCTTTTCATTGTGATAGTGAGCGCCATATAAGTTATATACTACAACTGTATCACATCTATCAACCCTGATTTACCACCTGGAGTGGACGTCCACAAGCCCGGGAGAATAAAAAGGCTTTTCCAGTATGAGACTGATGGTGAGCGCCGTCCATGGCACATACTACACCGTCACAACAAAAGAGGAGTCCCATGTTTACAAGAAAATCAGGAACCCGTTATCTTTCCATGAGAACAATCGTCATGTACAATGTTTTAAGCAAGAAAACAGCAATGTTTTTATGTACATTTTCCAGGCGGCGTTAAGCTGTCCGCTACACAATAGCGCGAGATTGCAAACTCCAGCACTTTATTCCGGCCTTTGCATCCACTTTGGGTCCCGTTACTTATATTACACTATGGCAGCGTTACAATACGGTAATAATGCGGTAATGCTGTTGTCATGCAGCTCTAAGTGTATCCACCATAACAAAAAAGCAACGCAAATGTGACCCTACCCTAATACACATAACAATCGAAACAAGAAAGCAGAACTTAATAAACACTAATTTACTAAAGTGTTAAAAATGCAAAACTTTACATAATCAACAGTTAAAAAAAACGCAAAGTCCAGCAAATTCATACAAAGTCCAGATAACGCTTAGATGCAAATAGACCTGATGAAGTCGTCCTTGAAGTCCTTGAGGAGGATGCAGTCCACAGTGTCCATCACAAGTCTACACAAATGTCAGGAGTGGGTACATCTGAAGAACTTGAAGGCCTCCTCTTCTAGTCCAGAAAAAAAAAAAAAAAAGGCCGTTGACTCACCGTGGGCCCGGTGCTCAGGTCTCAGGCGCAGGCTGTCGGTCACGGTTCCGGCGCATGAGGCTGTGGGCCCGGTGGCCAATAAAAGGGTGAAAGAAAAATAATAAAAGAGATACAGTTATTAGTTCGTGACGCCACCTGAAGGGTTCCGGTGATAGCACCAGCGCTGCTTGGACCTCCGGGGTGATGGGCAAGGTGGTACCGCTCCCTACAGGACGAGCGGGGTCCCCGGGGCTGTAAGTTGTAGTGAGGGTAATAGGGCAGTTCGGTTATTTCTGTAAGGCAAGGTAGTTAGATGGCAGTTCCGGAATAAAGCTCAAACACATTGCTCCTCTGAAACGGGTGTTTACTCAGGTGTTCAATGGCAGACAGAGTAAGACAGTTCTCAATGCCAAGTAACGGACCGGGTGGTCCCTGCGGTGAAAAGTGTCCCTCCAAGGCTCCACAGGTATTCTGCTCTATTCTGACTGTCCCTTCTCTTCGCTGCTTGGCATACCTTGCCAGGGTACTGAGGGCCCTCGATTGGGGTTCCTGATTAGGCCCTACTCACAGGTCCCTGGTCCTCAAGAATGAGTAGCCCCTGGTTATAGCTGCGGTGATGGTCAAGTTGTGGATCGGGCTCCTAGGAAGCCGTCGACCACTCCGGGTTCTGTGGTACAGGGTTGAATCGACTGGACCACCTCGGAGCCGGTACTCTGGGTTCTGGACTGGGCTCGGGTCCTCAATCACCCGTTTTAGCTTTGCCCCTTTCTCTTCTGGGCCACCAGTGCTCGGTGCCCTCCCTGTGAGCTGTCTCTGCTGTCACGACTTGACTCTCCTGTTCTTGTCTTTCCACTCTAACTCCTTGCTACTTTCCCCACTGCTATATACCCTAGCTCTCCTCCCACCAGGACCGGTTACCCAGGAAACGGGTGCCTAATTGGTCCTCTGTCTCTAGGTGTTGCATGTGGTGGATGGAGCCTCGGGATTATCCTATGCACCACTGGGACGGAGAATACGACACCTTAGTCAGGGGTGTAGTATCCTCCTGTGACGCACTATTAGTGGGGCGCCACACCACAAAGTCCTCAAAGACAGTAGGAAGTCACCCAAGACCTTCAGAATCCACACAAACCTCATGTGTTGGGTCACTCCAGTTCAGCTCCTCCATTAATGACCTTTTGTGACCCCATAATCATATAGCCGTTCTGAGCCCGGAGAGACGTCCATTGTTGACATAAATATCATCCAAGATCGATTACCTCTAGGCAAACATCTGAGGATGGCTTAAGATGTGCTCATATTCCGGGATGGTTAATGACCCTTCTAAATGTTGAAGGAATGTGTGGTGACAATCACAAGGAACCCGCATGAGGTTTATGCAATGTCTCTTTCCGTTATCCTTATAGAAGAAGAAATGGTACTTATCCGTAACAAGTTGCTTGTATGACTTCTCAGCTTCGTTGCAGTCAATAGGTTGTCCATGATGATCACAAACAATGTCCCCTCTTTAAAATAACTGGGTGGTCTTTACAGCGGAGCTACTTTTTCCAGGTCCTCCACAATAACAAGTCCGGGCCGCTCCTGTGTCCGGATATGATCTTCAATCTGAGAAAAGTCAGAATATTCATGTATTAACTGAGGGAACAGAATTATTCCTATCAGATCTGTAATAGAGGCCACCAGCGTCTCCAGAAAAGTATAAACAATGCTTAGAATGTGTAAAAGTGGAAACATCAGCACAAGATCTTACTTTAGGGTGAAGGATGGACTGAAGATTTCCTGCCGGTGCCACTTCTTGTACAAATGCGAAATCGGTATCGGTATGGAAGAAGTCATGAGTGAGGATGATGTTCTGGTGACAGCTGAGGGTACGGGAAATGCAATATTCCAAGAAGAAGTTGTCTGCTGGAGTCTTCTTCTTTGCCATCAGTTTTATGGCCATGATTTGTCCTGTTGATGAGACATTAGAATTGTTAATATGTATCACCATCACATTCCACATTACAAAGCTTATAAATTGACTATCCGCCTATCGGAGAAATCATGAGGGTCACAATAGGTAGAGCGTGTTCACCATGCACAGTCCAGTCATCAATATAATGCAGGATCTGGAGGGGAAAGTTTTGTTAAGGTACCGTCACACGGTACAACGTTGCAGCGGAGTCTGAAGCGATTCCGCGGGTGCGCACTCGCTTCCAACATCGCTGACTTAGGTGTCACACGGAGAGATGTTGTAAGCGACGCTGCCATGATGTTGCAGCAGCTATCGCTCTCTGGATTGTGCACAACACAGCGAGCGATACGCATCGCTTGCAACATTGTTATCACCGGATCACACAGAGCGATGTTGCCAGATCCCTGAAGCAACAGTGCCAGGTTCACCAACATGTTGGTAAACCTAGCAACTGTGATCCAGTGATTTATCGCAGTTACAGCGACATCACAGGTGCGCTGTGCCGTGTATCATCGCTGAGCCTGGGAGTTTTCAGGCAACATCACCCTGTGTGATGGCACTTTAGAGAGACCTATCAGTACAGAGCTGCAGTTGTCCAAACGATAATAAATAAGAGCGATGGGAAGACGTTTTGCAGTTTCAGAGGTGAGAAAGGGTAGATTACCAGGGATGTGTTTTAGATACAGGTGACATGAGCAAGTGAGTGCTTGAATATAGGGAATAAAGGAAAGTACTGTGCAAAATATGACCCCAAGACAGCGAACGTGCTGCTGAGGACATATGGTTGAACCATTGAAGGCAATTGCTATATCAAGTATAGGAATGTTAGTAAACGTAAAAACCACAAGAAGTTCAGTTTTTGACAGATTCAGTTTAAGGTAGAGAGAAGACATGATGTTAGAGACAGCAGACAGACAATCACTGGTATGTAATAATGTGGGGGTGATGTCAGGAGATGATGTGTATAACTGGGTGTCATCAGCATAGAGATGGTACTGAAAACCAAATCTACTGATGGTTTCTCCAATGGGGGCCGTGTATAGAGAGAAGAGAAGGGGACCTAGGACTGAACCCTGAGGAACCCCAACAGTAAGAGGAGGAGACCTAGGACTGAACCCTGAGGAACCCCAACAGTAAGAGGAGGGGACCTAGGACTGAACCCTGAGGAACCCCAACTGTAAGAGGAGGAGGCCTAGGACTGAACCCTGAGGAACCCCAACAGTAAGAGGAGGGGGCCTAGGACTGAACCCTGAGGAACCCCAACTGTAAGAGGAGGAGGCCTAGGACTGAACCCTGATGAACCCCAACTGTAAGAGGAGGAGGCCTAGGACTGAACCCTGAGGAACCCCAACAGTAAGAGGAGAGGGGCCTAGGACTGAACCCTGAGGAACCCCAACAGTAAGAGGAGGGGACCTAGGACTAAACCCTGAGGAACCCCATCTGTAAGAGGAGGAGGCCTAGGACTGAACCCTGAGGAACCCCAACTGTAAGAGGAGGAGGCCTAGGACTGAACCCTGATGAACCCCATCTGTAAGAGGAGGAGGCCTAGGACTGAACCCTGAGGAACCCCAACTGTAAGAGGAGGAGGCCTAGGACTGAACCCTGATGAACCCCAACTGTAAAAGGAGGAGGCCTAGGACTGAACCCTGAGGAACCCCAACTGTAAGAGAAGGAGACCTAGAACTGAACCCTGAGGAACCGCAACCATAAGAGAAGTGGACCTAGGACTGAACCCTGAGGAACCCCAAAAGTAAGAAGTGGGGACCTAGGACTGAGTCCTGAGGAATCTCGACAGTCACTTTGTGTAACTCTATGTGACTGCAGGCTTCTGAATGATCACACTGTGTGTACACTCCACACTGTCAGGATTCTCTGGGGCCGACGGTGAGATGGGAAGTCACAAAACCACAAGAATGCGGTTTACATACATGCAGTCATGTGCGGACTAGACATGTGAGGCCTGGATCAATGACAATGAATTGAGTGAGCCTGGACATGTCTAGATAAAATATGGTCAGAAGTATATCAATCACACACTTGTGTCCACACGACCATACAATCTTGTCATTAGCAGTAGAGAATCCTGACAGTGTGCAGGCCATGCACTGAGAATTCAGAGGTCTGCAGTCACCTAGAGGGACTGCGGACTCATTTCAAGCCTGGACAAACCTTTAATTATAACATTAAGCCCTGTAGGCCAATCCTAACAGTGTGTAATATACTCAGTGTCAGGATTCAGCTCTAGTGGATTCCAGCAGTCTTCACATGAACACTCCTCTCACATGTGATTTTCATACCACATCACATGTTGTGATCATGTAACAGCTTCTCTTCCCGTTTCCCTGTTTTTCACTGAACATTTAGAGCATTAGGTAGAACAGCTCGTCAGTACAGGACTGGAACAGTGAAAATCACATATGAAGGATTGACCACATGACGGCGTCCAGGATTGGGGGGTGAGGGGGGGGGGAAACTGAAGTCTGGCCCTAGGTGCCATTAAACATACACCTCTGCTGGAGGCCTCATTCACACACCAGGATTCTATCAGTTGTTACTTTGTCTTTACTCAAATAATATAAAAATAAAAGCAAAAAAAAAAAAAAAAACTGGATTAATATTAATCTTTTCCATAGAAGGTGACACCAGCAGAGTATTTATCTCCATCTTACAGGCTTCATATTAGATCCAGGAGCTGCAGGTACAAGTGATCCCAGCGATGTCAGGCTCTGTGCACACAGCGAAGTTTTCTTGTAGAAATTAGGGATGAGCAAGTCTACTCGTTACTATTCGGTACGAGCCGAATAGTACGGTACTCGCTCTACTCGTTACTCTGCGAGTTTCCTAGCGATTACTCGCAGAGTAACGAGTACAATGTAAATAAAGAGAAATGCAATTCTTCTGCTGCTGGACCCTATATAGAGGTCTTGCAGTAGCGGAAAAACCTGCAAATCCCCATTTCATTGTTTAAAAGCCTGCGGTTAAAAAGCCGCCGGCTTTTAAACAATGCTGGCAGCCGTTGACAGCTTCCCTGCCGCCTGACAGCAGGAACCTCCGCTCCCCCACCGCCTCCCCACCCTATCCTAACTTAGGATCGGGTGGGGAGGCTGTGAGGGGAGGGATGGATCCTGCTGTCAGCGGCCAGCTCCCTGCTGGTCATGCATTAAGTGAAAACCGGATTCCCCCATGGGCTTTGACGTGGGCTTCGCCGTCTTTTTGTATGCCAGCCAGATACAGCAGGCGGCAACTGGCTGCCCCCAACCCCCAGCTGACGATTTTGGACCTGCCTGGACACAGAAATATCGGGAAGCCCTTTTTTTTTTTTTATTTCATGAAATAATAAAAAAATATGTGTGGGGCTCTGCGCGATTTCTATGTCCAGCCAGGTACAGCTAGGCAGCTGGGGGCTGGAATCCGCAGCGCGGGGAGGCCCAGCCCTCCTGGGCACCCCACGCTACAAATGGCAGCCCACAGCCGCCTCAGAAAATGGCACGTTCATTGAAGCGCCATATTCTGGCGCTGTGCTCAACTCATCCAGGGCCCTGGTGCCGTGGCTCACTGGGTAATAAAGGGGTTAGGACCAGCTTTTTGTTATCAGCTGGCCCTAAGCCCGAAATTCATGGAGTCACATATTAGACATGACCGCCATGAATTTCTATTAAAGTGTTTAAATAAAAACACAACACAGAGAAAAAATTTTATTTAAAAAAAAACAAAACAAAAAGACACTTAGGGACTCCATCTTTATTTTAAAAAAATCCTCTTCTATCCGACGTAATCCAATCCAGGGTTCTTCTTTAGCTCTGCTACATCTCTGGTAGAGAACCTCCACCGGAGATGTAGCAGAGCTGTGCACCCTGGGAAAGTTCATGTGAGTTCATGCAGGCGGGAAGGTCAAAAATAGAAAACCGGTTTGAAAACCGGATTGCCCCAGTCGGGAGCAATCCGGGACCATAGATCCCTATGTTATGGGGCGCCGGATTACACCGGACTGGTACAATCTGGGAGAATCCGGTTTTCACTTAATGCATGACCGTAGCCAGCTCCCTGCTGGCCGCGGTCAGTTCTGTGCTCCCCGCAGCCTGACAGCAGGATCCATTGCTCCCCCCACAGCCTTCACACCCGATCCCAAGTTAGGATAGGGTGGGGAGGCGGTGGGGGGAGCGGAGGATCCCGCTGTCAGGCAGCCGGGGAAGCTGTCAGCGGCTGTCAGCATTGTTTAAAAGTCTGCTGCTTTTTACCGCTGGCTTTTAAACAATGAAATGGGGAATTGCAGGTTTTCCTCTGCTGCAAGACCTTATAGGGTCCAGCAGCAGAGGAATTACTCGCAATACTCGCTTCCCCATTGACTTAGATTGGACTCGCTAGACTCGTAACGAGTACCCGAGTATCGGGACTTTCTCGTTACGAGTCTAGCGAGTCCGAGTATTTCAGTACTCGCTCATCCCTAGTAAAAATATTGGCCACAATTCCTGGGGGAAGAGTCTTGAAGTTTTCATTCTTTTCACCAATTTTGCAGTGTTAAATCCACATTTCGGCATACTTGCAGAATGAACGGTCGGAAGTTAGCGGGCGAGATGGCTTAGGTTGTGGGAGTGGCTTGGCATGTGGGCGGGATTTAGCTCTTAACCGAAGGTATACATGTTCATTTTTAAGTCCACACATTTGTGAAGTTAATTATAATAGAAACGAGGGTAGGGAGTTAAGACCAGCTGGTGGGAGCCCCCTTGCATGATCAGTTATAGTGCTTGGATAGCTTCCATGTCCACCAACTAAGCTGGTAATGGGCACTGGTACACTTCAACTATGCAAGGCCCCCTGCATTTCTTTGCTTTGGGGACTTATCCCCAGACACCCATGACCGTGTGAACTTACACATTAATGTGCATTCCTTCAAAGAAGTAAATGCTGAGCCACGCCCAGTGACCCAAAACCACACCCACAAAACCACATGTACCAGCCCACCCGCTAACTTCCGGACACTTAAATGTGAGAGTTTCCTTCTGCGGATCCTTGGTTTGTGCGTTGTTTAATGTTCCGTCACTTTTATCTTTTCTCCTCTTTGATGGTGAATTATTGAGGTCACCGATGTTCTGCAGCAGCTGGTTTTTATCCTTTTTATTGTGAATTTTCCTGCAGTGGAGGTGAATCAGGAATCCGGTACAGTGAAATCGGATGCACGCCGGTGACGTGTCTGCTGCTCTCTGCCTCAGGGGTCAGACACAGAGCGTTGAAATCAGATGAGAGTTAATGAATGAATCAGAACAGATGAACAGGAGTCTCCAGCTTTATCCTCATCCAGATTCTGGAGGAGAAAAAAGTAGCAACATTCTGTGAGTGGATCCGGTAATCGAGCGACACTCAACAAGCCAAGTCAATGGGTGCAAGAAAAAGATGGACAGCGCACGGCCCATCTGAGAGGCATCGGTTATTTACTGATACATTATTATTCTGTAGTGCAGAACACTGTAAAATGTTCCAGTAGATGATTATACAGTAACTAGATGGTGGCCTGATTCTAACGCATCGGGTATTCTAGAATATGTATGTAGTTGACATACTGTGACTGACAGAACTTGTTCAGTCAACGTGAGTGAACTACATATTATATATTTACATATACACATATATATTGCAGTGCTACGGTATATGGTGGTACATTACAGCACATGTATAGCAGTGCTATGGTATATGGTGGTACATTACAGCACATGTATAGCAGCGCTATAGTATATGGCGGTACACTATAGTACATGTATATCAGCGCTATGGTATATGGCGGTACATTACAGTACATATATAGCAGCGCTATGGTATATGGCGGTACATTACAGTACATGTATAGCAGCACTATGGTATATGGCGGTACATTACAGTACATGTATAGCAGCGCTATAGTATATGGCAGTACATTACAGTACATATATAGCAGCGCTATAGTATATAGCAGTACATTACAGCACATGTATAGCAGCGCTATAGTATATGGCGATACTCCGCACCCCACGGCCCCCCGCTCCTCCACAGTAAAATTTAAAAAATCCTCAGTGAGGATACTCACCTGCCGGCTCGCTTCACCTCCGTCTTCTAGGTCCTACATCCTTTAGGACCTGTCGTTGCCTGGGAAACCAGGGTGGGGGAGGGAGAGGGGGGCAGGATTGTGTCGGGGGAGCAGGACGGAGGCGAGCGGGGGGAGCAGGACGGAGGCGAGCGGGGGGAGCAGGACGGTGGCAAGCGGGGCAGGACGGTGGCAAGCGGGGCAGGACGGTGGCAAGCGGGCAGGACGGTGGCAAGCGGGGCAGGACGGTGGCAAGCGGGGCAGGACGGAGCAAACGGGGCAGGATGGTGGCGGGGGGAGGGTCAGGATGGAGCCGGCGTGGGGGCAGGACGGTGGCAAGCGGGGCAGGACGGTGGCAAGCGGGGCAGGACGGTGGCAAGCGGGGCAGGACGGAGCCAGAGGAACAGGATGGTGGCGGGAAGGAGGGGGAGGGGGGGGGGGTCAGGATGGAGCTAGCGGGGGCAGGATGGTGGCCGGCGGGGGAGCAGGATGGTGGCCGGCGGGGGAGCAGGATGGAGCCGGGCGGGGGGGGCAGGAGGGGCAGGATGGGGGCGGCGGGGGGGGTAAGGATGGATGTGGGGGGGCAGGATGGATGCGGGGGGCAGGATGGATGCGGGGGGCAGGATGGATGGATGGGGGGGGGCAGGATGCATGGATGGGGGGGGCAGGATGCATGGATGGTGGGGGCAGGATGCATGGATGGTGGGGGCAGGATGGAGGTGCTCCTCCTGCTCCCCGCGGCCCCCCCGCTCCTCCACGGTGATAATAAAACTAAAAAAATCCTCAGTATCCTCCCGTATCACCCGTCCGCCGGCTCTCTCCACCTCTGTCTTGTAGCTCCAGGGCAGGACCTGTCGTTGCCTGGGAAACCGATCAGCTGATTGGTTTCCCAGGCAACGACAGGTACTCAAGCCCTGTAGGGGCTCTAAGACGGAGGTGGAGCGAGCCGGCGGACAAGTGAGTATCTTCACTGGGGATTTTTTTAGTTTTATTATCACGGGAGCCGTGCCGCAAGGGCCGGGCCCGGGAGCCGTGCCGCAAGGGCCGATCCCGGGAGCCGTGCCGCAAGGGCCGGGCCCGGGAGCCGTGCCGCAAGGGCCGGGCCCGGGAGCCGTGCCGCAAGGGCCGGGCCCGGGAGCCGTGCCGCAAGGGCCGGGCCCGGGAGCCGTGCCGCAAGGGCCGGGCCCGGGAGCCGTGCCGCAAGGGCCGGGCCCGGGAGACTTCATACACAATTCTGCTGCATTATATCAGATTCGAAGTAATTAGTTTTCCTTTTTCTTTAGTCTCCAGATAACATTGGGTGAAAGAACTCACTGTGGCCTCGTGCCATTGATCAGGAATTCATGAGTGCTTACCCCAGTAACAATTGAAGAAAAAGTATACTCAGAGTTCGGGCATGGTGTCAGGTGGACACTATCATGGGTAGCTGTACCTGAGTCCGTGGCACTGGGGGTCGGTGACTCCAAAAAAAATACAGTTTTTAGAATAGTTCGTGACGCCACCTGTAGTATCTGGTGAGGGATCACCAGCGCCTTCACAGTCCTCCGGAGGGCGTTGGTATTGCGGCAAGGGTGGTATAGCTTCCTATAGGTGAAACTGGCCTCCAGAGCAGCGTTAGCTGAAATAAAAGTTCAATGATGGCAGTACAGAGATACATAGGCAGTTTAACTCTTTCCAGGTATTTTACTGAAGACAATCATCCAACGAATACATAGTCCACAGTTCAGCATGGATAGAATACACAGGTGACTGTCCGGGTGGCTGTAAATGGATGCAAGACGATTTGGAGGTATCCGCGGTATGCCTTAGTTAACGAACCCGTGTCCTGTTAGCCCTGCCTCGGATAAGTCTTCTCCCAGTCCCGCTCCTCTCTCTCTCTCTCTCTGGTACCTGGACCCCGACCTCTATGGAGAACTAGGTGGACCGCTCCGTGTGTGGCAGGGTGCTGTGGCTGAAAACAGGCCGCAGCAACCGGTTGACGGCTATGGAGGTGGACTCTGGCCGTTTACTTGGATCCGGCTTTCCGTGGTGGACTGGGAAAGCTCCCCGGAGTATGGTCGCTCCGCACTGGGGTTTCCCCTTTCTCTCTCAGGCCCAGACTCACGCATCAGGCACCCTCTCTCAGGGTCCCCTCAAGATCCCATTTCATCTTCCCTCAGGTTCAGTCTGCAACTTCTCTATTCTGAACTTGAGGCTCCCCTAACCCTCCCCCTAGGGTACCACCCCGGCTTGAGTGTGGGAGTGCTGGAATTGGGTCCCTCCTACCAACCCTGCATCTGTGGCGCCCCGCCAAGCAGGCGTCACAGAGGGGTACTGCACCCATAAAAGAGGTGCAGATACTCCAGCTGCAGGTGGACTCTAGGATGGTGGGTGGTACCCATAACCAGCACTCCTACACTAGTTTACACGGTGGGAGGTACCCAAGAGGGAATAAAATCACCTCTAGAGAGAAACAAGTTGGTCAGTCTTTGACCGAGGCTTAGGGTCTCTCGGCTGAGGGACCAGGGAGGAGATGGAAGAAGAAGAAAGGGCTTAAGAGAGAAAGTTTTCCAGGCGCAGACAGCCTAAGGGAGTGAGGCACTTGAGGAAGTTTATCCCAGACAACTTACCGGGCACCGGAGCTCGCACCACAGAGAATCCGGAATCCCGTGGAGTCTCTAATTCTCCCGGGCACCTGAGCAACCAAAAGAGGGTACCAGGCACCAACGAAGAAACGAGCGGCCAGCCATCAGAGGGTTATCCAACGGGAGCAAGGGTGAGAGAAGGAAGGAGGTCAGACAGATTTCAAGTCGTCAGGCTTCACAATTCAACTGGAAAGAAAGAAGGAACAGATGGGGTTAGAGCACGAAGGCCCTCACTGAGGGTCGCACCATACTACCTAGGATCTGCCTGCAGCCACCCGTTAGTTACCTGTTTTGTATCATCTTAAGTGCTGAACTGTTGACTGTAACTTCCACTACTACGATCTACAGTAAAGTACCCGGAGAAAACTGAATTGGTCTCTGTAGCACCTTCTTTTGCATGAACTTGCCTTTATACAGGAACACTGCCCCGGAGGTCCACACTAGAGGCGTTACCAACTACCTCCGGAAGACTGTGGCAGCGCTGCTGACACCTCACCAGAAACTACAGGTGGCGTCACGACAAACTGTATATAATCCCCTGTAAATACCCCTTTTTAAGAAGAATAGTCCCCCAGGACACGGGATCAGACGCGGCCACCACTCCCCGTGACAACAGGAGCCGGATACCCGAGTACCCCAAAGCCTGGGGCTCGACACATCCACTTACAGTTGGGATAATTACACCACTTTTATAGCTGTAATACCCCGGTGTGACGCATGACCCACAGAGGCACCCCACACACACACAACGTTTTTGATCCATTTGGGTTTTTTTGGGGTAGAAAACGACCAAAAAAGAATGAGCTTTTAATTTGTATTTCAGATCCGCTTTTCCATTGGCTGCATTGTTTATGGGTTATAAAACGGATCATCACAAAACACATCAAAATCGGATCAGCCGTTTTTTTGAAAAGCTGATCCTCATGAAGCGTTGTGTGTGGACAGAGCCCTATAGAGACTCGTATTTATCACCGGCGTCTAGACCTGGACAAGGCCGTGTTCACATGTCGCCATTTTGCAGGTTTTTTTCATGAGTTTTATACAAATTAAAAGCTACTTTTTACAGCAGCAGCAAAATCTGAGATTCCACAAATTCCTGCACATGAAGGATCATTTTTTCCTGACAAATGTGAAATTGCTGCATTATTGAAAGAAGCAGAACGCTGATTTTTAGCATTTTTTGCTGCTTTTGGTTTGAATGAAACTAACTTTATTTAAACGTGTACAAATGTCACCAGAAACAGCAGCGAAACCAGCTGTATGGAGGCGGCTTATTACTGCCAGGAGAGGAGGTTTTGCTATTGAAGAAAAAAAAAAAGCAGCAATAAAGCAACATGTGAACATCTCATTACAGGGACTGAGACAACAGAATATATCCTGATGGTGTGAACGTGGCCAAAACCTGCAGCAATAGCGTCATGTGCGATATCAGCCGAGGCCTCGACCGTCTGGAGAAACTCTGCTCTGCTGGCGGCGGCTCTTTGTTCAGCTTTCTCCTCTTTTGCTGCACATTTCATTCACTTTTTTAACATTTTCTTAGTACAGGAGCACTAGGAGTCGCACTTAAAAATACAGTTTATGATGTGATTTTCAGCCTCGTCCACACAAGATTAATGGCCACTTTACACACACCAACTTATCTGTCCAACTTCTGACCAACTCACTGGATGCAGTGAAATCATGGACACATTGTTCTATTTGTACACAGCCACAAAATGGAGCAATGTGTCCATGATTTCACTGCAACCAGTAAGTTGGTCAGAAGTTGGACAGATAAGTTGGTGTGTGTAAAGTGGCCCTGAGCGGTTTCCAGTCTGCAATAAACACGTTGTCTTTGCTGCTTGACCCATGCACATGTCCGTGTTTCCGCACGGACTATGTCTCCATGTGGAGCACATGCGTGTCAGTGTGCTCCACATGGCGACAAGTCCATTTTTTTGCGGAGCCACGGACCAGGTTTTTGTCCAAATCTCCTGCACACGGATGTTCACACTGTGACATCCGTGTGCACGGACGAAAGGAAAAAAGCTTCAAAATAAACAATTTCATGCTCACCTCGTTCCAGCGCTGACAGCTCCCCTCACTTCCGGTGCTGCTCAATAGGGCTCATGAATATTCACTTCACTGAGCCCAAGAGCGGACCGGAAGTGAGAGGAACGGTCAGCGCTGGAGCGAGGGGAGTATGCGGGTGACAGGCTGTCCGCGTGTAATGACCGGAGGTCCTATTAAGATCCAGTGAGTCACAGACTGAGACAGAGGCAGAAATAAACAACAGTATTTTTACTGATATGGGGATCAAAGTATGGTTCAGTATGGAGTGTAAAAGTCTCAAAATCCCCTTAAAATATAACCAATAACAGTTTCACACCCTCAGCGTTAGCCGACATCAATGCACCGATCTCAGAGTTCCCAGGGTAAATCACACTCAGAACCAGGAACAAATGTACCTACACGTTAGACTTATCAAGGATTTAACTTAACTAAAGGCGATGTACATCCACTGTGGGCGGTGTGATGGGACCTCTGAGATGGCGCACTGACTATAACTTATCACAGCTAATAACAATACATTACACTATATCAATGCTGGCTATACACTTAGCACAGGGATACCCGGGGATCTCAAAACTATGGTACCATCAACCTCAAATGTAGCTTTACACCGGTGTATATTCCACGTGGGCTGCAGCAAGTCCAGAAAAAGAAAAAGAAAAGAAAAACCTTTGGCGCCAAAAAAAAACGTATTGTAAAAAAACAGCAAAATTTGGCAGCTACCAGCCAATGCCAGATTCACAGGTCCAGCACTTTAATTCTGTAAGCTTGGGGTGCAATCTGTGGAGCACTCTCTTTTCCAGGGCTTGTCAGGACCTTGTCAGGATCCTCCCAATGTGGATGGCACCGGACGCCGACTCTCCTTTCGCAGTCACTCACGGCCTTCTTGGACGCCAATCACTCGCTCCATCAGGGAACATCTCCTCAGCCTCCTCGGATGCTGGACACTTGCTCAGTTCAAGATGAAGTCTTTAGTCCACACAACAGGGCTTGCAAACAACTTTAAAGGCCCATGTAGCTTGCACTGGCTCTGCTGTAATCTTTACACTAGTAATGGCCACCGCAGAGAGGGATCAACAACAACAGGAGCAACTGACAGAGCCGTCACCAAGGCAACCAGAGATTGTGCTCTCACTTTCCTAGACACAGAGCAGTCACCATGGCAACCAGAGATTGTGCTTTCACTTTCCTAGACACAGAGCAGTCACCATGGCAACCAGAGATTGTGCTTTCACTTTCCTAGACACAGAGCAGTCACCATGGCAACCAGAGACTTTTTCACTTTCCTGGGCCACTACAAAATGTCAGTCTGCTTGGTTTTAGCAGCTTATTAGTTTACTCTCTTACACGCGTGCTATCCGTGGATGCATGGATAGCACATGGACAGCACCCATTTTGTCACACGTCCGTGACACATGGGTCTATGCCCCACCCCCAAACAGCCTTGTTCCACACGTCCGTGGTGACACGGATGTGTGAAACCGGCCTAGCACACACATGGCTGCCTCACGACGCCTACTGAATTAGCTGGTCACGCCCATTAATACATTTTAAGTATGCAAAGTGGGGCTGTACCTCAATCCCACCTGAGTCGTACCCCCAGAACCCAGCTTCTATTATAATCACCCCCACAACCGTGTACACTTAAAAATAAATAAGAAAAGAAGGGAGGGTAACAAGAGGCGCAATAGTGCCCTATCACTATGACACTAAATGTTGAGGTGGTGTAAAATGGATCCACTCACCTGTGACAGTTGTGAGACCCACAACTGATTTGAAGGCGTAAAATGATTATTTCCAGATGGCTGCTGCTGGACTTCCACCGTCCACTCACATGTGGAGACACATCGAATTGCAGGGAAGAAATGGTGTATCACAGTCACCGCTGCCAAAATCACTCACTCCAAAGGAATACTCGGGAAGATAAAACCCTAAGGAAGGTGCCAGGAGGGCACCGAAACGCGTCGGAGGTAATACAGGAGTTCTGTTTGAAGTTTTATCTTCCCGAGTATTCCTTTGGAGTGAGTGGATTTGGCAGCGCGGACTGTGATACACCATTTCTTCCCTACACTTAAAAATAAACGCTCAATCAGCTTTTGGAAGAACCGCCGAGCCACGGTCACCGATGGCAAAGCGCACCCCCACCCGAGCCATGCTCACCAATGGCAAAGCGCACCCCCACCCGAGCCATGCTCACCAATGGCAAAGCGCACCCCCACCCGAGCCATGCTCACCAATGGCAAAGCGCACCCCCACCCGAGCCATGCTCACCAATGGCAAAGCGCACCCCCACCCGAGCCATGCTCACCAATGGCAAAGCGCACCCCCACCCGAGCCATGCTCACCAATGGCAAAGCGCACCCCCACCCGAGCCACGCTCACCAATGGCAAAGCGCACCCCCACCCGAGCCATGCTTACACCAGCAACGTCTGGCCATGGGTTGTAAAAGTACAGTATATCTGAGAAATCTGCACCAAACAAAGCATCAAAATCCACACTGTGTGCACACCGCCCTAAGAAACAGATTTTATGAAGAAAAAAAAAGACAAATCAGCGTTTACTCTCAGGGATCAGGACCTTAGTAATTGTTTAATGGAGTTTTCTGGTTCAGCGAATCCACATCTAAATTGACATAAAACCTTCCAATATGGAGAAATTCCGATCTGTAAGATCAGGTCACATCTAATCTCTCACATTCTGGCCTCATTCACACATTCGTGCCTCTGACACGTGTGCAGTCCGTGCCAATACATGCCGTAGGCACAGACATATGGGGACTCATGTTCCCCTATGGTCCTGTGTACACTTCCATTATTCCGCATGGACCGTGTTGCCGTGTGGAGCAGATGTGTGTCCGTGTGCTCCACACAGAGACATGTCCATTTTTTTGCCTACACACGGACCACTTTTGCTGTGAAACGTCCATGCATATGGAGGTCATCCGTGTGTATGTACAACAGACAAAAGATACAAGGCTAAAAATAATGAATTTTATACTCACCTCACTCCAGCTCCTCTCACTTCCGGTGACGCTCATTAGGCTCATGAATATTCACTTCACTGAGCCTGACAGCGGCCCAGAAGTGAGAGGAGCAGCGACGCTGAAGAGAGGTGAGTATGTAGTGACAGGCTGTGCGTGTGCTATCCATGTATCCACAGATAGCACACGGACAGCACCCATCATGTCACACGTCCGTGACACATGGGTCTATGCCCCGCCCCCACACAGCCTTGCTTCAGGCCGGTTTCACACATCCGTGTTACCACGGACGTGTGGAACAAGGCCGTTTGGGGGTGGGGCATAGACCCATGTGTCACGGCCGAGTGACATGATGGGTGCTGTCCGTGTGCAATCCGTGGATACATTTATAGCACATGGACAGCCTGTCACCCGCATATTCCCCTCCCTCCAGCGGCGCTGTTCCTCTCACTTCCGGGCCACTCTTGGGCTCAGTGAAGTGAATATTCACGAGCCCTAATGAGCGGCACCGGAAGTGAGAGGAGCAGCGCCGCTGGAGCGAGGGGAGTATAAAATTCTTTATTTGCAGGGTTTACACTTTTGTCCGTGGTCCGTGCACACGGATGTCACAGTGTGAACATCCGTGTGCAGGATGATTGGACTTAAATGCGGTCCGTGGCTCCGCATAAAAACGGACTTATTGCCGTGTGGAGCACACGGACACGCATGTGCTCCACACAGAGACACGGTCCATGCAGAAAGACGGACGTCTGCATGGGTCCATAGGGGATTGTGTGTCCCCGTATGTCCATGCCTCTGGCATGTATCAGCACGTACTGCTTATGTGCCGTAGACATGGACATGTGAATGAGGCCTCACACGTTCATGGTGACACAAATGTGTGAAAGAGGCCTCACTCTTCATTATTACCGTGTCCGGCTTCTATCACCGATATCTTCACCCTGAGGGCAGCACTGACAGTAGAAGAGACATCACCGGGCACAGAGTCACTGTCCAGAGAAGGACACTAATGTGTCTGGGACTTGTGGTTCCTCATGGTGGGTTTACACACACCAATCATTGTATCCAATCTCTGAACCAATCTCTGGTTGCAGTGAAATCATGGACACATAGTTCCATTTTGTGGCTGTGTACAACATGGAGCAATCTGTCCATGATTTCACTGCAACCAGAGATTGGTTCAGAGATTGGATACAATGATTGGTGTGTGTAAACCCACCATCACAGCAGGGTAATGAGTGTGTGCAGCTCATCAGGAGTAATCGGCTCCAGCTGTGGCCAGTAGGGCGGCACCACACCCTACTTAATCTCCAGCAGGGCTAGGCCTTGTTGGTGATGGTCTGCTCTCTGGTGTCAGTGCTGAGTCGTCTCCTTATCCCTCTGCCTGCAGTTCCCTGAATGCTGGTGTGAGACATCATTGCTCTATAACCCACCTGGATGATCCTCCTGATTACAGCCGGATGCCCCAGCTCCACACTGGACCTTGTATCAGCATGGAGTAAACTGGTGACTGATGGTGATGTGGAGCTGAAGACTGTGGAGTGGAGATTCAGGTTTGGGCCATGGCCTCTGAGGAATGATTTCACCCTTCACTATAACTTCTATGCTGGACTCTGATGGGTTGAGGACATTTGTTTTCTCCTTTTGATCCGCTGTGTCCTTGGCCATCAGTCCTGATGACTGTGTGATCACAGGAACATGTCATAGACTGAACCTCCACAACCGGCAGTGGCTCCACAGCAGATGTGGTCAGTGGAGGAGTCTGAGCCATGTCTCCTCAACAAGCTGTACTGTGATTAATGCTGGATCATTGTGGCAATGGCTTCCCAGGACAACTGCTACAAGAGAAGCTCCAGCACCTGGATGGTATGGAGATGCCGCCTGAGACAACCACTACAAGAGAATCGCCAGCACCTGGATGGGCATGGAGATGCCGCCTGAGACAACCATTACAAGAGAATCACCAGTGGCTGGCCAGGTATTGATATGCCGCTCGAGACAACTGGTATGAGACTCGCCAGCACCTGGTTGGGGTATGGAGATGCAGCCGAGTGCTCAGGTAACTCCATTGCACTTCGTAAAACTATTGCTCCTATGTTGTAACTTTTCACTTGCGCATATACAGTATATGTATGTGCATCATTGGTGGTAACTGAGTGCTGCAGAGAATTTTTCTAGTTATTTAACCCAGAATCCCTGCTGGCACCAGTTCAGTGTGTGATATATATAAAAATATAAATCTTTGCTTTTAAAAAATAAATAAATAAATCTGGGTTGTGGTGAGGGGTATAATGTGGAGGGGTCATTTGATTTTCAATACTTTATGCTCATTGCTTTATTGCATAAAGCTGCAAAATGTTTGTGCAACATAATATGTAAATTGGTGACTTCTGGTGTTTTTTCAATGCCCATCTGAAAACCCAATGAAGGTTAAGTCCGTTACTCCAGCTGTGGGGGTGTGAGTGTAAGATTCACTTGAACCTCTATATTGGGGTCATCGTCTTCCCCCCCCCCCCCCATCACTCACACGGATCCTCAGGAATCTTTTGCTTTTGAGCCCATGTCTCTTTACCTCTGATCCTTTCTGTGGTCTTGGACCTTCTTGGTTCTGTTTGGCAAAAGTTGTGACTCACCGTGGCCGGCGGACTCCGGTTGATACAGGCGATTCTTCTCCTTCCTTGTCACGGGTGGACCGCGCCTGCCGGTAGTGGGGCCCGGTGTAGTGCAGATCAAAATTAAGGACGTCTTACGGGAACAGATTAAAAGGGTTTTAATTTGTTTTCTTCGTGACGCCACCTATGAGTAGGTTCGGTAAGGGCTACCGACGCTGCGGAACCTCCGGGGTGATGGACAGCAGCAAGTTGTTATGCTCCCCACAGGCTGAGCGGTGATCCCCGGGGGCTGGAGCTGCTCAAGATGTTGTGCGGCAGCTGCGGTTACCTTTAGTTCATGACGGACAGTTCATAAGGAGACACGGACACAGTCTCTGCAACGGTTCTTTACTGTAACCAGCAGGCAGTACATGGCTTACAGTGGTTGAGTAGAAGACCGGGTGGACTCAGCAGTGATAGCGCTCCTCAGAGATCCGCAAGTGTTCCTCCATTCTACCTCCTTAGCTTCTCTTTTTGCCAGCGTCGCCCAGGAATACCAGGTCGGGTACGGGGAGGCTGCTTCAATGCCCTATCCATGATGTACGTTCTGGATTCTTTGGGGGAGCCTTGGGTCCCTCAGTGGGTACACCGCTGGTTAGACGACTGGAAACTGGCTGGTGGTGGGGTGCTCCTGTAAAGCTGATCCTCCACTCTTCTGGTTCGCGTGACAGAGGTGAACTGCTGCCAGCTTCGGTACCAGTGAACCGGCTGTGAGTTGTGGGCACGGGAGTCTTTTGGGAACCCGTGTAGAAATGCCCAATCCCGGTAGTTAAGGCCTCAGGTGCGGACACCCGACCGGTGACGGCCCAGGGGCCCGCACGGAGTGCGGAGCCCCCGCTCCTCTCCAAGTTCTGTGTTCTAGGCTCTGCTCTAGATTCCAGACTCTGTTCAGACTCTGTCTAGATTATTATGTGTTCTACTTCACTACCCTAACACTCCACCCACCAGGACCTATGATTGGTCCTCTGTTCTAGGTGTTGTATGTTGGGTTGGATCTCAGAGTTAACTATTGCACTGCTTTGTCAGAGAATATTGCGGCTGCAATACTCCCTTGTGACGCACTCGTTGCGGGGCGCCACAGTTGCATCCATTGATTTACATAAAATATTTTAAGTTACTGAAACCTTTAGTCAAAATGTAAAATTCAGAGCAGAAACGTGTACCTAGAGCTCCAGGTCAGTGCATTATTAATGCAATTTAAGTCTATTCTTTGTACCTGCAGGGTTATCGGGTGTTGTTCTCCTGGCGCTCTGGGGCTGCACCTTTTCTGTGTGGCTCCTTAGACTATGTTCACACAGGTGGTTTGTGCTCAGTTTTTTACCTTGGTTTTATGATCTAATCCTGTTTTTGGTTTCCAGTAAATCCTAAATAAATGTCACTTCAGTGAGGAGGTGTCCGGACTCCAGCGCCACCCGATAAGAGTGATCCTAGTCATGATCAAAGCCATTGTCATTGTGGGAAAGCTCCGCACACTTTGGTTTTTGCAGAAATTCCACAGGTTTTATTGAGATTTTGAAGGAATTGGCATCAACTTTTTTTTCTGCATTTGTTAGGCCCTGTGCACACAAAGTATTCGATCTTTACCTCAGTTTTTGTAGCCAAATCCAGCAGTAGGTGATAATCAGGAATTGACCACGTGCTTCTATACTTTTTCTTGTGATTGTTCCACTCCTGGTTTTGGCTACAAAAACTGAGGTAAAAACTCACCAAATACAGTGTGCACGAGGCCTTATAGTTTCTTATGCAAACCTGAGGTAAAAACACAGGAAACCTCCTGCCAAGAAATCGGAGAAAAGCCGCCCTAAGATTTGCTGCAGATCTGTTCACACCAAAAACCAATATGTCTGGACTGAGCCTTAAGGCCACGTCAGACACTTCAATCTTGTAAACGATCTCGCTTTAGTGATCCAGAATTTTGATGGCTTAAGCGATATAATATGCTGGGAAATTGTAACTATGGTACACATCGGGCGCCTAGTAACCCAATGTGTACTTTGGTTACCAGAGTTCTCACTGGTCCACATCGCTGGGGAGTCTGCCTGTGTGACAGCTCACCAGCGATGGGATTGCTAACAAAACTGTTCATTAAATTGAAGCGTGTGAGGTGGCCTTTAGGCTACATTCAGACTGTGCACTGCAGAAGATAGCTCATTCAGGCGACCTCCCAGCAAAGTCTGTGGGTTTTTATTTTTGCCATCCACACAGGGCACTATGAACGTGATCTTTTTCCATTTTGAAGGCTGTTTTAGGTCGGCTTTACACCACAATTCAATCTGGTCCAGGGAGAACCTGACAGCCCCGGGCCCAATTTTGCAGTAATGTTGCTCTATGGAGCCGGATGGCGGCTATCTGTCAGGGAGCATCCGGGACAATTCTGATTTTTCTCCTGGACACACGCGTTGCTTGCAACATTTGTCCAGGGCAAAAAATCTGCCCAAATTGATCCTCCCAGATCTGGGACAATCCAGCGCTCCCTAACATGGGAGTCTATGGCTCCAGATTGCCCAGATCTGGGAACCGGACACTGGCGGCTGCAGTTCAGCATGAACTATACTGAACTTCAGCACCAGGGAGCTGTCTCCTGTGAAGTGGTTCAGCACCATTTCAGCAGGGGACACTCTGCAGCATCTGGCTACAAATAGGACCGGTTCTGTTCGCATATCAGGTCTGGGGCTGTCAGGTTCACCCCAGACAGCCCCAGACCTGATTGTACTGTGATGTGAAGCCGGCCTTAGAAAAGTGCATGTCAATTTGTTTTAATTTTTTCAGATCTGCTTTTCCCATAGGAATCCTTGTCTATGGGGCAAAAAAATGCAGCACCCAAAAACTGATCGGAAAATGATCTATTTTTGAGTGCGGTTTTTATGATGGCTCCTGGTTTCCAGCTAGAAAACGCAGCAGAACAGAAGAGGGGAAAAAAAAACTCAGTCTGAATGTAGCCTTATTGTTCATGTAGCCTTATTGTTCATGTAGCCTTATTGTTCATGTAGCCTTATTGTTCATGTAGCCTTATTGTTCATGTAGCCTTATTGTTCATGTAGCCTTATTGTTCATGTAGCCTTATTGTTCATGTAGCCTTATTGTTCATGTAGCCTTATTGTTCATGTAGCCTTATTGTTCATGTAGCCTTATTGTTCATGTAGCCTTATTCTTCCTTTGCTCATTACCGGTTCTTCAGTGGCGGCTGTTATGTAGGTGCAAAAGCCAAATACAACTATCACAATCTTTATAATCTAAAAAGACAACATCTGCCCCCACAGTGAGAATGTGAGTCTGGAGCTGCTGGAAAAGTGAACATGGGCAGATCAAATACTGATTCTTAACAGATGTATATCATGGGTGACTATGGGCCGTCTATCCCAGAGCAAAAATGTCCCCTCCACTGATACAAGGCATGTCTGTAATCCCAAACACTCCAGGGCAGTCACATGACCTCACAATAACCTTCAAAGTTATAGTACTCCCCGAGGAAATGGCGGTGTGACTTGTCATGTGATGGGAGACGCCCTGTAACTCCGGTGTAAAGGTCCCAGCATTGCTACATGCGGTGCACATCGCATAGGAGACATGTTTCATTATATCCGCTGTAAGGTTGAGCCCTGTTCACAACGACCAGGAGGGGCATTTTAAAAAGGTCTCATGGACCCCATGATGGGTCTAAGTGTCCCAAGTCTGTCTTAAGGCACCTGCTCTGATCCCTGTATGAAGTCCTTGGCCCCATCTCTAAAGTCCTGATAACTGATCTGCTTCCTCTGATGGGGGACACTAACATGGGTTGTTTCTGATGTGCCCCACTGGTATGACTGCCACCAGGGGTACTGCGCTCCTCCATTTATGGGAGAGTAGTGCCCCTGTTCTCCAGATACCGGGATGGTAAAATCCACACCCACTGTAGAGAGATGGGAGGAAGTTTGAGTCGAGAGGTGGTGGAGGTGTTAGCTCCTGTGGGCTCACGTTCGCCCTGGAAGGTGTAGAAGAAAACTTGGATTGCCCGGATCTGTCAGAGGGACAGAGGGGCTAGTGGATGAAACAGGGGACCGACCCTGAACACTGCACAGCAGCTGTAAGTTCAAACTGTTGCAACTGGAGGCTGAGGTCTAAAAGGGAGCTGTAGCCACAAATCCAGCATAACTCAAAGGCAGCTGTACGAAGCTGTGGTAATAGGAAGTGGTACCAATCATTGCCTGTGGCTGTCTGTACCCGAGCTCTGTGTGCGGAGGTGAGATGAGCTAGAGGCACGGAGTACCACCGGTGAAGGAACACACAATGAGCAAGGAACACCTAGGGGACTTGACGACACTCTCAGTTCTGGAGAAACTGCTGAAACCAGAGTTTGGCAAAGGTAAGCACCAGGTGGCCTGGTTGCAACGTTAAAATAAAGGTACAGAACTCCATCAGATGTGAGACGTTTGTCTGCAGTGACCACCGGCTACTGAGGCCGCATGACAGAGGTGCCAATGACCTGACTAACACCGAACAGACTTATCGATTCACTGCCCTGGGGAACTGTTCCACCCGCGGTGAGCGACACTATCCAAGCTGCTGGTCATCGTCCCCAGAGGTTCTGAAGCAGCGGCTGCCACACACCGCGGATGGAGTCACGAATACTCCTTTCCCTTTAATTCCCCATCATCTATTCCTGAACCTTTAAATGACACCGCCAGGAGGGCCATGCAGCCGGGTTGCCATCGTGTTGTCGCCTATGAATCAACCGAAAGATCTGGCCTGGTTCGGAGTGTCCCATTGCCCTGGAGTTGGGGGTTCATTTACTGACTTGGTAATCCAGGTCAATATCTGATTGTGTAACTCCAAAACCATTAAAGATTTATCTCCATCCTGTAAATGTGAACGCTGGCCAATATTTCCCTCCAGGTGTTTTATTCTAAGGGCTATTAAGTCTTGAGGGCTTCTGTAATGGGATCAATGTAGACATGTCTATTTCTATTAGAGATGTGTGTATATGTGTGTGTGTGTATATATATATATATATATATATATATATATATATATATATATATATATATATATATATATATATATATATATATATATATATATATATATATATATATATATATATAATATATATATATTATATAATATATGAGATTTTGTCAGATATTAATGAACATGTTGCTCCAGTATGTAATTAATTTTGTTTTGCCTCAGATGATTAGTGACTGGGTAAATCCTCTTCCTTTAGTTTTGAGTTTTTTGCTTTTTCCCCCTGTACAGTTTAAGCCGGGGGTCGGGAGGGGGGGGGGGGGTTCAGTCTTGCACATTGTCCATCTTTCTGGAGACCTATGCCTATGACTACCTGAACAGTTCAGTGTTTCCAGTATGTGGCTCTCTAGAAAGGGTTTGGTGTAGAAATCATTGGTTCTAGTGAACACCTACACAGGGGCCATCAGCAGTCTTTCCCTGATGACCTGAATCTATGGATTCAGGGGTCCCTTTATAAAGGGAGGTGTTGTTCCATCCTGTAATGGACCTGCACCATTGACCCCTCTTGCTGGGTCATGAGGTCCCCTGCAGGCAGCACTGGGGACATCTGCTGGGTGTATTCTCTCTGAAGGTTTCCCTGGTGGTAAAGAAACCTCACATCTAATATCTCTGGGAGACTCGGACACTTGGGAATGCTGAGGCGGCTCAGACTGGTATTGTACAGTATTAAGGCATAATGGGGGAGTGCACTCACCAGCAGATCACCAGTGGGCTCTGTGTGTAAAGAATACAATATAGTTTTTAGGTTGCCTGAGAGTTCACCTTAGACTTGTGTATGCCAGGGCAAGTTAAGCTCTGCCTTGCTCTTCTGTGAGACCCATGCCCCAATCTTTTTTTGACCATTGCTTTGCTTTATATATCAATATCACTTTGGCCCTTCAGATATAGCCACTGTCTAGTTTTGACTCTCCTTACCTCAGGCTCGCTCCTCCGGACAGCAGCTACTTTGTGGACACAACCCAGTAGACCCCGTAGTAAGTCCAGATCCCTGTATAGGGGTTAAAGGGTGAAGTCCGGGGTTCAACTGGATCCTGCTAGACAAAGTGGCTAGTGCAAAGTCTGTCCGAGGTGGCCTTTTTGAGCTGATGGTGTGGAGTGCTAAGGGTTGGGGTACTCAATAACTGGGCCAGCTGTCCGGATCATTGTAGCAGTGCCCAGTGCTGTGACCCTGGCTCACATTATAAATAATAAAATGGAGAAATTTAAGTGAAATGAGTTTTGGATGATCAGCCAGATATGGCTGGCACTGCAAGAGATTCCAGGGAGATAGATGGAGTGGCAGGGTACATGTTAAACCCTTCCCAACCATTGCTGGCTCTCAGGGGGTGGTGATGGGGGTGGTAGTAGTGGTGCAGGTTAGCAGAGAAATAATCAGCAGATAGTAGCCTTTTGCTTTTACTGAATATGTACAAGAAGATCCATTGTAGTATAACTTCCACTGGGCAGGTGGCCTGGCCAGTCTAATGGGAACTGCAGTCCGCTCTGCTGGGTGAGGAATCTAGGCTTCCTGCTGACTTCTGTAAGTTGGTAGGCTTCTGGGTGCCTTTGTTGTCCTGAATAACTGCCAGGAGAAGCAGGTGTAAAGGCCCCGTGACACGGGGTGACATTGCCGCCGATTACATCGGCAATGTAGGGGTGTGACCGATCGGCGGCTCATATAAAGGGGCGATGTCAGTGCCTCCGGGAGGTCGCCTGGTTTCAGAGCAGTGCTCTGAAACCAGGCAACTGATCTGGGGTGAGGTGCACACATCGTCCCATGTAACCGGCCGCCGGCGACCTGTCAGGCGATGGGAGCCATGCTGCCTGTCTGCTCGATGGTGCGGGGCTGGAGATGTCACCCCCCCCCCCCCCCAAGTAAATGGGGGACGGCGACTCTGGCGGGGCACCAAAAACGCGCACCCGCCAGTCGCCGCCAACATCCACCCGCCCTGTCTCCCTGTGTGACTGTACCTTAAAAGTCTAAGAAAGGGGTGAGAATGCGCAACATAGGGTCTTATCCTTAGGAGACAGGATTATTAGGGTGAAATTTAGGAACTGCTCACCTGATAGGGTTGTGTAGCACACAACCGGCGTGATCGCTCAGAACAATACAGCTGCTGCCAGGACCGTACCTCCACAGGTCACTGTGGTCACAATAAGCTTCCAATAGGACAAAGTACCTCGTGGTCCGAGCTGCTGTGTTCGTATGATGTAAAAACCAGATACAGCGGAATGTCTGGGTATAGTAGTAGCTGTTTATTTTCCGACGCGTTTCAGAGTCATATCCCAAACTCCTTCCCTGTTCCCTGAGGAAGGAGTTTGGGATATGACTCTGAAACGCGTCGGAAAATAAACAGCTACTACTATACCCAGACATTCCGCTGTATCTGGTTTTTACATCATACGAACACAGCAGCTCGGACCACGAGGTACTTTGTCCTATTGTACCGTAAAAGTAACTGGGATCACCCAAGATAATGGCAAATATGAACAAATTTTAGTTACAGCAAAAGTGCAAAGAAAGCATGAAAAACAATTAATGCATAAAATGTAAACACCCCCAGAAACACACAACTCAAAGACCCCGGTACACATTCAAATACAGACAGGTAAAGTTTCCTATTTGTTCGGATGGCAATGGGGTGAAACCTCTCCTTAGTTATACAATACTAAGTTGACCCAACAACAAGCAGAAGTGATTAGGATCTATTGAGGATCTTCATCGCTCCCACTAATGCATATAATTCATAAGGCTGCACACAGCTAAACATCCAATGAGCCAATAGTGTCATAAAGGAACGATCGGCTCATTGGCTGTTTATCGGAGTCCTTATGAACTGTGTGATTAGTGGGGCTCCAGGACTACATGGGTTAATCTTTTCTCCCCGTGTTTGCCTAGTACTATTTATATACAAGACTTATTCTCGTGTCCTATTGAGGATCTTGATCGCTCCCATTCACTGCTTGTTGCTGGTTGTCTTAGTGTGGCTCCCCTGCAGGGATTGCCACAGGACACACCGGTGCAGGGAAGGATGTACACCTTGGCACACCACCTTCCACCTCAGGCCTGAAGGGAGAGCTCTACTTGCTGCCTTAGGCAAGATCCCCTATAAAGATCCAGGCCTGAGGAGGAGCCAGTCAGACAGGGTCAAGGAGGGACAGTTGAGGAGTCAAGGAGGAAGAGATGGTTGCTGGGACCAAGTCAGGCTCAGAGCCAGAAAAGACTGACACCGGAGCTGTGTAGTACCCTGGAAAGGGACGGAGGCAAGTGGAAAGCTAGAAAACTTCAAGGGGAACAGAATTAATTGCCCTTTAGCCCACCCGGGCACCGGAGTCCGGAGCTGCTGTTGATCCAGTCGCAGCAGAGAAAGCCCGGACAGATGGGAGGATTTAATTCCCCCTGGAGCTCAGGGAAAAAAAAGCTTCCCCTTTCTCAAACCTAGGACTAGTGACCCAAGAAAAGGAGTAGCAGATGATGGGGTGGGGGGGGAAAGGTGTCACGGTCTGCGCTGCTTAAGTCCAAGAATACTCACATGGGAGTCAGTTTCATAAAAGAAATCCTTTATTCTTCCACTCCAACGCGTTTCGGTGCCCACCTGGCACCTTCCTCAGGGATATTGCATTCATCACTGCAGTGGGGCTTTTATAGCCCCAAGCATTACTAAGAGGGTGTCGATTGTTTATCTATGATGTCATAATCATCATCATAAATGGGAGGAGCCTTACTTTTTGGCGCAATTTCTAAAGTTGTTAAACAGACTTGAAATGCAACATACAATGCACAATACATGTGATGGGATGCTTAGTTTTGCAACTGTGTTCTTTTTCGAAAAAATAAAGCAGATAATGGGTCCAAAAAATATTAACCAGATGAATCCTAGAATGACTAAATAAAAATGTAATTCCCTTGTATACATGGGATTAGAACCTGGGACTGAGGGTCGTCATCTACTTAGTTTTGTCCTGGTATTAGTAGTGGTCACCACTCTGTGTGTTGGTGGTGATAGGATTGTTGTATAAAGTTGTTATGGGTTAAATAGTTCCCCAAGGTAAGATTGCTGCTAAATGATAAATATTGATAATGTTGCATAGCCATAAAAATGCCAATAGTGATGTTAGGATCAAGAAAATCTTTGGCGTAAAGAGAGAAAAATATTTTAAGATGTTTCATAATTTACTTTAGAAAGGTTATATTTAGACGTATAATTAAAATGTGTAAAAAAAAAAAAAAATCTATATAAAAATATTAATATATGGAAAATGTATAAAGATGATGATTAAAACAAGGTGACCTTTTCTCCAAGTAATGCTATCTGAGAAGTGGCTCATCAGATAAAATAGCTGTAACCACTCAAATACTCCCTGGTTCTATTCCTATTTAAGATCACCTGGTTAGAAACATATAAAAAAAAACTGAATATAAAAGTCGTGTATATATAAATAAAAATATACATCCAATGTTATAATCTGTAGAATACAGCACATAGCTGGACAAATGTATTTCTAAATTCCCTTTGTAACCATTAAAAACTAAAGAACTGCATTCTGAAAAAGTACCACAAGATGGCGATAGACGTAATGCCTAGAATAAGCCCTGGATGCTGTTATGGAAATGGGTATCAAGAATCCTTGCACCCTATATTTCCGCCACAGGAGGCAGCAAGGAGCAATTGGTGACATATGGAATGTAAAGAAGGAATGTTATAAAGTGAGAAACTGCAAACCAGTAGGCAGTAATCAAGATTAAACTATTTACTGTCTGCACTACCACTTTTATATAAGTGCAGTATATATATTAATGTATTTTTTTCGTGTTTTTAAGGTGATATCAATAGTGAATGATAGAATGGAGGAGGAAAGCAACCTATAAATTAGTGTGAGATAGGAAAGTGAGGGTACAAATGATTTATCAGTTATCTGGTTCATTCCTTCAGGTTTCAGGGTGTCAAGGTGAAGCATCCAATACTTCTCTTTCCTTTTTAGAGTTTCAAACCTATTGCTCACATCAGCCGGTACATGGTCAATCGGTGTCACTTTGATCATTGTTGGGTCTCTGTTGTGGCATGTGTCATAATGGTGTGATCCCCCATATGTAACCTGTGTGCATTCTTTATATTGGATCTATGTTTGTGTAACCTTTCGTGGAGCGGTCACATTGTCCTCCCATTGTACTGAAGCTCACAGGGACATTCTAGGAGATGGATGGTATAATCTGTAGTGCAATCAATATGGTATTTTATTTGAAAGTTTTAGTTGATGTAGAGCTGAAGGATGTCACTCTCTGTATGATCTTACAGCACAGGCCTCCATTTTTGCCACATTTAGATGTGTTTTTCTGTGTTTTATCCCCCTGTTTTGTGACAGTATTTCGTTTTTTCATTGGCTCGGGGCTATTCTGCTCTGTATATTGGGAGCCCTTCTGAATGTGATTCTTGGTCTTTCAGGAATAATAGATTTTAATATGGGGTCACTTTTTAATATATGCCAATGTGTGTTCAGACTTTTTTTTTTTTTTTATTGCTTTGTGGCTCTTGTTATATGTAGCTGTTGTACATGTGCTCTTTATCTGTTGCTTTCTTTAATTTAGGGACCAATAATGCATCTTGACTAATTTCTCCACTATTTTTCAGTGCGTTTAGGACCAGTTTTTTGGGATCTTTTCTATCAGAATCCTGGATTGGATCATAGAATCCTCAGGGTTAGAACAATCTTTTTACACACCTGAATTGACCAGCTGGAATATTTTTAACCATTTAGTGTAATGACCACTATTGAAATCAATGTAAAGCGGCCGTCACATGTTAAGATCTAGCTAACTATGTCGTAAACTATGTCAGATTTGCACATCGTCCGAACGACGTGTGAGATCGTTCATCACAACGCTACACCCACAGATATCGCTCAGACGATTCTCCGATGCAGCGATCCAGCGGTCGGATGAGCGATGCACTTATCTGTGGACATCGTTCAGCAAACAGTCACACAGAAACCTCCTAAACAATGTTGTGGCAAATGTGGGCGTTTTCCAATGTTTAATTGGAGCACATAGGCGTGGTACATGGTCTCCAAGCTGCGCCCCTCACTACACCATTGGTGGTCAGTACTGCGTCCTCATTGGTCAGATGTCCTTTGAAACATGGCGGCCTCATCTCCAGAATGTCCTGTGATGTTGGTCGCAATGTACATGTTAACACACGATTTGCTGTACCACAAAAATAAATTTGGTGAAAAGGTAGAAAACGCTATCCCCCTTGGTGCGGCGTGCAGAATACGATCACTTATGCGTTGCTCAATTCTTGTAGTTTTAAAGATCCGTTAATTAATCGCCCTGTAGCGAGCTGTGTGTGCGGCATGAGTGGGTTTTTTTTCCAAACGCCTGTGAAACGCATGTGTTTGCTGTGTGCTGTTGCTGATGTTTGATGTAAAGTGTGTGAGAAAGCGCATGTGTTGTCAAGCGGGATTGTGGGGAAAATGTATGACAACGCAAAGGAGGCAAAGAGCCTCTCAACATTCATTGTTCCTGGTGCCCTAATGTTTGTATACTCTGTACTGTGCTTTGCAACACTTGTGTTGGGACCACCATATATGTGGTCCAACATATGCGTGTGTATGTAATCCGGTTTCCGACAAAAACAATGTAGCAAATAACAAGTTCTCCGTCATAAATCAGGGCCTTTTTGGTTTATACGTTTTTGACACAAAACGCACATTAAGCTGCCTCACCAACGTCACGGTAGGCCCTGGTCGAGACAGTCCTAACTCTGTCCCTAGGTGCTACTATACAAAAATGTGACCACTGTCACAACGGCCTTTGAGGTATGTGGGTCCTGGTCCCACCCGTCTCTCACAGGACCCATAAGCCGGGCCCTTCAACACAAATTACAAAAATAGTGCCAACATGCACCAAGAAGCCAAATCCTCTGGCTCATGTCACAGACAAGAGGTAAGTCTGCAACAAATAGCTCCCCTGAAATGGCCAAGGCCTGGCCCTCTTCAAAACATTAACTGAAATATCCCTAAATCTGGGTATTTAAAAACAAATTCACACCTCTTCACCAAAAAAATAAAGGGACACATGTCCTGCCTCCAACCCGGAGCTGCAGGACACAGTGAAACTGTGCAATGCAAAAGTCCCCATGGCACACTAATAATTACAGGAGGTTGTGTTGCCAGCTCACAGCCCCTGGACCATTAAAGTACTGGCAGTACCGGTCCCTCATCTCCTGTGCCTCCTGGCGGCTGCTTCCACCCCCTAATGGCTGTAGTCCTGCCATCTGTGGGGCATCAGCACGCCAGCCCCCCAACACCACCTCACCATTGCTGGAGTCAATGCGGTCCTCAAAGTTTGGTCTGTAGGCCTGGCGATCCCGGCGTCTCAGAAAATTGTGGCGCACACAACAGGCCATAACTACAAGGTCAATCGATTCGAGTTTCATATTAATGGCCGTGTGGAAAATGCGGAAACGGCTAGCCATAATGCCAAAGGCATTCTCCACCACTCGCCGTGCCCGGGAAAGCCTATAATTGAAAATGCGTTGTTCGGCATTTAGGTGCCTCTGGGGTATGGCTTCATCAAATTAGGATGTAGCGGAAAGGCCTCATCCGCCAGGAACACAAAGTTCATGTTGCCACAGGTGCGATTTGTGGGTGGTAAATTGAGACGTCCAGTTTTCAGTTTTTGACCAAACGCCGATTGGTCAAAACCCCCCCCATCAGACACCCTCCCATTTGTGCCCACTGCCATCAAAACAATACTAAAATAGCATTTATAATTATAAAAAAATGAGCCGCTGTTGTAGGGTTGGGTGATCCGAACATGTTTCCCATCTATGGCCCCACCACAGTTTGGGAATTGCCACTTCTGGCTGAAGTCGGCGGCAGTGGCCAGCCATTCTTCAGGGTTTTGCGGCAAACGCATGTAAGTTGGAGCTAGAGCCCGCAGTATAGCCTCACAGGTCTCCGGGATGAGTTGGCTAAGGAGGGGACGCGAGATAGCCGACGAGTACTCCAAGTCCTGCATGGTGCGACCTGTTGCGAGAAACCGCAGTGTGGCGGCCAACCTCTCCTCCGCAGGCACTGCTGGACGCATTACAGTATCCTGCCGTCTGATGAGCGGGCACACTGCTGCCAACAAGATCTGAAAGGTCTCATCTGTCATCCGGAGGAAATTTTGGAAGTCACGTGTCAGCGTCCCGGTGTTTACATGGTAGTGCCCGGCTTCCTTCATACATAGACTGTGAAATCCATGTGCATGTGTTGGAATGAATGTTCAGGTTTATATCATAAATTCTACTGGAAACTCATAAAATGAGATATTAGGATACTTAACAATCACAAGATAAAACACTCCCCACCCCCAGACAAAATAAGCCCAGAACACTCCATAGAGGTCAATGACACCTTCTTGTACTGATTTTATAACTATTAATGGGGCAAAATATAGACCACAAGACCAGACAGTAAGACTAGGATGTAATAACAGCTGATCTCCTGGTGTCAAGCAGCAGAGCTCCGGAGCAGTGTAGGGTTTATACCAGGACACAGAAGGAACATATGTGCCCTGGAGCCTGGTGAGTCCAAAGTCTGCCAGCTTTACCCAGTGGCATTCAGCGTCCATCAGAAGAATAATATCCCGATGAACCATTCCTCTGTTGTGCATGAAGTCTAGAGCGTTGGCGATCTGAGGAACACAACGCTTCATGCCCTTGTAACGGGCGGGAGGCAGAGGGCAGGATCATGTTCTGTGATTATAGTATAAATGAGGATCCTGTCCGTTATTGCAATTACCTTAATACACCACTGAACCCCATCCGGCCACTTGACATGACCGGCCTGCACCCGATGAGGAAGATGAGTGCAAAAAACTGTACAAACCAATGAATTATCAGATAAAACATATTAACAGGGTTACACTTGGCGGTAAATCCTTCCATTACATGTTCCATTAGACCAGAAACCATTGTGGAATTCTCCCTTGTCATTTGGAGGTCGTAAGAGGGGAGTTGTCACTACGGCGCCTCACAGCTAATCACATCTACTTTGTGGATCTCCACGGTTGAGATGTTACGAGCGCTCAACACTACTCAAAGTCCATCTGAGACAGCTGACAATGCTCCGTCCTGCACCGCTGTGTCTAATGTTCCCCATGAGAATACGGTCCCAGCCTGGTCCTCTTTTAAGACTGCCCCCCCCCCCCCCTTTACAGAGCCAGCCCGCATGCAGGGATTGGCTGCCACACACTGTAATACCACAGCCATGTTGGTTGTGGCATTTCAGTAATTGGCTGGCCTCAGAGCGCCATCAGGTCTATATCGGACCTAATGGTGATGTGCTCGTTCCTCCCTCCCGTGTGACATATCACTTTTTTTGCTTTAGCAGAGTATGGCGGCAGCTTCTGGGCGCCTGTACATTTGCTAAAAAAAAAATGGTATGCTCTCATTTCCGCAGACTCCCCGGGACCTTTCCAATTGGCTCCAGGTCCTGCCGGTAATAAACTGATGCTGACAGAATCGGCTGATCAGTGTCGGCACGGGAGTCTTAAATAGCTGTCAGATCAGCTGTGCCCGCCGCCGACACCTCAGCCAACGGGAGAGCGATCAGCTCCGAAAGTGAACCTCCATGTCACACATGTGACACAGGAGGAATAAGGATTCTTGGCTTTCCAGATCAATGTCTTTATATCTATCGGGGTGTTAATGGTGATGAGCGCTGTAATTGGTATGTTTGAGGCTGGAATGACAGCGCCCTCTTCAGGGCTGTGTATTGGGATTCTTCCATGCCCGGCAGGCATTGTTGGAGGGGCTCCAATGAACCCGGGGATGGGGATTATAGGATTTCAGATGGAATATTGGGTTGGGATCCCACCTTCACCAGCCTGTATGTGAGCGCCCCAAACATCACTATGCAGGAGGATTGAGGCGATTGATGGTCAGCCGGCCATTTAGTGATGGTTTCAGATAATGGCTTCTTTTGCATGGTATTGAAGGGTCTGTAGCCACATCTCTCAGGATCTGTGTTCCCTGACTGGTTACCATGATGGGTAGGTGCATCCGACCATTCCTGTAACTGGACCAATGTTTGTCACTAATGAAGGTGCTGACCTGATCTTGTCCTTCTCCTCTGGACACCATGATCTGTGGGTTGGTGGTTTGGACCCATGTGAAGTCTACTACACTCCTTTCTATGTGTGAGCTTTGGAAATGCATCAAGTATCTCACAAAACAAGTGTGCGCCTGTGGAGGGTCAACCGGTAATGACCATAGAAAACAACTAATGCACTCATCTTGTGCTGTTGTGCAGGTACTACACTGGAAAATGACTCTCCTCAAGGGCATCAAGCCACAGGGACCAGACCGGAGGAGGATGGCATGCAGTCAGGTTACAGGGAGTATCCACACTATTTGTAAGTGATGTCTGCAGGCAATAGACCAAAAGGTTACAATCTGCTACCGCACACCCCAGCTCTCCTGAGGGAGAGGGATCAATGGAGAAGGAGCCGAAAAACTGGAGCGCTACAGGGTTCAGGACCAGGATTAATAGGAGAATGTGGTGTTAACCAATTAAATGGGAACAAATAAAATAAGGTGCCCAATGCGTGTTTCAGAGACGAACTGTCCCTTTCCTCAGGTGCATTTCCAGGTATTGTCTTGTATTGGTGCATTCAAGCGCGGTCGCGCACACACACTAGGGGCTTGGAGTTATTGTGTTTGAGGTCAAACTCTGTGTGCCGTCCTGATAATCAGGGATTTGGTTCTTGTTTGAGTCCGGTCACACGGGATTTTTAATCAGCTGCTTTTCTCTACAGAGAAGAAAGATTAGAAAATTAAACTCCAGTTTTTTTCATGAGGACTTGTGATGGGTGTGACTCACCATTGCCGGATTCTCACGTCTCAGGCGATGCAGCATTTGTCACGGTTCCGGGCCTGAGGCTGTGGGACCCCGTGGTCAAACGAAAAGGGAATAAAAGGATTTGGATGTTTCTTGATTGTCATGACGCCACCTGTGGGAGTCTGGTGATGGCACCGGCACTGCTTGGGACTCCGGGAGATGTGCGGCAGCTAGATGGGATGCTTCCCACAGGATGAGCAGGAGTCCCCGGGGCCAGGAGCTGTACTGGATGGAATACAGCAGCTTGGTTGTTTGATGAGCAAGGTTAATAACAGTTCTGGTAGAAATGCACTGACACAATGCTCCTCTAATGGGTCTTTATGTACGTTCGGTGCAATACACGGTATACAGTCTTTAGGTAACGGACCAGGTGGTCCCAGTGGTGAATGGCATTAGTCCAGAGCTCCACGGTGTTCCTCCTTTATCTAACCGTCCTATTCTGGCTGCCTTAGTGCACCGGATCGGGGTACTGTGAGGACTTCTACCTAGTCACGTTAACTGAGATGAGTCCTGGATCCCAATGGTGGGTACCTCGCCGGTAAGACTGCTGATTTGGGCTGTAGTGAGGCGCTCCTAAAGAGCCACTCGTCACTCCGGTTTGCAGAACAGCGGTGAACGTCTGTTTGCCTCGGAACCGACATCCGGTGAGATTGGGCCCGGGTGTCTTTTTAACCCGTTGCATATTTGCTTTTGTTGCCCGATTTCCGGTATGGGTCACTGCTTGATGGTGCCCTGCCGGTTAAGTTACGGTTCCAGGGCTGCACGGCACTGTGCAGGTCCCTGTTCCTTCTCTCTTCCTCGACTCTCCTCCTTCTAACTTCCCCCACACACTACACCTACAGTCCTCCTACACCCCCCCCCCCCCCCCCCCCCCCCCCCCCCCCCCCACCCCCCCCCCCCCGGACCTGATTGGCCCTCTACCTTTAAGTGGTGCATGGAGCTCTGGGTTTAACCATTTCAGCACGGAGACGGAAGATATTACATCTTCTGTCAGGGATGCAATACCTTCCTGTGACGCACTCGCTGCGGGGCGTCACAGGCGAGTGCCATACGATTGTGTAAATAGTGATGAAGACCCTCCATCTCTACTGAAGACACTTGCTGATTGATTTCCTTAGATTTTCCTTTGAGCCCTTTTTTTTGAGATTTCAGGTTTATCATTAATGAAATTGGCCGCAGTGTAACATCCGTCACTGATCAGTGATGAGGATCTGTTAGATAAATGATGAATCTCTTTACATATTAGGTAATTTAATACGATCTAATGGTTGTTACTAATTTCCATTTTGTTGCAGTATTCATAGGAATTCTCAGTCTCAGGAACAGTTCAGTGACGGCTTCTCACTGCCCATAAAGGACAGAAATCCAGCAACGTTCTCCACCTAACATGACACATTGATGTGATAGCAGGACCATCCTTTCCCATGTTATATGAAGCGTTGCTTCTTCCCTCCTGTTTGTTCCTATGGACAGTCGGGAGTTTACATTTCACAATGGCAGACATGGGCTGTGACTGCAGAGAACCTGATCCACGTCCGGCTCAGGGAGTCTCTTAATGGTTTGTTCCAAGGATCTTGGGCTCAGGATCAATGACTTCATCTCTTCTTGCTCTTGTTCTCATTCCCATTGGGTCACCTTGCATTAGCCTGTGTCTCTTTACTCTGCTCTAACATATCAATGACTTTCATATACTTATATACAAAAATGGGGAAAGTGGCCCCAGGCATCACTTCACCTTTTCAATACGAGATTCCTCGGATCCTGCGGGGGTTTCCTCCGGTGATTTCTGGGAGCCACCAGGTCGTCCAGCTACAATGATCAACCAGGTAAGGAGAAAGCAATGCGGCTCTCCAGGGCCTTCATTATGTCAGACTGTTATTTCACAGTAACTCCTCAGGGAGAGGCTCATTAACCGGCCGCGCCGGGGCACACACCAGTCTGTAGTCCCATACACCGCACCGCTCCCTGATGTGCCACCGCTTAAAAATAAAGTTATTAAATGTGTTATTTGCTGTTTGTTATAATAATAAAATGCCTGACTATATCGGTGTGGCCCTTTATATGTACGGCCTTTCTTTTTTTTCTTTTAAAAATTAAAAGCTGGACATCATGAAGGACCTGGAGGGCCGCGTTGTTTCCTCCTTACCTGGATCTTAATTCATATCACCTTCTGGATGTGAATATTTCAAATCCATATTAAATTATATCAAATGTTTTCAAATAACAACAATACGCCGATTTCTCTTGTCACGTTTTGTATTTTCTTGTTTCTTCCACCGGTTTTCACAATCGTCTATTTCACATTCGGCGTCTTCTTCTCTTGGGTTCTTGATTTTATTCTTTACCCCATGGTTCACATGTGACCAGATCATTGCTCTTCTATGTGGTTCTGTGGTTGGGGATCTTCTCTGCTTCGCTTTAAAAATTAAGAAAATAATTAGATTTATTACATGCAGTGAAGTCTTACAACAGATGTAATTGTATGAACCTTTAACAAGAGTCTTGTTGTGTAAGGAATCCATGGTTAGTTAAGATATCGATAACCTGTCCCAGGGTCTCCCCATCACACATCTGATCTGCAATGTGATGTCAATAGAAGGAATATCCATCCATTATTGCTTAGCCTCAGTGAAGACCGTTCTTTCCTTCCACAGCCCAGGAATACACTTTACATGTGGAGCACAAGGGCTCATGATCACTGGACCACTGAGCTGGTGGAAGACCCATCATATAGGACGTAATTTCTTCCCAATGTAAGACGGTCCATAGCAAGATTATTGTAAGATTTCGGGTAATTCTCTTCACATCACAACCTCTCCCATTTGGTATATTCCTGTACAGGACATCAATGTCCAGACTGATTTGCAATGTTTCTTCCCCTAAATTTGAGGATCAAGTTTGCATAAAACATCCATAGTCTCCAATGTGAGGGGAGACTCCAAACACAAGGTCATAGGATCTTACCAAGATAAATACTGATACCCGGTGTAAAGCTCAGTCCCTATTACAGTAGGTCTCCTCTTTAGGGGGGGGGTCTCCCTTATGTATCTTGACAGTAGAAAGTGGCTGAGGATGTTGGGGAGATTGAATAGCCATTCCTGTTTATCAATCTAATGCACATTTTTTGCATTTAATATATTTGTTAGTGCCTCTTTGAAATTAGGAGTAGGGTCCATACATAACACTTCATAACTAGAAGGGTCCATCAGGATCTGAAGATGCCGACACCAACGTCCGTTTTATAATGAAATCCTTTATTCAAAAATCCATAGGTTAAAAGCCTCATTACGGACAGTCCCTCCAGACACATTTTAGATAAAATCCTTATTCATTGGCAAAAACAATACTGACATTTATACACTAAAATCTCAAGCACGTGTGTGTGTGTGTGGTGACTGTCTCAATCTGTTCAGTGTTTGTTTGTGTTTGTTTTTTTTTTTCCCACTCAGCTTTGCTTTTGGTATTTACGACCCGTCGTAAAGGTTCCAATTGGAGGAGGGGGAAGCCGAAGTCTATGCAAGTCCTGTGCAAGTGAACCATCTTGCTCTGGGAGAGGGTGCAAGCATCTTAAATTCATGAACGTATCAACTTTTCCTGACGCCTCCCCCTTTTTGATGACTCTATGGAGGAAGGACCTCTCGGTACTCCTCCAGGCGTGTCCCTGTGGGCTCTTCCCGCCAGGATAACCAATTGGCATTGCCATGCTCTCTGCCTTTTTTGGTGTTACACAGTAAAGTCATACTGCTGGATTGTGAGGCTCCAGCGTAGCAACCTTCCGTTGGTACCAGACAGGGAGTTCAGCCATCTCAGGGGGTTGTGGTCTGTCACGACAGTGAAGGGGCACATGTACAGGTAGGGCTGTAAGCATTGCAGGGCCCATAAAATGGCCAGACACTCCTTCTCTATGGTGGAATAGGCCACTTCCCTGAGTAGGAGCTTTCGGCTGAGGTACAACACTGGGTGCTCTTGGTTCTTCGAGTCGACCAGGCTGAGCACAGCGCAGAAGCCAAACTCACTGGCGTCAGTCTGTACTAAGAATGGCCGCTTGCCGTCAACTGCCCTTAACACAGGGGAGCTGCTCAGGGCAGACTTCAAAGCCTAGAAGGCCACCTCGCAGTCCTTGATCCAATCGACTGCATGGGGTAGGTTCCTCTTGGTGAGATCTGAGAGGCTTCGCAAGGCTACTAAAGTTTGGCACAAAGCGCCTATAGTACCCTGCGGTGCCCAAGAAGGACAACATCTGCTTCTTGGTCCTGAGGGTGGGCCAGGACACTATAGCGTCCACCTTCCTGGGCTCTGGTTTCAGCGTTCCCCACCTACCCGGTGCCCCAGGTAGTGGACCTTGTTCATGCCCATCTGGCACTTTCCCGGCTTGATGGTCAAGCCTGCCTGGTGGATGCACCTGCTGCAGATGCTAGAAGTGATCCTCCCAGGTGGAACTGAAGACTGCAATGTCATCCAGGTACGCCACCGTGTACCTCTCCAGTCCCTGGAGCAGGGGCGTTTTTCATGCCGAACAGGATGACCATTTATTCGTACGATCCAAAGTGGGCCTCAGGGCAATCTGCCAATATCCCCAACTCGGATCCATAATGGAGAGATGGCTTGCACCAGCTAACCGCTCCAGCAGCTCCTCAATGCGTGGCATTGGTTGTGCATCGGAGGCCGTGATGGCATTGGAGGCCCCTGTAGTCCAAACAGAATTGGGTGGTCTGGGCCTTCTTCAGCACCAGGACTAGAAGTGAGGCCCGCGCTCAATATAAAAGTCGTGTATATATAACTAAAGATATACATACAATTTTATAATATAATATGTAGAATACAGCACCTAGCTGGACAAAAGTATTTCTAAATTCCCTTTGTAACCATTAAAAACTAAACTGCATTCTGAAAAAGTACCACAAGATGGCGATAGACGTAATGCCTAGAATAAGCCCTGGATGCTGCTGTTATGGAAATGGGGCATCAAGAATCATTGCACCCTATATTTCCGCCACAGGAGGCAGCAAGGAGCAATTAGTGACATATGGAATGTAAAGAAGGAATGTTATAAAGTGAGAAACTGCAAACCAGTAGGCAGTAATCAAGATTAAAATATATAAAAGTGGTTGTGCAGACAAAGAAGTGCGGTATATATTAATGTATTTCTTTTGTATTTTTAAGGTGATATCAATAGTGAATGATAGAATGAAGGAGGAAAGCAACCCATAAATTTAGTGTGATATAAATCATTTTTACCCTCACTTTTCTATCAGTTATCTGGGTCATTCCTTCAGGTTTCAGGGTGTCAAGGTGAAGCATCCAATACTTCTCTTTCCTTTTTAGAGTTTCAAACCTATTGCTCACATCAGCCGGTACATGGTCAATCGGTGTCACTTTGATCATTGTTGGGTCTCTGTTGTGGCATGTGTCATAGTGGTGTGATCCCCCATGTAACCTGTATGCATTCTTTATATTGGATTTAGGTTTGTGTAACCTTTCGTGGAGCGGTCGAACTGTCCTCCCAATGTACTGAAGCTCACAGGGACATTCTAGGAGAGATGGTATAATCTGTAGTGCAATCAATGTTGTATTTTATTGGAAAGGAGTTCTTAGTTGATGTAGAACTGAAGGATGTCACTCTCTGTATGATCTTACAGCACAGGCCTCCATTTTTGCCACATTTAGATGTGTTTTTCTGTGTTTTATCCCCCTGTTTTGTGACAGTATTTCGTTTTTTTCATTGGCTCGGGGCTATTATGCTCTGGATATTGGAGCTCTTCTGAATGTGATTCTTGGTCTTTCAGGAATAATAGATTTTAATATGGGGTCACTTTTTAATATATGCCAATGTGTGTTCAGACTTTTTTTTTTTTTTTATTGCTTCATGGCTCTTGTTATATGTAGTTGTTGTACATGTGTTCTTTATCTGTTGCTTTCTTTAATTTAGGGACCAATAATGCATGTTGACTAATTTCTCCACTATTTTTCAGTGTGTTTAGGACCAGTTTTTTGGGATCTTTTCTATCAGAATCCTGGATTGGATCATAGAATCCTCAGGGTTAGAACAATCTTTTACACACCTGAATTGACCAGCTGGAATATTTTTAACCATTTGGTGTAATGACCACTATTGAAATCGATGTAAAGAGGCCGTCACACGTTAAGATCTAGCTAACGATGTCGTAAACTGTCAGATTTGCACATCGTCCGAACGACGTGTGAGATCGTTCATCACAACGCTACACCCACAGACATCGCTCAGACGATTCTCCGATGCAGCGATCCAGCGGTCGTATGAGCGATGCACTTATCATCTGTGCACATTGTTCAGCAAAGAGTCACACAGAAACCTCCTAAACGATGTTGTGGCAAATGTGGGCGTTTTCCAATGTTTAATTGGAGCACATAGGCGTGGTACATGGTTTCCAAGCTGCGCCCCTCACTACACCATTGGTGGTCAGTACTGCGTCCTCATTGGTCAGATGTCCTTTGAAACATGGCGGCCTCATCTCCAGAATGTCCTGTGATGTTGGTTGCAATGTATAAACACATGTGCTGTACCCCAAAAATAAATTTGGTGAAAAGGTAAACGCTATCCCCCTTGGTGCGGCGTGCAGAATACGATCACTTATGCGTTGCTCAATTCTTGTAGTTTTAAAGATCCGTTAATTAATCACCCTGTAGCGAGCTGTGTGTGCGGCATGAGTGGTTTTTTTTTCCAAACGCCTGTGAAACGCATGTGTTTGCTGTGTGCTGTTGCTGATGTTTGATGTAAAGTGTGGGAGAAAGCGCATGTGTTAAGCGGGATTGTGGGGAAAATGTATGACAACGCAAAGGAGGCAAAGCGCCTCTCAACATTCATTGTTCCAGGTGCCCTAATGTTTGTGTCCTCTGTACTGTGCTTTGCAACACTTGTGTTGGGACCACCATATATGTGGTCCAACATATGCGTGTGTGTATGTAATCCGGTTTCCGACAAAAACAATGTAGCAAATAACAAGTTCTCCGTCAAAAATCAGGGCCTTTTGGTTTATACGTTTTTGACACAAAACGCACATTAAGCTGCCTCACCAACGTCACGGTAGGCCCTGGTCGAGACAGTCCTAACTCTGTCCCTAGGTGCTACTATACAAAAATGTGACCACTGTCACAACGGCCTTTGGTGAGGTATGTGGGTCCTAATCCCACCCGTCTCTCACAGGACCCATAAGCCGGGCCCTTCAACACAAATTACAAAAATAGTGCCAACATGCACCAAGAAGCCAAATCCTCTGGCTCATGTCACAGACAAGAGGTAAGTCTGCAACACATAGCTTCCCTGAAATGGCCAAGGCCTGGCCCTCTTCAAAACATTAACTGAAATATCCCTAAATCTGGGTATTTAAAAACAAATTCACACCTCTTCACCAAAAAAATAAAGGGACACATGTCCTGCCTCCAACCCTGAGCTGCAGGACACAGTGAAACTGTGCAATGCCAAAGTCCCCATGGCACACTAATAATTAGGGGAGGTTGTGTTGCCAGCTCACAGCCCCTGGACCATTAAAGTACTGGCATTACCGGTCCCTCATCTCCTGTGCCTCCTGGCGGCTGCTTCCACCCCCTAATGGCTGTAGTCCTGCCATCTGTGGGGCATCAGCACGCCAGCCCCCCAACACCACCTCACCATTGCTGGAGTCAATGCGGTCCTCCAAGTTTGGTGGTGTGTAGGCCTGGCGATCCCAGCGTCTCAGAAAATTGTGGAGCACACAACAGGCCATAACTACAAGGTCAATCGATTCGAGTTTCATATTAATGGCCGTGTGGAAAATGCGGAAACGGCTAGCCATAATGCCAAAGGCATTCTCCACCACTCGCCGTGCCCGGGAAAGCCGATAATTGAAAATGCGTTGTTCGGCATTTAGGTGCCTCTGGGGGTATGGCTTCATCAAATTAGGATGTAGCGGAAAGGCCTCATCCGCCAGGAACACAAAGTTCATGTTTCCACAGGTGCAATTTGTGGGTGGTAAATTGAGACGTCCAGTTTTCAGTTTTTGACCAAACGACGATTGGTCAAAACCTCCCCCCCCCCCCCCCATCAGACACCCTCCCATTTGTGCCCACTGACACCGACACAAATTCATAATTCGCGTTCACCACTGCCATCAAAACAATACTAAAATAGCATTTATAATTATAAAAAAATGAGCCACTGTTGTGGGGTTGGGTGATCCTAACATGTTTCCTATCAATGGCCCCACCACAGTTTGGGAATTGCCACTTCTGGCTGAAGTCGGCGGCAGTGGCCAGCCATTCTTCAGGGTTTTGCGGCAAACGCATGCAAGTTGGAGCTAGAGCCCGCAGTATAGCCTCACAGGTCTCCGGGATGAGTTGGCTAAGGAGGGGACGCGAGATAGCCGACGAGTATACCAAGTCCTGCATGGTGCGACCTGTTGCGAGAAACCGCAGTGTGGTGGCCAACCTCTCCTCCGCAGGCACTGCTGGACGCATTACTGTATCCTGACGTCTGATGAGCGGGCACACTGCTGCCAACAAGATCTGAAAGGTCTCATCTGTCATCCGGAGGAAATTTTGGAAGTCACGTGTCAGCGTCCCGGTGTTTACATGGTAGTGCCCGGCTTCCTTCATACATAGACTGTGAAATCCATGTGCATGTGTTGGAATGAGTGTGCAGGGTCTATATCACAAATTCTACAGGAAACTCATAAAACGAGATATTAGGATACTTACAAATCACAAGATAAAACACTCCCCATCCCCAGACAAAATAAGCCCAGAACACTCCATAGAGGTCAATGACACCTTCTTGTACTGATTTTATGACTAATAATGGGGCAAAATATATAAGGACCCCAAAAGACCAGACATCAAGACTAGGATGTAATAACAGCTGATCTCCTGATGTCAAGCAGCAGAGCTCCGGAGCAGTGTAGGGTTTATACCAGGACACAGAAGGAACATATGTGCCCTGGAGCCTGGTGAGTCCAAAGTCTGCCAGCTTTATCCAGTGGCGTTCAGTGTCCATCAGAAGAATATTATTTGGCTTAATATCCCGATGAACCATTCCTCTATTGTGCATAAAGTCTAGAGCACTGGTGATCTGAAGAACACAACGCTTCATGTCCTTGTAACGGGTGGGAGGCAGAGGGCAGGATCATGTTCTGTGATTATAGTGTAAATGAGGATCCTGTCCGTTATTGCAATTACCTTAATACACCACTGAACCCCATCCTGAAACTTGACATGACAGGCCTGCACCCGATGAGGAAGATGAGTGCAAAAAACTGTACAAACCAATGAGTTATCAGATAAAACATATTAACAGGGTTACACTTGGCAGTAAATACTTCAATTACATGTTCCATTAGACCAGAAACCATTGTGGAATTCTCCCTTTTGTCATTTGGAGGTCGTAAGAGGAGAGTTGTCACTACGGCGCCTCACAGCTAATCTCCACATCTACTTTGTGGATCTCCACGGTTGAGATGATACGATGGCTCAACACTACGCTAAAAGTCCATCTCAGACAGCTTTTTAATATTAGTCAACCTTTGGATTGCCGGTCTCAATTTGTGGTATACCTCCTTGAATGCCCCTGTGGGCATCAATATGTAGGGAGGACTATACAGACCATGCAGGCTAGATTAAACAAACACCGGTCCATCATAAAAAACGGGTATATGCACAGATACACAACAGAGACCATTCTAGCCTGCGTCTAACTATAATAGACCAAATAGACGAAAAATCCAATAACAAATTTGATAGGTTATGTAGAAAAGAATCTTTTTGGATTTATAAATTAGGAACTCTGTCTCCAGAGGGGTTAAATCTGACTCTGGAAAAAACTTGTTAAAAATTTGTTAAAAACATATTTCTTCCCTGTTACAATAGAGATAATGAAATCATTTACACCAGTATAGGTGTCAAACTTGTCAAACTTTTTAAAAACATTTGTAAATAATTTGTCAAACTCGTCAAATTTGTCAAAAAAATTGCCAAAAATTTGTCCTCAAACCTTGGCTCAAACCTTGGCTCAAACCTTGGCTCAAACCTTGGCTCAAACCTTGGCTCAAACCTTTTCAAAGAAATTTGTCAAACTCGTCAGAGAAAACAAGAGAAAAGGGAAGGAAAAAGGAAAAAAGAAAAAAAAAAATCCTTTTTTTCCTTGGTATAATGTGGACAGTGAAACCAGATATATTAGTATAGGTGCCAAAAGATTAGGTACATGATCCCCTATGATTTCATTTTTATGGTTTTATTATGAGTGTTTTTTTTAGATATATAGTATTACATGCCGTTGTAATTTTTTATCAGGCTCTCGATTGTGATTCTTATGTTTTGGATTATTAAGTGTTTTTATATATAGATATAATGGGCAGCAGTGAAATAGTTACTAGTAACAAGCTTTTGTAATCTGTCACAACCATTATCCAATCTGGGGTGGGGGGTAGGTTTTATAAGCAAGAGGTAATCAGGGATCCCTCATCCACTTGAGAAAGACGCATCTGTGCGTCGAAACGCGTTGTGGCATACTGGACCCCTGCTGTTCGTGCAATAAATTATTGGTAATTTAATCACCAACCCGTGGTTTCTTTAGCGCTCCATACCTCTGACACCGCTTGTTTTCTATCTGCTCATCTGAGACAGCTGACAATGCTCCATCCTGCGCCGCTGTGTCTAATGTTCCCCATGAGAATACGGTCCCAGCCTGGTCATCTTTTAAGACTGCCCCCCCCCCCCCCCTTTACAGAGCCAGCCCACATGCAGGGATTGGCTGCCACACACTGTAATACCACAGCCATGTTGGTTGTGGCATTTCAGTAATTGGCTGGCTACAGAGCGCCATCAGGACTATATCGGACCTAATGGTGATGTGCTCGTTCCTCCCTCCCGTGTGACATATCACTTTTTTTGCTTTAGCAGAGTATAGCGGCAGCTTCTGGGCGCCTGTACATTTGCTAAAAAAAAAATGGTATGCTCTCATTTCCGCAGACTCCCCAGGACATTTCCAATTGGCTCCAGGTCCTGCCGGTAATAAACTGATGCTGACAGAATCGGCTGATCAGTGTCGGCACGGGAGTCTTAAATTGCTGTCACATCAGCTGTGCCCGCCGCCAACGGGAGGGCGATCAGCTCCGAAAGTGAACCTCCATGTCACACATGTGACACAGGAGGAATAAGGATTCTTGGCTTTCCAGATCAATGTCTTTATATCTATCGGGGTGTTAATGGTGATGAGCGCTGTAATTGGTATGTTTGAGGCTGGAATGACAGCGCCCTCTTCAGGGCTGTGTATTGGGATTCTGCCATGCCTGGCAGGAATTGTTGGAGGGGCTCCAATGAACCCGGGGACGGGGATTATAGAATTTCTATTGGAATATTGGGTTGGGATCCCACCTTCACCAGCCTGTATGTGTGAGCGCCCCAAACATCACACTGTGCAGGAGGATTGAGGCGATTGATGGCGTTCGATGGTCAGCCGGCCATTTAGTGATGGTGTCAGATAATGGCCGCTTTTGCATGGTATTGAAGGGTCTGTAGCCGCATCTCTCAGGATCGGTGTTCCCTGACTGAATACCATGATGGGTAGGTGCATCTGACCATTCCTGTAACTGGACCAATGTTTGGCACTAATGAAGGTGCTGACCTGATCTTGTCCTTCTCCTCTGGACACCATGATCTGTGGGTTGGTGGTTTGGACCCATGTGGAGTCTACTACTCTCCTTTCTGTGTGTGAGCTTTGGAAATGCATCAAGCCTCTCACAAAACAAGTGGGCGCCTGTGGAGAGTCAACCGGTAATGACCGTGGAAAACAACTAATGCACTCACCTTGTGCTGTTGTGCAGGTACTACACTGGAAAATGAATCTCCTCCGGGGCATCAAGCCACAGGGACCAGACCGGAGGAGTGTAGTATTCAGTCAGGTTACAGGGAGTATCCACACTGTCTCAGTGTGCAGGCAATAGACCAAAAGGTTACAATCTGCTACCGCACACCCCAGCTCTCCTGAGGGAGAGGGATCAAAGGAGAAGGAGCTGAAAAACTGGAGCGCTCCAGGGATCAGGACCAGGATTAATAGGAGGAGAATGTGGTGTTAACCGATTAAATGGGAGCAAATAAAATAAGGCGCCCAATGCGTGTTTCCGAGACTAACTGTCCCTTTCCTCAGGTGCATTTCCAGGTATTGTCTTGTATTGGTGCATTCAAGCACGATCCAGCAGGGCACACACACACTAGGGGCTTGGAGTTATTGTGTGTTTGAGGTCAAACTGTGTCGTCCGGATAATCAGGGATTTAGTTCTTGTTTGAGTCCGGTCACACGGGATTTTTAATCAGCTGCTTTTCTCTACAGAGAAGAAAGATTAGAAAATTAAACTCCAGTTTTTTTTCATGAGGACTTGTGATGAGTGTGACTCACCGTTGCCGGATTCTCACGTCTCAGGCGATGCAGCACTTGTCACGGTTCCGCGCCTGAGGCTGTGGGGCCCGGTGGTCAAAGGAAAAGGGAATAAAAGGATGGGGATGTTTCTTGATTGTCGTGACGCCACCTGTGGGAGTCCGGTGATGGCACCGGCGCTGCTTGGGACTGCGGGGGATGTGCGGCAGCTAGATGGGATGCTCCCCACAGGATAAGCAGGAGTCCCTGGGGCCAGGAGCTGTACTGGATGGAATACGGCAGCTTGGTAGTTTGATGAGCAAGGTAAATAACAGTTCTGGTAGAAATGCACTGACGCAATGCTCCTCTGTAATGAGTCCTTACTGTAAGTTCGGTGCAATACACGGTATACAGTCTTTAGGTAACAGACCAGGTAATCCCAGTGGTGAATGGCATTAGTCCAGAGCTCCACGGTGTTCTTTCTTTATCTAACCATCCTATTCTGGCTGCCTTAGTGCACCGGATCGGGGTACTGGGAGGACTTCTACCCAGTCACATTAACCAAGATGAGTCCTGGATCCCAATGGTGGGTACCTCGCCGGTAAGACTGCTGATTTGGGCTGTAGTGAGGTGCTCATAAAGAGCCACTCCGTCACTCCGGTTTGCAGAACAGCGGTGAACGTCTGTTTGCCTTGGAACCGGCATCCGGTGAGATTGGGCCCGGGTGTCTTTTTACCCATTGATCATTTGCTTTTGTTGCACGTTTTCCGGTATAAGTCACCGCTTGATGGTGCCCTGCCGGTTAAGTTACTGTTCCAGGGCTGCACGGCACTGTGCAGGTCCCTGTTCCTTCTCTCTACCTCGACTCTCCTCCTTCTCCTAACTTCCCCCACACACTACACCTACACTCCCCCCAGGACCTGATTGGCCCTCTACCTCCAAGTGGTGCATGGAGCTCTGGGTTTAACCATTTCAGCACTGAGACGGAAGAGATTACATCTTCTGTCAGGGATGCAATACCTTCCTGTGACGCACTCGCTGCGGGGCGCCACAGGCGAGTGCCATACGATCGTGTGAATAGTGATGAAGACCCTCCATCTCTACTGAAGACACTTGCTGATTTGATTTCCTTAGATTTTCCTTTGAGCCTTTTTTTTTTTTTTTTTTTTGAGATTTCAGGTTTATCATTAATGAAATTGTCCGCAGTGTAACATCCGTCACTGATCAGTGATGAGGATCTGTTAGATAAATGATGAATCTCTTTACATATTAGGTAATTTAATACGATCTAATGGTTGTTACTAATTTCCATTTTGTTGCAGTATTCATAGGAATTCTCAGTCTCATGAACAGTTCAGTGACGGCTTCTCACTGCCCATAAAGGACAGAAATCCAGCAACGTTCTCCTCCTAACATGACACATTGATGTGATACCAGGACCGTCCTTTCCCATGTTATAGAGTTGGTTCTTCCCTCCTGTTTGTTCCTATGGACAGGAGTTTACATTTCACAATGGCAGACATGGGCTGTGACTGCAGAGATCCCGATCCACCTCCCGGCTCGGAGTCTCTTAATGGTTTTTTCCAAGGATCTTGGGCTCAGGATCAATGACTTCATCTCTTCTTGCTCTTGTTCTCATTCCCATTGGGTCATCTTGCATTAGTCTGTGTCTCTTTACTCTGCTCTAACATATCAAAATGAATTTCATATACTTATATACAAAAATGGGGAAAGTGGCCCCAGGCATCACCTCGCCTTTTCAATACGAGAATCCTCGGATCCTGCGGGGGTTTCCTCCGATGATTTCTGGGAGCCACCAGGTCGTCCAGCTACAATGATCAACCAGGTAAGGAGAAAGCAATGCGGCTCTCCAGGGCCTTCATTATGTCAGACTGTTATTTCACAGTAACTCCTCAGGGGGAGGCTCATTAACCGGCCGCGCCGGGGCACAACCCAGTCTGTAGTCCCATACACCGCACCGCTCCCTGATGTGGCACCGCTTAAAAATAGTTATTAATGTGTTATTTGCTGTCTGTTATAATAATAAAATGCCTGACTATCGGTGTGGCCCTTTATATGTACGGCCTTTCTTTTTTTATTTTAAAAATTAAAAGCTAAACATCATGAAGGACCTGGAGGGCCGCGGTGTTTCCTCCTTACCTGGGTCTTAATTCATATCACCTTCTGGATGTGGATATCAATTTTCAAATCCATATTAAATTATATCAAATGTTTTCAAATAACAACAATACGCCGATTTCTTGTTTCCACCGGTCTCACAATCGTCTATTTCACATTCAGCGTCTTCTTCTCTTGGGTTCTTTATTTTATTCTTTACCCCGTGGTTCACATGTGACCAGATCATTGCTCTTCTATGTGGTTCTGTGGTTGGGATCTTCTCTGCTTCACTTTAAAAATTAAGAGAATAATTTGCTTTATTGCATGCAGTGAAGTCTTAAAACAGATGCAATTGTATGAACCTTTAACAAGATTCTTGTGTAAGGAATCCATGGTTAGTTAAGATATCGATAACCTGTCCCAGGGTCTCCCCATCATACATCTGATCTGCAATGTGATGTCAATAGAAGGAATATCCATCCATTATTGCTTAGCTTCAGTGAAGACCGTTCTTTCCTTCCACCAGCCCAGGAATACACTTTACATGTGGAGCACATGGGCTCATGATCACTGGACCACTGAGCTGGTGGAAGACCCATCATATAGGGCGTAGATGGGTGATCCATATGATCATCCATAGCAAGATTACTGTAAGGTTTCGGGTAATTCTCTTCACATCACAACCTCTCCCATTTGGTATATTCCTACACAGGGCATCAATGTCCAGACTGATTTGCAATGTTTCTTCCCCTGAATTGAGGATGAAGTTTGCATAAAACATCCATAGTCTCCAATGTGAGGGTGGACTCCAAACACAAGGTCATAGGATCTTACCAAGATAAATACTGATACCCGGTGTAAAGCTCAGTCCCTGTTACGGCAGGTCTCCTCTGTAGGGGGGGTCTCCCTTATGTATCTTGAAGACTGTAGGAAGTGGCTGAGGACATTTAGGGAGCATGAATTCCTTTTCATCAATCTAATGCACATATTTCACATGTAATAGATTTGTTAGCTCCTCTTTGAAGTTAGGAGTAGGGTCCATACATAACACTTCATGACTAGAAGGGTCCAACAGGATCTGAAGATGCCGGCACCAACGTCCTTTATAAAAAAATCCTTTATTCAAAAATCCACCTCTTTAGACACAATCCCTCCAGACGCGTTTTGAATAAAATCCTTATTCATTGGCAAAACCAATACTGACATCTATACACTAATAATCTTAAGCACATGTGTGTGTGGTGACTGTTTCCATCTGTTCAGTGAATTTTTTTTTTTTTTTTTTGCTCAGACAATCCTACCTCAAGGAACAAAATCAAAGTATCTGCAAATCGATTTCTTTATATTTATGTTGCCTCCTATCCAGTATAATATGACCGCCTTTATCAGACATTTCAGTTCTGATGCTTTTATCTATTGTACAGAGAGCACAGCCGGTGTCTGATCTCGTTACATTACTCTTCCATCTATCCCTCTTCTTCTGGATTTGAGACATTGTAGTTTTCTTTTCTCAGATGTCACAAAGACTGTCAGGTCCTGCGGCTCTCTGGCGCCCCCTTAGCCTGCTGGCCAAATCTTGTGTTGCCAGATGATAAGAAAGGAGCCCAGCTGCTCCTATGTTGTATACTGCGACATGTGATGTGACAGGATGTGTGTATACCACCAGTTCCTGCTAGGAACGTATATATACCTCAATCCAGTCACTTTCAGGCCCACAATATCACATAAATACAAAACGTTATGCTGCCACCACCGATCTCTTTAAGGTGGATCGGTCACCTGCTCTGGTAACGTATAAAAGAGAGGTTTGCGTGTCAGATCATCATAGGTCATGAAGAACAAAACTAGTAAATTATAATTTACTCCCAAAGATGGCAGTGCTTATGTAATATCTTGTATATTTTATTATAAGGGACAATTTTATGTGTGCATAAACAGTTATAAAAATAAAAGGAATAAAATGTGAGATTGCCAGACCTAGCCACGCGATGACAAACTTGGATCTGTTGGGGGTGTGGGGGTTGGGGTTAAGCTTCCCAGAAAGGTAGGATTCCTCCACACATCTATAGTCTTGCTGTGTCTGTGCCCCAGGGTGTAGATTCTTGGACAAAGTGCTTTGGTGTCCGCCCTGCTGCTCCGAGACCAAAGAAACGGACACGGGAATGTCTGGTACAGCTACAGCCTTTATTTCCGACGCGTTTCGGAGCCTACTCCCGAGCTCCTTCCTCAGGGAACATCACTATTACACTGAACAGTTACACTTTTATAAGAAAAAAGGCGCCAAAACCATGATGGAAATTACATCAGCAAGAAGGGTGCCCCAGGGTGGAAACTCCTCAAATGGCTGCTCTAGTTTTAATAAAGGCAGGGCACTTCAGCCCCCACCTCGTAGGTTACCCCCTCCCTGGTGGGATGCTCCACTTAGACCCTCCTCTTTTACCATGCTTCATAAACCTTCATTTTCCATATCTGGGTATGGGGTGGGCCCACATCCTGAATACACACCTCAGATTTACTTTCATTTAATTCTGAAAATATTGATACCAAATATGACCTATTTATGAGGTTCAGAAAGCCAGAACTCATTTCCCAGGTTCCTAAGTGTTATAGATATACAAGATATGTCATTGAATGCGCAAAAATGTGAATCTAAATATGAATGGGTCTTCTTAAATTCGACATTGAAAAACTGTTTACACAATTCCTGGAGAGAAAAGGGAAGATGCACTCAGCTTTGCTTTGGTATTTACGACTCGTCGTAAAGGTTCCAATTGGAGGAGGGTGAAGCCGAAGTCTATGCAAGTCCTGTGCAAGTGAACCATCTTGTTGTGGGGGAGGGTGCAAGCATCTTTAAATCATGAACATATCAACTTTCCTGACAGATCTGAATACAAACATGAGGATAAGGGAGACCAGCACAAGTACGCTAACTCTAAAGAATCGGGACGTACAGGAGGGGAGGGGACCCTGTCCACAAGGGCTCAGTCTACGAGGGGCAGGTGGGGATACAGGAGGATGGGGGAATGTCAGTCATGGGGTGGTCACCTGGGTTTCATGGCAGGTTGTAGGCTTGACAGAATAGGTGAGTCTTCAGGTGACACTTGACGGTTCTCAGGGTCAGAGAATGTCTGACGTGTTGGGGCAGGGAGTTCCAGAGTACGACAGGTGCCCAGGAGAAGTCCAGAATGCGGTTGTGCGAAGAGATGAGGGAGCAGAGGAGGAGTTCTTGGGAGGATCAAATGTTGCATGAGGGTAGGTATCGGGGGACCAGGTCGGAGATGTATGGTGGGGACAGGTTGTGTATGGCTTTGTATGCCATGGTGTTTTGAACTGGGATCTCTTGAAGGCGGGGAGCCAGTGAAGGGCTTGGCAGAGGGGGGAGACAGGGGTAGCAGGAGCACAGATGGATTAGTCGGGCAGAGGAGTTGATGATAGATTGGAGAGGTGTAACGGAGTTAGCCGTGAGAAGGAGGTTGCAGTAGTCAAGGCGGAAGATAAGAGCATGAATAAGTGTTTAAGCTGCGTCGTGGCTAAGGAAGGAGCAGATCCATGAGATTTCTAAGCTGGAGCCAGGGGGATGTGGTGAGGGCCTCGATGTGGGGCTTGAAGGATAGGGAGGAGTCAAGGATTACCCCGAGGCACTTGGCTTGGAGGGACTGGGGAGAGAGTAGTCATTGATGCAGATGGATACATGTAGAGGGGGGGGGGGGGTGAAGACTATGAATTCAGTTTTGTCCATGTTGAGTTTAAGGAAGCAAGCAGAGAAAAAGGAATTGATGGCGGAAAGGCATTGTGGGATTTTGGAGAGTAGGGAGGTGTCGGGGCTGGACAGGTCAGGTAGATTTGGGTGTCGTCGGCGTAGAGGTGGTATTGAAAGCTGTGGAACTCTGAGTTGCCCTAGGCCGAGAGTGTATATGGAGAAAAGTAGCAGTCCCAGGACTGAACCCTGGGGGACTCCGACAGAGGGGGTAGGGCGAGGAGGAGGTGTGGAAGTGGGAGACGCTGAAGGTCCGCACCACTAGGTATGAGGAGATCCAAGCGGGCAAGGTGGGTGATGCCGAGTTTCCAGGATCCGGAGAAGGGAGTGGTCAACCGTGTCAAAAGCGGCAGACAGGTCGAGGAGGAGGATGGAGTAGTGGCGTTTGTTCTTGGCGGTCAGTAGGTCGTTGGTGATTTTGGTCAGGGCTATTTCGGTGGATTGTAGGCGGTCGAAGTGGGAGCAGGAGAGGTGAGGGGGGGGGTACGTGGCTAATAGAGGAGGAGGGCAGTGTAGGTGAGAGGGGGAGTTGTGGGGACAGTGGGCCGAAGCTGTTTCTGATTTTTGTCTATCTTCTTTGAAGGTCGAAAAGTCTTCAGCGGAGGGGAGGGCGAAGTAAGGAGTTGACAGTTTTGAAGAGCTGTGTGGGGTTGTGGGACAGAGGTTATTGGGCATGAGAAGGCTTGCTTGGCAGTAGCCAGTGCTGTCTTGAAGTCAGTGAGGGATTATTTGAACAAACCAAAGTGTTCAGAGGTGCAGGACTTTTTCCATCTCCTCTCGGAGACCCTGGATGCCAGTCTTAGGTTTTTGGTGAGGGTGATGTGCCAGGGTTGCCTTTTTAGTGTGTCGTTATTGTTGTGTTGGCAGTGTCGGTCATCAGAAGAGGGTGTGTTGGTGAGAGGGTGGAGGAATATGCCTACATCTCGATCCGATTCTTATTCCCTTACACTTCACTTTGTTTCTGATAAATTTGGCTTATCTCAGGTTACCTGTAAACTGAGATTTCCTTGGTCCAAGTAAGTTCATCAAATGAAGTGGTGGTAACCTAAGATCGTTCTGAAATAAAGGGATATCGTTCACATTGAGGTTTTTCTTTTCCATAAATTAATCACCTGATGTTAAGCTTTACTTTCCAAGGTTGCTTCCCCTCTGTCCCTCAGGATATACTTCAGCCGGTTCAGCCTTAATTTCCTCATCTCTGCTGCATTTCATCCATTTTCTGCCCAGAAGGGCGGCTGCCATGGCTTCTGTCTTGTAGCAGGTATTGGTCAAGTGTTTTGTCTTGGAGATGTAGCGGGTAGAAGCCTATGACTGGTCCTCTCTTGTAGCAGATGTTGCCAGTCATTGGGGTCCTGTTGTGCCTATGAAAGTGAATACAGGGTGGGCCATTTATATGGGTACACCTAAGTAAAATGGGAATGGTTGATATCCACTTCCTGTTTGTGGCACATTAGTATATGGATATGGAGTTATTGAACAAATATTCATAATTATTAGAAATTGAAGTTACACTAGAAACTACAAGCCGAAAAGTGAAATTCCCAACTCCGTAGAGGCTTCAGTCTGACTTTTTCACTATTGATTTGACATAAATATAACCTAGAAAAGCAGGAACTATTCCCTTTAAATTAAAGGAAGAAGGTTGCTGCACAGAACCCAATGCTTTAACCTTTAGTAAAACACTTAAGTATTACATCAATTTGTACAAATATCACCTTGGTGGAAGAGAATAAGACCGTGGCTAACCACAGAGGACATGACAACCACTAAATAGGAGTCACTTTGTTAGTTCATTCAGATTAATTCTACAGACAGCCCCATAATGGGGCATAGTGAAATACCCACATAATAACCCTAATCTGCTGAGTAACATAACCAGCCTTCAAATATCTGCTAAGTGACCCAAGTCACCTCTAATTACCTTGAGACATGGTGGTGCAATGAAAATCTAGTGACAGTGACCCCTTCACGTGTTTCACTGCCAGAGACAGCTTCGTCAGGAGGCATGGCATCTTAGCTAAAAAGGGTCCTCTATATAGTGCCCAATTGATCACCCACAGCTGGCATAATATGGCGCCCCTGCCGCATGTTGCGTTGCTGGACACCACCATGCCGCGCACCAGAAGTGACGATGCGGAGGAACAACGTCATTCACCCCAGCAACGCTCACCGACATGGCAGGCTTCTGCGGCTCGGCACAGGCGCGCACCAGTTGCTAGGTGCTGTGTAAACATTACATCAATTGTCGCAAATGGCGATTACAATAAGGGTACTGTCACACGTCGCAACATTCCATGCAATTTCACTGGCAATTTGCTGGTTGCAGTGAAATCATGGACACATTGTTCTATTTTGTTGCAGTGTATAAAATGTGTCCATGATTTCACTGCAACCAGCAAATTGCCAGTGATATTGCATGCAATGTTGCGACGTGGAATGGTACCCTAAGGGGCAAGAAACAGTACCAAATGTTCACAACATAAAGGGTCCCAAAGGATATTGAAAATCGCATGTTTTAAAGGTGATGTAATATACTATAATGAAATGCACATTACTAAGCATGTTGCCCCCAAAAGTTTCAAATACAATTAAGCTTTAGCACATGCCATCACAAACTTGTACAAAGAGGTATATAATTAAAGGGCAGAACCTGTCCTAATTCCACACTTTATCAACAACTATATCTCCATTTAACCGATCATCAAATGGCAAATTAGATCTAATCTTCTATTGGCTCAATACACATTATTAAACTGCCACTAGTCGTCCTTTTATATCTTTATACATGTGGAATTTGCCCCTACATTCTCATATAGGGATTTATACAGTAAGCAGACAAACTGCCTTAACTATACAATTTATCTACAACTTTCTCTATGGCAATTGGTACCAAAATCACAAATGATGAGTCGTGTATCCACAGCATCCAATCTTCCATATTTCAGCAGTCTCCAAAATGGCAATAGGAGACCAGACCCCATATTTTAATTCATCCCAAGTGGTTGTCTTCCTCCATAAACGAGCTTATAGTAGGTACTCAAGGCGATTGGAACAACTTGAAAATGCTGGCATTATAAGGGACATATCAGAAGTATTGGAAACAATGTGAACCCACAAAACCACTAAACAAAACAACCAGGTTAACTCATAAAGATTTAAAACGAACTGCCTCATTCCTATCAAAGGGTGAAACAGTATTGAGTAAGGTAATCCACCGTGTCTCCTTTTGCAGGAGACGTCTTTACATATCCCCACCCCTAACACCCAGGTATACCCGGTCAATACCCCTAAACATCAAACCCTTTGGGTTACAATCATGGAAGTGTAAAGACCCCGTCACACCTGGTGACAGGGCTGGGGATGTCGGCGGCGACAGGTGGGTGTGCGCTCTTTTTTTTTTTTTTTTGGCACCCCTCTGTCTCCCCATTTACACGGATCGACATCTCCAGCCCCGCACCAGCGGCATCGCCTCCGGCATGTCTGGAAACCCCAGCGGCGATGCAGGACAATGGGAGCCTATGGCTCCCATCGCCTTACAGGTCGCCGGTGGCTGGTTACATGGGTGATTTGTGCACATCGCCCCAGATCGGTTGCCTGGTTTCAGAGCACTGCTCTGAAACCAGGCAACCTCCCAGTGGCGCAGACATCGCCCCTTTACATGAGGAGACGTAAGGGTGATGGCGCCGCCGATAGGTGACGTAGGGGCGTGGCCTATGTAATCGGCGGCGATGTCTCCCTGTGTGACGGGCCCTAAAGTGTTTTGGAATAGTTTTAATCTTCTCCAGATCCTTAATGCCTGCTGCATTCCTGATGTCCCTAATATGTTCCTGGACACACACCCTCAGACTGTCGTCATCCCCACATAGATCAAGCCGCATGGGCATGTAGCACGGCAGCAATTATTTACCACGCAACATGTGATGTGATGTACATTATTATGTTTTTTATTTTTCCCCCGAGTTCCCAAAGTTCAAAGCTCTTTGGAATAAATCTACAAGTGGAGCAATCGCCACATGAAAAACTCCCTCAAGGTGGCCACGACTGCCAAAAATATATTTTGTCCATGGGTGTACATAGTGGCTTGCTGTCAATGTCTGAGGTTGCAGGACCGTCTCCATGTTATTGCTGGAGATTCAGTCGGGGAGCGTGATAAATCTCCATCTAACAAAAGGACAGGCCACCGTCTGAAGAGACTCTTGATCTTTCCATTGTGAATTAAACATTGTGATAAATCTCACCACACTAGAATCAGATTTCTGTGCACTCCTAGATTGATGGGACAACAATAGATGATGTATCTTTCTCAAAAGCACACATTCAATGGATACCATCTCCTCCTGAATCTCTTCCAAGATTTGCGCTTGTCTTAAGGAAGGTTCCATCATCCGAGTAAATACGGCGTGCCCTTAAGAATTGACCATAGGGGTGTGTTTTTTTTTTTTTTGTTTTTTTTTAGGGGTGTAGGATGAGCCAAGGAAAAATAAAGGTGCAAGCTTGTAAAAGTACTTTTATGAAAAATAAGTGTGTAATTTGCCATCAGGTGATTTCATAATTGCCAAATCAAGGAAGTCCATTCCCACCGAGCTAGATTTCCACAAGTTTAATATTAAGCTCGTTGTGGTTGAGATGCCCTATGAACTCCTCCAGCTGCGATGTGGAACGTTGCCAAATAAGTAATATCGTCAATAAAACTTATCCGAAATACAACTTTCTCATGACTGGGGGTTTCAAGGACATAAAGGACCAATCATACAGAAAACCAATAAACTAATAACTGAAAACAATGGCGTTTAATACAGGGGATTAGTTTTGGGAAACTAAACCTGAACCTGTGATCATTAAAATCTAATTACATAATTGTCTTATGTTGTCCGTCATCCACTTTCGTCCGGACATCCTCGAATCCCAGAATTAACCACGCTGACCGGAAGAACGCCGCCATATTAGAACACCCAAGTAATGGATGTTCCAATATAGCACCTGCTGGTGGTATCTGCCCCTTGCGCAGTACCACCAGTGGGTCATTGCCGCTGGGACTCCCCTGCTGCTGGGACTCCAAACCGCCCACCCCCCCCACCCACAATTCGGGACTCCCTGCTGTCGCAAGCACCTCCCGCCGCCACAAGGACCCCCTGGGATCCCAGCCGCCTCTGATCCCAGCCTCCACTGGGATCCAGGTGGATCTGGCCCACCAAGGCACCCTCCCCGCTGGGTAGCCCTATCAAACTGATTTACTGAGCCTGCATGGCTTATGGTCAGACAATGCATTATCCGAACGCAAGCTACATGAGGAACAATGTCCATTGGCCACAGCAAGGAGACTGTCACAAAATGCAGAAGCACACCATCTACCGCGACAAGCTGAAACACAAAGTGCGACTACATCACCAACAATTCCGCATCCGCCTGCAAACAAGCCACATAGAAAGAGACATGAACTTCAACTACAAGGAAAAAATGTAACCCACGATGGAAACACAATACGTGAACACAGCTGCCATACCATGAAACATTTGTCAAAGTTGCCAATCTTCGACTTTTGGAGCTGAGATGCCTTCAGTTGGAAAATGTATGCAGTGCTGTCAGAAGGGGAAAGTCCATCTACCCATACTCCAGTATCCAGAAGAATTCAAAAAGTTTGACAGGAGAAAGTGAATTGGACAATATTTGTAGTATAAACAGCTCTTTTGCCTCCATGGGAGCAAGTATTTCACCACCACCACCTGGATATGGCCCATACTATTTTCACATACATGGACAGATCTATCATCCAACAGAGTAAGACCAACCAAAATTTGCTCAACTTCATATACTGGATACCGCCGACGCAAATTAACTCGCTCCAAAATGAAAGCAAATGTGAAATGTCATCCTACATTGAACATAATCTCTGAGCAACTGCAAGCTATCAATTTGCTGCTGCTGCTTATCAAATGCTATGAGACGTTTAACAACATGAACTGATCAAAACTCGTGGAACTGTCATGGCAATCATCACAATGGCTACTAAGCAAGATAGGACTCAAGATCCAAAGCGATACAACAACCCAACAGTGAATGAAGTGGCAATTGTCTTTCAGAATGATGGTGAGCCTCCATTCAATAGACGTATTAATCCCTTTAAATCCTGATCCACGCAACCCTTTGGCTCCAAAAACACAACAAATCCACATTCTCCATAGCAATTTGGATGCTCTGCTGTATCCTATATTTTTCCCTTGAGACCAAGGCTGGCATGACTGTCTAAAACAGGGAAATAGTGCCCGAAGAATAACCCAACTTCAGTACTATAGCTTTGTATTATCGATCAGGAAGGGATTTAATCCACTATTCAATGGTGGCAAACTCTCGCATAGCAATATTTGGTCAATGTGTATGTCAAAATAGAGGCAAACTGTCTACATTACATCAGAATGCACCAGAAAGATTTAAAAGTGGACGAATACTTCCTCCAAGAACATTTACTAAAATCTATTGAAAAGGGCCTCCTAATTGGAAAGACAGTAATTTTGCCATCTTTTTGAAGGCCGTGCAAGAAACATGCAACAGCGCTACCAGGATGCTATGTATAATAAAGTATGACAAACCAGACCTGTTTGTCACCATGACATGTAATCCCAAGTGGACTGAAGTAACAAAATTTGGAACTGTGGCAACGTGTGGAGCATAGGCCAGACTTGGTGGCATGTGTTTGTAAAATTTAAACTTGATTCCCTATTAGCAGACATCTACAATGGATTATTTGGAGAGGTCACTGCAGCTGTCCATATTGAGTTTCAAAAGCTAGGTCTGCCACACGCACATTTTAATAATCCTGGAAGAACTGAAGAGGACATGGACAACATGGTATGGGCAGAAATTCCTGATGAAACAAAATACCCTCCACTCCACAACATTGTTATTAACCTGAATCATGGTCCCTGTGGATAAGCCAATCGTAACTCTCTCCCTGTATGGATAATAGAAGTGTACCAAAGGTTTCCCAAAAAAATAAAGAATATACTGCCAAAAGGATGGTTATCAAAGTTACCGGAAAAACATTGGGAGAACATACGACCATCATTCTGACAATTGGGTTGTTCCATATTACCCATATTTGCTCAAAATACAACTGCCATATAAATGTGGAAATTTGCATCTATCCAAAGTGTTAAATATTTGCTTAAATACGTATACAAAGGACATGACAAAGCTAATCTTGAAATAGCCCAAAAAGACATCAAACATGAAGAAACAAAACAATTTGTCGATTTGAGATGCCAGTGCACCAGAAGCTGCATGGAGAATTTGCTTATCCAATCTCATGCCCTCATTCGCCTAGCGGTAAATCTGCCTCTCAGCCACTATATTTTCAGGTGATCCCATTGACAACATTAACAAAAGCTGCATAACCACTCCACACTAATGGCGTACGTCAATCTTAAGATCGACCTAAATGCACATCAATATTACTTCCGAGAAATTCCTGACCACTGTTTGGAAACAAGGCACATGGGAACCCAGGAAACGAAAAACCATAAAAGTAATTGGCAGAATGTATAGTTAGTGTGAAAGACTAAGATATTATTTACATTGCATGTAAAAGGCACAACAAGTTTCGACAGCATTAAATCTGTAAATGGTGTTACACTTTAAACATTTAATCCTAGTGCTAAAGCAGCATCTTTAATAGATGACACGGTCTGGAAAAATATAATGGATGCCGTTATTCCAAACATGCCTACACAACTTCAGGAGATGTTTGCTTACATCTGTGTTTTCGGCCCACCTACTAATCCCCTAGAGTTGTGGAATGAGTTTAAGGAACTTTTTTTTTTTTTTTCGTTCCATCGTGTGGGAGGCTTCCATCACAGTAGGGTTGTTTGTGTTTAAGGCCATTCTTGGGGTCTGCCGTATGGTCCTAAAGTCTATTAAACCAGTTGTTGATTTGTTTTACTCTGCCTCTGATGCTGCTTTTCACTTTGGACATTTCTGGCATGGCATAGAGAATGTGGTTAAGGTCTCTTACCACTAGTTGTGCTCCTTCTGGCTTGTGTTCATACACATTATTATGGAAGCGTTAGAACGTCTTGATCTCTGGTCTGTTGATGGCATCTTCATATTTTGGGGGCAAAATTTGAGAATTTTCTCAAACAATTTCATTTTAAAAATGACCTGGGGCTTTGCCTTAATTTTCAGTCAGGTACAACTAGACCACTGGAGGCTGGAATCCTCAGTGTGGGGGACCCAAGCTTTGTGCCACCCCACTGCCATTTGCAGCCTCCAGCCTACCCAGAAAATGGTGCATTCATAGAAGTGCCACATTCTGGTCCATGCCTGACTATTCCTAGTGCTGGTGGCAAATTGGGTAATAAAGGGGTTATTGCCAGCTATGTACTGCCACTTTGTATTAAACCCAAGGTCCCTAAATGCATTTTAAACTAAAATATACTAACATAATACTTTTTTTTTTTTTTTTTTTGTAAATGGTGCAAAGCTTCAAAGCAAAATGAGTCAAGTTGCCAATCCAAATTCTTAACTCCATAGTCAAATAATTTCTCCTGGTAGGATGATCTCTTTAGCCACAAACATAATTCTTGTGGTGACATCTGAATATTTCAGTTCTGGCTTCATTTTTGTTGGAATGATTGACTGTCAAGACTCCAACCACTGGTTCTCCCAGCCACGCAATGATTAAGACCACACCATGGTATATCTTTGATTTCTTTATTGATGGCATCAACGTAACACCACTCAAATTTGCTTAAAAGGTTGTTGGATAGTTATATGGCTGCAGCTCAAAAACCAGGCATTAACCACCTGACAACCTGAGTGCAGAGAGCCCGACGCCTCGGTCGTCCTTGGCAGGTTGACTTTCACCAACTCTTGCGTCCACCGGCCAGAGTTGTGAGGGCTAGCGCCCGAGCTGCGCAAGCACGCACGCACACACACACACGTATCTTATAGCCTGCTCCACCCCGTCCTGAATGTCCGACCAGAATATGTCCAGGCCTATGTCATTGAGGCTGAACCCATCCGCCAGCAGTAACCAGTTGATGTCTGCTTCCAAAATATCATGACAAACTACCTCCCTTCTGGCCGATACAAATCTGGCTATGCGCGTGTTGACGTACCTCCTCGACTTCCCAACTGCCACCACATCCATTACTCCTGGCCCTGGGTAGCATGTTCTCCCAGTCCCCCGAGCCTCTCCAGGTCTACTTGCATTATGGCGAGGAGCTCTTGAATCCTAACTAAGTCATTACCCCCTGCGTGGAAGACTAGTATTATGGGGCCTGCAGCTACCCGAGATATGGCCACTGCCTCAGGCAGGACCTGTGCCCACGGCAGCCCCCGAATGCCTCTCCAATGCACGGCTAGATCCCGGAATCTAAGGTCTCCACCTCCCGGGCTTCCGCTCGCCTTGCTGCCAAATATACCTGAGTGGCCCAAGATCCACACGCTGGGTCTGGGTGAATCTAAAAGAGGTTATTAGCCATGTAATGACACACATCCCCCGTATCACGGCTAGTCCCATTCCCCTGAATTCATTGTAGAAGTGGAGATGAGGTCTACAATGGCGGCTCAGGCAGTAGATGAGGGGAGATGATGGTCTCCTGGCTGAATCTTACAACCACTGGGGCAAATCAGATGAGACAATCTGAATCTACCAGGGATGAAAAGTCACTTTCTCATTTCTGTAATTGACTTTGATTTTCCACTTCAACATCTACAAATTCAATTTAATTTACACATAATCAAAAAGCAGTCAGGATAATTAATTTATTGTGAGATTTCTTCTTTCCAATAAGGTAAAGAATATACCGTGTTAGCCAGTAGATAGAAAAATACATTGCAATCAGAGTCCTCAGTGATACCTTTTTTAATGGCGAACTGAAATGATGGTAAACATAGCAGCTTTCGGGACTCTCTGTTCCCTTCTTCAAGCTGATAATGACACAAATTCTGAAGATTTATATTTATATGAAACAAAGGCAAAAGTGTTATATGCTCTGGTGGATATGGCATGTGATGCAAAGCAGAGTGGGGTTAGGGAGAGGTGGAGGAGCACGGACAGAGAAACCAGATTTCTAAGATAAGCGGAACCAAGTGTATTAGGTAAATGGATAACAACCCATAGAGACCTGAGAATACTTAGAACTCTGCTCTCCACAACGTAACTAAGTGAGAGTTCACAGAAGTGTCGAGTTCATAGTCCTATGATTTCAGTGTGTTGCAAGCGGTCTCCAAATGCACTTTCATTTTAGGAAAAATGCATTTCTATATTTCTTTCAATTGCTTAGTATATATGTAGGTGTCTTAATGTCATTATCAGCCTGAAGAAGGGACCGCAGCATCCCGAAAGCTGCTATGTTTACCATCTTTTCAGTTCGCCATTAAGAGATCAACCACTGAGGACTCTCAGATTGCAATATATTTTTTTCTTTCCAACATTCACCGAAGAGGAATCCATCAGTGGACTTACTCCTCTTATAGTCTATGGATAAGTCCACTGAACATCGTTATTACTCCACATGGGGAAAATCTGCTCCATGGTGACGGTGGCCCAACACTCGGTCACCAAAACTCCAGTAACTGTGGTCTGAGGAAATTGTGGACGGCCATGGAAAGTCTCCTGTGAGCAACTGGTAGAGAACAATCCCTAAGGCCCAGACATCTAGGGTGTAGCCACTAGAAAGTGTCCTTATGGGTAAATTGTCTTATCTTTGGAGCCATGAGACAGGGCCGAATCTAGTGTTTATCATGGACCCCTTTATATCATGGACCCCTTTATATCATGGACCCCTTTATATCATGGACCCCTTTATATCATGGACCCCTTTATATCATGGACCCCTTTATATCATGGACCCCTTTATATCATGGACCCCTTTATATCATGGACCCCTTTATATCATGGACCCCTTTATATCATGGACCCCTTTATATCATGGACCCCTTTATATCATGGACCCCTTTATATCATGGACCCCTTTATATCATGGACCCCTTTATATCATGGACCCCTTTTACATGAAATGCCAATCTGTGAGGATTGCCACTGCATCAAAATTAAACGGATATTGTGTGTTTGATATCCAGATGCACAATCTATTACTGTGTATATAGTGGAAAGGACTGGAGATCTGCACATCACATCTCTCCATTGTGATGACGGGCCGGCCATTCTGAAGTGGAGAGAAATGACATCGGCACCATGATTGCACCACTACATGACTGAAGAATATTAGGATTGTATTGTTTTGGATAATTCAGGGGCTTCTAGTTACATGAGGTGGAATGAGAGGACGGGTCGCCCATCGCCAGATACAAAGGAGAAGCAAAGTGGTCTTGAAGGTAAAGTCAAAGGTCCTAATGATGTTGGGATGGAAGGAGAGGAAGGACCTGCTGAACTGAGAAAGGCAAATTCAGTAGTTTTGTTCCTGTTCAGAACCTTCAATGACTTTTTTTGATCTGATAAAATGAAGTGAATTCCCCATCTATTATATAATTGCCGTAGCGACTTCCGTCGCGTCCGGCGCTACTTCCGTGGCTTTGTTCGCGTGGCTCGGCACTTTCTCTGGCGCTCTGTTCGTGGTGGCCATGCCCCCAGCGAAGCATTGCCCACGAACAAAGCCACCAACAGAGCCTCTACCCAGCCATCCCCAGCATGGGGCTGTAGTGTAGCTATGGTATACTACAGCCCCATGCCCAGCCGCCTGTCCGCCCCGCGGCGTCCGCTACCCCGCTCTGCCCGCCTGAACCCCGTGGCGGCGAGGGGAGGCAGACGGGGCAGAAGAGAGGGGTTGCTCCGGAGCACTGTCACCACGCGGTGACAGCAGCGGCTCCGGAGCAACCCCTCTTCTGCCCTGTCTGCCTCCCCTCGCCGCCCTGCCACCCCACCGTACACTGCTCCGGAGCCACCCCTACCCCGCCACCTACTACCCTCCGCCGTCCCCTAAGCCCCCGCCGCCGTCGATCACTTACATGCCTTCTTCATCTGATCATCCATCCGATCCAGGAGTCCTCCATCCGGCCCAGGCGTCCTCTTCGTCCTGCCCCGGGGGTCTTCTGTCTTCTTTCCGCCATCTCCGGGTCCTACGTCCTCTTCACTTCCCATAGAGATAGAATGGACGAAAAATAGTCCATTCTATCTCTATGGGAAGTGAGGCGCTATTCTGACTGGTTGCCGCCAGCACACAGCGACCAATCAGAATAGCGCCTCACTTTCCATAGAGAATAATAGCGGTGTTTGAAGCGAAGTATAGCCGGGCCCTTGGTTCTATTTTCGGCCACGGGTCTCGGCTTTCATCGGCTCCCCGTGTCTATCCCCGTGTCTATCCCCGTGTCTATCCCCGTGTCTATCCCCGTGTCTATCCCCGTGTCTATCCCCGTGTCTATCCCCGTGTCTATCCCCGTGTCTATCCCCGTGTCTATCCCCGTGTCTATCCCCGTGTCTATCCCCGTGTCTATCCCCGTGTCTATCCCCGTGTCTATCCCCGTGTCTATCCCCGTGTCTATCCCCGTGTCTATCCCCGTGTCTATCCCCGTGTTGTGGACATTGGGCGTCATGCACACAAGGCTTTCCTGGATGAGGTCCACATATTGTATGCTGGAGGCCATTGTGTCCAGTAATAGTTATAAGGCAAATAAATGATGTAAATGCGTAAGTCCCAAAAATAGGTTGAGAAAAGTATTCTAGGAGTGATACCATTATTGGCTAACCAAAAAAATTATTGGAAGCTTTCAAAGCCCGAGGCTCCTTCATCAGACAATATCACAAATGAATTAGAGACCTTTAAATATAAAATACAGCAGGACATGAGGAGATGGAGGTGTGCTAAGGAAATTACAATGAAGTCTGTTAATGTAGATGATGTGCAATGGTCTTTACACATTAGAAGATCTAGTGGAAGTGTTAATTGTGTCTATGTAATGACTCATGAATCCTGGTGTCACATTAACCCTTTTTGTTAAGGACTGGAATATTCTTATGAATGTAAATTCCCAGGTTCTTTGTTCTCTATCACTTTTAGTGGCCTTTCAATATTAAAACTATTAAATCTGCCATGCTGTGTCCAGGCTTAGAGACCTGTATTCCCAGAGGCAGATCCAGCTTATTCCTTATTGTATGTCTATGTAAATTCATCCTTGTTTGTAGCCTTTGCATTGTTTCCCCAATATACATTCCTGTAGTGCAGTTTGGTGTATGATACAATGTAAACATTGGAGGATGTGCATGAAAAGAAGTCCATGATCTTATAGTCCTGGTTTGTGTTGAGTATAGGGATTGTATCTGCAGGTGATATGTGGGTACACGTCTTGTATTTCTTGTTATAGGGGAATATGCATGTCTGATGGTAACATAGTAACATAGTATTTAAGGTTGAAGGAAGACTTTAAGTCCATCTAGATCACCCATAGCCTAACGTGGATCCAGAGGAGGCAAAAAAAAACCCATGTGGCAACACTAAGCTCCACATTGGGGGAAAAATTCCTTCCTGACTCCAGATACGGCAATCAGACTAGATCTCTGGATCACCGCCCGATCAAAGAATCTATTATATGTAACCAGTAATATTATAGTTTTCAAGAAAAGCATCCAGGCCCTTCTTACATGTTAGTAGTGACTCCCTCATTACACCATCATGTGCAGAGAGTTCCATAGTCTCACTGCTCTTACAGTAAAGAATCCGCGTCTGTGATTATGATTAAACCTTCTTTCCTCCAGACGTAGAGGACGCCCCCTTGTCCCCGTCTCTGTAGAGGACGCCCCCTTATCCCCGTCTCTGTAGAGGACGCCCCCTTGTCCCCGTCTCTGTAGAGGGCGCCCCCTTGTCCCCGTCTCTGTAGAGGGCGCCCCCTTGTCCCCGTCTCTGTAGAGGGCGCCCCCTTGTCCCCGTCTCTGTAGAGGGCGCCCCCTTGTCCCCGTCTCTGTAGAGGGCGCCCCCTTGTCCCCGTCTCTGTAGAGGGCGCCCCCTTGTCCCCGTTTCAGGCATGAAAACCCGCTCTGCAGGGTGAGGAATCTAGCCTTCCTGCTGACTCCTATAAGTTGGTAGGTTTCTGGGTGCCTTTTGTTGTCCTGAATAACTACCAAGAAAAGCAGGTGTAAAAGTAACTGGGATCAACCAAGATAATGGCAAATATGAACAAATTTTATTTACAGCAAAAGTGCACAGCAAGCATGAAAAACAATTAAAAGGCATAAAGTGTAAACACCCCCAGAAACGCACAACTCAAAGACCCCGGTACACGTTCAAATACAGACCGGTAAAGTTTCCTATTTGTTCGGATGGCAATGGGTGAAACTTCTCCTCAGTTATACAATACTAAGTTGACCCTACAACAAGCAGAAGTGATTAGGATCTATTGAGGATCTTCATTCCCACTAATACATACAATTCATAAGGCTGCAAACAGCTAAACATCCAATGAGCCAATAGTGTCATAAAGGAACGATCGGCTCATTGGCTGAGTCCTTATGAACTGTGTGATTAGTGGACTACATGGGTTAATCTTTTCTCCCCATGTTTGCCTAGTACTCTTTATATACAGGACTTATTCTCGTGTCCTATTGAGGATCTTGATCGCTCCCATTCACTACTGCTTGTTGCTGGTCGTCTTAGTGTGGCTCCCCTGCAGGATTGCCACAGGACCCACTGGTGCAGGGAAGGATGTACCTTGGCACACATCTTCCACCTCAAACCTGAAGGGGAAGATCTACTTGCTGCCTTAGGCAAGATCCCCTATAAAGATCCAGGCCTGAGGGAGGAGCCAGTCATTCAAGGAGGGACAGTTGAGTCAAGAAGGAGGAAGAGATGGTTGCTGGGACTAAGTCAGGCTCAGAACCAGAAAAGACTGACACCGGAGCTGTGCCGTACCCTGGAAAGGGACGGAGGCAAGTGGAAAGCTAGAAAACTTCAAGGGGAACAGAATTAATTGCCCTTCAGTCCACCTGGGCACCGGAGTCCGGAGCTGCTGTTGATCCAGTCACAGCAGAGACAGCCCGGACAGACAGGAGGACTTAATCCCCCTGAAGCTCAGGGAAAAGAGGGATGGAGAAAGCAGCAGGTTCAGCTTTAGGCAGAACTTTCCCAAGTCACCACACACTCGGAGGCTTCATAACATTCAAAGGTGGATGTCCCAAACTGCACCGGCCACCTGGTTACCCTCCTGGATTGTACCTGCTAACCGACATCAGTAAAAAAGATACTGAAACAGACGTGTTGTGTGTGTGTGTGTGTGTGTGTGTGTGTCTGATTCGCCCCCGCCTAGAGAACGTGCAGAGGCAAGGACTACTACTCCCCTCATCCACCCCGCTGCCCGCCTGTGGGGAGCTGTACTACCCAAAGTTGCATCACCTCAGCGGCCGGCCGCAGCGCTGATAACCCTATTACCAGGTACCACAGGTGGCGTCATGTATAATAATCCCCCATCTCAAATAATCTTTCCGTCAGCCATTGAGGTCCAGGGCACGGGACTGGGACTAACCAGCTGTGATCCCCCTACTGAAGTGGCAACCTGTCCCGGTATCGGAGTACCCCCTACCCTGTCAACCGACTCATTAGTATTTTATAACTAAGAGGTTTAACCCCATTCGTATCTGGATATATAGGAAACTTCTTCTTCTTTACCTGTCTGTATTTGAACCTGTACCGGGTCTCTGAGTTGTGTTGGGGGATGTTTACAGATTATGGTTCTTTATGTATTTTTAATTTTTTTTGTTTGCTGTGTTCTTTTGTGTTAAAATTGTTTTTTACACACCTGCTTTTCTTAGCACTTATTTATGTAATTGTGAGGTGTGGTATGGAGATCCTCCCCTCTTCCCCCCCCTGGGCCTTTGCCGTGGTGCCCACTACTTGCACAATTTAAATTTGTGCTATCCTGTACTCCCTTTGTTGCTGTGGATGACCTCCTGCCAGGTTAGTAATGTGGGCCCCGTAGTTAGATGTCCCTTCCCGCAATTGTCTGACCCTCCGTATTACTGATACTGATAGAACCCACCCAGCCTCCAGGTTCTGCCACCAGGGGATGTAATCCCTGAGTAGCCTAGGCGCTGGCACCTTGCTTAGCAGTGTGTCCTCGGGGAAGCAGCTCCTTACCCCAGAGCCTTATCCTTAATTTAAATGTTTAGTTAGATGGAAAAGATTAACTCCCCCTCCAACCAGAGGTTGAGTTAGACAGAACCAGCTGTTGGTGTTCAGCTTCCTGGTTAGAGGTCAGGGGGTGTGTGTGTTGCTCGGGGCCAAACCATGCTGTCTCGGGTTGCCACGGTGGCCCCAGGTGCGGCAAACTTAAAGGGAAAGGTAAAAAATCAAAGTTCGAGGTGTATTCGTGGGCTGGTTTTGCCTGATCTGAACCGTGTGGATCCGGCTGATAATTGTCAGCGTCCCGGTGTTTAGATGGTAGTGCCCGTCTTTCTTCATACATAGACTGTGAAATGCATGTGTTGGAATGAGTGTTCAGGGTTTATATCATAAATTCTACAGGAAACTCATAAAACGAGATATTAGGATACTTAAAAATCACAAGATGATAAACGTGAAAAATAAAACCATACCCAACCCCCCCCAGACAAAATAAGCCCGGAACACTCCATAGAGGTCAATGACGCCTTCTTGTACTGATTTTATGACTAATAATGGGGCAAAATATATAAGGATCCCAAAAGCCCAGACAGTAAGACTAGGATGTAATAATAGCTGATCTCCTGGTGTCAAGCAGCAGAGCTCCGGAGCAGTGTAGGGTTTATACCATCCGGCCACTTGACATGACAGGCCTGAACCCGATGAGGAGGATAAGTGCAAAAACTGTACAAACCAATGAGTTATCAGATAAAACATTAACAGGGGTTACACTTGGCGGTAAATCCTTCCATTACATGTTCCATTAGACCAGAAAAGCATTGTGGAATTCTCCCTTTTGTCATTTGGAGGTCGTAAGAGGAGAGTTGTCACTACGGCACCTCACAGCTAATCTCCACATCTACTTTGTGAGGATCTCTATGGTTGAGATGATACGAGCGCTCAACACTACTCTAAAAGTCCATCTGAGACAGCTGACAATGCTCCGTCCTGCACCGCTGTGTCTAATGTTCCTTATGAGAATACGGTCCCAGCCTGGTCATCCTTTTTAGACTCAAACCCCGCCCCTCTTTACAGAGCCAGCCCACATGCAGGGATTGGCTGCCACACACTGTAATGCCACAGCCATGTTGCTTGTGGCTTTTCAGTGATTGGCTGGCCACACTGCAGAGCGCCATCAGGTTTAGATCTGACCTAATGGTGCTGTGCTCCTTCCTTCCCCCCGACCCCCCCCCCCCCCCCCCCCCCCCCCACGTGTGACGAGTTACTCTGCTAAAACAAAAGTATGTGCAGCTTCTGGGTGCCTGTACATTCGTACTCTCCTTTCCGCAGACTCCCTGGGACATTTCCAATTGGCTCCAGGTCCTGCCAGTAATAAACTGATGCTGACCGAATCGGTTGGTCGGTGTTTGCATGGGAGACTTAAATAGCTGTCAGATCAGCTGTGCCTGCCACTGACACCTCAGCCAACGGGAGGGCGATCAGCTCCGAAAGTGAACCTCCATGTCACACATGTGACAGGAGGAACAAGGATTCTTGGATTTCCAGATCAATGTCTTTATATCTATCGGGGTGTTAATGGTGATGAGCGCTGTAATTGGTATGTTTGAGGCTGGAATGACTGCGCCCTCTTCAGGGCTGTGTATTGGGATTCTGCCATGCCCGGCAGGCATTGTTGGAGGGGTTTCAATGTACCTCGGGATGGGGATTATAGAAATTCAGTTGGAATATTGGGTTGGGATCCCACCTTCACCAGCCTGTATGTGTGAGCGCCCCAAACATCACACTGTGCAGGAGGATTGAGGCGATTGATGGCGTTCGGTGGTCAGCCGGCCATTTAGTGATGGCTTCAGATAATGGATTTTGCATGGCATAGAAGGGTCTGTAGCCGCATCTCTCAGGATCTGTGTTCCCTGACTGGTTACCATGATGGGTAGGTGCATCTGACCATTCCTGTAACTGGACCAATGTTTGGCACTAATGAAGGTGCTGACCTGATCTTGTCCTTCTCCTCTGGACACCATGATCTGTGGGTTGGTGGTTTGGATCCATGTGAAGTCTAGTACTCTCCTTTCTATGTGTGAGATTTGGAAATGCATCAAGTATCTCACAAAACAAGTGTGCTCCTGTGGAGAGTCAACCGGTAATGACCATGGAAAACAACTAATGCACTCATCTTGTGCTGTTGTGCAGGTACTACACTGGAAAATGACTCTCCTCAGGGGCATCAAGCCACAGGGACCAGACCGGAGGAGGGTAGTATGCAGTCAGATTCCGGGTACAGGGAGTATCCACACTATTTCTCAGTGATGTCTGCAGGCAATAGACCAAAAGGTTACAATCTGCTGCCGCATACCCCAGCTCTCCTGAGGGAGAGTGATCAATGGAGAAGGAGCTGAAAAACTGGAGCTCTACAGGGTTCAGGACCAGGATTAATAGGAGAATGTGGTGTTAACCAATTAAATGGGAACAAATAAAATGAGGCGCCCAATGCATGTTTCAGAGACGAACTGTCCCTTTCCTCAGGTGCATTTCCAGGTATTGTCTTGTATTGGTGCCTTCATGCACGATCCAGCAGGGCGCACACACACACTAGGGGCTTAGTCATTGTGTTTTGGGCCAAACTCTGTGTGACGTCCTGATAATCAGGGATTTGGAGTCCATTCACATGTGACTTAATCTGCTGCTTTTTTCTACAGAGAAGAGATTAGAAAATTTTATTTTTTTTCCATGAGGACTGAAGACTAGTGATGGGCGAGTGCCATACGATCGTGTGACTAGTGATGGGCGAGTGCCATACGATCGTGTGACTAGTGATGGGCGAGTGCCATACAATCGTGTGACTAGTGATGGGCGAGTGCCATACAATCGTGTGACTAGTGATGGGCGAGTGCCATACAATCGTGTGACTAGTGATGGGCGAGTGCCATACGATCGTGTGAATGGTGATGAATACTCCATCTGTACTGAAGACTTCTGCTGATTGGTTTCCTTAGATTTTCCTTTTGAGCCTTTTTTGAAAGATTTCAGGTTGATCATTAATGACATTAGCCGCAGTAACATCCATGTATTCACTGATCAGTGATGAGGATCTGTTAGATAAATGATGAATCTTTTACATTTTAGGTGATTTAATACAATCTAATGGTTGTTACTAATTTCCAAGTTTGTTGTATTCATAGGAATTCTCAGTCTCATGAACAGTTCAGTGACATTAATGTGACTGTTATATAGCACAATCCTATCCATGTTATATGAAGAGTGGCTTCTTCCCTCCTGTTTGTTCCTATGGACAGTCAGGAGTTTACATTTCACAATGGCAGACATGGGCTGTGACTGCAGAGAACCCGATTCACGTCCGGCTCAGGGAGTCTCTTAATGGTTTGTTCCAAGAGATCTTGTGCTCTGATCAATGACTTCATCTCTTCTTGCTCTTGTTCTCATTCCCATTGGGTCATCTTGCATTAGCCTGTGTCTCTTTACTCTGCTCTAACATATCAAAATGACTTTCATATACTTATATACGAAAATTGGGAAAGTAGCCCGAGGCATTACTCTGCCTTTTGAATACCTGAGAAGCCCTGGATTTTGCGTTAGTTTCCTCCAATGATTTCTGGGTGCCACCAGGTCGTCCAGCTACAGTGATCAATAGGTAAGGAGAAAGCAATGCGGCTCTCCAGGGCCTTCATTAAGTCACTCTTCTTTCCTCAGGGAGAGGCTCATTAACCGGCCGCGCCGGTGCACAACAGTCTGTAGTCCCATACACCGCACCGCTCCCTGATGTGCCACCGCTTATTAATAAAGTTATTAACAATGTTATTGGCTGTCTGTTATAATAATAAAATGCCTGACTATATCGGTGTGCCCTCCTTTGTATGTCTGGCCTTTCTTTTTCTATTAGAACAGAAGCTGGACACCATGAGGAAACCTGGAGGGCCGCATTGTTGCCTCCTTACCTGGTTCTTATTTTTTTCATTACCTTCTGGATGTGAAGATCAATTTTCAAATCCATATTAAATTATATCAAATGTTTTCAATTAACATAAGAATACGCCGATTTCTCAGTCAAGTTTATACTTTCTTTGTTTCTTCCACCGGTCTCACAATCGTCTATTTCACATTCGGCGTCTTCTCTTGGGTTCTTGATTTTATTCTTTACCCCGTGGTTCACATGTGACCAGATCATTGCTCTTCTATGTGGTTCTGTGGTTGGGGATCTTCTCTGCTTCGCTTTTAAAATTAAGAGAATAATTTGCTTTATTGCATGCAGTGAAGTCTTACAACAGATGCAATTGTATGAACCTTTAACAAGAGTCTTGTTGTGTAAGGAATCCATGGTTAGTTAAGATATCGATAACCTGTCCCAGGGTCTCCCCATCATACATCTGATCTGTAAAGTGATGTCAATAGAAGGAATATCCATCCATTATTGCTTAGCTTCAGTGAAGACCGTTCTTTCCTTCCACCAGCCCAGGAATACATTGTATATGTGAAGCACATGGGCTCATTATTGCTGAACCACTGGTGGAAGACCCATCATATAGGGCGTAGTCTGTTCCCAATGTAAGATGATCCATAGCAAGATTACTGTAAGGTTTCGGGTAATTCTCTTCACATCACAACCTCTCCCATTTGGTATATTCCTATACAGGACATCAATGTCCAGACTAATTTGCTGTTTCTTCCCCCAAATTGAGGATCAAATTTGCATAAAACATCCATAGTCTCCAATGTGAGGGAAGACTCCAAACACAAGGTCATAGGATCTTACCAAGATAAATACTGATACCCGGTGCAACACTCAGTCCCTGATACGGTAGGTCTCCTCTTTAGGGGGGGTCTCCCTTATGTATCTTGAAGACCATAGAAAGTGGCTGAGGATGTTGGGGAGCATGAATTCCTTTTCATCAATCTAATGAACATCTTTCACATTTAATAGGATATTTGTTAGCTCCTCTATGAAATTAGGAGTAGGGTCCATACATAACATTTCATAACTAGAAGGGTCCAACAGGATCTGAAGCACCAACGTCCTTTTTATAATAAAATCCTTTATTCAAAAATCCACATGGGTTAAAAGCCTCATTAAGGACAATCCCTCATGACTCGTTTCTGATAAAATCCTTATTGGCAAAAACAATACTGACTTTTATACACTAAAAATAATCTCACGCACATGTGTGTGGTGACTAATTGTTTCAATCTGTTCAGTGATTTTTCGCTCAGACAATCCTACCTCAAGGAAAAAAAATCAAAGGATAAGGAAACCGATTTCTTGATATTTGTTGCATCCTATCCAGGATAATATTACCACCTTTATCGGACATTTCAGTTCTGATTCTTTCATCTATTGTACATAGAGCATCCCCAGAAAGGTATGATTCCTCCACACAGCGATAGTCTTGCTGTGTCCGTGCCCCGGGGTGGAATCGCCTCAAAAAAATGGCTGCTCTAGTTTTAATAAAGGCAGGGCACTTCTGCCTCCACCTCGTAGGTTACCCCCTCCCTGGTGAGATGCTCCTCTTAGACCCTCCTCTTTTACCATGCTTCATAAACCTTCATTTTCCATATCTGGGTATGGGGTGGGCCCACATCTCGGATACACACCTCAGATTTACTTCATTTAATTCTGAGAATATTGAATATATTGACCTATTTGAGGTCCAGAAAGCCGGAACTCGTTCCTGAGTGTTACATAAATATACAAGCTATGTCATTATTCACATTTTTGTGCATTCAATCTAAAAATATGAATGGGTCTTAAATTCGACATTGAAACTGTATGTTTACACAATTTCTGGAGAGAAAAGAGAAAATTCACTCAGCTTTGCTTTGGTATTTACGACCCGTTGTAAAGGTTCCAATTGGAGGAGGGTGAAACCAAAGTGTATGCAAGTCCTGTGCAAGTGAACAATCTTGCTCTGGGAGAGGGTGCAAGCATCTTAAAATCATGAAAACATCAACTTTTCCTGACACCTCCCCCTTTTTGATGACTCTATGGAGGAAGGACCTCTCGGTACTCCTCCAGGCGTGTCCCTGTGGGCTCTTCCCGCCAGGATAACCCATCAGCATTGCCATGCTTGCTGCCTTCTCGGTGTAAAGTCTTAATGCTGGAGTGTGAGGCTCCAGCGTAGCAACCTTCCGTTGGTACCGGACAGGGGGTTCAGCCAACTCAGGGGGTTGTGGTCTGTCACGACAGTGAAGGTGTGTCCGTACAGGTAGGGCTGTAAGCATTGCAGGGCCCATACAATGGCCAGACAACCCTTCTCTATGGTGGAATAGGCCACTTCCCTCAAGAGCATTTGACTGAGGTACAACACTGGGTGGTCTTGGTTCCTCGAGTCGACCTGGCTGAGCACAGCACCGAGGCCAAACTCGCGGGCAGTTGACAGCCGCTTGCTGTCAACTGCCCTTAACACAGGGGAGCTGCTTAGGGCAGTCTTCAAAGCCTGGAAGGCCACCTCGCACTCCTCAATCCAATCGACTGCATGGGGTAGGTTCCTCTTGGTGAGATCCGTGAGAGGCTTTGCAAGGCTAGTATAGTTTGGCACAAGGCACCTATAGTACCCTTCGGTGCCCAAGGACATCTGCTTCTTGGTCCTGGGGGTGGGCCAGGACACTATAGCGTCCACCTTCCCGGGCTCTGGTCTCAGCGGGCCCCCTCCTACCCGGTGCCCCAGGTAGTGGACCTCATTCATGCCCATCTGGCACTTTCCCGGCTTAATGGTCAAGCCTACCTGGTGGATGCACCCGAGCACCTGCCGCAGATGCTTGAGGTGATCTTCCCAGGTGGAACTGAAGACGGCAATGTCATCCGGGTACGCCACCGTGTACCTCTCCAGTCCCTGGAGCAGGGACTTAACCATTCTCTGGAAAATGGCAGGGGCATTTTTTCATGCCGAACAGCATGACCATGGATTCGTACACTCCAAAGGGAGTGATAAAGGCTGACCTCTCCTGGGCCTCAGGGCTCAGGGGGATCTGCCAATATCCCCAACTCAGATCCATAATGGAGAGATGGCTTTCACTAGCTAACGGCTCCAGAAGCTCCTTAATGCGTGGCATAATGGAGAGAGCTTGCTCTAGCTGCTCCTTAATGCATGGCATAATGGAAAGGGCTTGCTCTAGCCGCTCCTCAATGCGTGGCATTGGTTGTGCATCGGAGGCCGTGATAGCGTTGAGCCCCCTGTAGTCCACACAGAATCGGGTGGGCTGGTCCTTCTTCGGCACCAGGACTACAGGTGAGGCCCACGTGCTCTTGGACCATTTAATCACTCCCAACTCCAGCATCTCATCGATCTCTCGGCGCATGATGTGCTGGAGATTCGATAGGCTGTCCGCCGGAGTGGGGCATGATTACCGTTGTCCACCTCATCGACTGCCTCCTCTGTCCTGCCAGGCGTGTTGAACACTACTTGGAAGGATTCCAGCACTGCTCACATCTGAGATTGCTGGCCTGTGGAGAGCAAGTTGCTTATCTCTACATCCTCTAAAGACCCGCTGGCCTTTGCTTGTACCAACATGTCCAGGAGGGGGATCTTCCTCCCCATCCTCGGGCAGGTTGCAGACCGGTAGGACACAGGGTCCACGTTCTTGATGAGCCTTCATGTTAACGTGAAAGGCCTTCCGCCTACCCCGCTCGGGGTCGAGGGTGACCACGTAGGTGACTGGGTTGAGCTGTTGGTGAATGACGTTAGGACCCTCCCAGGCTGCCTGAAGCTTGTCCTTTGGTACGGGAACCAGCACCCACACAATCTGACCCACCCGTTGGGTCCGCTCTAGGGTATTCTGGCCGTACCAATGCTTCTGGTCAGCCTGGGCTTGCGCCATGTTGACATGCACCAACTGCATCAAGGTCTGCATTTGTCATGGAAGCGCATGACATGCTCCACGATGGACACTCCTGGGGTGCTCTGCTCCCCTTCCCGGGGTTCTCTTACCCATCCAAGTAATCCCCGGACTCGCCTACCATACAGGAGCTTGAAGGGAGAAAACTATGGGATCTCTCGGTAAGCAAATGGCATGTGTGGGAGGTAACATTCCCAGTCGCGTCCCTGGGACTCAACCAGCATTTTTAACATCTGTTTGAGGGTACCATTGAAGCGTTCATACAAACGATTGGTTTGGGGATTATACGCGCTTGATACCAGATGCTGCACCTGCATTTTCTTACAAAGAGCCTTCATTATGCGAGACATTAACTGGGTCCCCTGGTCAGTAAGCATCTCCCTGGGAAATCCTACTCGGGAAAAGAAAAGGGGGGCTGATGCCCTGTTACCTATCTGCCCTAATTGAAGACGGAGCCACTGCCTCGGGATACCGGGTAGCAAAGTCTACAACAGTAAGGATGTATTGCTTTCCAGAATTGCTGGGTATGGCCAGTGATCCCACGATATCCACAGCAATCCGCTAGAAAGGCTCCTTTATCACTGGCAAAGATCAGGGGGCTTTGGGAGCCGGCCCTGATTTTCCCACTTTGACACGTGAGCTGCAGTAGTTTGCCACATCTGTCCCCATTTTGGGCCAATAGAAGTGGTGAGACAACCGGGCCTTGGTTTTGCTGACTCCCAAGTGTCCAAGTAGAATCTCATGGGCAATCCGCAACAACTCATCCCTGAATTGGTAGGGAACGACCAGCTGTCATTCCCCAAGCCACTCCTGTTGGGGTGTACAGGCAGTGTCTCCCGATACAACCTCCCTTGGTCCCAGAATACCCTCTCCTCATCAGCCTCAGAGGGGGGCTTCCTGGCGAGGATCCTTCATGTCGTCTCTAGGCTAGCATCTGCATGCAAAGCTGCCAGGTGGGACTTTAAGGCCCCATCCTCTTTGGGACAATCTGGGACCTGCACTGGGTCCGAAATTGTTTAAGTGAAGGCAGAGTGTTACTGGCGTTCTGGGCACTCTGCCTACATGGCCGCCGCCACCTGCAGTCAATCTACCCGGGGAATAACATCTTGCCATCAGCTTGCCTGGCCGTGGGTACTACTTCCCCATCCTCCACTGTTACCTCAGGAGCAGTGCTAATCGTGGGGCAGCTACAATCAGCCAGGTCACTGTCTGTGACACTGGTCAGCTGCACGGCACCACCTGCTTTATGGGCCCCATGACTCTCACGATCTCTCTTAGCACTGATGCTTGCTCCTGTTAGATCCTCAGCAATATCGGCCCGCAGCGTGACATGGCTAAGTTCTCCTGTACCTCCAGATACATAATCATCAACCATCAGTTAAAGCATTGACATTCCCATCATTAGCATTAACCTTACCAACCATATCAGATTAGGGAGGAGGGTCAGGGACATGGTAAGCAAACATTTTCCCCACATCAGTCCCCAGCAAAACATTGGTGGGCAAGTTTTCGGACACCCCCACTCCCCGCACCCCAATCAATAAAAACCTGGGCCATTGGCAAGGGACAGCGGACACCCCCAATCCCGGTGACAGTCAGTGTCTTTCCAGGGATGAGTTCATGAGGATACACGTATTCGGGGCGGATGAGAGTTCGTTCTGCGCCAGAGTCCCTGAGCCCCACAGTGATGGTGTTGCCCACCGTGACTGACTGCAAATCATCCCTGGAACTCCCACCCGTACCACCCACCAAATGGCAGCACTAGGCCCTGGGTCCTCAGATGAGGGGCTCTTCTGCCTCTCCGGACAAGTGGCGCTCACTTGTCCCGGTTGTCCACAATTAAAGCACTTGCGTGCTTCAGCTGTCAGCCAAGTGCTGGCAGCTGGGACAGGGTCTCCGGCAGGTCGGCGGGTAGGGATGGTGGTCATCTGCTTACCACCTCTTTCCATTGGTGATGACCGGCTGCCGCACCTCTGGTTGGCCTCATAGGTGTCTGCGATCTGCACTGCTTTGTTCGCATCTGGTGACTCCCGATCCATCACGAACTGTCGTACCTCAGTGAAGCAAAGATGCAGGAACTGGTCTTTCACAATCAGGTCCTTGAGGGAATCAAAGGTTTTCACGGACAGTCCTTGGGCCACTGCTCAAAGGTGGTTCTGAGCCCGTGCACCACATCAAGAACTGTCGTGTGGTCCACGCTGGAGGTTCCGGAACTTTCTACGGTACACCTCAGGAGTCAGCTGGAACCTCTGTATTGGGGCCTGTTTAATGGCATCATAGTCCCTATCTTGCTCTCGAGGAAGAGCCACAAACGCCTCTAGCGCTTTCTCTCAGCGCTGCGATTAGGTACGGGGCATACTGGTCATGTGGCAGCTGGTACTGTAAGTCTTTCAAAACCCCTCAGAAAAGTGTCCAGGTCACCTTTGTCATCCATCACAGGGAAATGCTCTGGACGGGGCTTAAAGGTTGTGGAATTGGCCGATTCACAGGAGTTCAGTGGGGTGGAGGATGGCCTTCCCAGCTGGGCCATCCGCAGGTCGTGGTCTGAGCTTGGACCTGCCGCTCAGCTCTTTCGGCCTCCTGATACTGCTGAATGAGCCTCAGGTGTCATTAATAATCCTCAGCGGGACAGTGCTGTAAGGCCAGTTGCAGATAGTGGTCCACGCTGCCCTGGTCACTGACGCGGCGTGTCTACAGGGGGACCTCTGCAGGAACACCTACTAGGATATGGCTTGAATCCACAGGTGGGGCCTCAGCAGCAACACATTCCATGCTTTGGCTGACCTCTGCAGCCGGGAGCTGTGCAGCAGCACTGACAAGGCTTTGGCTGGCCTCTCCATTCTCTGGGCTCTGGTGAAGGGCTTGCTCCGCATCCAGTTGCAACAGTGCCTGCGCCATCTGCTTCTTGGTTTTGCCGGAGGAGTCTGTATCTGCACAGGCATGCAAAAGCCTCCTTGTTATAATCTTTGTACCAGTTTTCCCCTAGTCTAGTATTCAGACCATTAGTGATGGTAAAAAAAAAAAAAAAATATATATGTAATTATGACAATCCAATATAAAGATTCTAAATACAAATAAAGGGAGCAAATAAGGTTAATTCCTAACATGACCGGATTCTGCTATTAGTGAATGTGGCCTCCTTTCAGTCTTCTACTATTCAATCTACATATACCATGAACAGGAAAACACCAATGTCATGTCTGTGATTCCATCTGTAGATATTAGAAGATGAAGGAGACCTATAAAATGTAACAATAAATAAATATTTCAGAAAAGCCATTAACATGAAAGTGAACAATATCCAGAGTATATAAGCTTTGTATAAAACGAACGACAAAATAATGTAGACTCCGCTGTCACCAGTGTTCTAGGATTAATCCTTCCAGTAGGAGCAGTGCCATCTCTGGAGGTCACCGGTGTTCTAGGATTAATCCTTCCAGTAGGAGCAGTGCCATCTCTGGAGGTCACCGGTGTTCTAGGATTAATCCTTCCAGTAGGAGCAGTGCCATCTCTGGAGGTCACCGGTGTTCTAGGATTAATCCTTCCAGTAGGAGCAGTGCCATCTCTGGAGGTCACCGGTGTTCTAGGATTAATCCTTCCAGTAGGAGCAGTGCCATCTCTGGAGGTCACCGGTGTTCTAGGATTAATCCTTCCAGTAGGAGCAGTGCCATCTCTGGAGGTCACCGGTGTTCTAGGATTAATCCTTCCAGTAGGAGCAGTGCCATCTCTGGAGGTCACCGGTGTTCTAGGATTTATCCTTCCAGTAGGAGCAGTGCCATCTCTGGAGGTCACCGGTGTTCTAGGATTAATCCTTCCAGTAGGAGCAGTGCCATCTCTGGAGGTCACCGGTGTTCTAGGATTAATCCTTCCAGTAGGAGCCGTGCCATCTCTGGAGGTCACCGGTGTTCTAGGATTAATCCTTCCAGTAGGAGCAGTGCCATCTCTGGAGGTCACCGGTGTTCTAGGATTTATCCTTCCAGAAGAAGCAGTGCCATCTCTGGAGGTCACCGGTGTTCCAGGATTTATCCTTCCAGTAGGAGCAGTGCCATCTCTGGAGGTCACCAGTGTTCTAGGATTTATCCTTCCAGAAGAAGCAGTGCCATCTCTGGAGGTCACCGGTGTTCTAGGATTAATCCTTCCAGTAGGAGCAGTGCCATCTCTGGAGGTCACCGGTGTTCGAGGATTAATCCTTCCAGTAGGAGCAGTGCCATCTCTGGAGGTCACCGGTGTTCTAGGATTAATCCTTCCAGTAGGAGCAGTGCCATCTCTGGAGGTCACCGGTGTTCGAGGATTAATCCTTCCAGTAGGAGCAGTGCCATCTCTGGAGGTCACCGGTGTTCTAGGATTAATCCTTCCAGTAGGAGCAGTGCCATCTCTGGAGGTCACCGGTGTTCTAGGATTAATCCTTCCAGTAGGAGCAGTGCAATCTCTGGAGGTCACCAGGTTGTCAAAAGTTGTGAGTGATGTCACTGTGTCCTTTATACAGAAATGTAACACAGATCACACCATACAATCAGTTACACTTGCACTTTATTCCAACTGGAAAACAAAAGCATCAATATATCACAATAGAATTCTAATTTTATTGCAGATCTGAATGTCAAAGCTCCAGAAGTGTTATACTGTAATGGATGCCCTCCACACCTCTCGGGTGGGCTGTCATCTTAATTGTCTGCCGCCAAATTGGATGCTTTGAGTGTGCACGCCACTGAAAGAACTACGCTGACAGCCATGTCAATGTAGAGCTTAATGACAAAGACCTTTATTTTGGCAGTTTTATTACAATCCTTAAAGGGGCATTCCTTAGGGGTGTTTCTAGGTAATTGCATCATATTATTATGCTGAAGATACATTTTATTCTGACAAAAACATTCAATTCTATTCTGTTACTGTACGAGCCCAAGGCTAGTTTAAACTACATTCAGAACATGTTCTTAAGAACTTCTATAAGGCTACCTCTAAGTCAAAACATTATATAAAATCTGAGACCGAGAAAACAAGAAGGTGGGAGGGAAGGAGAGGGGGGCTTAGCTAGGGGAAAGTGCAAGGCCAAGGCCTTTTTCCTACAAACAGGCCGCCTAGCCTGAAAGATTTCTGAATGACTAAATTAATATAAATTATTTATTGCCATAACATTACTGAGGGCAAGAAAACAATGCACAATGTGATCATGTACTAACACTAACGCTACTAAAACATCTGTGAAATGTATACAACATTAATATTTAAGGATCCGTTATTTATTGGACATTGCTATTGGGTCTCCTTGGCTGTATAACCAGGATCTCTCTATTCTAGCCAGATTTCTTGATGTTTGACCTTTTTGAAGGGAAATGAACAAATGATTTAATACTTGAAGATTTGAGGTTTTCATTAATGTAAATTGGTTCCATCAGTTACCTGGTTCATGGCTCTTTATTTTCCTGCACCAGTTCCTCATTCCACAATCCTTTCTCATGCTGTGTAGGTAGAAGCAGCACAGCGGGGGGCCAGAGGCAACATGGGGGGTGAGCCGAGAAAGGAGGGGAAACGGGAGAGACCTGCCCCATCATGGTGCAATAGCATCGGGTGGGTGGTGACATTGGGCCCACGTCTAATTAATATTGGTAATATTTAAGTGATAATGCAATGAAGTTCACCATCTTGGAGCAGTTGTATGAGTGTAGAGTAAATCTCCTCTCCTAATCTACGTGACTCAGGCGTTCTTCTTCCAGACTTTGGACTTCTTTGATTCCCTGAAAACTCTCTTCTTCCTAGATACTATAGTCTACATAATGGGGACTATGGTCTACATCACCAGCTTCTTGGTTCTCCTTTTTGGGTCATTGATCTTCATTGCTATTTATTTCTTCTTTACTTTTAAGGGGGATTAATACATATCCTATTAAACTATTTAAAATGTAACCATTTAAATCTAGCATTAATACCTTGCTATAAATTCCTGGAATCCTCAGTGTGGGGGACCCAAGCTTTGTGCCACCCCACTGCCCTTTCCAGCCTCCAGCCCACCCAGAAAATGGTGCATTCATAGTCACTTTCTGGTCCATGCCTGACTATTCCTAGTGCCGGTGGCAAATTGGGTAATAAAGGGGTTATTGCCAGCTATGTACTGCCACCTTGCATTAAACCCAAGGTCCCTAAATGCATTTTAAACTAAAATATATTAACATAATACCTTTTTTTTAAAAAGATGGTGCAAAGCTTCAAAGCAAAATGAGTCTGTTGCCAATCCAAATTCTTTTAACTCCATAGTCAAATAGTTTCTCCTGGTAGGATGATCTCTTTAGCCACAAACACAATTCTTGTGGTGACATCTGAATATTTCAGTTCTGGCTTCATTTTTGTTGGAATGATTGACTGTCAAGACCCCAACCACTGGTTCTCCCCGCCACGCAATGATTAAGACCACACCATTGTATATCTTTGAATTCTTTATTGATGGCATCAACATAACACCACTCAAGTTGCTTCAAAGGGTGTTGGATAGTTATATGGCCGCAGCTCAAAAACCAGGCATTAACCGCCTGACAACCTGAGGGGAGAAAGCCCAATGCTTTGGCCGTCCTTGGCAGATTGACTTTCACCAACTCCCTCTTCCACCGGCCACAGAGTTGCGAGGGCTAGCGCCCGACCTGCACGCACGCACACACGTATCTTATAGCCTGCTCCACCCCGTCCTGAATGTCTGACAAGAATATGTCCAGGCCTATGTCATTGAGGCTGAACCCATCCTCCAGCAGTAACCAGTTGATGTCTGCTTCCAAAATATCATGACAAACTACTTCCCTTCTGGCCGATACGAATCTGGCTATGCGCGTGTTGACGTACCTCCTCGACTTCCCAACTGCCACCACATCCGTTGGCCCTGGGTAGCATGTTGGACCAGACTATCAGATTACTGAAACACCCCCCCCCCCCGAGCCTCTCCAGGTCTATCTGCATTATGGCGAGGAGCTCCTGAATCCTAACTAAGTCATTACCCCCTGCATGGATGACTATTATTATGGGGCCTGCAGCTATCCGAGATATTGCCACTGCCTCAGGCAGGACCTGTTCCCTCGGCAGCCCCCGAATAACTCTCCAATGCATGGCTAGATCCCGGAATCCAAGGTCTCCACCTCCCGGGCTTCCGCTCGCCTTGCTGCCCAATATACCTGAGTGGCCCAAGATCCACAGTGTTAGCCAGTAGATAGAAAAATATATTGCAATCTGAGAGTCCTCAGTGATACCTTTTTAATGGCTAACAGAAAAGATGGTAAACATGGCAAGCTTTCGGGACTCTCGGTTCCCTTCTTCAAGCTGGTAATGACACATTCTGAAGATTATATATGATGTGCGCACTAGAAAGGAAAAAAAAGGAAACAGGCCAAAGTGTGTTATATGCTCTGGTGGATATGGAAGATGATGCAAAGCAGAGTGGGGTTAGGGAGAGGTGAAGGAGCAGGGACGGAGAAAGCAGATTTCTAAGATAAGCGGAACCAATTGTATTAGATGAATGATTAACAACCCATGGAGACCTGAAAATACTTAGAACTCTGCTCTCCACAACTTAAATGAGTTCACAGAAGTGTCAGGAGTTCAGTCCTATGATTTCAGTGTGAAGCAGGCATCTCCAAATGCACTTTCATTTTATATAGAAATGCATTTTGCACTTTTTTTTTCTTTTTTTTTTTTTTTTTTTTTTTTTTTTTTTTTTCTTTCAATTGCATATGTGTGTCTTCAGAATTTGTCATTACCAGCCTGAAGGGATCGCAGTGTCCTGAAAGCTGCCATGTTTACCATCTTTTCAGTTCACCATTAAAAGGGATCAACCACTGAGGACTCTCAGATTGCAATATATTTTTCATTCCAACATTCACCCAAGAAGAGGAATCCTCAGTGGACTTACTCCTCTTATTACAGTCTATGGATAAAAGTCCACTGAACATCGTTATTACTCCACATGGGGAAAATCTGCTCCATGGTGACGGTGGCCCAACACTCAGTCACCAAAACTCCAGTAACCGTTTGTGGAAATTGTGGACGACCATGGAAAGTCTCCTGTGAGCAAGTGGTAGGGAAGAATCCCTAAGGCCCAGACATCTAGGGTGTAGCCACTAGAAAGTGTCCTTATGGGTAAATTGTCTCATCTTTGGAGCCATGAGACAGGACCGAGCCTAGTGTTTATCATGGACCCCCTTTATATCATGGACCCCCTTTATATCATGGACCCCCTTTATATCATGGACCCCTTTATACATGAAATGTCAATATATGAGGATTGCTACTACATCAAAATTAAACACCAAGATATTGTGTGGTTTGATATCCAGATGCACAATCCATTACTGTGTATAAAGTGGAAAGGACTGTAGATCTGCACATCACATCTCTCCATTGTGATGACGGGCCGGCCATTCTGAAGTGGAGAGAAATGACATCGGCACCATGATTGCACCACTACGTGACTGAAGAATATTAGGATTGTATTGTTTTTGGATAATTCAGGGACTTCTAGTTACATGAGGTGGAATGAGAGGACGGGTCGCCCATCGCCAGATACAAAGGAGAAGCAAGATGGTCTTGAAGGTAAAGTCAAAGGTCCTAATGATGTTGGGATGGAAGGAGAGGAAGGACCTGCCGAACTGAGAGGCAAATTCAGTTGTTTTGTTCCTGTTCTGAACCTTCAATGACTTTTTTTGATCTGATAAAATGAAGTGAATTCCCCATATTACATCTAGATCTTATAGTGTCTCATTAGGCTGATAAACTGCCAAACTATTGTGGATTTAGCTTCTTACTCATCGATTCTCTAACTCTGATAAAATGAAGCTTTTTATCATGTCAAATGCACTTTTATGATAAATTTGGGCTTTTATAATCCATTTTTAAATATATATTGTCTACTAATTTACATACAAATCTCCCCCATTGTATATAATCATGGAGACAGTGTCTTGTGGTGATCTACAGACTGTCCCATATCTATAGTAATGGATAATTGAGCACTGACCTGTTGTCCTTTCCCATGAGCACAGGAGCATGGCCTCCATCTCCAAGCTTCTGTAACCCTGGACGTTCTCCTGTAGATCTGTGTGTTGTGGACATTGGGCGTCATGCACACAAGGCTTCCCTGGATGAGGTCCACATATTGTATGCTGGAGGCCATTGTGTCCAGTAATGGTTATAAGGCAAATGAAATCCATGTAAATGTGCAAGTCCCAAAAAAGTTGAGAAGTATTATAGGAGTGATACCTTTATTGGCTAACGCACAAAAAATATTATTGGAAGCTTTCAAAGCCCGAGGCTCCTTCATCAGACAATACCACAAATTAATTACTGAAACCTTTAAATACAAAATACAGCAGGACATGAGGAGATGGAGGTGGGCTAAGGAAATTACAATGAAGTCTTTGTTACTGTAGATGACGTGCAGTGGTCTTTACACATCAGAAGATCTTGTGGAAGTGTTAATTGTGTCTATGTAATGACTCATGAATCCTGGTGTCACATTAAGCCTTTTTGTTAAGGATTGGAACATTCTTATGAATTTAAATTCCCAGGTTCTTTGTTCTCTATCACTTTTGAAGTGGCCTTTCAATATTAGAACTATTAAATCTGCCATGCTGTGTCCAGGCTTAGAGGTGTATTCCCACAGGCGTGTCCAGCTTATTCCTTATTGTAGGTCTAATGTAAATTCATTGTTTGTAGCTTTTGCTTTTTCCCCAATATACATTCCTGTACTGCAGTTTGGTGTATGATACAATGTAAACATTGGAGGATGTGCATGAAAAGAAGTCCATGATCTTAGTCCTGGTTTGTGTTGAGTATAGAGACTGTATCTGTAGGTGATATGTGGGTACACGTCTTGTATTTCTTGTTATAGGGGAATGTGCCCGTCTGTGATGGTAACATAGTAACATAGTTTTTAAGGTTGAAGGAAGACTAAGTCCATCTAGTTCTCCCCATAGCCTAACATGTTGGTCCAGAGGAGGCAAAAAAAAACCATGTGGCAACACTAAGCTCCACATTGGGGGAAAAAATTCCTTCCTGACTCCAGATCCGGCAATCAGACTAGATCCCTGGATCAACGCCCTATCAAAGAATCTAGTATATATAACTGGTAATATTATAGTTTTCAAGAAAGGCATCCAGGCCCCTCTTATATGTTAGTAGTGACCCCTCATTACACCATCATGTGGAGAGAGCTCCATAGTGTCACTGCTCTTACAGTAAAGAATCCGCGTCTGTGATTATGATTAAACCTTCTTTCCTCCAGACGTAGAGGACGCCCCCTTGTCCCCCGTCTCTGTAGAGGACGCCCCCTTGTCCCCCGTCTCTGTAGAGGACGCCCCCTTGTCCCCCGTCTCTGTAGAGGACGCCCCCTTGTCCCCCGTCTCTGTAGAGGACGCCCCCTTGTCCCCCGTCTCTGTAGAGGACGCCCCCTTGTCCCCGTTTCAGGCATGAAAACTTGCTCTGCAGGGTGAGGAATCTAGCCTTCCTGCTGACTTCTGTAAGTTGGTAGGTTTCTGGGTGCCTTTGTTGTCCTGAATAACTGCCAAGAAAAGCAGGTGTAAAAGAAACTGGGATCACCCAAGATAATGGCAAATATGGACAAATTTTATTTACAGCAAAAGTGCAAAGAAAGCATGAAAAACAAATAAAAAGCCTAAAGTGTAAAACACCCCCAGAAACGCACAACTCAAAGACCCCGGTACACATTCAAATACAGACAGGTAAAGAGTTTCCTGTTTGTTCGGATGGCAATGGGGTGAGACCTCTCCTTAGTTATACAATACGAAGTTGACGCAACAACAAGCAGAAGTGATTAGGATCTATTGAGGATCTTCATCGCTCCCACTAATGCATACAATTCATAAGGCTGCAAACGGCTAAACATCCAATGAGCCAATAGTGTCATAAAGGAACGATCGGCTCATTGGCTGTTTATCTGAGTCCTTATGAACTGTATGATTAGTGGGGCTCCAGGACTACATGGGTTAATCTTTTCTCCCCATGTTTGCCTAGTACTCTTTATTTACAGGATTTATTCTCGTGTCCTATTGAGGATCTTGATCGCTCCCATTCACTACTGCTTGTTGCTGGTTGTCTTAGTGTGGCTCCCCTGCAGGGATTGCCACAGGACACACCGGTGCAGGGAAGGATGTACACCTTGGCACACAACACCTTCCACCTCAGGCCTGAAGGGGAAGATCTACTTGCTGCCTTAGGCAAGATCCCCTATAAAGATCCAGGCCTGAGGGAGGAGCCAGTCAGTCAAGGAGTGACAGTTGAGTCAAGAAGGAGGAAGAAATGGTTGCTGGGATAAAGTCAGACTCTGAACCAGAAAAGACTGACACCGGAGCTGTGTAGTACCCTGAAAAGGGACGGAGGCAAGTGGAAAGTTTAGAAAGTTCAAGGGAACAGAATTAATTGCCCTTTAGTCCACCCGGGCACCGGAGTCAGAAGCTGCTGTTGATCCAGTCACAGCAGAGAGCCTGGACAGACAGGAGGACTTAATCCCCCTGAAGCTCAGGGAAAAAAATGAGGGATGGAGAAAGCAGCAGGTTCAGCTTTAGGCAGAACTTTCCCAAGTCACCACACACTCATAGAGGAGGCTTCATAACATTCAAAGGTGGATGTCCCAAACTGCACCGGCCACCTGGTTACCCTCCTGGATTGTACCTGCTAACCGACATCAGTAAAAAATACTGAAAGACGTGTCTGATTCGCCCCCGCCTGGAGAACGTGCACAGAGGCAAGGACTACTACTCCCCTTATCCACCCCGCTGCCCGCCTGTGGGGAGCTGTACTACCCAAAGCTGCATCACCTCAGCGGCCGGCCGCAGCGCTGGTAACCCTATTACCAGATACCACAGGTGGCGTCACATATAATAATCCCCCATCTCAAATAATCTTTCCGTCAGCCATTGAGGGTCCAGGGCACAGGACTGGGACTAACCAGCTGTGATCTCCCTACTGAAGTGGCAACCTGTCCCGGTATCTGAGTACCCCCTACCCTGTCAACCGACTCATTAGTATTTTATAACTAAGAGGTTTAACCCCATTCGTATCTGGATATATAGGAAACTTCTTCTTTACCTGTCTGTATTTGAACCTGTAGCGGGGTCTGAGTTGTGTAGGGGGGATGTTTACAGATTATGGTTCTTTATGTATTTTAATTTGTTTTTAATGTTTGCTGTGTTCTTTTGTGTTAAATAAAATTGTTTTTTACACACCTGCTTTTCTTAGCACTTATTCATGTAATTGTGAGGTGTGGTATGGAGATCCCTTCCCCGGGGCCTTTTTCTGTGGTGACACCCCCCCCCCCCCCCCCCCCCCCCCCCTACTTGCACCATTTAAATTTGTGATGTCCTGTACTCCCTCTCTGTTGCTGTGGATGACCTCCTGCCAGGTTAGTAATGCGGGCCCTGTCGTTAGATGTGCCTTCCAGCAATTCTCTGACCCTCTGTATTACTGATACCCTGAAAAGTTCCACTTTTGTAGCTGGTGAGCATAGAACCCAGCCTCCAGCTTCTGCCACCAGGGGATGTAATCCCTGAGTAGCCTAGGCGCTGGCACCTTGCTTAGCAGTGTGTCCTTGGGAAAGCGGCTCCTTACCCCAGAACCTTATCCTTAATCTTTTCCATCTAACTAAACATTTAAACTCCTTCCTCCAACCCCGAGGTTGAGTTAGACAGAACCAGGTGTTAGTGCTCAGCTTCCTGGTTAGAGGTCAGGCAGCGTGTGTTGCACCCACTAGGGGACCGGGGTACTTGGGGCCAAACCATGCTGTCTCAGGTTGCCATGGTGGTGTGGCCCCAGGTGCGGCAAACGTAAAAAGGAAAGGTAAAAAAAAATCAAAGTTTGAGGAGTATTCGTGGGCTGGTTTGCCTGATCTGTACCGTGTGGATCCAGCTGATAATTGTCAACGTCCCGGTGTTTAGATGGTAGTGCCCGGCTTCCTTCATACATAGACTGTGCATGTGTTGGAATGAGTGTTCAGGGTTTATATCATAAATTCTACAGGAAACTCATAAAACGAGATATTGGGATACTTAAATCACAAGATGATAAACAACGTGCAATAAAACACTCCCCACCCCAGACACTAAGCCTAGAACACTCCATGGAGGTCAATGACACCTTCTTGTACTGATTTTATGACTAATAATGGGGCAAAATATATAAGGACCATAAAAGCCCAGACAGTAAGACTAGGATGTAATAACAGCTGATCTCCTGGTGTGAAGCAGCAGAGCTCCGGAGCAGTGTAGGGTTTATACCAGGGCACAGAAGGAACATATGTGCCCTGGAGCCTGGTGAGTCCAAAGTCTGCCAGCTTTACCCAGTCGTAATGCAGATTCTTGGATACAGTGCCTCAGTGTCCGCGCTGCTGCTCAGAGACCAAAGAAACAGACACAGGAATGTCTGGTTCAGCTACAGCCTTTATTTTCCGACGCGTTTCGGAGCCTCCTCCCGAGCTCCTTCCTCAGGGAAGGGTTCATCTGAGACAGCTGACAATGGTCCGTCCTGCACCGCTGTCTGTTTCCCATGAGAGTATGGTCCCAGCCTGGTCATCCTTTTTACTTGCCCCCACCCCCCTCTTTACAGAGCCAGCCCACATGCAGGGATTGGCTGCAACACACTGTAATACCACAGCCATGTTGGTTGTGGCATTTCAGTAATTGGCTGGCCACAGAGCGCCATCAGGTCTATATCGGACCTAATGGTGATGTGCTCGTTCCTCAAACCCCCGTGTGACATGTTACTTTTTGCTTTAGCAGAGTATGGCGGCAGCTTCTGGGCGTCTGTGCTTTCGCTTAAAAATTAACTCGCCTTTCCAGTCTCTCCAGGACGTTTCCTATTTGCTCCAGGTCCTGCCAGTAATAAACTGATGCTGACAGAATCGGCTGATCAGTGTCGGCACGGGAGATTTAAATAGCTGTCAGATCAGCTGTAACCCGCCGCCGACACCTCAGCCAACGGAAGGGCGATCAGCTCCGAAAGTGAACCTCCATGTCACACATGTGACACAGGAGGAACAAGGATTCTTGGATTTCCAGATAAATGTCTTTATCTATCGGGGTGTTAATGGTGGTGAGCGCTGTAATTGGTATGTTTGAGGCTGGAATGACAGCGCCCTCTTCAGGGCTGTGAGGTGTATCGGGATTCTTCCATGTCCAGCAGGCATTGTTGGAGAGGCTCCAATGGACCTGGGGATTATAGAATTTCAGATGGAATATTGGGATGGGATCCCACCTTCACCAGCCTGTATGTGTGAGCGCCCCAAACATCACTGTGCAGGAGGATTGAGGCGATTGATGGCGTTCGGTGGTCAGCCGGCCATTTAGTGATGGTTTCAGATAATGGCTTCTTTTGCATGGCATTGAAGGGTCTGTAGCCGCATCTCTCAGGATCTCGGTGTTCCCTGACTGGTTACCATGATGGGTAGGTGCATCTGACCATTCCTGTAACTGGACCGATGTTTGTCATTAATGAAGGTGCTGACCTGATCTTGTCCTTGTCCTCTGGACACCATGATCTGTGGGTTGGTGGTTTGGACCCATGTGAAGTCTACTACTCTCCTTTCTATGTGTGAGCTATGGATATGCATCAAATATCTCACAAAACAAGTGTGCTCCTGTGGAGAGTCAACCGGTAATGACCATGGAAAACAACTAATGCACTCATCTTGTGCTGTTGTGCAGGTACTACACTGGAAAATGAATCTCCACAGGAGCATCAAGCCACAGGGACCAGACCGGAGGAGGATAGTATGCAGTCAGGTTACAGGGAGTATCCACACTATGTTTCTAAGTGATTTCTGCAGGCAATGGACCAAAAGGTTACAATCTGCTACCGCACACCCCAGCTCTCCTGAGGGAGAGGGATCAAAGGAGAAGCTGAAAAACTGCAGCGCTACAGGGATCAGGACCAGGATTAATAGGAGGAGAATGAGGTGTTAACCGATTAAATGGGAACAAATAAAATAAGGCGCCCAATGCGTGTTTCAGGGACGAACTGTCCCTTTCCTCAGGTGCATTTCCAGGTATTGTCTTGTATTGGTGCATTCAAGCGCAGTCCAACAGGGCGCACACACACTAGGGGCTTGGAGTTATTGTGTGTTTGAGGTCAAACTGTGTGTCGTCCTGATAATCAGGGATTTAGTTCTTGTTTAAAAATCCCGTGTGACCGGACTCAATCAGCTGCTTTTCTCTACAGAGAAGAAAGATTAGAAAATTAAACTCCAGTTTTTTTCATGAGGACTTGTGATGGGTGTGACTCACCGTTGCCGGATGCTCAATCTCAGGCAATGCAGCACTTGTCACGGTTCCGCACCTGAGGCTGTGGGGCCCGGTGGTCAAACGAAAAGGGAATAAAAGGATGGGGATGTTTCTTGATTGTCGTGACGCCACCTGTGGGAGTCCGGTGATGGCACCGGCGCTGTTTGGGCCTCCAGGGGATGTGCGGCAGCTAGATGGGATGCTCCCCACAGGATGAGCAGGAGTCCCCGGTGCCAGGAGCTGTACTGGATGGAATATGGCAGCTCGGTAGTTTGATGAGCAAGGTTAATAATAACAGTTCTGGTAGAAATGCACTGACACAATGCTCCTCTGTAATGGGTCCTTACTGTAAGTTCGGTGCAATACATGGTATACAGTGTTTAGGTAACAGACCAAGTAATCCCAGTGGTGAATGGCATTAGTCCACGGTGTTCCTCCTTTTATCTAACCGTCCTATTCTGGCTGCCTTAGTGCACCGGATCGGGGTACTGGGAGGACTTCTACCCAGTCACGTTAACCGAGATGAGTCCTGGATCCCAATGGTGGGTACCTCGCCGGTAAGACTGCGGATTTGGGCTGTAGTGAGGCGCTCCTGAAGAGCCACTGTCACTCCGGTTTGCAGAACAGCGGTGAACGTCTGTTTGCCTCGGAACCGGCATCCGGTGAGATTGGGCCCGGGTGTCTTTTTACCCATTGATTATTTGCTTTTGTTGCCCGTTTTCCGGTATGGGTCACCGCTTGATGGTGCCCTGCCGGTTAAGTTACGGTTCCAGGGCTGCACGGCACTGTGCAGGTCCCTGTTCCTTCTCTCTTCCTCAACTCTCCTCCTAACTTCCCCCACACACTACACCTACACTCCTCCCACCAGGACCTGATTGGCCCTCTACCTCTAAGTGGTGCATGGAGCTCTGGGTTTAACCATTTCAGCACTGAGATGGAAGATATTGCATCTTCTGTCGGGGATGCAATACCTTCCTGTGACACACTCGCTGCGGGGCGCCACAGGCGAGTGCCATACGATCGTGTGAATAGTGATGAAGACCCTCCATCTCTACTGAAGACACTTTGCTGATTGATTTCCTTAGATTTTCCTTTGAGCCTTTTTTTTTTTTTTGAGATTTCAGGTTTATCATTAATGAAATTGTCCGCAGTGTAACATCCGTCACTGATCAGTGATGAGGCGTCTGTTAGATAAATGATGAATCTCTTTACATATTAGGTAATTTAATACGATCTAATGGTTGTTACTAATTTCCATTTTGTTGCAGTATTCATAGGAATTCTCAGTCTCATGAACAGTTCAGTGACGGCTTCTCACTGCCCATAAAGGACAGAGATCCAGCAACGTTCTCCACCTAACATGACACATTGATGTGATACCAGGACCATCCTTTCCCATGTTATATGAAGCGTGGCTTCTTCCCTCCTGTTTGTTCCTATGGACGGTCAGGAGTTTACATTTCACAATGGCAGACATGGGCTGTGACTGCAGAGAACCCGATCCACGTCCGGCTCGGAGTCTCTTAATGGTTTGTTCCAAGGATCTTGGGCTCTGATCAATGACTTCATCTCTTCTTGCTTTTCTCATTCCCATTGGGTCACCTTGCATTAGTCTGTGTCTCTTTACTCTGCTCTAACATATCAAAATGAATTTCATATACTTATATACGAAAATGGGGAAAGTTGCCCCAGGCATTACCTCGCCTTTCCAACTCGTGAGAATCCTCGGATCCTGTGGGGGTTTCCTCCAATGAGAGGATTTCTGGGAGCCACCAGGTCGTCCAGCTACAATGATCAACCAGGTAAGGAGAAAGCAATGCGGCTCTCCAGGGCCTTCATTATGTCAGACTGTTATGTAACAGTAACTCCTCATGGAGAGGCTCATTAACCGGCCGCGCCGGTGCACAACCCAGTCTGTAGTCCCATACACCGCACCGCTCCCTGATGTGCCACCGCTTAAATAAAGTTAACAATGTGTTATTTGCTGTCTGTTATTATAATAATAAAATGCCTGACTATATCGGTGTGGCCCTTTATATGTACGGCCTTTCTTTTTTTTTTTTTCTTTTAAAAATAAAAGCTGGACATCATGAAGGACCTGGAGGGCCGCGGTGTTTCCTCCTTACCTGGATCTTAATAATTCATATCACCTTCTGGATGTGAATATCAATTTTCAAATCCATACTAAATTTTATCATGGTTTCAAGTAACATAAGAATACGCCGATTTCTCAGTCATGTTTGTATTTTCTTGTTTCTTCACCGGTCTCACAATCGTCTATTTCACATTCGGCGTCTTCTTCTCTTGGGTTCTTGATTTTATTCTTTACCCCGTGGTTCACATGTGACCAGATCATTGCTCTATGTGGTTCTGTGGTTGGGATCTTCTCTGCTTCGCTTTAAAAATGAAGACAATAATTTGCTTTATTGCATGCAGTGAAGTCTTAAAACAGATGCAATTGTATGAACCTTTAACAAGAGTCTTGTTGTGTAAGGAATCCATGGTTAGTTAAGATATCGATAACCTGTCCCAGGGTCTCCCCATCACACATCTGCTCTGCAAAGTGATGTCAATAGAAGGAATATCCATCCATTATTGCTTAGCTTCAGTGAAGACCGTTCTTTCCTTCCACAGCCCAGGAATACACTTTACATGTGGAGCACATGGGCTCATGATCACTGGACCACTGAGCTGGTGGAAGACCCATCATATAGGGCGTAATCTCTTCCCAATGTAAGACGGTCCATAGCAAGATTATTGTAAGGTTTCGGGTAATTCTCTTCTCTTCACAACCTCTCCCATTTGGTATATTCCTATACAGGACATCAATGTCCAGACTGATTTGCAGTTTCTTCCCCCAAATTGAGGATCAAATTTGCAGAAAACATCCATAGTCTCCAATGTGAGGGAAGACTCCAAACACAAGGTCATAGGATCTTACCAAGATGAATACTGATACCCGGTGTAAGGCTCAGTCCCTGTTACAGTAGGTCTCCTCTGTAGGGGGGGTCTCCTTATGTATCTTGAAGACTGTAGGAAGTGGCTGAGGACATTTTAGGGAGCATGAATTCCTTTTCATCAATCTAATGCCCATATTTCACATTTAATAGGAGATTTGTTAGCTCCTCTATGAAATTAGGAGTAGGGTCCATACATAACATTCATAACTAGAGGGGTCCATCAGGATCTGAAGACGCCGACACCAACGTCCTTTATAATAAAATCCTTTATTCAAAAATCCACAAAGGGTAAAAGCCTCATTACGGACAGTCCTTCCAGACACATTTTGGATAAAATCTTTCTTCATTGGCAAAAACAATACTGACCTTTTATACACTAAATCTCAAGCACATGTGTAGTGACTAATTGTTTCCATCTGTTCAGTGATTTTTTTCCCTCAAGGTACCGTAAATCCTACCTCAAGGAACAAAATCAAAGGATCTGGAAACCGATTTCTTTATATTAATGTTGCATCCTATCCAGGATAATATGACCACCTTTATCAGACATTTCAGTTCTGATGCTTTCATCTATTGTACAGAGAGCACAGCCGGTGTCTGATCTCGTTACATTCCCCTTCCATCTATCCCTCTTCTGGATTTGAGACATTGTAGCAGTTTTCTATTCTCAGATTTTGTCACGAAGACTTAGTCAGGACCTGCAGCTCTCTGGCGCCCCCTTAGCCTGCTGGCCAAATCCAGTATGGCCAGAGGATAAGAAAGGAGCCCAGCTGCTCTTATGTTGTATACTACAACGTGTGTGTGTGTCCTGCTAGGAACGTATATATACCTCGATCCAGTCACATTCAGGCTACAATCGCACATAAACACAAAACGTTATGCTGCCACCACTGATCTCTTTAAGGTGGATCGGTCACCTGCTCTGGTAACTCATAAAAGCGGGGGTTGGCATGTCAGATCATCATAGAACAAGAACAGAACTAGTAAATTATAATTTACTCCCAAAGATGGCAGTGCTTATGTAATATCTTGTATATTTGTTATAAGAGACCATTTATATGTATGCATAAACAGTTATAAAAATAAAAGGAATAAAATAAGAAATTTCCAGACCTAGTCACGCGAACACAAACTTACATTTCTGGGGAGCCCCCCCCCCCCCCTCCCCCACAGATCTATCTGCAATAGTCTTGCTGTGTCTGTGCCCCTGGGTGGAATCAGTCCAAAAATGGCTGCTCTAGTTTTAATAAAGGCAGGGCACTTCAGCCCCCACCTCGTAGGTTACCCCTCCCTGGTGGGATGACCCTCTTAGACCCTCCTCTTTTACCATGCTTCATAAACCTTCATTTTCTAGATCTGGGTATGGGCCCACATCCCGGATACACACCTCAGATTTATTTTAATTTTAATTCTGAGAATATTGATAACAAATATGACCTATTTATGAGGTTTAGAAAGCCAGAACTCATTTCCCAGGTTCCTGAGTGTTGCATAGATTTACAAGACATATCATTGAATGCACAAAAATGTGAATCTAAAATATGAACGGGTCTTCTTAAATTCAACATTGAAACTGTTTACACAATTTCTGGAGGGAAAAGAGAAAATGCACTCACCTTTGCTTTGGTATTTACGACCCGTTGTAAAGGTTCCGTTGGAGAGTGAAGCCAAAGTCTATGTAAGTCCTGTGCAAGTGAGCCATCTTGCTCTGGGGGAGGGTGCAAGCATCTTAAAATCATGAGAACATATCAACTTTTCCAGACACCTCCCTCTTTTTGATGACTATATGGAGGAAGGACCTCTCGGCACTCCTCCAGCCCCGTGAGCTCTTCCCGCCAGGAAAACCCATTGGCATTGCCATGCTATCTGCCTTGTTGGTGTTGCACAGTAAAGTCGTACTGCTGGAGTGAGTCTCCTGCGTAGCAACCTTCTGTTGGTACCGAACAGGGAGTTCAGCCAACTCGGGGGGGGGGGGGGGCGCAGGGGGGATGTGGTCTGTCACGACAGTGAAGGGTCACCAGTACAGGTAGGCTGTAAGTGTTGCAGGGCCCATACAATGGCCAGACTCTCCTTCTCTATGGTGGAATAGGCCACGTCCCTCAGTAGGAGCTTTCGGCTGAGGTATAACACTGGGTGCTCTTGGTTCCTCAAGTCAACCTGGCTGAGCACAGTGCCGAGGCCAAACTCACTGGCGTCAGTCTGTACTAGGAATGGCCACTTGTCGTCAACTGCCCTTACACAGGGGAGCTGCTCAGGGCAGTCTTCAAAGCCTGGAAGGCCACCTCTCAGTCCTCGATACGATCGACTGCATGGGGTAGGTTCCTATTGGTGAGATCCGTGAGAGGCTTCGCAAGGCTACTATAGTTTGGCACATAGTGCTTACAGTACCCTGCGGTGCCAAAGAACGACTACCTGCTTCTTGGTCCTGGGGGTGGGCCAGGACACGATGGCGTCCACCTTCCCAGGCTCTGGTTTCAGCGTGCCCCCACCTACCTGGTGCCCCAGGTAGTGGACCTCGTTCATGCCCATCTGGCACTTTCCCGGCTTAATGGTCAAGCCTGCCTGGTGGATGCGCCCGAGCACCTGCTGCAGATGCTTGAGGTGATCCTCCCTCCCAGGTGGAACTGATGACTGCAATGTTATCCAGGTACGCCACCGTGTACCTCTCCAGTCCCTGGAGCAGGGAGTTGACTATTCTCTGGAAAGTGGCAGGGGCATTTTTCATGCCGAACAGCATGACCGTGCATTCGTACAATCCAAAGGGGGTGATAAAGGCGGGCCTCAGGGCTCAGGGGAATCTGCCAATATCCCCGACTCAGATCCATAATGGAGAGATGGCTTGCACTAACTAACAGCTCAAGCAGCTCCTCAATGCATGGCATTGGTTTGTGCATCGGAGGCTGTGATAGCGTTGAGCCCCTGTAGTCCAAATAGAATTTGGTGGTCTGGTCCTTCTTCGGCACCAGGACTATCAGTGAGGCCCACGCGCTCTTGGACCATTTAATCACTACCAACTCCAGCATCTTATCGCTCTCCTAGCGCATGACGTGCTGCACCTCTTCTGAGATTCGATAGGCTGTCTGCCGGAGTGGGGCATGATTACCGCTGTCCACCTTATGGACCGCCACCTCCGTCCTGCCCGGCATGTTGGTGAACACAACTTGGAAGGATTCCAGCACTGCTTGCACCTGAGACCACTTGCCTGTAGATAGCAAGGTTCTTATCTCTACATACTCTATGGACACGCTGGCCTTCGCTTGGGCCAACATGTCCAGGAGGGGATCTTCCTCCTCACCTCGGGTAGGTTGCAGGCCGGTAGGACACAGGGTCCACGTTCTTGATGAGCCTTCATGTTAACGTGAAAGGCCTTCCGCCTACCCCGCTCGGGGTCGAGGGTGACCACGTAGGTGACTGGGTTGAGCTGTTGGTGAATGACGTAAGGGTCCTCCCAGGCTGCCTGAAGCTTGTCCTTTGGTAGGGGGACCAGCACCCACACCATCTGACCCACCCGGTAGGTCCGCTCAGGCGTTCTGGTTGTACCAATGCTTCTGGTCAGCCTGGGCTTGCACCATGTTGACATGCACAAACTGCATCAAGGTCTGCATGTTGTCACGGAAGCACATGACCTACTCCACGATGGACACTCCTGGGGTGCTCTGCTCCTCTTCCCAGGATTCTCTTACCAATCCAAGGGGTCCAGAGACTCGCCTGCCATGCAGGAGCTTGAAGGGAGAAAAACCTGTCTAGGCCTGTGGGAGCTCTCACAGATAGCAGGTGTGGGAGGTAACGTAACCAGTCACGTTCCTGGGACTCAACCAGCATTTTTAACATCTGTTTGAGGGTACCATTGAAGCGTTCACACATCATTGGTTTGAGGATGATACATGCTCGATACCAGATGCTGCACCTGCATATTTTTACAAAGAGCCCTCGTTATGCGAGACATGAACTGGGCCCCAGGTCGATAAGCATCTCCCTGGGAAATCTTACTCGGGAAATAGAGAGCCAATAGGGCATCCGCCACCTTATCTGCCCTAATTGAAGACAGAGCTACTGCCTCAGGACACCGGGTAGCAAAGTCTACCACAGTAAGGATGCAGGGTATGGCCAGTGGTCCCACGATATCCACAGCAATCCGCTAGAAAGGCTTCTCTATCACTGGCAAAGAGCAGGGGGGCTTTGGGAGCCGGCCCTGATGTTTCCACTCTTTGACACGTGATACAGGAGCTGCAGTAGTTTGCCACATCTGTCCCCATTTTGGGCCAATAGAAGTGGTGAGACAACCGGGCCTTGGATTGCTGACTCCCAAGTGTCCAGCGAGTGGAATCTCATGGGCAATCCACAACAACTCATCCCTGAATTGGTAGGGAATAACAAGCTGTCATTCCCCAAGCCACTCCTGTTGGGGTGTACAGGGCACAGTCTCCTGATACAACTTCCCTTGGTCCCAGAATACCCTCTCCTTATCAGCCTCAGAAGGGGGCTTTCTGGCAAGGATCCTTAATGTCTCTAGGCTAGCATCTGCATGCAGAGCTGCCTGAAACCTCTGGCTGGAGGGAGCCAGGAGGGACTTTAAGGCCACATCCTCTTCGGGACTCTCTGGGACCTGCACTGGGTCCGAAACTGAATGTTATTCCTCTTGCTGAGGAGGGTCCAGAAGGCAGAGTGTTACTGGCATTCTGGGCACTCTGACTGCGGGTGACGGCGGCTATGTAGCCCATCTCCCCGGGGAATAATCTCTTCCCATCAGCCTGCCCGGCTGTGGGTACTACTTCCCCATCCTCCACTGTTACCTCAGGAGCAGTGCTGATCATGGGGCAGCTACAATCTGCCAGGTCACTGTCTGTTGTGACACTGGTCAGCTGCATGGCACCACCTGCTTCATGGGCCCCATGACTCTCACCATCACCCTTAGCACTGACACTTGCTCCTGTTAGGGGATCCTCAGCGATATCAACCTGCAGCATGACATGGCTGAGTTCTCCTGTACCTCCAGATAAATCATCAGTTAAAGCATTTACATTCCCATCTTGGCATTAACCTTACCAACCATATCGGATCGGGGAGGGGGGTCGGGGACATGGTAAGCAAACATTTTCCCCAAATCAGTCCCCAGCAAAACATTGGGTGAGTTTTCGGACACCCCACCTCCTTCACCCCACTTCCCTGCACCCCAATCAATAAAAGCCAAGGTCATTGGCAAGGGACAGCGGACTCCCCCAATCCTGGTGACAGTCAGGGTTTTTCCAGGGATGAGTTCATGATGCACGTATTCGGGACAGATGAGAGTTCGTTCTGCGCCAGAGTCCCTGAGCACCAGAGTGATTGTGTTGCCGACCGTGACTGACTGCAAGTTCTCCCGGGGACTCCCACCCGTACCACCCACCAAATAGCAGCACTAGGCCCTGGGGCCCCAGATGAGGGGGCTCTTCTGCCTCTCCAGACAAGTGGCACACCACTTGTCCTGCTTGTCCACAATTAAAGTGTGTGTGTGTGTGTGTGTGTGTGTGTGTGTGTGTGTGCGTCAGCTGTCAGCCAAGTGCTGGCAGCTGGGACAGGGCCTCCGGCAGGTTGGCGAGCAGGGATGGTGGTCACCGACTTACCCCCTTTTCCGTTGGTGATGACAGGCTGCGGCGTCTCCGGTTGGTCTTGTAGGTGTCTGCGCTGCTTTGTTCGAATCTGGTGGCTCCCGATCCATCACGAACTGTTGACACTCAGTGGGGCAAAGTTGCAAGAACTGGTCTCTCACAATCAGGTCCTTGAGGGAATCAAAGGTTTTCACGGGACAGTCCTTGGAGCCACAGCTCAAAGGTGGTTCTGAGCCCGTGCACCACATCACTAACTGTCGTGTGGTCCACGCTGAGGTTCCAGGACTTTCTATGGTACACCTCAGGAGTCAGCTGGAACCTCCTGTATTGGGGCCTTCTTAATGGCATCATAATCCCAATCTTGCTCTCTAAGAGCCACAAACACCTCTAGCACTTTTTTCTCTCAGCGCTGCGATTTAGGTACGGGGCACACTGATCACGTGGCAACTGGTACTGTAAGCAAGTCTTTTCAAAACCCCTCAAAAGTGTCCAGGTCACATTTGTCAACCAAATGCTCTGGAAGGGGCTTAAAGGTTGTGGAATTAGTCGATTCACAGTTCAGTGGGGTGGAGGATGGCCTTCCCAGCTGGGCCATCCGCAGGTCATGGTCTCTGAGCTTGGACCTGCCGCTCGGCTCTTTCGGCCTCCTGGTATTGCTGAATGAGCTTCAGGTGTCCTTGATAATACTCAGCGGGACAGTGCTGTAAGGCCAGTTGCAGATGGGGGTCCATGCTGCCCTGGTCACTGACGCGGCGTGTGTCTACAGGGAGGACCTCTGCATGAACACCTCCTAGGACTTGGCTTGAATCCACAGGTGGGGCCTCAGCAGCAACACCATCCATGCTCTGACGGACATCTGCAGCCGGGAGCTGTGCAGCAGCACTGACAAGGCTTTGGCAGGCCTCTCCATTCTCTGGGCTCTGACGGGCTTGCTCCGCATGCAGTTGCAACAGTGCCTGCGCCATCTGCTTCTTGGTTTTGCCGGAGGAGTCTATATGTCAATCTGTAGAGGCAGGCAAAAGCCTCCTTGTCATAATCTTTGTACCAGTTTTCCCCAACTGTGGCCATGATTTCAAACCAAAAGAACAGGATAGAAAAACGAAGAGGTATGGGGTAACTGCTACACACAGTATTATATCAGATCTAATACACTGAGTTCGATCTTCAAAACTTTTGTGCAGAGTTCTCGTAAGAACCGTGCAAGTTTTTAGTGAGAGGGATGATTGCTCAAACCAGATCACTAATGTCCTATGATCCCTCCGCTGCCACCAATTGTCACTGACTTAGTCAGGACCTGCTGCTCTCTGTAGCGCCGTTAGCCTGCTGGCCAAATCTGGTATTGCCAGAGTATGAGTCCAGCTGCTCTAATTTGTTGTATACTGCGACATGGTATATATACACATCCTGTCACATCACATCAGTTCCTGCTAGGAACTTGTATATACTTTGATCCAGTCACCTTCAGGCCCACAATATCGCATAATTACAAAACGTTATGCTGTCACCACCGATCTCTTTAAGGTGGATCGGTCACCTGCTCTGGTAACTTATAAAAGCGGGGTTGTGTGTCATATCATCATAGGTCATGAAGAACAAAACTAGTAAATTATAATTTACTCCCAAAGTTGGGCAGTGCTTATAAAAGATATACAAGATCTTACATGAGACAATTTACATGTATGCATAAACAGTTATTTAAAAAAAAAAAGTCCCAGACCTAGCCACGCGATGTCAAACGTACATCTGTTGGGGTGGGGGGGGGGGTGTTAAGCTTCCCAGAAAGGTATGATTCCTCCACACAGCTATAGTCTTGCTGTGTCTGTGCCCCAGGGTGGAAACACCTCAAAAATGGCTGCTCTAGTTTTAACAAAGGCAGGGAACTTCAGCCCCCACCTCGTAGGTTACCCCTCCCTGGTGGGATGACCCTCTTAGACCCTCCTCTTTTACCATGCTTCATAAACCTTCATTTTCCATATCTGGGTATGGGGTGGGCCCACATCCTGAATACACACCTCAGATTTAATTTTATTTAATTCTGAGAATATTGATACCAAATATGACATATTTATGAGGTTCAGCAAGCCAGAACTCATTTCCTAGGTTCCTGAGTGTTACATAGATATCTTTTATATGTCTTTGCACAAAAATGTGAATAATGTAAATATGAATATTCTTAAATTCGACATTGAAAAACTGTTTACACAATTCCTGGAGAGAAAAGGGAAGATGCACTCAGCTTTGCTTTGGTATTTACAACCCGTCGTAAAGGTTCCAACTGGAGGAGGGTGAAGCCGAAGTCTATGCAAATCCTGTGCAAGTGAACCATCTTGCTATGGGGGAGGGTGTAAGCATCTTAAATTCATGAACATATCAACTTTTCCTGACAGATGTGAATACAATCCATCTGTTACTGATGGGGACTTTGTGCTCTTTGATTTGAGGCAGGTAAAGGGCCCTGCACCAATATTTTAAGATTATGAATTTTGTCCATTTTGAGTTTAAGGAAGCGAGCAGAGAAAAAGGAATTGATGGTGGAAAGGCATTGTGGGATTTTGGAGAGTAGGGAGGTGTCAGGGCCGGACAGGTAGATTTGGGTGTCGTCGGAATAGAGGTGGTATTGAAAGCCGTGGGACTCTGAGTTGCCTAGGCCGAGAGTGTAAATGGAGAAAAGTAGGGGTCCCAGGACTGAACCTTGGGGGACTCCGACAGAGAGAGGGTAGGGCGAGGAGGAGGTGTGGGAGTGGGAGACGCTGAAGGTCCGCACCGCTAGGTATGAGGAGATCCAAGAGGGCTTTCCATTGTGAATTTAAACGTTGTGATAAATCTCACCACATTCAAATCGGATTTCTGTGCACTCCCAGATTGATAGGACAACAGATGTATCTTTCTCAAAAGCACACCGAAAACCTTTGTATCTCGATGGATACCCTCTCCTCCTGAATCTCTTCCAAGATTTGCGCTTGTATTAAGGAAGGTTCCATCATCTGAGTAAATACGGCGTGCCCTTAAGAATTGACCGGAGATTTTTTTGTTTTTATTTCAGGGGTGTTGGATGAGCCAAGGAGGAATAAAGGTGCAAGCTTGTAAAAGTGCTTCTACGAAGAAGCTGCGATGTGGAACGTTGCCAAATAAGTAGATCGTCAATAAAACTTATCTGAAATACAACTCTCATGACCAGGGGTTTCAAGGACATAAAGGACCAATCGTACAGAAAACCAATAATAAACTAATAACAGAAAACAATGGAGTTTAATACAGGGGATTAGTTATGGGAAACTAAACATGAAAACCTGTAATCATTAAAATAAATCTACATAAGTCTTATGTTTTCCATCATCCACTTCATCCGACATCCTCGAATCCCAGAAGTCACCACGCTAGCCGGAAGAACGCCGCCATATTAGTACACGCAAGTAATGGATGTTCCAATATAGCACCCGCTGGTGGTATCTGCCCCTTGCACAGTACCACTAGTGGGTCACCGCCGCTGGGACTCCAACCCCCCTATCCCACCCCCACCCCAGCTACCGCAAGCACCTCCCACCACCACAAGGACCCCTGCGATCCCAGCCGCCACTGGGATCCAGCCTGCCACTGGGATCCAGGTGGATCCAGCCCGCCAAGGAACCCTCCCCACCGGGTAGCCCGATCAAACTTATTTACTGAGCTTGTGCAGCTTATGGTCAGACAATGCATTATCCCAACACAAGCTGCATCGGGAACAATGTTCATTGGCCACAGCAAGGAGACTGTTCACTTCTGCATTTTGTGACCATCTGCAGAGGCAAGCTGAAACAGTCATAGAGAAGTGCTACTACATCACCAACAACAAATCCACATCCGCCTGCAAACAAGCCACATAGAAAAAGACTAACTTCAACTACAAGCAAAAAATTTAAATACAGGGAGGACGAAGAGTACTATGCATAACTTATCATTTATTAGAAGACGTCAATAAAACAGATAGTAAGGTGGCAACAAACAGTACATGTACAAAAAACCCAAACAGGATAATGGGGGGTACATGATTAGTATAGAGTATCAAAAGGGTGTACAGTTTTTCTTAATATGGTACAGAGTCCAGCAAGTACAATGATGTGGAACAATAAGTTCACTAAAGTACAACAAAAAAGAGCGAAAAAATACATCAAAGTATGATCACATACAACTAAAGTGCCAGTGCAGCGTTTAACAGGGAAAATGCAAAAATCCCTGAAGTGGTTATACTAAAGCGCTTCTTTTGAGATCAAAGTAAATGCTTGGCTCGCTCAGGCCAGTAATTCTAGCATACCCATATTGAGTCGAGGATTATCGGAGGGCACTCTGACCATCTCTGTCTGGCTAAAACCCCGACGCGGCGTTTCGTTGCATAAGCTTGGTTGCTGCAGCTTCCTCAAGGGGATGTGTTATGTGTCCTGTGACTACCCCCATCTGATGTCCATCTTATATGCAGCCGTGATGACCTCCTAACACGCCTCACCTGTAACTACGCGTCATCTCCAATCGCCGCGCATCGGAAGTAACGCCTCAGAATAACGTGACGGCCGGCTCTGACGCGCGCACGGCGCCATGGGACGCGTCACCATGGTACCGATGCATGCGCATCAGGCTCGGCCGTCCTGAGAGCGGCACCCCGTGCGCTGCGATGGAGAGAGCGAGGTGAGCGGGGAAGTCATATGGTAACGCCTACTAGTACATCATTAAGGGCCATAGGGGAGACACAGGACATCACCTAAACAGAGAAAAAAGTGCAATAATAAAAACGGACAGCCTATCTTAATTGAAATCCCGAATTGTGTTTTTAGTCATACTGGTAATCATCCAAAGCACATGGCTACACCAGGGGAAAGCACAAGAAACATGCAATATTATAACAAACAGTAAAATAGGCCACACAGGGCATGGGGGCCCATAATTACGGGGCCTAACTCCAAGTCCCGCGATTTAAATCCACTCAAGTTTAGACGTAGATCCCCCTTTGTGTAGAAGTTGACCAAGGCATGGATGAGAACACTGAACGTCCATCATTCAGGAAACCAAAAAGAAAGAGGCTGAAAGAATAAAAATTAAAAGTAATTAAACTTTCCCAAGATAGGTGGGAAGAGTACATGCACAGTATAACAACCAGCTACACAGATAAGACCTAAAAGGATAAAGACTCAATCCCCTTGGGGCTGAGGGTATCCAGGGTCACTATTCATTTTGCCTCCATCTGAGCGAGGCTTTTTTTAAGATTACCCCCTCTATTTCCTGCCCTCACCATGTCTATTCCCCTAAATTTTAAACTAGATGAATTGCAATTATGGACCTGCCAAAAATGGCGTGGCAAGGTCCGCAATTTGCTGCCATCCTGTGAGTTTCGAGCCCCTTCTATGTCACTTAAGTGTTCCCGTATTCTCTTTCTAAATTCTCGGGAAGTCAGACCAACGTATATCTTTTGGCACCCGCACGTAGCATAATATACGACGTGCGTAGAGCCGCAAGATATACGCTGTCTAATGGTGTACTGTTTCTTCCCGTCTGAGGATTCAAAAGTACGGCTTCTTAGAACATTAGGGCAAGCGACACAATGGCCGCAGGAGAATGAGCCAACGGCTGGGCTGGAGCTCCCAAAGGTGTTGACTCTTTGTGGTATATAGTGGCTGTGAACTAGCCAGTCCCCCAGATTTTTAGACCTCCTTGCCGTCATCAGTGGACGTTCTGGGATGCATTGAGAGGATGCCATCACTCTTGAGGATAGCCCAATGGCGTTTGAGAATCGCCTGCATCGAGCTCCATTCATGGTTATATGTCCCAATGAACCTTACGGGTGGGTCCCCCATATCTCTCTTGGGATTGTATCTCAACAAAGCATCCCTAGGTGTGTTCTTTGCCCTCCGGTACCCATCCCTTATACCTCTATTGCTATACCCCCTGACGCCGAATCGCTGCTTAAAATCAATAGCCTGCCGTTCAAAACCAGAGTTCATTGAGCAGATACGCCTCATACGCAGGAACTGGCCGGTCGGGATGGCACGTATAGTGGAGGGGTGATGTCCGGAAGTTGCATGAAGCAACGCGTTCACAGATGTCTCCTTCCGGAAGACATCTGTCCGAACACCACCTACCTCATCTAGGGAGATCTCGATATCTAGAAAATCTATTTTGTTCTTGCTCACCCTGTGGGTCAGCCTGATGTTCATATCATTCTCATTTAGCCGACCCACAAAGGAGGTGAACTGCTCCGCCGAGCCCTGCCACACAATAAGGACGTCTTCTATGTATCTAATCCAAGCTTGCGCCTGGGCGCAGCCCGATACGCTCTCATCGCCAAAGATGTTACGCTCCCAATAACCAAGGAAGAGGTTGGCGTATGAGGGCGCACAGGCCGCGCCCATCGCGGTACTCTTCTTCTGGAGGTAGACGACGTCCTTAAATATAAAAAAAAGTTGTCAGGGCAAAGCGGAGCAGCTCCAAAATGAGATCTCCCATGGCGCCACCCCGACCCCCAGCCTCCATGAAGAAGCAAACTACCCTAAGACCGTCCTCATGGTTGAAGCAGGTGTACAGCGACTCGACGTCAATAGTTGCCAGTAGGGTCCCTTGGTCCACAAAAATGCAGTCAATCCTATTCAGGACGCCCGTAGTGTCTCTGGCATACGACGGCAGTAACTCAATTAACGGTTTAAGGTGGTAATCAATAAATTTACAGATGGGTTCACATAAACAGTCGATTCCAGACACTATAGGGCGCCCCGGTGGATTAAGGGCATGTTTGTGGACCTTGGGTAGCAGGTATAGGGTGGGTACCTTTGGGCAAGATACTAATAAACCGTCAACCTCCCTCTTGGATAGGATGCCTTTATCCCGGGCACTATTCACTATTCGCCGGTGCGCGGCGATTGGAGATGACGCGTAGTTACAGGTGAGGTGTGTTAGGAGGTCATCACGGCTGCATAAGATGGACATCAGATGGGGGTAGTCACAGGACGCATAACACATCCCTTGAGGAAGCTGCAGCAACCAAGCTTATGCAGCGAAACGCCGCGTCGGGGTTTTAGCCAGACAGGATTATCGGAGGGCACTCTGACCATCTCTCGACTCAATATGGGTATGCTATAATTACTGGCCTGAGCGAGCCAAGCATTTACTTTGATCTCAAAAAGAAGCGCTTTAGTATAACCACTTCAGGGATTTTTGCATTTTCCCTGTTAAACACTGCACTGGCACTTTAGTTGTATGTGATCATACTTTGATGTATTTTTTCGCTCTTTTTTGTTGTACTTTAGTGAACTTATTGTTCCACATCATTGTACTTGCTGGACTCTGTACCATATTAAGAAAAACTGTACACCCTTTTGATACTCTATACTAATCATGTACCCCCCATTATCCTGTTTGGGTTTTTTGTACATGTACTGTTTGTTGCCACCTTACTATCTGTTTTATTGACGTCTTCTAATAAATGATAAGTTATGCATAGTACTCTTCGTCCTCCCTGCATTTAAATGTTTGAGTACCTTTATGCTTTAGACATTTCCCCCACTTAAACTGTTATGTGGAGGTTTTTGTCCTTTATGCCTAAGCCCATTTGAGCGTTGTTTCTAAATACAAGCAAAAAATAACTCTTGATGGAAACACAATTCATGAACACAGCTGCCATACCATGAAACATTGGCAACTTTGACAATCTTGGCATTTTGGAGCTGAGATGCCTTCAGTTGGAACATGTATGCAGTGCTGTCAGAAGGGGAATGTCCATCTACCCATACTCCAGTATCCAGAAGATTTCAAAACGTTTGACAGGAGAAAGTGAATTGGACAATACTTGTATCAACAGCTCTTTTGCCTCCATGGGAGCAAGTATTTCACCACCACCTGGATATGGCCCATACTATTTTTCACATACATGGACAGATCTATCATCCAACAGAGGAAGACCAACCAAAATTTGCTCAACTTTATACTGGATACCGCCGGCGCAAATTAAGTTGCTCAAAATGAAGAAAAAATAAAATTTCATCCTACATTGATTAACATCATCGCTGAGCAACCGCAAGCTATCAATTTGCTGCCTATCGAATGCTACGAGATGTTAAACAAGAACAGATCAAAGCTCATAAATGGAACTGTCATGCCAACCATCACAATGGCTATTAAGCAAGATGGGACTCAAGATCCAAGGCGATACAACAACCCAACAGTGAGTGAAGTGGCTGTCTTTCAGAATGATGATGAGCCTCCCTTCAATAGACTTATTAATCCATTTAAAACCTGATCCACGCAAACCTTTGGCTCTAAACACAACAAATCCACATTCTCCATAGCAATTTGGATGCTCTGCTGTATCCTATAATTTTTCCTTATTGAGACCAAGGCTGGCATGATGGCCTAAAACAGGGAAATAGCGCCCGAAGAATAACCCAACTTCAGTACTATAGCTTTGTATTATCGATCAGGAAGGCATTTAATCCACTATTCAATGGTGGCAAACTCGCATAGCAATATTTGGTCAATGCATATGTCAAAATAGAGGCAAATTGTCTACATTACATCAGAATGCACCAGAAAGATTTAAAAGTGGAAGATTACTTCCTCCTACAAGAACATTTACTAAAATCTATTAAAGGACATCCCAATTGGAAAGACAGTAATTTTGCCATCTTTTGAAGACCGTCCAAGAAACATGCAACAGCGCTACCAGGATGCTGTGTGTATAGTAAAATATGACCGGCCAGATCTGTTTGTCACCATGACATGTAATCCCAAGTGGACTGAAATAACAGAAAATTTGGAACTGTGGCAACGTGTGGAGCATAGGCCAGACTTGGTTGCACGTGCTTTTAAAATTAAACTTGATTCCCTATTAGCAGATATCAACAATGGCTTATTTGGATAGGTCACTGCAGCTGTCCATATTGAGTTTCAAAAGCTAGGTCTGCCACACGCACATTTTAATAATCCTGGAAGCTAATTCAAAAATAAGAACTGAAGAAGACATGGACAACATGGTATGGGTAGAAATTCCTGATGAAACAAAATGCCCTCCGCTCCACAACATTGTTATTAAAAACATGATTCATGGTCCCTGTGGAGAAGCCGATCCGAACTCTCTCCCTGTATGGATAATGGAAGTGTACCAAATGTTTCCCAAAAAAATCCAGAATATACTGCCAAAAGGATGGTTATCAAAGTTACCAGAGAAACATTGGGAGAACATACGACCATCATTCTGACTGATAATTCATGGGTTGTTTCAAATTACCCATATTTGCTCAAAATACAACTGCCATATTAATGTGGAAATTTTCATCTATCCAAAGTGTTAAATATTTGTTTAAATATGTGTACAAAGGACACGACCAAGCTAATATTGAAATAGCCCAAAAAGACATCAAACATAAAGAAACAAACCAATTTGTCGATTTTCGAGATGTCTGTGCACCAGAAGCTGCATGGAGAATATTTGTTTATGCATTGGATAAGCAATCTCGTGCCATCATTTGCCTAGTGGTAGATCTGCCTAACTCTCAGCCACTATATTTTCAGGCAATCCCATTGACAACATTCAACAAAAGCTGCATAACCATTCCACACTAATGGCTTACTTCGATCTTAAGATCGCCCTAAATGCACATCAATATTACTACCGAGAAATTCCTGAGCACTGTTTGGAAACTAGGCACATGGGAACCCAGAAAAACGAAAAACTGTAAAAGTAATTGGCAGAATTTATACAGTTAGTGTGAAAGACTAAAAGATATTTACATTGCATGTAAAAGGCACAACACGTTTTGACCGCATTAAATCTGTAAATGGTGTTACACTTTAAACATTTAATCCTAGTGCTAAAGCAGCATCTTTAATAGATGACACGGTCTGGAAAAATATAATGGATGCCGTTATTCCAAACATGCCTACACAACTTCAGGAGATGTTTGCTTACATCTGTGTTTTCGGCCCACCTACTAATCCCCTAGAGTTGTGGAATGTGTTTAACCTCCCTGGCAGTATGATTATGTCAGGAATTTTGTGCTAAAAGCGGTACCATTTTTTTGCATGGAAATTTGGTGTTATGTACTGTCGGCCTGCAATTCTTAGTAATTACCTGATCAAAGAAGACTCTAGTAGACCTCTCAGATCTGATAAAGTTTGAAACATAAAATCATGAATTATAATTAAATTATAATTTTATTCAATAATCAATCTTATACCTGGCGGTATGGTTATGTCTGGAATTTTGTACTAAGGGTACTTTCACACTAGCGTGTTTTTTTTTTTTTTCACCGCATCTGCCGCGATTGCCGTATAGCCGACACCTGCGGCACAGTTGCGGCAAGCCCCATGCAATGTCTATGGGGCTTGCGGTAAGGGTGCGGTTTCAGCACTTGCGGCAGGTGCGGCCGTGAAAAAACAGCATCTGCCGCGATTGCCGCATAGCTGCCACATAACTGCTGCACTTGCGGCGCGGTTGCGGTAATCGCCATAGTAAGTATAGGGGGACGTGCGGCAGGTGCGGTTTTTTTTCGCGGCCGCACCTGTCGCTAGTGCAAAACCGCATTTGCTGCACCTGCCGCAAGTCCCTCTATACTTACTATGGCGATTACCGGCAATCGCGGCAGATGCGTTTTTTTTTTTTCACGGCCGTACCTGCCGCAAGTGCTGAAACCGCACTTGCCGCACCTGCCGCACCCTTACCGCAAGCCCCATAGACATTGCATGGGGCTTGCCGCAACTGTGCTGCAGGTATCGCGGCAGATGCGTTTTTTTCACCGCATCTGCCGCGACTGCGGGTAAGCCCGAGCTTGACTCGGGGTTACCACTTCTGGCAGTGAATGTTAACCCAGAGTCAGGCTCGGGAATACCGCTAGGAAGGTTAAGGAACTTTTTTTTTTTTTTTGACGGTCATAGATACCACAATAACAGAGTGCATCAATTGTGAAGGGTATGCTATGAAAGATGTGCTGCTGATCCATGGGAAGTCTTTTTTTACTTCAATTTACCATGACCAGCAAACCAGATCAACCTCAAGACGATAAGGATAATGAGTTAACAAGGGCTGCAGAGATGAAAGAAACTCTGAATCAGGAGCAACGTTTTGCCTATGACTCCATAGTTCAAGCTTTACAAGACACCACATTAACACCTGAGTGCTTCTTTATTGAGAGGTTTTTGCACTCCCACCAGGGCAATCTATAACCTCTACTCATGCATTATGTACGATGACAAGGAGACATTGTCTCACCTGCAGCCACAACAGGAATAGTGGCTAACTTGCTATGAGGAAGACTAACTGCACTCTCTATGGCTACCAATTCCGATCCATGAAACGTATGTTTCCAGAATTAAGTGATGCCAACGCTGCCAAAAAATTACATACTAAACTTTTTATCATTGAGTGCACAATGGTACAAAACCATGCTTTGAATGTCATCGATGGATTTCTAAATGATGTCATGACAACACATGTTGCTGACAGAAAACAAGTACCCTTTGGAGGTAAAGTTTTTCTTCTTGGAGACTTCAGACAACGCCTTCCTATAATTGCTAATGCCACAAAACAAATTGTAGATCACTGTTAAATGTTCAAAACAATGGAAAAACTATGCAAGACTGCCTTTACTGAATAACATGCGCTCCAGTGATCCTGAATATAGTAGTTGGTTGCCTTAAATGGTGAGCTGTCAAATGAACACAACCTTGGAAATCTAATAGAAATTTCTCCTGACATGCTGTGCACTGGCTGTTTAGTGACCGACATCTTTGGACAAAGCATTACTATAAAACGAATGACTGTTAACGCTGCAGCATCACATGCAATACTCTGTCCAAAAAATGATGTGCACCACCTCCACTCTCAAATAATGGATGGAATAAGTGGTGAGTACACTTTATACAAGCGATGATCCTGTGGATGCTGATGAACATGTACAATACCCAGTGGAATTTTTTTAATTCACGGACACAATCGGGAATGCCACCACATCGCCTCCAACTTAAATAGGAACCATTGTCATGCTACTGCAAAACCTCGATACCAACGAAGGTCTGCAATGGAACTCTGCTGTCACTGACTTACACCCCAACATCATACCGGCAAAGGTGATTACTGGATCAGCTGAAGGGGACATTGTATTTATTCCACACATAGATTTGTGTCCTTCTGAGACTGGGTTACCCTTTTAAATTAAGACCCCAGTTTCCAGTCAAAGCTGCATTCACCTTGACCATTACCAAGTCCCAAGGACAGACCCTTAATTGAGTGGGTATTTATATACCTGAACCAGCCTTTGGTGAACACAACATACAGCTGCCCATGTCCAGAGTGAAGCAACGCTCCCATGTCAAAGTGAAAGTTATGTAATGGTGATGACATTTTTACAAGGAATGTTATTTATAAATTTTTAAATTAATCTTTGATTTGTAATATGATTAAGAATGATACATTTTACATAGATATACATACATAGCATTATAAATATATAGATATTTAATATATCAGATTACAGATAAATATATGCACATAGATGATTGTTATGAAATATAGATTGTATGATTATATAGATATATTTGATATTGTAAGGTGATCACAGTGGATATGTCGTCCAGTTTGTAAAACCTGGTGATATAAACCCGGATTTAATTCTCCAGTGTCACAGGTGCTGAGAAAGTTAATTTAAGTCTAACAGGGCTGTGTTTTGTGAACAGCTAGAGATGGGTGGGACGGCTGTTCACCACATCTCCTCAGGGTGTGGTCCATAGAGATATAAGATACATTGATAGATAAATAGCTACATTGATATGACATGCATAGATGGATATGAAATGCATACATGGCTGCCTGATACATGTGACATACATTGATAATGTACATGACATACATCTGATGGGTAGACACATAGATAAGGGACATGACATACATACTTAAAATATAGATTGAGAAACTGACATGACAGGTGATGGAAACATAGATGATGGATACATATACAGGTACAGAGACACATTATAGAACACACGTTTTTGTTGTGCTTACGAAGCTACAATGTAAATTAAAGCACTTTGTGTTAATTTTTTTTTTTTTTTTCTATGTTAAGTTACCTTTTTTGCCTACTTTGTTTTTATTTTACCACAGCAGGAGGGGCCAGTGCACACGAAGGAGAATACACAGGGGTTAGACAGAGCAAACGAGAGAACATGATGAAAGACAGTACAGGAAGAGAGCAGACAAGGGGGAGAGCACATAGGGTAGACAGGTCAAAGAGAGGACAAGACAGTGCACAGGGGGAGACAGGTTAAAGGAGAGAACAGACCGGAGAACTCGGCACATGGCGGAAAGAGTGGATAAGTGGGTGAGCGCTTGGGGAGGAGAGACTCAGTGTTGCAAAGTCTGCCTCTATTGGGACGTCACTGCCCTTTCGATGCGATGGAATCGGGCCTCCATCTAGTAAGAATATGAGCAACTAGATGGCAGCCCGATTCTAAAGAATCGGGTAGTCTAGAATCCATGTATAGTTTATTTACTAATAGTTAGGGTAGTGCGGTGAAATTAATTGTGTGTATACAGGCGGCTCTGTGGGTAGCAGAGTATATGGTGGCTCACTGGCTAGCACTGCGCGCGGTGAGATTGGTCAACGCAGCGGCGTGGGCAGAGTGGTCAGCGCAGCGGCGTGGGCAGAGTGGTCAGCGCAGCGGCGTGGGCAGAGTGGTCAGCGCATAAACACACATACACACACACACTCCGCTATACTTACCACCGTCCCTGCGTCTTCTCCGGCGCCTGGATCCTGAGTCAACATGTGGGCACCCCGGACGATGGAGAGGCAGGGGACGGCTGGAGGGGCAGGGGACGGCTGGGGCTAGAGAGGGCAGAGGACGGCTGGAGAGGGCAGAGGACGGCTGGAGAGGGCAGAGGACGGCTGGAGAGGGCAGAGGACGGCTGGAGAGGGCAGAGGACGGCTGGAGGGGGCAGAGGACGGCTGGAGGGGGCAGAGGACGGCTGGAGGGGGCAGAGGACGGCTGGAGGGGGCAGAGGACGGCTGGAGGGGGCAGAGGACGGCTGGAGGGGGCAGAGGACGGCTGGAGGGGGCAGAGGACGGCTGGAGGGGGCAGAGGACGGCTGGAGGGGGCAGAGGACGGCTGGAGGGGGCAGAGGACGGCTGGAGGGGGCAGAGGAGGGCTGTAGGCTGGAGGGGGCAGAGGAGGGCTGTAGGCTGGAGGGGGCAGAGGAGGGCTGTAGGCTGGAGGGGTCAGAGGGAGGCACAGAGGCTGGAGGGGTCAGAGGGAGGCACAGAGGCTGGAGGACAGAGCAGCGTGTGGGGCTGCAGACTCACTGCGGGCCAGGCATCAGGTGTACTGTAGGAGGAGAGGAGGGGCGGGCAGAGCTGCAGGAGAGGAAGTCCCGCCCTCCCTCCTCTCTAGGCACACGGCAGGGAGCACGGGTACCCCGATGGTGTGTGTGGCCCCCCGAGGTGGCGGGCAATGGGCCCCCCCTGCCCTCCCGGTATGTAGCTACTGGCTGGAGGGAAGAGGGTGGAGGGGAGTGGCTGGAGGGCACACGGAACTTCCGAGATCGGAACTTCCTGTGCCGCTGCCTGTAGCCAGGGGCAGTGCACTGGATGAGCCTGGGCGACGACCATCACGGAAGTGGGCGTGGCCTTTTCCGGATGTGGCCTTCGGGTTTTATATATAAGATTAGGTTATATACAATAAATGTATAAAAATACTTCATATTTCTGTCTAGTATTCAGACCATTAGTGATTGTAATAAAAAAAATAATTGACAATCCAATATAAAGATTTTCTAAATACAAATAAAAGGATCAAATTTGATTCCTAACATTACTGGATTCTGCTATTAGTGAATGTGGCCTCCTTTCAGTCTTATACTATTCAATCTACATATACCATGAACAGGAAAACACCAATGTCATGTCTGTGATTCATCTATAGATATTAGAAGATGGTGACCTATAAAATGGAACCATAAATAAAAATTTCAGAAAAGCCATTAACATGAAAGTGAACAATATCCAGAGTATATAAGCTTTGTATAAAACGAACGACAAAATAATGTAGACTCCGCTGTCACCAGTGTTCTAGAATTAATCCTTCCAGAAGGAGCAGTGCCATCTCTGGAGGTCACCGGTGTTCTAGGATTAATCCTTCCAGTAGGAGCAGTGCCATCTCTGGAGGTCACCGGTGTTCTAGGATTAATCCTTCCAGTAGGAGCAGTGCCATCTCTGGAGGTCCCAGTGTTCTAGGATTAATCCTTCCAGTAGGAGCAGTGCCATCTCTGAAGGTCACCAGGTTGTCAGAAGCTGTGAGTAGATGTCTGTGTCCTTTATACAGAAATGTAACACAGATCACACAATACAATCTGTTAGTTGCACTTTATTCCAACTTGAAAACAAAAGCATCAATATTTCCCAAAAGAATTCTAATTTATTGAAGATCTGAACATCAAAGCTCCAGAAGTGTTATACTGTAATGAATGCCCTCCACACCTCTCGGGTGGGCTGTCATCTTAATTGTCTGCCGCTAAATTGGATGCTTTGTCTGAGTGTGTGCACGCCACTGAAAGAACCACGCTGACAGCCATGTCAATGTAGAGCTTAATGACCAAGACCTTTATTTTAGCAGCGGTTAGCAGTTTTATTACAATCATTAAAGGGGCATTCCTTAGTGGTATTTCTAGGTAATTGCATCATATGCTGAATGAATGTGTTTTTTTTTCAGAATAAAATGTATAATTATATTCGGTATTAGTTTAAACTAGCCTTGATTCGCACAGTACATTCAGAACATGTTGATAAGAACTTCTGTAAGGCTACCTCTAAGTCAAAACATTATATAAAATCTGAGACCGAGAAAACCAGAAGGTGGGAGGGAAGGGGAGAGGGCTTGGCTAGGGGAAAGTGCAAGGCCAAGGGCTTTTTCCTACAAACAGGCCTCTAGCCTGAAAGATTTCTGAATGACTATAAATTAACTATTTATTGCCATAACATTACTGAGGGCAAGAAAACCATGCACAATGTGATCATGTACTAAAATTAATATTTAAGGATCTGTTATTTATTGGACATTGCTATTGTCTCCTTGGCTGTATAACCAGGATCTCTCTATTCTAGCCAGATTTCTTGATGTTTGACCTTTTTGAAGGGAAATGAACAAATAATTTAATACTTGAATATTTGAGGTTTCCATTAATGTAAATTGGATCTATCAGTTACCTGGTTCATGGCTCTTATCTTCCTGCGTAAGTTCCTCATTCCGCAATCCTCTTTCTCATGCTGTGTAGGTAGAAGCAGCACAGCGGGGGGCCAAAGGCAACATGGAGGGTGAGCCGAGAAAGGAGGGGAAACGGGAGAGACCTTGCCCCATCATGGTGCAATCACATCGGGTGGGTGGTGACATTGGGCCCACATCTAATTAATATTGGTAATATTTAAGTGATAATGCAATGATGAAGTTCACCATCTTGGAGCAGTTGTATGTATGTGAGTGTAGAGTAAATCTCCTCTCCTCATCCGCGTGGCTCAGGCGTTATTCTTCCAGACTTTGGACTACTTTGATTTCCTGAAAACTGTCTTCTTCCTAGATACTATGGTCTACATCATGGGGACTATGGTCTACACCGCCAGCTTCTTGGTTCTCTTTTTGGGTCATTGATCTTCATTGCTATTTATTTCTTCCTTACTTTTAAGGGGGATTAATACATATCCTATTAATGCTAGATTTAAATGGTTACATTTTAAATAGTTTAATACCTTGCTATAAATTCCTTTTTGTTCCGGCTTTAGTCATCAGTCCTCTTTGCCGGCTTATATGTAATGGTTATGAGCTGCTCATATGTCTGTCAATGTCGTCTTCCTGTCGTTCTTTCAGCTGTTTCCTTTGAATGTGGTAAATGGTTTGCCAAGACATTTTTCTGTATATGAATAATTTGGGACAGTCCAAGTTTGTATGGAAAAGCAACAGCCTCCACATCCAAAGTGATTCCCTAATTCCCAAAATTTGTCTTCAAGGGCATCTTGGAGATGGCGTTTGGAGATGTGGTTTTGCTTTTTCTGAGTGGTTAAGTAATCTCATTGTATGGTGTGGTAGGCTTCCATCATAATAGGGTTGTTTGTGTTTAAGGCCATTCTTGGGGTCTGCCGTATGGTCCTAAAGTCTATTAAACCAGTTGTTAATTTGTTTACTCTGCCTCTGATGCTGCTTTTCAGGTCGGACATTTCTGCCATGGCATAGAGGATGTCATTAAGGTCTCTCTAGTTGTACTCCTTCTGGCTTGTGTTCATACACATTATTATGGAAGCATTAGAACTTCTTGATCTCTGGTCTGTTGATGGCATCTTCATATTTTGGGGGCAAAATTTGAGAATTGTTTCTCTAAAACAACTTCATTTTAAAAATGACCTGGGGCTTTGCCTTAATTTTCAGTCAGGTACAACTAGACCACTGGAGGCTGGAATCCTCAGTGTGGGGGACCCAAGCTTTGTGCCACCCCACTGCCATTTGCAGCCTCCAGCCTACCCAGAAAATGGTGCATTCATGGAAGCGTCACATTCTGGTCCATGCCTGACTATTCCTAGTGCTGGTGGCAAATTGGGTAATAAAGGGGTTATTGCCAGCTATGTACTGCCACGTTGCATTAAACCCAAGTTCCCTAAATGCATTTTAAACTAAAATATATTAACTTTTTTTTTTTTTTTTTTTTTTTTTTTTTTTAAATGGTGCAAAGCTTCAAAGCAAAATGAGTCAGTTGCCAATCCAAATTCTTTTAACTCCATAGTCAAATAGTTTTTCTCCTGGTAGGATGATCTCTTTAGCCACAAACACAATTGTTGTGGCATCTGAATATTTCAGTTCTGGCTTCATTTTTGTTGGAATGATTGACTGTCAAGACTCCAACCACTGGTTCTCCCCACCACGCAATGATTAAGACCACACCATTGCATATCTTTGAATTCTTTATTGATGGCATCAACGTAACACCACTCAAAGTTGCTTCAAAGGGTGTTGGATAGTTATATGGTCGGAGTCCAAGATGGCCGCGATGTGAGGAGGACGTGTAACCAGGAGCTCCACAACCTGAACACAGCATCCCAGCCATCCATCCCCGCAGGCTACCCACCGGAGCCCCTCGGACCCACAGCTAAACAGCCACCACCCCCCTGAACCGGTCACTGTGCTTCTTTTAGCAATCGGACCGGGGGAACGAGGCACAGGACCGGATTCCCTACCAGCCCCCGCTGCACACGAGGCAGAGCTGCGGCGGCGCCTGCCCTGCTAGGCCGCGCCGGATCTGCCAACATCTGCTGCGAGTGGAGAGGAGCGGCGGGCACTTGGAGGCACAGCGCCCGGTCTGTAGCCCTGAGGAGACCGGCGGGTGTACGTGGAGACCAGGTATTCCTACCCCCGCCGCACATTCCAGCGGCGATCCGTCAGGGGTGCTCAGGGCCGTTCTGAGACCCGAGGTCTGCGCTCCGGCCGATCACTCAGGAAGAAACGGAGCCTGCAGACAGAGGGAGCTGGTAGCCTCAGACCCTGCCTGGAGAGACATAAACTATCCGAAAAACCTCCAGGACCGCTCATCTTCAGACCGGAGAAGCTGCAGGAGAGGGTAAGTGGAGGCTGATCCTCATCCATAAGGGACAGCCTGTCACTGCCTGCACTGTGTATAAAAATACAGAACTGTGGCTGGCCTGGACTGTATCTGTGGTGACAGGGGATTACAATAGTGAGGTGAAGAGGCAACGGGTCAGTGGTCACTGGGGAAGGTGGAGGTGATATTCACCCCTCACATCTTACACCATATATCGCAGAGAGAAGCCCCCCATCCATCTGGGAACTAACGTCTTGAAGGGACTCTATATGATCAGCTTATAAGACTGGGCAGTGTACTATATCCTGGGGATTACCCCTGATAATCCTATCCACTCGTCAACTGGACTTTTTTGACATCCTAATAACCTGATACACAACAACAAAGAGGTCAGAGGACCCCCCAGCAAGCACCCTTCACTCTCTGCACCAGGTGCTACATTAACAGTACCTGTAGACTCCTGCTTTCACCGCTTTTTATCCTACTGGACACAATTTGGACCAATGAACCCTTAAACTGACCATAACCAACTGGAGGGGTCATATAGGCTTAAACTGCACAAATACTTCACACTGTGAATACAAATAATACCATGGGAAAGACGACCATTAAACCACCCAAGAGTGGGCCTAAATCCGCAAAGGCTATAACCCAAGCCGACGTTGACCATTTCCTTAAAAAACAGGCCGTCGTGGAGGACACCCCTAAATCAACCAAGAAGTCCGTCCTGACTTGCACAGACGACACAGACTCTGACGTGGAGAGTGATTCAGAAGGAGGTAGTGCATCTGGAGAACCAACGGTGACCCGCTCCTTTATCAAGAGAGCCCTTGCCAAAGCTATCGGCCCAATTGGGCGAGAGTTAGCGGAGATTAAACGTGACCTCACGCACCAAGGACACAGGTTAGAGGCACTGGAAAATGCCCAAATGACAACTATACACCACTCCAATGCTATCCTTGATGGCCTTAAAGAGCATGAACACCACATACATGACATCTATGTCGCTCTTGAGGATCATGAAAACCGAGAACGCCTGCAGAATATCCGGATTAAGGGTCTCCCTGAATCTGTGGCCAATGAAGCACTAGAAAAGGCTGGAGTGGAGATCTTTAAAGACTTACTTTCTGAACATGACCCTCAGGACATTGAATTGGTGCGGGTCCATAGAGCCCTACGACCTAAACCACAACAAGGAGAGGCTCCCCGACATGTGCTATGCCGTTTTCTGGACTATCGTGTAAAGAACCTAGTTCTCCGCAGAGCACGGGAACGACAGGAGATAACCTATGAAGGTACCCGAATCCAATTGTTCCAAGATCTGTCGGCCATCACCTTGAAAAAACGATGGCTACTGAAACCCTTTACAAATGCACTCCTACAGAAGGGACATCGCTTTCGCTGGCTCTTCCCGTTTGGGATCTTTGTAATGGCGGATGGGCAGGGAATCACCATCAGAACCTCCGCAGATCTGAAAGCGGCCTGTGAGACTTTGGACATATCTCTTGACAAATTCCCGGATTTGGAAGCTTTCCACTCAGCCTCAAAGATACAACCCATCCTAGGTCCTACGCCTTGGCAACAGGCAACCCCGAAATCGCAACAAATTAAAAGGAAGATCGCTAAATCACCATCTGCCAAGGACCCGGACGATGCCACCTGAGCTATATCCGGGAAGAATAGCGTCTAACACTGACAAAGTGGTGTCAACCATAGGCTGACATTGATCTTATGTCTTTCTTTATTACATAATATTTTATTTTATTTTTTTTATTTTTTTTTCCTTACTAGCCTTACCCAGGTTCACCCTACATTTATTCGCGCTCTACTAAAGCGTTTTTGCCATGGTGGAGAGCTGTTATTGCTCATGATATTCTCTCCGCCTTATGGCGACATTTGGGAGCAGGGAAACATATATCTTCTGTTTACCGGAGGTCATTGCAGAGCCATAACCCTCTCCTACCATACTCTTAAGCATATCTTCTACTATTTGATATGTATAATGCAGTTGCTTGTGTTAATTCCGTTTTGTACTAACCCCTCGAATTGGTTATCAATAGTTCAAACAACTATGTTGAACTTTATATTGGTTCATACTGTTCTACTATGTTTGTTAAATGTGACTTTTACATTCTCTTCTCTCCTTCTATATAGGACTTCTCTCTTTTCTGATTCTTTTTCCCTATCTTCGCTCTCTACTCATCCCCTGCCCCTATTAGGCACGGAGCACGACCCAGATCCAGGGATGTCAGCCGATCGCCAAGTACTACAACATGCCTGACACCGGTAAGAATATTACGTTTGCAACAATTAATGCTCATGGCCTTAATTCACCCGCCTCACGACACCAGACTCTGCATAGACTACGAAAGCAGAAAGCAGATATTCTTTTCTTTCAGGAAACCCATTTTAAGCCCAACAAAATCCCGAATTTTGAACGGTGCCAATATAACACCTGGTACCATGCCACCTCCACTCAGTCAGGATCAAGGGGTGTATCCATAGCACTACTGTCTGGGGTCTTATTCCAACACCGAGAATCTCTGGTAGATCCTTTGGGACGCTATATCTGTGTGAAGGGCCTCCTTAATGGTTCATTGACAACCCTATGCAGTGTATATGCACCTAACAAAAAAACTCTTAAAATGGTTGGTTTCTACTCTAAAAAAAATAGAGAACTTTAGAGAGGGTACCCTGATTGTGGGTGGGGATCTGAATATAGCGCTTGAGCCAATGTTGGATACATCTAAACGAAAGAGCACGTATACACCCAGAGATCTGGCGAAGATACGGGCTATTCTAACTTCAATGCATCTACTTGACTCTTGGCGCTATATGCACCCGACCACACGCGACTATACTTTTTATTCCTACCCCCATAAGTCTTACCACCGCATTGACTATATTCTGATACCTAGGTTATGCCTGTCGCAGATGTCTGAAGCGAACATAATTCCCAATGTATATTCTGACCATAATATAGTTCTAATCTCAATGTCCACCTCTGAGACAGATCTGAAATCCAGATCTTGGCGACTCAACTACTCCCTACTTGACTCCCCTACGACGAGGAAACGTATTACAGACGCACTTCACCATTACTTCCAACTCAACGATACACATGAGACATCTCCCCAAATTCTTTGGGAAGCCCACAAGACAGTGTTGAGAGGTGAACTTATCTCCATTGCGTCATATCATAATAAAAAACGACATCAGGAGGTTCAAACACTTTATGATGAAATCTCTCGCTTGGAGACGGACCATAAACATACTTCTGACCGTACAGTCTTGGATACTCTTTCCAATTTGAGGCAGAAATTGAGAGACATCCTCAATGTCAGATCAGCTAAATTGTATGCCTCCTGGAAAAATAGAATGTATGCGCATGGAGATAAGGCCTCCAAGTTCCTCCTGAAACACCTACGTAAGCGGCAAGCCCGCACTCTACTTCACTCTATTACTAATTCACAGGGCTAACAGCTAGCAACCCATCACACATAGAAGCGGCCTTTTTGGACTATTACTCCGGGCTATATAATCTCAGACCCGCGGACACGCAGGCTCTTAAGGAACAGAGGCGCCTGGACACCTCCCCTTCTTGACACGACTGAATCTCCCCACGTTAACGTCAGACCAACGACAGTCAGACTCGTCCATTCACCATGAATGACCTCCAGTCCACCCTGTCGAAGTGTCCCACGGGCAAATCTCCAGGCCCCGACGGATTCACGGCCCACTACTACAAAACGTTTGCACCCCTTCTGCTACCACATCTCTTGAAGGTTTGTAACGAGGCATTTGAGGGCAAGCCCCTCCCGCAGCAAATGCTAGAAGCAAAAATATCCTTGATACATAAAGAAGGTAAAGACCCCAACTTATGCAGTAATTACAGGCCAATTTTACTGTTAAATGTTGATTTGAAACTTTTGGCCAGTATGATAGCTCATAGGATAAGGAATCTTTTGCCCTCACTGATCTCGTTGAGTCAATCTGGCTTCGTGGGCGGAAGGGAAGGCAAAGATAACGCACATAAAATACTACATATCCTTCAATATGTGAAATCCCGCCATCAACCCTTAGTGTTAGTGGGCACGGACGCGGAGAAGGCCTTCGACAGGGTGGATTGGACCTATCTGGAGGTGACGCTACTGCATTTCGGGTTCCCCCCATCGCTAGTTGGCACCATTATGGCCATGTATCATAACCCGACGGCCCGTATTCAGATCAATGACACGTTGACGAAGCCCTTTATAATACATAACGGCACTAGACAGGGCTGCCCACTATCTCCGCTTCTGTTCGTCCTGGCTATGGAACCCTTACTGATTGCTATTCAGGAACATCGAGATATAGAGGGCGTTCAGATCAATAAATCTCATTTCAAATCTGCTGCGTTTGCAGACGACCTCCTCGTGTTCCTCACAAAACCTCTGATTGGGTTCCCTGCCTTGATAGCACTAGTGGAGCAATACGGCAGCATTTCTAATTTTAAAATCAATATGTCCAAGTCTGAAGCGTTAGACTTTCGCATCCCCCATCATACACTCTTGACCTTACAAAACTCATATCCCTTCCACTGGCCCAAGACACACATAACATACCTCGGGGTGAAGTTGGGGCGCACAGATTCTGATTTGTTCAAGCTGAACTTCCCCCCTCTGCTCACTTCCACGTCAACGCTCATTATGCAATGGAGAGATGCTTACCTCTCGTGGATGGGGAGGAAAAACATTATGAAGAGCTTGATATTGCCAAAATTCACCTATCTATTCCAAATGCTCCCCATACACATCCCGGCGTCCTATCTCCATAAAGTGAACTCCCTTTTCTCCAAATATATATGGAAGACCAGGAGACCGCGCGTGGCATACCGTACACTTACCCTCCCAAAATCAGCAGGGGGCATGGGTGTGCCGGACATCAGGCTCTACTATAAGGCAGCAATCCTGACGAGAACGGTAGACCTAATTCGAGGGAATACGGAAAAGCAGTGGATAGAGATTGAAGAGGCACTTGCTCCCCTACCCCTCAGAGCGCTATTCCTAATGCACTCCAATATCCGAACTGAACGTATAGTGAATCCCCATACTAAAAACACCCTTAAACTCTGGCGTGACTCAATAGACGCTCTAGCCCCACCATTATCACCCCTTTTGTCGCTATCTGACATTCTAGCACGCTCTACATCGACTCCGACTGGACTTTCCAAAACCCCAAAATATTCTGGTATTACCTTAGACCACCTTATCCGAGAAGGTGCCCTTCTCCCCTTCCAAGACTTGCAAAGGCACCCGGACTTGACAACTTTAACCTTCATCGCCTATAATTCAATTAAAACCCTCCTGCGTCGCCACCTTAAAAGCGGCGACCTGAACAGACCTATGACAGTATATGAGACGCTTTGTGCTAGAATCGCTAGACCCGCGAAAATTTTCTCACAACTCTATCAATTGCTTTTACTGTCCAACTGCTGTCACAAACGAGCGTATATTTCCCTATGGGAAAAAGATCTAGGATACACCTTCACGAAAGAACAGATTTCGCGCATATATGGAACCTCTCATGGGCCCACCCAATGTGTTCGAGCACAAGAAAATTCATATAAAATAATAACGAGATGGTATTATGATCCCCTTAAATGCCAGAGATGGGGGGCTCCATCCAAGGCTGAGTGCTGGAGGTGTGGTGCCGAAAATGGAAACTACTTCCACATCTGGTGGCAATGTCCTGTCATATCTTCATTTTGGCAAATAACTGAAAAACTGATTACTCTGGTTCTAGGAGAAAGGGTGCAATTAACTCCTGAAACAACCTTGCTAAATTTCAGGCTATGGCCTACAAAGAAATATACATCAATCTTGGCCCAGAATATAATTGCAGCAGCCAAACTCCTAATACCAGTTTATTGGCGCTCGGCTGAGGTCCCTTCGCTCCAACAGCTCCACACTAAAGTTCATCAGTTGTACCTTGTTGCAGAAACGGTGTCCTATGTGAACCACACTCGAGCTTCTTTCTTAGAAACCTGGTCACCCTGGATCAGATACAGATCGACATCCTGACTTGATATCACCGAACATTGCTATTCAATCTGATGGATGTCCCGTGTCCTAACCTACCCACCCCACACCCCTCTCTTTCCTCTTTCGTTCCTATCTTCTTACTTCTCTCTTGACTCTTATCTTTGGCTGCCCTCCCTCATGCGAAGCGGCTTGACTTTATTTCTACTCTCTTTAACGTTTTTAGGTTTGAATTTATTAATGATAGCCAACAATGTGCACTTCTTAAAGTGCGGTTGATGTTTGCGGCTCTCAGTGAGACACTGGATTGGCTCACGACCACTCCTACCTTTGGGACAGTGTTGCCGGGTGCGATCCGCCTCTCCCCATCACTTCCAACGCTCTGGGAGCGGTGGAGCGTGATCGCGCACTGCAGGACCAATAACACCTTTGAACTGTCTCGGAGTGTTGCTTATATGGCCGTTAATTGTACGTCAGTATTCCAGTTATACCACTGGATTCTCTTCTTCTGAACATGTACTCATACTATACTGTTGAAAAATGTTGATTTACTGTCTATTACACTGTACTGCAAAGCGTTAATAAAGAATTTTGAAAAGAAAAGGATAGTTATATGGTCGTAGCTCAAAAACCAGGCATTAACCGCCTGACAACCTGAGGGGAGAGAGCCCGATGCCTCGGTCGTCCTTGGCAGGTTGACTTTCACCAACTCCCTCTTCCACCGGCCACAGAGTTGCGAGGGCTAGCGCCCGAGCTACACACGCACACGTATCTTATAGCCTGCTCCACCCCGTCTTGAATGTCCGACAAGAATATGTCCAGGCCTATGTCATTGAGGCTGAACCCATCCGCCAGCAGTAACCAGTTGATGTCTGCTTCCAAAATATCATGACAAACTACCTCCCTTCTGACCGATATGAATCTGGCTATGCGCGTGTTGACGTACCTCCTCGACTTCCCAACTGCCACCACATCCGTTGCCCCTGGCCCTGGGTAGCATGTTGGACCAGACTATCAGTAGATTACTGAAAACCACCCAGTCCCCCCGAGCCTCTCCAGGTCTACCTGCATTATGGCGAGGAGCTCTTGAATCCTAACGAAGTCATTATCCCCCTGCGTGGAAGACCAGTATTATGGGGCCTGCAGCTACCCGAGATATGGCCACTGCCTCAGGCAGGACCTGTGCCCACGGCAACCCCTGAATGCCTCTCCAATGCACGGCTAGATCCCAGAATCCAAGGTCTCCACCTCCCGGGCTTCCGCTCGCCTTGCTGCCCAATATACCTGAGTGGCCCAAGATCCACAGTGTTAGCCAGTAGATAGAAAAATATATTGCAATCTGAGAGTCCTCAGTGATATCTTTTTAATGGCTAACAGGAAAGATGGTAAACATAGCAAGCTTTCGGGACTCTCGGTTCCCTTCTTCAAGCTGATAATGACATTCTGAAGATTATATATGATGTGCACACTAGAAAGGAAAAAAAAGGAAACCGAGGCAAAAGTGTGTTATATGCTCTGGTGGATATGGAAGATGATGCAAAACAGAGTGGTTAGGGAGAGGTGAAGGAGCAGGGACAGAAACCAGATTTCTAAGATAAGCGGAACCAATTGTATTAGGTGAATGGTTAGCGACCCATGGAGACCTGAAAATACTTAGTTAAGTTGTGGAGAGCAGAGTTCTAAGTGAGAGAATTCACAGAAGTGTCAGGAGTTCATAGTCCTATGATTTCAGTGTGAAGCAAGCTGTCTCCAAATGCACTTTCATTTTATATAGAAATGCATTTTTCCTTTTTTTTTTTTTTTTCGATTGCTTATGTATATATGTATGTGTCTTCAGAATTTGTGTCATTATCAGCCTGAAGGGACAACAGAGTCCTGAAAGCTGCTATGTTTACCATCTTTTCAGTTCACCATTAAAAGGTATCAACCCCTGAGGACTCTCAGATTGCAATATATTTTTCTTTCCAACATTCACCCAAGAAGAGGAATCATCAGTGGACTTACTCCTGTTATTACAGTCTATGGATAAAAGTCCACTGAACATCGTTATTACTGCACAGGGAAGAAATCTGCTCCATGGTGACTGTGGCCCAACACTCAGTCACCAAAACTCCAGTAACCGTTGTCTGTGGAAATTGTGGACGGCCATGGAAAGTCTCCTGTGAGCAAGTGGTAGAGAACAATCCCTAAGGCCCAGACATCTAGGGTGTAGCCACTAGAAAGTGTCCTTATGGGTAACTTGTCTCATCTTTGGAGCCATGAGACAGGACCGAGCCTAGTTTTTATCCTTGACCCCTTGATATCATGGACCCCTTTATACATGAAATTCCAAACGCTGAGGATTGCTACTACATCAATATTAAACCCCAAGATCTTCTGTGGTTTGATATCCAGATGCACAATCCATTACTGTGTATAAAGTGGAAAGGACTGGAGATCTGCACATCACATCTCTCCATTGTGATGACGGGCCGGCCATTCTGAAGTGGAGAGAAATGACATCGGCACCATGATTGCACCACTACATGACTGAAGAATATTAGGATTGTATTGTTTTGGATAATTCAGGGACTTCTAGTTACATGAGGTGGAATGAGAGGACGGGTCGCCCATCACCAGATACAAAGGAGAAGCAAAGTGGTCTTGAAGGTAAAGTCAAAGGTCCTAATGATGTTGGGATGGAAGGAGAGGAAGGACCTGCCGAACTGAGAGGCAAATTCAGTAGTTTTGTTCCTGTTCAGAACCTTCAATGACTTTTATTGATCTGATAAAATGAAGTGAATTCCCCATATTACATATAGATCTTATAGTCTCATTAGGCGGATAAACTGCCAAACTATTGTGGATTTAGCTTCTTACCCATCGATTCTCTAACTCTGATAAAACGTAGCTTTTATGTCAAACGCACATTTATGATCAATTTGGGCATTTACATTTAAAAATGGATTATATCTAAATTAGTAGACAATATATAAATCTCCCCCATTGTATATAAATCATGTAGATGGTGTCTTGTGATCTACAGACTGTCCCATATCTATAGTAATGGATAATTGAGCACTGACCTGTTGTCCTTTCCCATGAGCACAGAAGCATGGCCTCCATCTCCAAGCTTCTGTAACCCCTGGACGTTCTCCTGTAGATCTGTGTGTTGTGGACATTGGGCGTCATGCACACAAGGCTTTCCTGGATGAGGTCCACATATTGTATGCTGGAGGCCATTGTGTCCAGTAATGGTTATAAGGCAAATGAAATCTATGTAAATGCGTAAGTCCCAAAAAAGGTTGAGAAAGTATTATAGGAGTGATACCATTATTGGCTAATAGGGATGAGCGAGTACTAAAATACTGACTTTCTAGGCTCGTGACGAGTAGGTCCCAATACTCGGTACTCGTTACGAGTATAGCGAGTCCAATGTAAATCAATGCAGAAGTGAGTAATTGCGAATAATTCCTCTGTTGCTGGACCCCAGTAGGAGATGAAGGTCTTGCAGCAGAGGAAAAACCTGCAATTACCTGATTGTTTCGAGTCCTGCAGTAAAAATCCGGTAGCTGTAAATTGAAACCGGATTCTCCATGATTGTCCTGTTCCAGTTCAATCCGGTACCATTGAGAGCCATGTTAAATTGAACCGGATTAACCCGGACCGGGTCAATCCAGATTAATCCTGTTAAAATCTGACAAACATCTGATGTCTCCTCAGACCTGATTTTCGTGTACTGAGCATGCTCCGTAGACTAAAACTATTGTGTGGCGCCTAATTTCACTTCTGCAATGTAACTAAAATAAAGTGTTTAAAATAAAACTTTATTCTCACCTGCCAGCGCTCCCCGGTGTCTCCATTAGCTCCCGCTCGGCAACCAGGACCTGGGATGATGTCACAACCCGATCAGCTGATCGGGTTACATGAACGGTTACTGTGGTTACCGCTCATGTGACCCAATGTCTGTTCTGACATCATCGCAGGTCCTGTACACCCGATCGGGAGCTCTATGGACACTCCGGGGTACCGCTGGCAGGTGAGAATAAAGATCTGTTTTTTTTTTTTTTTTTTTTTAATGTTGGAATGACAGCAGGAGACACCAGGGGAACGAGATGACAGTAGGCAGAGAGGAGGAAGAGCGAGGTGACAGACCAAACTGATCCTGCAAAATGTCGGAATCAGATGCCTATTTGGCATCCGATTGCAGGGATCAGTTTAGATCCGATGCTGTCCGATTTTCATTGGTCAACATAGGATGGTTCCACACTGCGATTTAGTTAAATCCGAAGACCATGGCTTAATCCGATAAGTGAATCGCTACTAATAGAACAATTCTTCTTTTGCCTTCTCTCGTGGCATTAGAAAGCCTGACCTTGTCTTCACACTTGGTTAGGATCAATATTTGATCCATCGCTCATTCCTCTCCTCCTCTTTTTGTGCGGGGGAACATTGAGGAATTTGTTTGCTGTAAAGACTGTGAAGTTTGGCCTCATAATCATAAATTGTTTCCAGCAGTTCTGATTCAAGAATGGAAATCTACATTAATATTACATTGTGCCTTACAGGTCCAATATCATCAAAGTGCAATTTAGCACATTTGCAGTGACAATGGCGTCTCTATGCAATGATTTTTCATGCCAGTTAAACAGCATGTGGAGCCTTTTGCTAGTTTTATTCAATACTGACTGTAGATGCATATACCAAGATCACATGATTGCTCCAACAGCCGATCACAGCAGCTCTGGAGTTTTGGGGCTTGTGGAAGGGTCTGGGATGAATAAACTGTTTAATCAGCGTAAATAAAAAGAAAAAAGACAAGACATCCAAATTAGAAAAAAAGGGCCACCCTTTAATTCAGCCCTCAGTGGTGCAACGTTTCGACCAAATAGGTCTTTATCAAGCCTCAGGGTAGAAGAATCCATTCTTACGGAGTCATCTTGGACTTGTCTTTTCCTCCATCCTTCATTTGCTGCTTGGACGTTCTCTGGAGATCAATGATTGTGACTGTTTGGATCTCCCTGAACTCTGCTTAAAAGTAAAATGATAAATCTGACATGCAAAGATTCTCTGTAGGAAATTGTCTGATCTACAGCTATGACTGAGCCGCCATTGTAGAAGGGGAGAGGAGTCTCCTGTCTGAGCCGGACAACCACTGGACCAAATCAGATGAGACAATCTGAATCTACCAGGGATGAGAAGTCACTTTCTCATTTCTGAAATTGACTTTGAATTAGTAGATGTTGAAGTGGAAAATCAATTTAATTTACACATAATCACAAAGCAGTCAGGATAATTAATTTATTGTGAAATTTCTTCTTTCCAACAAGGTAAAGCATATACCGTGCTAGCCAGTAGATAGAAAAATACATTGCAATCAGAGTCCTCAGTGATACCTTTTTAACCTCTTAACGACAGCCGTACATCTCTAGACATCGGCTGTCATTACCCCCGTGTTTGACGTGAGCTCCGGCGTGGAGCTCACTTCAAAACTCCGACATCTCAGCTGATCTCACTAGCTGAGATGACGGTCTAACAGCACCGATCGGTCCCGCCATCCGATCGGTGCTGTTAACCCGTTAGATCCCGCCCTCAATTTCTGAGAGCGGGATCTAAGGGAGCCGGAGCCGGCAGCGCGCTCTTACCGGGCTCCAGGGGAGATCTCGCAATAGTATCGCGGGATCTCCCGTGCTGATGTGACAGGCCGGGGTCCTGGCTTGACCCTGGAACCTGTCATGGAGCATTTCCTGCTTGTGGTTGGCAGGGGCTGCCAACCACAACAGGTCCGCGATTCTGACACATACAGAGGAGCTGCAGCTCCTCTGTATGTGTCAGAAGCGATCGGACTGTGCAGCTGCATGCCTCTCTATGGGGCTGTGTAAAATTAAGAATCAATAAAAAATAGTTTTTACAAAGTTGAAAAAAAAACAAAAAACATAAGTTCAAATCACCCCCCCCTTTTCTCCCATCCACAATAAAAGTATTAAATTAAATAAAATACACATTTGGTATCGCCGCGTTCAGAATCGCCCGATCTATCAATATAAATAATCAAATAATGAGAGCCGTAAACTGCGTAGCGCAAAAAATGGTTCAAACGCCAAAATTACGTTTTGGTTGCTGCAACAATGCTAAAAAATGCAATAACGGGCGATCAAAACAGCGCATCCACCCAAGTATGGTATCATTAAAAACGTCAGCTCGAGACGCAAAAAATAAGCCATCACTCAGCCCCTGATCCCGAAAAATGAGGGCGCTACGGGTCGCAGAACATGGCGCAAAAAGTGCAATTGTTTTTTTTTTCATGCTTTTTAATTTTTTTCCACCGCCTAGATACCAATAAAAGTATACATGTTTGGTATCTACAAACTTGTACTGACCCGAGGCATCGCACTGTCACGTCGGTTTTACCATATAGTGAACATGGCGACTAAAAAATCCAAAAAACATACATGTAATTGCACTTTTGCAATTTCACTGCACTTGGAATTTTTTTGCAATTTCCCTGTACATTATATGGTAAAACAAATTATTGCATCTGAAAGTACAAACGCAAAAAACAAGCCATCATATGTCTATATTGACGGAAAAATAAAGTTATGCCTCTTGGAAGCCGAGGAGCAAAAACGAAAATGAAAAATGACAAATTTCTTCATCACTAAGGGGTTAATGGCGAACTGAAAAGATGGTAAACATAGCAAGCTTTTGGGACTCTCGGTTCCTTTCTTCAAGCTGGTAATGACACAAATTCTGAAGATTATATATAATGTGCGCACTAGAAAGGGGAAAGATTAAGGAAAGAGGCAAGTGTGTTATATGATCTGGTGGATATGGCAGGTGATGCAAAGCAGAGTGGGGTTAGGGAGAGGTGGAGGAGCAGAGACAGAAACCAGATTTCTAAGATAAGCGGAACCAGTTGTATTAGGTAGATGGTTAGTAACCCATGGAGACCTGAAAATACTTAGAACCCTGCTCTCCACAACTTAACTGAGTGAGACAGTTCACAGAAGTGTCAGGAGTTCATTGTCCTATGATTTCAGTGTGAAGCAGGCATCTCCAAATGCACTTTCATTTTATATAGAAATGCATTTTTCCTTTTTCTTTCAATTGCTTATGTATAAATGTGTGTCTTCAGAATCTGTGTCATTATCAGCCTGAAGGGAACTCAGTGTCCTGAAAGCTTGCTATGTTTACCATCGTTTCAGTTCACCAATAAAAGGTATCCACCCCTGAGGACTCAGATTGCAATATATTTTTCTTTCCAACATTCACCCAAGAAGAGGAATCCATCAGTGAACTTACTCCTCTTATTACAGTCTATGGATAAAAGTCCACTGAACATCATTAATACTCCACATGGGGAAAATCTGCTCCATGGTGACGGTGGCCCAACACTCGATCACCAAAACTCCAGTAACCGTTGTCTGTGGAAATTGTGGACGGCCATGGAAAGTCTCCTGTGAGCAATTGGTAGAGAAGAATCCCTAAGGCCCAGACATCTAGGGTGTAGCCACTAGAAAGTGTCCTTATGGGTAAATTGTCTCATCTTTGGAGCCATGAGACAGGACTGAACCTAGTGTTTATCATGGACCCCCTTTAGATCATGGACCCCCCTTTATATCATGGACCCCCCTTTATATCCTTGACCCTTTATATCATTGACCCCTTTATACATGAAATGCCAATCTGTGGGGATTACCGCTGCATCAATATTAAACGCCAAGATATTGTGTGGTTTGATATCCAGATGCACAATCCATTACTGTGTATAAAGTGGAAAGGACTGTAGATCTGCACATCACATCTCTCCATTGTGATGACGGGCCGGCCATTCTGAAGTGGAGAGAAATGACATCGGCACCATGATTGCACCACTACATGACTGAAGAATATTAGGATTGTATTGTTTTTGGATAATTCAGGGACTTCTAGTTACATGAGGTGGAATGAGAGGACGGGTCGCCCATCGCCAGATACAAAGGAGAAGCAAAGTGGTCTTGAAGGTAAAGTCAAAGGTCCTAATGATGTTGGGATGGAAGGAGAGGAAGGACCTGCCGAACTGAGAAAGGCAAATTCAGTAGTTTTGTTCCTGTTCAGAACCTTCAATGACTTTTTTTGATCTGATAAAATGAAGTGAATTCCCCATATTACATATAGATCTTATAGTGTCTCATTAGGCTGATAAATGGCCAAACTACTGTGGATTTAGCTTCTTACTAATCGATTCTCTAACTCTGATAAAACGTAGCTTTTATGTCAAACGCACATTTATGATTAAATTTGGGCTTTTATAATCCATTTTTAAATGTATCTAAATTAGTAGACAATATATAAACTTCCCCATTGTATCCAATCCATGGAGATAGTGTCTTGTGGTGATCTACAGACTGTCCCATATCTATAGTAATGGATAATTGAGCACTGACCTGTTGTCCTTTCCCATGAGCACAGGAGCATGGCCTCCATCTCCAAGCTTCTGTAACCCCTGGACGTTCTCCTGTAGATCTGTGTGTTGTGGACATTGGGCGCCATGCACACAAGGCTTTCCTGGATGAGGTCCACATATTGTATGCTGGAGGCCATTGTGTCCAGTAATGGTTATAAGGCATATGAAATCAATGTAAATGCGTATTATAGGAGTGATACCTTTATTGGCTAACCAAAAAAATTATTGTAAGCTTTCAAAGCCCGAGGCTCCTTCATCAGACAATATCACAAATGAATTACTGAGACCTTTAAATACAAAATACAGCAGGACATGAGGAGATGGAGGTGGGCTGAGGAAATTACAATGAAGTCTGTTACTGTAGATGACATGCAATGGTCTCTACACATCAGAAGATCTTGTGGAAGTGTTAATTGTATATGTAATGACTCATGAATCCTGGTGTCTAAGACTTTGTTAAGGATTGGAACGTTCTTATGAATTTAAATTCCCAGGTTTTTTGTTCTCTATCACTTTTAGTGACCTTTCAGTATTAAAACTATTAAATCTGCCATGCTGTGTCCAGGCTTAGAGGTGTATTCCCACAGGCGTGTCCAGCTTATTCCTTATTGTAGGTCTATGTAAATTCATCCTTGTTTGTAGCTTTTGCATTGTTTCCCCAATATACATTCCTGTAGTGCAGTTTGGTGTATGATACAATGTAAACATTGGAGGATGTGCATGAAAAGAAGTCCATGATCTTATAGTCCTGCTTTGTGTTGAGTATAGACTGTATCTGTAGGTGATATGTGGGTACACGGCTTGTATTTCTTGTTGTTAAAGGGGAATCTGCCCATCTGTGATAGTAACATAGTAACATAGTTTTTAAGGTTGAAGGAAGACTGTAAGTCCATCTAGTTCCCCCATAGCCTAACATTGTTGATCCAGAGGAAGGCAAAAAAAACAGATCTATGCCTCTTAATGCATCCTATTATTTGATTTGCCTTTGCAGCAGCTGCCTGACACTGGCCACTAAATGTGAGTTTGTCATCTACCCATACACCCAGGTCTTTTTCAGTGACAGTTTTGCCCAGTGTTTTACAATTAAGCACATAATTATACCTTTTGTTTCCTCTGCCCAAGTGCATGACTTTACATTTATCCCCATTAAAGCTCATTTGCCATTTAGCAGCCCAAGCTTCTAGTTTACATAAATCCTTCTGTAATATAAAATTGTCCTCCTCTGTATTGATTACCCTGCAGAGTTTAGTGTCATCTGCAAATATTGAGATTTTACTCTGTATGCCCCCTACAAGGTCATTAATGTTAAAAAGAAGTGGGCCCAACACTGACCCCTGTGATACCCCACTGTTACCTGTGACCCATTGAGTGTTCCATTAATGACCACCCATTGTTTCCTATCACTGAGCCAGTTCTTAACCCACTTACACATATTTTCCCCTATCCACATTGCTCTCATTTTATGCATCAACCTCTGTCGCTGGTGTGAAGTGCCCAAAAAACAGAGGCCTGGGATAGGCGATACCTACAGTGGCGGCTCCTGAGATCCAGCCTGCGATGCCTGACCGGTTGCTCTCACTGGTGGTTGACTGAGTTCGGTGGCGCCTTGAAGCTGATCAGATGGTACGGAGGCGGCAGTGGGTTCAGCAGTGCTGCTCCAAGTGCTTTGGGTAAAAAAGAAACCATTTGATAATGGAGTTTACAACCTCTCTGTGGGCAATAAATTGTTATATTTTTTTTTTTACAAGGAAACAAAAACAAACAATCTTAAATACAAGTGACAAATATAATCCAAAAATGGAGAAATTTAATTACAAAAAAATTGAAAAAGTAAAGCCAAAAAATACGAGTGAGTCAATCAAAAGAAACAAAAAATGGAGAAAGAGAAAAAAATTACAAAGTTTTTTTGCTTTGTTTTCAAAATAAGCATACTCTATCACTAATTTCTGGATTCAGGAAAGACAATTGGTGATGGTGGATGCATCGCTTCAAGCTTTGGGCAGAACCACTCCGGACTCGCTGCTCCTCCTGCAGATCTTTACTAAACCGATCTTTCATGGAGCGACACCGGACTTTGAAACTCTTCACTAAAAAGGCAAAAAAAAATGAAAAAAAAAAATGAAAATACAAAGTTTTAAAAGTTAATGTAGTCACTTTACATTCTCAACCTTACCTAAATCTTCTCTGTTTAGCGATGCCACGTTCCCAGGCAGAAAACCTCAATCTGCCCACTTCATCCCAGAGTCGTCAGATCACTGAGTCCGAATGACGACTGTCGCGGGTGTCCCACAATGGAACTCGTTCTTATATAGAGGAATGAGCTGATCATTGTCAATAAAGGGTTAACTTCCATCACATTGTGGAACCTACAACAAAGTATCACCAGGAAAAGGTTACATAAGTTGAACATAACTAAAGAGCGGATGTAAGTGTTTAGTCTTCAGGACCTTGATGACAATGACCCTGGGAAGAATCAGTCACTCAAGTCCTCCAACTCTCCATCACTGGAAGTGTCCTTACAAGAGAACATGAAATTAACATTGACATTTGTCATCAATGAAGGATATTGCCCTGGAAAAATGAAGTTGTATCCTTACCAGGGGCGGCCTGGCCCAGGTGGCAGGGGGTGAGTGCCCCCCAGGCTGGTGGTTTTGCCCTAATTTAGGGCTGCCCCCTTATGTACAGATAAATGGGATTGAAGGTGTATCCCGGTCCGCACTGCTATATCCTAAGAAAACTCATATGGAAGTCAGGATTTCACAAGCAGTTTTTCCTTTATTCCAATGCGTTTCGGTGCACAGCCCGGCACCTTCCTCAGGGATGTTACATGTGACCCTACAGTGGGGTTTTATAGCCCCTGCACAAGCTTGTTAGGATCAATATTTGATCCATCGCTCATTCCTCTCCTCCCCTTTTTGCGCGGGGGAACATGACTGTGGAATTTGTTTGCTGTAACGACTACGTGAAGTTTGGCCTCAAAATCATAAATTGTTTCCAGCAGTTCGGGTTTCAAGAATGGAAATCTGCTCCTACATTATTACATCGATAGTTTGTGCCTTACAGGTGCAATATCTGTAATTTAGTTGCACAACATTTGCAGTGAAAATTGAGTATTCAATACTGACTGTAGATGCATATACCAAGAGCACATGATTGCTCCAATAGCCGAGCACAGCAGCTCTGGAGTTTTGGGGCTTGTGGAAGGTCCTGGGATGAATAAACTGTTTAGCTAATCAGCGTAAATAAAGACAAGACAGCACATCCAAATTAGAAAAAAAGGGCCACCCTTTAACTCAGCCCTCAGTGATGCAACGTTTCGACCAAATAGCTCTTTATCAAGCCTCAGGGTAGAAGAATCCATTCTTACGGAGCCATCTTGGACTTGTCTTTTCCTCCATCCTTCATGTGCTGCTTGGACGTTCTCTGGAGATCAATGATTGTGACTCTTTGGATCTCCCTGAACTCGGCTAAAAAGCAAAAGTAAAATGATAAATCTGATTTACAAAGATTCTCTGTAGGAAATTGTCTGGTCTACAGCTATGACTGAGCCGCCATTGTAGAAGGGGAGAGGAGTCTCCTGAGGCGGACAACCACTGGGGCAAATCAGATGAGACAATCTGAATCTACAAGGGATGAAAAGTCACTTTCTCATTTCTGAAATTGACTTTGAATTAAGTAGATGTTGAAGTTGAAAATCAATTTAATTTACACATCAGAATCACAAAACAAAGCGGTCAGGAGAATTAGTTTATTGTGATTTCTTCTTTCCAACATTGATTGGGTGAATCAGTGGACTTACTCCTCTTATTCCAGTCTATGGATAAAAGTCCACTGAACATCGTTATTACTCCACATGGGGAAAATCTGCTCCATGGTGACGGTGGCCCAACACTCGGTCACCAAAACTCCAGTAACCGTTGTCTGTGGAAATTGTGGACGACCATGGAAAGTCTCCTGTGAGCAAGTGGTAGAGAAGAATCCCTAAGGCCCAGACATCTAGGGTGTAGCCACTAGAAAGTGTCCTTATGGGTAAATTGTCTCATCTTTGGAGCCATGAGACAGGACTGAGCCTAGTTTATATCCTTGACCCCTTTATATCATGGACCCCTTTATATCATGGACCCCTTTATATCATGGACCCCTTTATATCCTTGACCCCTTTATATCCTTGACCCCTTTATATCCTTGACCCCTTTATATCCTTGACCCCTTTATATCCTTGACCCTGTTTACATGAAATGCCAAAATCTGTGGGGATTGCCACTGCATCAATATTAAACCCCAAGATCTTCTGTGGTTTGATATCCAGATGCACAATCCATTACTGTGTATAAAGTGGAAAGGACTGTAGATCTGCACATCACATGTCTCCATTGTGATGACGGGCCGGCCATTCTGAAGTGGAGAGAAATGACATCGGCACCATGATTGCACCACTACATGACTGAAGAATATTAGGATTGTATTGTTTTGGATAATTCAGGGACTTCTAGTTACATGAGGTGGAATGAGAGGACGGGTCGCCCATCACCAGATACAAAGGAGAAGCAAAGTGGTCTTGAAGGTAAAGTCAAAGGTCCTAATGATGTTGGGATGGAAGGAGAGGAAGGACCTGCCGAACTGAGAAAGGCAAATTCAGTTGTTTTGTTCCTGTTCAGAACCTTCAATGACTCTTTTTGATCTGATAAAATGAAGTGAATTCCCCATATTACATATAGATCTTATAGTGTCTCATTAGGCTGATAAATGGCCAAACTATTGTGGATTTAGCTTCTTACCCATCGATTCTCTAACTCTGATAAAATGTAGCTTTTATCATGTTAAATGTACATTTATGATAAATTTGAGCTTTTATAATCCATTATTAAATGTATCTAAATTAGTAGACGATATATAAATCTCCCCCATTGTATATAAATCATGTAGATCGTGCCTTGTGGTGATCTACAGACTGTCCCATATCTATAGTAATGGATAATTGAGCACTGACCTGTTGTCCTTTCCCATGAGCACAGAAGCATGGCCTCCATCTCCAAGCTTCTGTAACCCCTGGACATTCTCCTGTAGATCTGTGTGTTGTGGACATTGGGCGTCATGCACACAAGGCTTTCCTGGATGAGGTCCACATATTGTATTCATCAACCTAAAATATTGCCCCACATATATCACCACCCAAGAAAATCGGCAAAGTAATATTGAGAAAGTAAACCCAGTAAAAATTATTAGTTATGCAAATTTTATTCAAATACAAAATAACACATAATATACAAAGCAAAATAACTCAAAAGATACCAGTCCTACTGAGGAGCAATAGTGGGTCAGAGAAAATTATAATACAGGACGGGCCAATGCTATGGTGTATACGGGAGTATTCCACGGAGTAACATGACTCCTACCTTTGCACCCTCCACTATTACTTTAAAGGTTAGAGAATGGCATGCAAAATAGTTAGTTCAGTGGTTTATCTGTCCAGTAAGTGATACTAACTAGCATGTAAAGAGTTTTCTGGTCTAACACATAGAATCTCACTATACAGACATCATATACATTTGCTTACAGCTGACAGTATAGAATCTGCAGTATTATAGACCTCTCTCCCACGGAGGGTGAACCCTGTGTTGCTTGTTAGCCCCCCCACATCAAGCATAGATATACTATTCAGACAACAGCTGAGCACAAGGAAAGATCAAGTAATCTACAGAACAGTGAACAATGTTAGAGCACTTGCTATATACATACCCTGTGCCATTGCTGAAGTAAGTTAGGGGGGAGAAAGCAACACCACGCAAGACCCCTCCTGTGCCCTCAACGCGTTTCACCGCTACCACTGCGGCTTCATCAGGAGGCGTGGTCTCAATCAATCAGCTGTTCCCTTAAATAGTGTACTGAATAAAAATGCCCCACACCTGTTAATGCGCTGTAAATGCCTCGTTACTCGTCCATGTTGTGGATATGCGGCGTGCTCGTGCGCTACCGCGCACCGGAAGTGACGGACGGGAGAACAACGTCATCCCGGCCGTCACCCCAGCAACCAGGCGACGCCTTCACACGCCGCGCCAACAGTGCATGTCCGAGCAACGCAGCCAGCGTATCCAGCCAACCAATCACAAGAAGGGATAGGTAAATACGTCCTGCGGCCCCACTGCACGGCCACTAGCGCTATACTAACACTAGCCCATGCATGGAGAGTTTCTCCCAGAGCGAACCGTCATCTGGCCACTAGTTCTATTACATTACCCCAGGAAGACATGAAGATCTTATGCCATATAATACAATGCGGATCCAAAGGATCAGAGGGCTATATCTCAGGTCAAGATCACATATCAGGAACTAACATATTACCCAATATGTGAATCATTATAGTCTCCCTACATGAAGTAATATAAATGTTACCACATACAGTTCAGTATAGAAATTAACCCATCACCCAACTCCACCAAAATCTATAGATGGAGATAACCATTAGTATTACAACATTAGCAAGGCTACACTGTGAAACAGTATATAAGGCGAGCACAAAACTAGAAAAATCAAAATAACATAATACATTGTAAAAGAAACACAGCCCGACGCCTTCCCATATCACAGGTCTCAGATATAGACAGGTGGAATTCAAATTTCTCAGAGCTTCATAAATTTCATCAATAACATCATCCTCATGATTCTTGCCAAGTTCAGTTGCCATAGGGTCCATCTGGTATGAAGCATAGTAATATAAAATAATCTGGGAACAGAAGTGCAATTAAAATCTAAATACCCAAAACCACTAAACAAATTACTAAAGACCTACAAGAAAGAACAGAAACTAATCATCTCATTGAGACCCAATGGGGCCACGGTGCCAAGTGTAGAGATCCACCTGGTCTCCTTACGTAGTAGGGCCCTCATTACATCACCACCTAGAGTATACCTGGGAGCCCGATCTATTCCCCTAAACGTCAAACCCCTTGGGTTAGACATATTGAAAAAAAATGTTTTGGGATAGCTTTCATTTTTTCAATTTGAGTTTGAGCTGTAATTTTTGATGCACCCCTGATATCTCAGGTGTTCCTGGATTCTGATTTTCAGAGCCCTGGTGGTCATCCCTATGTATATTAATCCGCACGGGCATGTTGCAAAGTATACCACTGCCTCCGTGCTGCAAGTAATATGATGAACAATCTTATAGTTCCTTATACCACCAGAGTCACTAAAGTCAGACATCCTAGGTACATATCCGCAAATAGAGCAGTTCCCGCAGGGGAACGACCCCCACGGTAGTCCTTTACTGTTGAAGATAAACTTACTTCGGGGTGGCACATAATGACTCCTCGTCAGCAAGTCTCTCAAATTGCGAGAGCGGCGCCAAGTAATAGAAGGGTGTTCTGGAATGGATTTGGATAAATCACTATCTGATAAGGACTCCCCAGTGTTTACTGAGTGAGTCCCTTATTGCTCTCCATTTTGCATTAAATGTGGTAATAAATCTTACCGTCCCCTCCTTCTTATCCCTTCGATGGCAGTTATCTGCTAACAGATCTAACCTCGTCTTCTTAGCTGCTCTCTGGTAGCCGCTCTGAATAGTATTTTGTGGATATCTCCTCTGGCTAAAGTTCTTTAAGAGTCAATACTGTTTTTCAAATGTCTAATATTGGATCATCATTCTGATTCAAGGAGTCCAGGAAGGTGGTCAGCTGCGACGTGGAGCCCTGCCAAACAAATAGGATGTCATCAATAAATCTTATCCAGCTAATGACATGCTCATGACCAGGGGTTTCAAGGACCGTCTCCCTCTCCCACAGCCCCAGGAACAAGTTAGCATATGAGGGGGCACAAGCCGCACCCATTGCTGTTCCCTGGAGCTGTAGGTAGGTACGGTCCTTTGAAGAGGAAAAAGTTATGACTTGGAAGAAACTGTAGCAAGTCCACAACGAATCTCCTCAAAGTCCCCTCCAGATTGGACATGTTCAGGAAGTATTCTGCCTCATGGATCCCCTGGTCATGGCATATAGATGTGTACAAAGACTCCACGTCACAGCTGACCAGCCACATGTCATCCTCTAAAATAATCCCTTCAAGTCTCCTAAGTACATCAGTAGAGTCTTGTACGTATGAAGGTAAAGTTCGCACACAGGGTTTCAAAAAGTGATCAACGAACTGGCAAATTTGTTCACATATTGTATGCTGAAGGCCATTGTGTCCAGTAATGGTTAGAAGGCAAATGAAATCGATGTAAATGCTTAAGTCCAAAAAAGGTTGAGAAAAGTATTATAGGAGGGAAACCTTTATTGGCTAATAGGGATGAGCGAGTACTAAAATACTGACTTTCTAGACTCGTGACGAGTAGGTCCCAATTACTCGGTACTCGTTACGAGTATAGCGAGTCCAATGTAAATCAATGTAGAAGCGAGTAATTGCGAATAATTCCTCTGTTGCTGGACCCCATTAGGAGATGACGGTCTGGCAGCAGAGGAAAAACCTGCAATTACCTGATTGTTTCGAGTCCTGCAGTAAAAAGCCGGTAGCTGTAAATTGAAACGGGATTCTCCATGATTGTCCGGTTCCGGTTCAATCCGGTACCATTGAGAGCCATGTTAAATTGAACCGGATTAACCCGGATCGGGTCAATCCAGATTAATCCTGTTAAAAAATATGACAAACATCTGTCTCCTCGTACCTGATTTTTAGTGTACTGAGCATGCTCCGTACACTAAAACTATCGTGTGCCGCCTAATTTCACTTCTGCAATGTAACTAAAATCAAGTGTTTAAAATATAAAATCTTTATTCTCACTTGCCAGCGCTCCCCGGCGTCTCCATCAGCTCCCGCTCGGCAACCAGGACCTGGGATGATGTCACAACCCGATCAGCTGATCGGGTTACATGAGCGGTTACTGTGGTTACCGCTCATGTGACCCAATGTCTCTTCTGACCTCATCGCAGGTCCTGTACACCCGATCGGAAGCTCTATGGACACTCCGGGGGACCGCTGGCAGGTGAGAATAAAGATATATATTTTTTTGTGTGGTTGGAATGACAGCAGGAGACACCAGGGGAACAACGAGATGACAGGAGGCAGAGAGGAGGGGGAGCGAGGTGACAGACCAAACTGATCCTGCAAAATGTCGGAATCAGATGCCTATTTGGCATCCGATTGCAGGGATCAGTTTGGATCTGATGCTGTATGATTTTCATTGGTCAACATCGGATTTAACTAAATGGCAGTGTGAAACCAGCCTAAGACCATGGCATAATCCGATAAGTGAATCGCTACTAATAGAACAATTCTTCTTTTGCCTTCTCTCGTGGCATTAGAAAGCCTGACCTTGTCTTCACACTTAGTTAGCATCAATATTTGATCCATCGCGAATTCCTCTCCTCCCTTTTGTGCGGGGGAACATTGAGGAATTTGTCTGCTGTAAAGACTACGTGAAGTTTGGCCTCATAATCATAAATTGTTTCCAGCAGTTCTGATTCAAGAATGGAAATCTACATTATTATTACATTGTGCCTTACAGGTCCATTATCATCAAACTGTAATTTAGTTGCACATTTGCAGTGACAATGGAGTCTCTATGCAATGATTTTTCATACCAGTTCTGCAGCATGTGGAGCCTTTTGCTAGTTTTATTCAATACTGACTGTATATGAATATACCAAGATCACATGATTGCTCCAACAGAGCCGATCACAGCAGCTCTGGAGTTTTGGGGCTTGTGGAAGGTTCTGGGATGAATAAACTGTTTAGCTAATCAGCGTAAATAAAGACAGCACATCCAAATTAGAAAAAAAGACACCCTTTACCTCAGCCCTCAGTGGTGCAACGTTTCGACCAAATAGGTCTATCAAGCCTCAGGGTAGAAGAATCCATTCTTATGGAGCCATCTTGGACTTGTTGTCTTTTCCTCCATCCTTCATTTGCTGCTTGGACGTTCTCTGGAGATCAATGATTGTGACTGTTTGGATCTCCCTGAACTCTGCTTAATAGCAAAAGTAAAATGATAAATCTGATTTACAAAGATTCTCTGTAGGAAATTGTCTGGTCTACAGCTATGACTGAGCCGCCATTGTAGAAGGGGAGATATCGTCTCCTGACTGAGCCGCCATTGTAGAAGGGGAGATATCGTCTCCTGCCTGAGCCGGACAACCACTGGGGCAAATCAGATGAAGAGACAATCTGAATCTACCAGGGATGAAAAGTCACTTTCACATTTCTGAAATTGACTTTGAATTAAGTAGATGTTGAAGTGGAAAATAAATTTACACATCAGAATCACAAAACAAAGCAGTCAGGAGAATTAGTTTGTGAGATTTCTTTCCAACAAGGTAAAGAATATACCGTGTTAGCCAGTAGATAGAAAAATACATTGCAATTAGAGTCCTCAGTGATACCTTTTTTTTAATGGCGAACTGAAAAGATGGTAAACATAGCAAGCTTTCGGGACTCAGTTCCCTTCTTTAAGCTGGTAATGACACAAATTCTGAAGACATACATACATACATAATACATACATACATACATACATACATACATACATACATACATACCCAAGAGAGGCAAAAGTGTTATATGCTCTGGTGGATATGACAGGTGGCGTAAAGCAGAGTGGGGTTAGGGAGGGGTGGAGGAGCAGAGACAGAGAAACCAGATTTCTAAGATAAGCGGAACCAATTGTATTAGGTGGATGGATAGTAACCCATGGACACCTGAAAATACTTAGAACTCTGCTCTCCACAACTTAACTAAGTGAGCGAGTTCACAGAAGTGTCAGGAGTTCAGTCCTATGATTTCAGTGTGAAGCAAGATGTCTCCAAATGCACTTTCATTTTATATAGAAATGCATTTTTCCTTTTTTTTTTTTTTTTTTTTCCCTTTCAATTGCTTTGTATGTCTCTAAAGAATTTATCAGCCTGAAGAAGGGACCGCAGTATCCCAAAAGCTGCTATGTTTACCATCTTTTCAGTTAGCCATTTAAAAAGGGATCCACCACTGAGGACTCTCAGATTGCAATATATTTTTCTTTCCAACATTCACCCAAGAGGAATCATCAGTGGACTTACTCCTCTTATTACAGTCTATGGATAAAAGTTCACTGAACATTGTTATTACTCCACATGGGGAAAATCTGCTCCATGGTGACAGTGGCCCAACACTCGGTCTACAACTCCAGTAACCGTTGTCTGTGGAAATTGTGGACGGCCATGGAAAGTCTCCTGTGAGCAAGTGGTAGAGAACAATCCCTAAGGCCCAGACATCTAGGGTGTAGCCACTAGAAAGTGTCCTTATGGGTAAATTGTCTCATCTTTGGAGCCATGAGACAGGACCGAACCTAGTTTTTATCATGGACCCCCCTTTATATCATGGACCCCCCTTTATATCATGGACCCCCATTTATATCATGGACCCCCATTTATATCATGGACCCCCATTTATATCATGGACCCCCATTTATATCATGGACCCCCCTTTATATCATGGACCCCCCTTTATATCATGGACCCCCCTTTATATCATGGACCCCCCCTTTATATCATGGACCCCTTTGTACATGAAATGCCAATCTGTGAGGATTGCCACTGCATCAATATTAAACACCAAGATATTGTGTGGTTTGATATCCAGATGCACAATCCATTACTGTGTATAAAGTGGAAAGGACTGTAGATCTGCACATCACATCTCTCCATTGTGATGACGGGCCGGCCATTCTGAAGTGGAGAGAAATGACATCGGCACCATGATTGCACCACTACATGACTGAAGAATATTAGGATTGTATTGTTTTTGGATAATTCAGGGACTTCTAGTTACATGAGGTGGAATGAGAGGACGGGTCGCCCATCGCCAGATACAAAGGAGAAGCAAAGTGGTCTTGAAGGTAAAGTCAAAGGTCCTAATGATGTTGGGATGGAAGGAGAGGAAGGACCTGCCGAACTGAGAAAGGCAAATTCAGTTGTTTTGTTCCTGTTCAGAACCTTCAATGACTTTTTTTGATCTGATAAAATTAAGTGAATTCCCCATATTACATATAGATCTTAATAGTCTCATTAGGCTGATAAACTGCCAAACTATTGTGGATTTAGCTTCTTACTCATTGATTGACATAATCCATTTTTAAATGTATCTAAATTAGTAGACCATACATAAATCTCCCCCATTGTATCTAAATCATGTAGATAGTGTCTTGTGGTGATCTACGGACTGTCCCATATCTATAGTAATGGATAATTGAGCACTGACCTGTTGTCTTGTCCTTTCCCATGAGCACAGGAGCATGGCCTCAATCTCCAAGCTTCTGTAACCCCTGGACGTTCTCCTGTAGATCTGTGTGTTGTGGACATTGGGCGTCATGCACACAAGGCTTTCCTGGATGAGGTCCACATATTGTATGCTGGAGGCCATTGTGTCCAGTAATGGTTATAAGGCAAATGAAATCGATGCAAATGCTTAAGTCCCAAAAAAGTTGAGAAAAGTATTATAGGAGCGATACCATTATTGGCTAACACAAAAAAATTATTGGAAGCTTTCAAAGCCCGAGGCTCCTTCATCAGACAATATCACAAATGAATTACTGAGACCTTTAAATACAAAATACAGCAGGACATGAGGAGATGGAGGTGGGCTAAGGAAATTACAATGAAGTCTTTGTTACTGTAGATGACGTGCAATGGTCTTTACACATCAGAAGATCTTGTGGAAGTGTTAATTGTGTCTATGTAATGACTCATGAATCCTGGTGTCACATTAAGCCTTTTTGTTAAGGATTGGAACATTCTTATGAATTTAAATTCCCAGGTTTTTTGTTCTCTCTTTAGTGACCTTTCGATATTAAAACTTTTAAATTTCTCATGCTGTGTCCAGGCTCAGAGACTTGTATTCTCACAGGCATGGCCAGCTTATTTTTTATTCTATGTCTATGTAAATTCATCCTTGTTTGTAGCTTTTGCATTGTTTCCCCAATATACATTCCTGTAGTGCAGTTTGGTGTATGATACAATGTAAACATTGGAGGATGTGCATGAAAAGAAGTCCATGATCTTATAGTCCTGGTTTGTGCTGAGTATAGAGACTGGATCTGTAGGTGATATGTGGGTACACGTCTTGCATTTCTTGTTATAGGGGAATGTGCCTGTCTGTGATAGTAACATAGTAACACAGTCTTCCTTCAACCTTTAAAAACTATAAGTCCATCTAGTTCCCCCATAGCCTAACATGTTGATCCCGAGGAGGCAAAAAACCCCATGTGGCAACACTAAGCTCCACATTGGGGAAAAAATTCCTTCCTGACTCCAGATACGGCAATCAGACTAATTCCCTGGATCAACGCCCTATCAAAGAATCTAGTATGTATAACTGATAATATTATAGTTTTCAAGAAAGGCATCCAGGCCCTTCTTAAATGTTAGTAGTGACTCCCTCATTACACCATCATGTGGAGAGAGCTCCATAGTCTCACTGCTCTTACAGTAAAGAATCCGCGTCTGTGATTATGATTAAACCTTCTTTCCTCCAGAGTAGAGACGCCCTTGTCCCGTCTCTGTAGAGGACGCCCCCTTGTCCCAGTCTCTGTAGAGGACGCCCCCTTGTCCCGTCTCTGTAGAGGACGCCCCCTTGTCCCCGTCTCTGTAGAGGACGCCCCCTTGTCCCGTCTCTGTAGAGGGCGCCCTTGTCCCGTCTCTGTAGAGGGCGCCCCCTTGTCCCCGTCTCTGTAGAGGGCGCCCCCTTGTCCCCGTCTCTGTAGAGGGCGCCCCCTTGTCCCCGTCTCTGTAGAGGGCGCCCCCTTGTCCCCGTCTCTGTAGAGGGCGCCCCCTTGTCCCCGTCTCTGTAGAGGGCGCCCCTTGTCCCCGTCTCTGTAGAGGGCGCCCCCTTGTCCCCGTCTCTGTAGAGGGCGCCCCCTTGTCCCCGTCTCTGTAGAGGGCGCCCCTTGTCCCCGTCTCTGTAGAGGGCGCCCCCTTGTCCCCGTCTCTGTAGAGGGCGCCCCCTTGTCCTGTCTTGTAGAGGGCGCCCCTTGTCCCGTCTCTGTAGAGGGCGCCCCCTTGTCCCCGTCTCTGTAGAGGGCGCCCCCTTGTCCCCGTCTCTGTAGAGGGCGCCCCCTTGTCCAGGGGCGGACCCAGACTGTAGTGGGCCCTGGTGCAAGAAATTTTTCGGGGCCCCCCCCTGGAACTCAGTGCCAGAATAGTGCCGCAGGTGTGCATCACAGCCAGCGGCGTAGCAACTGTTTGTGATGCCCGGGGCGGTCGAAAAATTTGCCGCCCCTTTGGTTATTGATAATCTGGAAGTCTACATAGTATATACTGTCTGCCCCTATATACAAGAATATAACTACTATACTAAAACACAAAGAGAAGGGGTGCAATTGCTACCTCTTCACAACCCCAGTGTATGGCAACAAGCAGGAGTCAAGGAGGGCCCGGGGCCGAAGTAATTTTCGCCGCCGTGCTGTGGAGTTCATAATGCAATATAAATGCAAAAAACCTTTATTCTTAATATTATGTCACAATACCGGGATCTGAGGATCTTCTATTTCGAGGTCAGGGACTCTCTGATGCCATGTTGCTGCCTGTCTCGCTGTCTTCCTCTTTTGACACTGCAGTGTGGTGGACAAGAGAGCATTAACTGGTTAATAACAAGAAGCATGGAGTGTACTGAGCCATAAACCCTCCCCATACCAGTAGGATTACTATATGGATTTTAGTATTAGGGTACAGACACACTGGCGTGAAACTCTGATGCGTGCAATGTGTGATTTTCTTGCATTGCAATCAATCTCTGAGAGCACAATGGTGAGTGTCGGACGCTTTTTTCTCATCCAGATTCAGGATGAGAAAAAAGTTGCAACATGCTGCGACTGTATGTGACTCACTAATGCAAGTCTATGGGTATGACAAAATCACGGACCGCACACGAACCATCAGAGTCTGAGGCTGCGTTCACACATTGCGTATTTTGCTGCGCTTTTTTACGCACGCTTTTTCAAAATACGCAATATGCATTTTGTCTGCCAGCAAAGTGAATGGGAAATTCACTTTGCAGTGCAGACATTGCGCAAAAATACGCAGTGCGTTTATGGGAGAAAACGCAGCTGCGTAAAGAATTGATATGTCAATTCTTTACGCAGCTGCTGCTCCTGCGTTTTCTCCCTGTGATGTCAGTGGGGAGGAAGAATCCTGCTTCCTCCTCCCCTCTGTGACAGCTGTGACCGCCCATTAGATTTCACAGTGTATTAATATACACTGCGAAATCTAAATTAAACAAAGGCAAGTGTATGAAAAATAAAGAATGAAATACTTACCTCTCCGACGCCTTTACCCGGTGTCCGGTCTCCGGTGCCAAGACCTGCGGTGACGTCAGAGGGGCGTTCCCGGCGCTGATTGGGCGCTCGCGGTCATGTGATACATCACATTCTGGGGTAAAGAAAGCGCAGTGTGTGAAAGCCCCTGCGTATTTTGTTGCGCTTTTTTTGCGTGGCCGAAAAACGCGGCAAAAAGCGCGCAAAAAAGCGCAACAAAATACACAATGTGTGAACACAGCCTGACACGTTTTTTTCACGGATACATTCTCATTATGCAGCTGAGAACACTGTAACATGTTCCTGTAAATGATTCTACAGTAATAGCTGCTGAGAAAAACAGATTGCACACAGACATCACACGGATGTGATCTGAGAGAAATGCCGGACACTCGCACAGCAGTTGGATGCCAAACGGACTAAAAAAACAGATGTCACTCGTCCGACTCTCCTGGAAACAGACCGATTTTAAGGCGGCGGGAGACAGTGTACCACCATGTCCCTAGCTCCGTGCTGTGCACAGTGTACCACCATGTCCCTAGCTCTGTGCTGTGCACAGTGTACCACCATCTCCCTAGCTCTATGCTGTGCACAGTGTACCACCATGTCCTCAGCTCCGTGCTGTGCACCACCATGTCCGCTGCCCACACTCCACCATGTCCTCTGCACACCCTCCCTCCACGTCCTCTGCACACCCTCCCTCCACGTCCTCTGCACACCCCCCTCGTCCTCTGCACACCCCCCTCGTCCTCTGCACACCCCCCCGCTCTGCCCCCACTCCCTGCACCCCCCCACGTCCTCTGCACCCCCCCACGTCCTCTGCACCCCCCCCACGTCCTCTGCACCCCCCCCACGTCCTCTGCACCCCCCCACGTCTCTGCACCCCCCAGTCCTCTGCACCCCCCCACGTCCTCTGCACCCCCCCACTCCTCTGCACACCCCCCACGTCCCTCTGCACCCCCCCTCCCCCCCACGTCCTCTGCACCCCCCCTCCTCTGCACCACCCGCCCCCCCACGTCCTCTGCACCCCCACTCCTCTGCACCCCCCCACGTCCTCTGCACCCCCACGTCTCCACCCCCCCACCGTCCTCTGCACCACCCCCCCACCTCCTCTGCACCCCCACGTCCCTGCACCCCCCACGTCCTCTGCACCCCCCCCACGTCCTCTGCACACCCCCCCACGTCCTCTGCACACCCCCCATCCTCTGCACCCCCCCACGTCCTCTGCACCCCCACCGTCCACTCTGCACCCCCCCCACTCTCTGCAACCCCCACGTCCTCTGCACCCCCCCCACGTCCTCTGCACCCCCCCACGTCCTCTGCACACCCCCACGTCCTCTGCACACGTCCTGCACCCCTCTCTGCACACCCCCCCACGTCCTCTGCACACCCCCCCACGTCCTCTGCACACCCCCCCACGTCCTCTGCACACCCCCCCACGTCCTCTGCACCCCCCCCACGTCCTCTGCACACCCCCCCACGTCCTCTGCACACCCCCCCACGTCCTCTGCACACCCCCCCACGTCCTCTGCACACCCCCCCACGTCCTCTGCACACCCCCCCACGTCCTCTGCACACCCCACGTCCCAACCCCGTCCTCTGCACACCCCCCCACGTCCTCTGCACACCCCCCCACGTCCTCTGCACACCCCCCCACGTCCTCTGCACACCCCCCACGTCCTCTGCACACCCCCACGTCCTCTGCACACCACCCACCCCGTCCTCTGCACACACCCACGTCCTCTGCACACACCCCACGTCCTCTGCACACACCCCACGTCCTCTGCACACACCCCACGTCCTCTGCACACCCACCCCACGTCCTCTGCACCTCCCCCCACGTCCTCTGCACACACCCCACGTCCTCTGCACACACCCACGTCCTCTGCACACACCCCACGTCCTCTGCACACCCACCCCCACGTCCTCTGCACCTCCCCCCCACGTCCTCTGCACCCCACCCCCACGTCCTCTGCACCCCTTCTTCGTCCTCTGCGCACCCCCCCACGTCCTCTGTACGCACCGTTATGTACCACTACCTTGTAAAGACAGTCCTAGTTCCTCCTATCTGGCAATTCTTCTTGCCGGGCAAAATGTAGCTCCGCCCACCTGAGTCACATGTGCGTGACGTCATCACAGGTCCTGTTCTACCCGGCATCTGTCCCCGCCGGCAGTGCTGTGAGGTGAGGCGGGAGGGCGCGATGACCGGGGGGGGCGGTGAGATGTCCAGGGGGGAAAGAGTGAGGTGTCCAGGGAAGGGGTGAGGTGTGCAGGAGGCGGAGGTGAGGTGTCCAGGAGGCGGGGGTGAGGTGTCCAGGGGGCGGGGGTGAGGTGTCCAGGGGGCGGGGTCACCCGACCGGGGCTCAGAGCAGGAAAAAAAAAAAAAGTCGCCGCTCTCCCTGAAAAGTGCAAGAACAGTGCCGCGCGGTGTGCAGCGCCGTTGACACCCGACAGCACCACCATTCTGTCTGTCTGACAGGGGACCTGCCGCTGGAGCCCCAGGGGCCCCCTAGCTGCTCGGGGCCCTGGTGCAGCTGCACCAGCTGCACCACGGTAGTTCCGCCCCTGCCCTTGTCCCCGTCTCTGTAGAGGGCGCCCCCTTGTCCCCGTCTCTGTAGAGGGCGCCCCCTTGTCCCCGTCTCTGTAGAGGGCGCCCCCTTGTCCCCGTCTCTGTAGAGGGCGCCCCCTTGTCCCCGTCTCTGTAGAGGGCGCCCCCTTGTCCCCGTCTCTGTAGAGGGCGCCCCCTTGTCCCCGTCTCTGTAGAGGGCGCCCCCTTGTCCCCGTCTCTGTAGAGGGCGCCCGTGATTATTAAAGGCTCGGTACTGTCCCCTCATATTTATACACTATAAGATCACCCCTAAGCCTTTGTTTTTCCAAGCTAAATAACCCGAAGTTTAATAACCTGTCTTGGTATTGCAGACCCCTCAGTCCTTTAATAACTTGTATTGAGCATCTATGCCTCTTTTAATGCATCCCATTATTTTATTTGCCTTTGCAGCAGCTGCATGACACTGGCCACTAAATGTGAGTTTGTCATCTACCCATACACCCAGGTCTTTTTCAGTGATAGTTTTGCCCAGTGTTTTACAATTAAGCACATAATTATAGCTATTGTTTCCTCTGCCCAAGTGCATGACTTTACATTTATCCCCATTAAAGCTCATTTGCCATTTATCAGCCCAAGCTTCTAGTTTACATAAATCCTCCTGTAATATAATTGTCCTCCTCTGTATTGATTACCCTGCAGAGTTTAGGGTCCTCTGCAAATAGAGATTCTACTCTGTATGCCCCCTACAAGGTCATTAATAAATGTTAAAAAGAAGCGGGCCCACTGACTCCTGTGGTACCCCACTGTTAACTGTGACCCATTCTGAGTGTGTTCCATTAATGACCACCCTTTGTTTCCTATCACTGAGCCAGTTCTTAACCCACTTACACATATTTCCCTATCCCCATTGCTTTCATTTTATGCATCAACCTCTGTTGCTGGTGTGAAGTGCCCAAAAAAACAGAGGCCTGGGATAGGCGATAACCTACAGTGCCGGCTACCTGAGACCCAGCCTGCGATGCCTGACCGGTTGCTCTCACTGGTGGTTGACTGAGTTCGGTGGCTCCTTGAAGCTGATCAGATGGTACGGAGGCGGCAGCGGGTTCAGCAGTGCTGCTCCAAGTGCTTTGGGTAAAAAAGAAACCATTTGATAATGGAGTTTACAACCTCTCTGTGGGCAATAAATTAAGTTTGTTTGTTTTTGTTTCCTTGTAAAAAAAAAAAATATATCTTAAATACAAGTGACAAATGTAATCCAAAAATGGAGAAATTTAATTACAAAAAAAATTGAAAAAGTAAAGCCAAAAAATACGAGTGAGTCAATCAAAAAAGAAACAAAAAATGGAGAAACAGAAAAAAATTACAAAGTTTTTTTTGCTTTGTTTTGAAAATAAACTTACTCTATCACTAATTTCTGGCTTCAGGAAAGACAATTGGTGATGGTGGATGTATCGCTTCAAGCTTTGGGCAGAACCACTCCGGACTCTCTGCTCCTCCCTCAGATCTTTACTAAACCGATCTTTCATGGAGCGACACCGGACTTTGAAACTCTTCACTAAAAAGGCGAAAAAAATGGAAAAAAAAATTAAAATACAAAGTTTTAAAAGTTAATGTAGTCACTTTACATTCTCAACCTTACCAAAATCTTCTCTGTTTAGCGGTGCCACGTTCCCAGGCAGGAAACATCAATCTGCCCACTTCATCCCAGAGTCGTCAGATCACTGAGTCCGAATGACGGTCGCGGGTGTTCCACAACGGAACTCGTTCTTATATAGAGGAATGAGCTGATCATTGTCAAAGGGTTAACCTCCGTCACATTGTGGAACCTACAACAAAGTATCACCTGGAAAAGGTTACATAAGTTGAACTTAACTAAAGAGCGGATGTAAGTATTTTTAGTCTTCAGGACCTTGATGACAATGACCCTGGGAAGAATCGGTCACTCAAGTCCTCCAACTCTCCATCACTGGAAGTGTCCTTACAAGAGAACATGAAATTAACATTGACATTTGTCATCAATGAAAGACTTAGCCCTGGAAAAATGAAGTTGTATCCTTACCAGGGGCGGACTGGCCCAGGATGCAGGGGGTGAGTGCCCCCCAGGCTGGTGGTTTTGCCCTGCTATATCCAAAGAAAACTCATATGGAAGGCAGGATTTCACAAGCAGTTTCTTTCCTTTATTCCAATGCGTTTCGGTGCAAAGCCTGACACCTTCCTCAGGGATATTACATGTGACCCTACAGTGGGGTTTATATAGCCCCTGCACAAGCTTGTTAGGATCAATATTTGATCCATCGCTCATTCCTCTCCTTTTTGCGCGGGGGAACATGACTGTGGAATTTGTTTGCTGTAGAGATTACGTGAAGTTTGGCCTCAATCATAAATTGTTTCCAGCAGTTCGGATTTCAAGAATGGAAATCTGCTCCTACATTATTACATCGATAGTTTGTGCCTTACAGGTGCAATATGATCTGTAATTTAGTTGCACAATATTTGCAGATAAAATTGAGCATTATTCAATACTGACTGTAGATTCATATACCAAGAGCACATGATTGCTCCAACAGCCGATCACAGCAGCTCTGGAGTTTTGGGGCTTGTGGAAGGTTCTGGGATGAATAAACTGTTTAGCTAATCAGCGTAAATAAAAAGACAAGACAGCACATCCAAATGAGAAAAGGGCCACCCTTTAACTCGGCCCTCAGTGGTGCAACGTTTCGACCAAATAGGTCTTTATCAAGCCTCAGGGTAGAAGAATCCATTCTTATGGAGCCATCTTGGACTTGTCTTTTCCTCCATCCTTCATTTGCTGCTTGGACGTTCTCTGGAGATCAATGATTGTGACTGTTTGGATCTCCCTGAACTCTGCTTAAAAGCAGCAGAAAACCTTAAATCTGATTTACAAAGATTCTCTGTAGGAAATTGTCTGATCTACAGCTATGACTGAGCCGCCATTGTAGAAGGGGAGATGATAGTCTCCTGCCTGAGCCGGACAACCACTGGGGCAAATCAGATGAAGAGACAATCTGAATCTACCAGGGATGAAAAGTCACTTTCACATTTCTGAAATTGACTTTGAATTAAGTAGATGTTAAAGTGGAAAATCAATTAATTTACACATCAGAATCACAAAACAAAGCAGTCAGGAGAATTAGGTTATTGTGAGATTTCTTCTTTCCAACATTGGGTGAATCAGTGGACTTACTCCTCTTATTCCAGTCTATGGATAAAAGTCCACTGAACATCGTTATTACTCCACATGGGGAAAATCTGCTCCATGGTGACGGTGGCCGAACACTCAGTCACCAAAACTCCAGTAACTGTGGTCTGTGGAAATTGTGGACGGCCATGGAAAGTCTCCTGTGAGCAATTGGAACAATCCCTAAGGCCCAGACATCTAGGGTGTAGCCACTGGAAAGTGTCCTTATGGGTAAATTGTCTCGTCTTTGGAGTCATGAGGCAGGACCGGACCTAGTTTTTATCATGAACCCCCTTTATATCATGGACCCCTTTATATATGAAATGCCAATCTGTGAGGATTGCTACTGCATCAATATTAAACACCAAGATATTGTGTGGTTTGATATCCAGATGCACAATCCATTACTGTGTATAAAGTGGAAAGGACTGTAGATCTGCACATCACATGTCTCCATTGTGATGACGGGCCGGCCATTCTGAAGTGGAGAGAAATGACCTCTGCACCATGATTGCACCACTACATGACTGAAGAATATTAGGATTGTATTGTTTTGGATAATTCAGGGACTTCTAGTTACATGAGGTGGAATGAGAGGACGGGTCGCCCATCGCCAGATACAAAGGAGAAGCAAAGTGGTCTTGAAGGTAAAGTCAAAGGTCCTAATGATGTTGGGATGGAAGGAGAGGAAGGACCTGCCGAACTGAGAGGCAAATTCAGTAGTTTTGTTCCTGTTCAGAACCTTCAATTACTTTTTTTTTGATCTGATAAAATGAAGTGAATTCCCCATATTACATCTAGATCTTATAGTGTCTCATTAGGCTGATAAACTGCCAAACTATTGTGGATTTAGCTTCTTACTCATCAATTCTCTAACTCTGATAAAACATAGATTTTATCATGTCAAATGCACATTTATGATACATTTGGTCTTTTATAATCCATTATTAATTGTATGTAAATTAGTAGACGATATATAAATCTCCCCCATTGTATATAAATCGTGTAGATCGTGTCTTGTGGTGATCTACAGACTGTCCCATATCTATAGTAATGGATAATTGAGCACTGACCTGATGTCCTTTCCCATGAGCACAGGAGCATGGCCTCCATCTCCAAGCTTCTGTAACCCCTGGACGTTCTCCTGTAGATCTGTGTGTTGTGGACATTGGGCGTCATGCACACAAGGCTTCCCTGGATGAGGTCCACATATTGTATGCTGGAGGCCATTGTGTCCAGTAAGATATAAGGCAAATGAAATCTATGTAAATGCCTAAGTCCCAAAAAAGGTTGAGAAAAGTATTATAGGAGTGATACCTTTATTGGCTAATAGGGATGAGCGAGTGCTAAAATACTGACTTTCTAGACTCGTGACGAGTAGGTCCCAATACTCGGTACTCGTTACGAGTATAGCGAGTCCAATGTAAATCAATGTAGAAGTGAGTAATTGCGAATAATTCCTTTGTTGCTGGACCCCATTAGGAGATGAAGGTCTGGCAGCAGAGGAAAAACCTGCAATTACCTGATTGTTTCAAGTCCTGCAGTAAAAAGCCGGTAGCTGTAAATTGAAACCGGATTCTCCATGATTGTCCCATTCCGGTTCAATCCAGTACCATTGAGAGCCATGTTAAATTGAACCGGATTAACCCGGACCGGGTCAATCCAGATTAATCCTGTTAAATCTGACAAACATCTGATGTCTCCTCGGACCTGATTTTCGTGTACTGAGCATGCTCCGTACACTAAAACTATTGTGTGCTGCCTAATTTCACTTCTGCAATGTAACTAAAATAAAGTGTTTAAAATAAAAAAAATCTTTATCCTCACCTGCCAGCGCTCCCCGGCGTCTCCATCAGCTCCCGCTCGGTAACCAGGACCTGGGATGTCACAACCCGATCAGCTGATCGGGTTACACGAGCGGTTACTGTGGTTACCGCTCATGTGACCCAATGTCTCTTCTGACCTCATCGCAGGTCCTGTACACCCGATCGGGAAGCTCTAGGGACACTCTGGGGGACCGCTGGTGGGTGAGAAAGATATATATATTTTTTTTTTTTAATGTTGGAATGACCGCAGGAGACACCAGGGGAACAACGAGATGACAGGAGGCAGAGAGGAGGAAGAGCGAGGTGACAGACCAAACTGATCCTGCAAAATGTCGGAATCTGAAGCCTATTTGGCATCCGATTGCAGGGATCAGTTTGGATCCGATGCTGTCCGATTTACATTGGTCAACATCGGATTTAACTAAATGGCAGTGTGAAACCAGCCTAAGACCATGGCATAATCCGATAAGTGAATCGCTACTAATAGAACAATTCTTCTTTTGCCTTCTCTCGTGGCATTAGAAAGCCTGACCTTGTCTTCACACTTAGTTAGGATCAATATTTGATCCATCGCTAATTCCTCTCCTCTCCTTTTTGCGCAGGGGAACATTGAGGAATTTGTCTGCTATAAAGACTGAAGTTTGGCCTCATCAAAAATTGTTTCCAGAAGTTCTGATTCAAGAATGGAAATCTGCTCCTACATTAATATTACATTGTGCCTTACAGGTCCAATATCAAACTGTAATTTAGTTGTACATTTGCAGTGACAATGGAGTCTCTATGCAATGATTTCTCATACCAGTTATGCAGCATGTGGAGCCTTTTGCTAGTTTTACTCAATACGTGTGTGTACATGCATATACCAAGAGCACATGATTGCTCCAACAGAACCGATCACAGCAGCTCTGGAGTTTTGGGTCTTGTGGAAGGTTCTGGGATGAATAAACTGTTTAGCTAATCAGCGTAAATAAGAAAGACAAGACAGCACATCCAAATTGGCAAAAAAGGGCCACCCTTTAACTCAGCCCTCAGTGGTGCAACGTTTCGACCAAATAGGTCTTTATCAAGCCTCAGGGTAGAAGAATCCATTCTCTTATGGAGCCATCTTGGACTTGTCTTTTCCTCCATCCTTCATTTGCTGCTTGGACGTTCTCTGGAGATCAATGATTGTGACTGTTTGGATCTCCCTGAACTCTGCTTAATAGCAAAAGTAAAATGATAAATCTGATTTACAAAGATTCTCTGTAGGAAATTGTCTGATCTACAGCTATGACTGAGCCGCCATTGTAGAAGGGGAGATGTTATCGTCTCCTGGCTGAGCCGCCATTGTAGAAGGAGATGATCTAGTCTCCTGGCTGAGCCGCCATTGTAGAAGGGGAGATGATCTCGTCTCCTGGATGAGCCGCCATTGTAGAAGGAGATGATCTAGTCTCCTGCCTGAGCCGCCATTGTAGAAGGAGATGATCTAGTCTCCTGCCTGAGCCGCCATTGTAGAAGGGGAGATGTTATCGTCTCCTGGCTGAGCCGCCATTGTAGAAGGAGATGATCTAGTCTCCTGGCTGAGCCGCCATTGTAGAAGGAGATGATCTAGTCTCCTGGATGAGCCGCCATTGTAGAAGGAGATGATCTAGTCTCCTGCCTGAGCCGCCATTGTAGAAGGAGATGATCTAGTCTCCTGGCTGAGCCGCCATTGTAGAAGGGGAGATGATCTCGTCTCCTGGATGAGCCGCCATTGTAGAAGGAGATGATCTAGTCTCCTGCCTGGAGCCCGCCATTGTAGAAGGGGAGAGGAGTCTCCTGACTGAGCCGGACAACCACTGGAGCAAATCAGATGATTCAATCTGAATCTACAAGGGATGAAAAGTCACTTTCTCATTTCTGAAATGGACTTTGAATTAAATAGATGTTGAAGTGGAAAATCAATTAATTTACACCTCAGAATCACAAAACAAAGCAGTCAGGAGAATTGGTTTGTGAGATTTCTTCTTTCCAACATTCACCCAAGAAGAGGAATCCTCAGTGGACTTACTCCTTATTACAGTCTATGGATAAAAGTCCACTGAACATCGTTATTACTCCACATGGGGAAAATCTGCTCCATGGTGACGGTGGCCCAACACTCGGTCAACAAAACTCCAGTAACCGTTGTCTGAGGAAATTGTGGACGGCCATGGAAAGTCTCCTGTGAGCAAGTGGTAGAGAACAATCCCTAAGGCCCAGACATCTAGGATGTAGCCACTAGAAAGTGTCCTTATGGGTAAATTGTCTCATCTTTGGAGCCATGAGACAGGACCGAACCTAGTGTTTATCATGGACCCCTTTATACATGAAATGCCAAACTCTGAGGATTGCCACTGAATAGATATTAAACGCCAAGATATTGTGTGGTTTGATATCCAGATGCACAATCCATTACTGTGTATAAAGTGGAAAGGACTGTAGATCTGCACATCACATCTCTCCATTGTGATGACGGGCCGGCCATTCTGAAGTGGAGAGAAATGACATCGGCACCATGATTGCACCACTACATGACTGAAGAATATTAGGATTGTATTGTTTTGGATAATTCAGGGACTTCTAGTTACATGAGGTGGAATGAGAGGACGGGTCGCCCATCGCCAGATACAAAGGAGAAGCAAAGTGGTCTTGAAGGTAAAGTCAAAGGTCCTAATGATGTTGGGATGGAAGGAGAGGAAGGACCTGCCGAACTGAGAGGCAAATTCAGTAGTTTTGTTCCTGTTCAGAACCTTCAATTACTTTTTTTTGATCTGATAAAATGAAGTGAATTCCCCATATTACATACAGATCTTAATAGTCTCATTAGGCTGATAAACTGCCAAACTATTGTGGATTTAGCTTCTTACTCATCGATTCTCTAAGGGCGGCTTCAGACTGCGGCAGCGTCCGGTCCGGGGCTGTCAGGAGTGACAGCCTGGACCGGAGTTTTCCTCCATAGAATCCTGTCGGGCTGCACGGAGCTGGATCCCGGCGGGTGGTAATTAGCTGCTATCCGGCTGCTGTGTCGCCGGATGAATCGTGCAGAAGTGGGGATTTTCTGCCGATTCCAAAACCGTTGCATGCACCGGTTTTGGAATCGGCAGAAAATCCCCACTTCTGCACGATTCATCCGGCGACACAGCAGCCGGATAGCAGCTAATTACCACCCGCCGGGATCCAGCTCCGTGCAGCCCGACAGGATTCTATGGAGGAAAACTCCGGTCCAGGCTGTCACTCCTGACAGCCCCGGACCGGACGCTGCCGCAGTCTGAAGGCAGCCTAACTCTGATAAAATGTAGCTTTTATGTCAAATGCTCATTTATGATAAATTTGGGCTTTAATTATCCATTTTTAAATGTATCTAAATTAGATAATCAAAAAGTCCCAAAAGACACAAGGGTGGATGTAGAAAATTCACAACTTTTATTTAGGATACTTGAAAAAACAAGTTTAATCAATACATAATTTAACAAAATAAAGGGGGGAAGACACACTAATATCGGCAAGAAGCCACTGGATATCTTATGATGGCAGGAGTTGACACAATATCCGTCGGTACAGTATTAGGGAGGCCGGGTGACTATACAGTAGGCATGTGGATAATAAAACCTATTAAGTGATATCTTATGATAAACTAATTAGTCTAATATATTGTACATAATGGAGATCAAACTAATTTAATATAGAAGGCAATTATGTCACAATACACTACAATATGGATATTCCTCTTTAAAATTAGAAGGTCAACTCCAGTGATTAACTGACAGAGAGCCTTACTACTTCAAATACTCACCATTTATCATTAGAAAAGACTCAATTAGATACCATTACAATCAATGTGTCAGCAATGACTGACCTGGAAACAATTTCTCTATTTACATTTCACACTTCATATTACCATATGTCCAAACTGCAGTGCCCTAATCAGTGAGACTATAAAAAGTTCACAGTAGTGGGTGCACAGTACCACACTAATACACCAACACCGTGACCAATCACAGTCCCAACCTGAAAAGCCGCACAGTCAAGGGCCATGGCATGGATAGTCAAAGGAGCATCCAGGAGAGTCAAAAGATGATCCAAACAAAATGTGCATGACACCAATAAAGGACAATAGTCTCATACTTCTGTGGGTGTTAATGAGTCACGTCCTTGCCTACCCCAGACACCTACGCGTTTCGTTGTAGGACTTCCTCAAGGGGTGATGTGCCAAGTGGGGACCTGTCTCGGGGGGGTTTTAGAGTGTATGAGGGTGATTGGGGATCAACAGCCACTGTGCGCTCTCTCCTCCGCCTCCATTATCGCCGCCAGGATCATGTGACGACTCACGATCACGTGACCCACCCCACTTGCGGTTTTTGGAACGCAAAACCGGAAGCCGCGTCAGTTTAGATGCTCCTCCGGACGGCAACCATGTGACTGGGAGGGGGCGTGTCAATCATGCCGCTCGCAGAGGGGAGGGAGGACAAAGAACAGCTACATTAGAGTACGTTGCTAAGCAACACTAAAATCACTAAAGTGCAAAATGTGTATATAATGAATGGGTATATATAGGACCATTATAAAATAAGCACCAAAACACATAATCAGAGTTAGTAAATTATAACACTGTTGTTAGTCTGAGTCCAACTGTGTGTGTGGGTTATTTAGAATACTGTGTATGTGGTGTGTCACATCCATGAGAATCATATACCGCTGGATACTGATATGTTGAATAGTCGTTGCCTCTGGACCATATAGTCTGGTCTAGCACACGTACACATGTTGGTTGATTTTTTTTTTTTTTTTTTTTTTTTTTCCCTTTTTTTTGGGGGGGTATTTATTTCTTTGTCTCAAGCATATCCAGCACTAACCAAATTAATCACCAAGTGAGTATTAGGCACTTCATTATGGGATTGCCGATCTTATTACATTTTAGGCATATCTCCATTAGTTAGAGAAGTTGACTGAGACGAGCTTTTCGTTCTGTCAACATGATCCGCACTCTACTAGGTGAATCTCATAAATTTGCCGATACCCTGCAGAATAACTGAGTATTTAGTCAGCTGACAAGGAACCCTCCATAGAGCAGGGGAATGAGAAATGAGCATCAAAATATACATTATAAATTCCTGTCTCAGATCTTTCAACCATACTTAGATTAGTGAATTTAGGAGCAGTGGCGTACCATCCGCTGTCGCAGGGGTTGCAAGTGAGACCGGGCCTGGAGGTACAGGGGCCCGGAGCCTGCCGACCCTTGCTACCGCTGCGCCAGATGTGTGGCGCTCTACCCGACCGGTCCCAATTTGTGAGTCTTTATAGGATAGGATTTAGAACATTACATGGGACCCGTACATCTGACAAACGTGGGAGCGCAAGGGAAGGGGGGGGGGGCCCAGGTTCAAATTTGGCACTGGGGCCCTTCGGACTCTAGTTACGCCACTGTTTAGGAGATCTGTTATATGGTTGATTAGGATAGATAATAAATAGTCCTTAGGCTAAATATTTTCAAGTTTGTCATTGAGGCCATCTGGGTGCTGGGATTTCAATCTGTACATCCAGAAGGCTTCCTTTATATTTGGCTGTTGGTTTCTATTAGGGACATCTACTGGAATACTTTCCACTGGTGTGATCTTCATCTTAATTTTTATCATGATTTGCCAAAAGGTGTCCGGACAGACTGTCTCAGCAGATCAGTTTTAGCATTAAATCTGTGTGCATTCAATCTTGTTAGCATGTGCGTGGTCCTGCCCACATATAGTAACCCGCACTCACACGTGATCATATATGACAAAGCTGCTAGTACAGGTCAGAAAATCCTTCATGGGAATTAATTCTCCTGCCACTGGTCACTTTTATGGTCTGAGCTCCATGTGTTATTAGAGGACATCACTGGCATTTTTTTTTTTTTTTTTTGGTAACCTTTATATGTTCTAATGAATGACTTTTTAGCAGACTTTTTTTTTTTTTTTTTTTTTTCTCCAATTTTTTCAATGACTAAGTGCCAAAATGTTCCTCAATGTTTTGCCCCTCCTAAAAGTTACACCAGGTGTTTCTGGCATGACATCCCGTAGAAGGGATCCGGTTTTAATATGTACCAGTACTTTTGATAGGGTTTCTCTAATCTGTTTGTTATCTTTATTAAAAGCAGTCACAAATTTATATTCCCATTTATTTATTTGTACTTTTTTGTATCAAATAAAATTGATGACAAATTTGGTGACAAATGAGTCATTTTGGTACTTTCTAAGGTTAACTAGATATACTTCATTTACAATTCTACTAGGATACTTTTTTTTCCTTGAGTCCCTCTTAAGTATTTCTGAGTCTTATAATCTGATTCCTTGGTATTATTTTTCCTCACCCGATAGAACTGGCTGAAGGGAATATTATTTTTCCACTTAATATAGTGGGCACTGCTATAATCAAGGTACCCATTCACATCAACCGTTTTAAAATTGGTTTGGTGACGCCTTTTATTTTCAGGCGTGATTTCTAAATCAAGAACAACCACTCTATCCTTCTCAATGTCGGCCTCAAAGGAAATTCCCCATGTATTCCTGTCATTTATCAGATATTCTGCCTTCTCCTCATGCCTTTCATATAATGATTAGGTTGTCAATGTAACATTAGTATAGCACTATGCTCTCAACAAACCCAGGAGAATACAATGGCGACAGGGACTCTAATAGCCCCATGAACCAATTGGCGAAAATTGGGGCTACCCGAGTCCCCGCTGTCCTGTGCCCCTCAAACTCAACGTAATTATGCTCTAGTATGAACTCAAGACCGGCTATTAAAAATTCCACTTGTTTCTCTGGCATCTTCTCATTCTGACTTAAACATCTGATTGGCCACGATTTAGGTAAGGATGCAATGTTGGATTGCAATGAAACGACATCCAATGTCATATAGCGATCTTACCATTGTAGGTCATTCAATTCATAAATGATGAGGCTTCAGGGCATTAAGTGGCAATATCAACCGTCATGCTCTGGGCAGATTGCCCTGTAGGCAGATTCTTCCCCTGGTGGTGCTAATCCACAGCACTAGCCGTAACAGATATATAAAGAAATAGGCAGCACTCAGCAGTTTTTGGTCTCTTTAATCCATCATGTTTATGGAATCATGACTGGGTGCAGGGAGGTGACCACGGAGGGCGGACGTCGCCGTTTTGCAAAAAAATTGCTTCTCCATATCCTTGTGTATTTTTGGCAGATTGTAAAAGCCATGCACTGTTCTTTATTAGTTAGGAAGTTTTTTTTTCTTTGTTTAAAATGTCTTCATTGAAAGCTCCATTGATCATATGATCTTCATGAAGTTTTTGGTAGGGTCTATTTCTCATATTTAGTCAGACAACATCCTGAAAGCTTCTTTGTATGCCTCTCTATCTTGCTCTACCACTCCCCCACCTTTGTCAGCTTCTCTAATTATGATATTCTTATTGTTCAGATTATTTACTGCATTTTTTTTTTTTTTTTTTTTTTTTTTTAATATTGGATTTTTTTAGAGTTTAGTTTCCCAGTATTGGATTTATTTTATACATAATTTCCCTTTGTTTTTGGGCTTTGTACCCTAAATACTGAATTCATCGCCTACTAGGGCAAAGAAGGTTTCAATAAAACTGATGATGAACGGGGTTAAAGTTTGGTCGAGCCCTAAGATCTAAATGTATAATGATCTACGGGATTAATTGAAGTTGTATCAATAATCTTCTCTGCTTTAGACACTTCTATCATTTTCTTTTCTAAAGTAAAGTGTCGTTTTTTTTTGTTTTTTTTTTTTAAGAGTTAACTACTCACAAATTTATTGAGATCTACAAAAAGATAAAATTTGTTTGACTCTTGACTATGACAGAAATTGAAACCTCTCGTGAGGACGTTCTCTTCTGTTTCACTAAGACGAGATTTTGAAAGATTAAAGATTCTTTTATGACTTTCTTTATCTGTATTCCTTTCAGGGGGGCATAACTCTATGCTGTCTCTGTGGGTCCGAACCTCAAACTTATCGTTTCCTTTTTTTTAATTTCTTTTGGAGTGTTTCCCAGCTCTAGTTTCCCGGGCCTCCCTTTCTTGTTTTTTAGGGAGTGGGTTGTTGTTGTAGTGATTTTTTTTTTTTTTTTTTTTTTTTTTTTTTTTTTTTTTTATTTGTGGCTGGGAGGAGGATTTTCCATTTTTCTGTGGCGACATTATTGGGGCAAGATACGATTGGCTCAGTAAGAATGGATCAATCATCTCTAACAGAGGCAGTTGTCTTATACAGCCAATGTCTTTAGCTAAAGATCGCCAGGGATCGATGTGCTTTTATACAAAGATACATTAGTAGAGGAGTGCACTTGCCTAATCCTCCCAATTTGAACAAAAGATCTCTACACTAAAGGTACCGTCACACAAAGATATATTGCATGCAACTCACTGGTTGCAGTGAAATCATGGACATGTTGTTCTATTTTGTGGCTGTGTACAAATCCATGATTTCACTGCAAACAGTGAGTTGCATGCAATATATCTGTGACGGTACCCTTAGGTCTGCACCTTGTTGCTATATATCCCCCTTAGACCTACAGCCCCAAGGTTGCGTGTGATAATAGTCTTAATTTTGAAATTGGAAGAAGTTATTTCTCAGGATAAATTCTATGCTGTCGTATATGAAATCCTTCTGGACTGAGGACATGCGTGTATCCCCATCCAAGACATGTGTTAAAACAAAACCCCAGATCATGGTTAATCTTGGAGCATAATGCCAAAACATCACAATGGTCTTCCTATTTGATCCCCTTGATAAATTGGATGAGGTGTTACTAATCTTTCAATCTATCCTAATGTCTAACATATATAAATACATTGGTTATATTTACAAGCAGCTAAATTCGATGTCATTCATCCAATGCCGGATATGGGTCTATCTGGGGGGGGGGGAAGTGTGGCGCCCCTGCGGGTAGGCGCCACAGGGTAGTATTACACTTGAATATAAAAATGTGTTTTTCCTTGTAAGTTGCTAGTTCAGGGTTTAAACCTTATGGAGTCTATTTTTAGCACTCACTTAGGACCGCACCACTTAGAGTAGGGGGAACTGGTAATATGGTAGGTTCCACAGGGTGGGGGCGGAGCTTAGGAGAGAAGTAGAGACAGTTGACAATTTACCTCAGTCGGTGCTGGGAAGGCAGACAGAGTGGTCAGGCCTGGCAGCCCAGCTGAGTGGAGGGTACCCCATCTTTGTGGGGGCCCAGGACAGATGGCAACGGACCAGAACTGGTAGGGGCCAGCTGGTCATGTTGAGGGTACACCGGTGACACGGACGACCGAGGCAGCCAGGAGTTCAGCCCTGACTGCAAAGCCAACGAGCTGCAGGTCCAACAGAACCGGGTTGCTGACAGCACCACAAAGGTACCTCACCCCTCATGCCCAAAAGATTGTCCTACACTAGTGAAGGAAGACTAAAACCCGATGTCAGATGGGAAATGTGTGCGTTCCTGCTGTTCCCATTTGGACCGGTAATAGTCTAGCTAAACCTACTAGATTCAGTCTTTCCCACCTTTGAAGAGCTCACCCGCCAGTCCTGCAGTCTGTAAGATCTAGAGAAAGTAGAAACCCTGAAAGACAAAGAGAACATCTAATGACTCCTTAAGAGAAACCCTGAGTTGGTAACAACAACCTAAACCAAACTGTACCGTGTCTTGTTATGCCATCAGCCGGTACCGAGTAAAGCACAGTTAAACTTGAACTGGTTTCTGTTATTCTTCCTGCCTCAGCTCAAAGGACTCAACATCAACAGCAGAGGGGTAAGAACTGAACCACTATTACCATCACTGTCCTCCCTCACCGTCTCACCACAGCTGCCCTGAGGTAAAGCTCCACCTGTGTGGAGCTGCACCACACTTAGCTGCCTTATCCATCACCTCAGTGGCCGGCTGGCAGCGCCGGTACCATCTTACCGGACTCTACAGGTGGCGTCACGTTCCCCTGTAAATAACCCCTTTTATCCCCCACCGTTTATCAACATCTGGTATAATTGATCACCAGGGCACGGCACCGGGGTCCCAACCATCCGTGACTCCCCACACAGTAGCCCCGGTGTCAGAGTCCCTCACCCACCCTAGCTCTGGTTGAATCAGAAGGTTAGGTTAAACCTCTATGAATTTTAGGTAAATGATAGAAAACGTCATTTTAGTAAAATGCCATTTACCCTATTTGTTAATATTCCCCAGACATCCTTTAGCAATCAGTCTATGACATAACAGTAGCATCATACTTCATTATATGGACAACTTCATAGGTCTTCTGGTCAGATCAGATATACTGTGTGCCTCTCTTAAATAATCTCCACTATTTTGCACCACAACCCCCCCCCCCCCTCCCCCCTCTCTTGTCTGCAGGTCTCATAATTATCCCTTTATTATCCCTTTATTATCCTTACTGCGATTAATTGCCTTAAGTTCTGACTCAAATTTAAGTGTTTAAAGTTTGTTGTATGTTTTACTTATAATCACTGAGGACCATGTCAGAAGAGGTGTTTACATGGTGCCCCGGACTGTGAATACGGTAAACATTAGAAGGGTTTCTATAACTCAGTGTAGTGGAATCTGGTTTCGTTTCCAGTGTAGGGGATTGTCAACAGTTAAATGTCTCCTAATTGTCCGCTTTCTAATAAAGATGTGTAAATCAATTTATATTGATTTACATCTAGTCTGAGGACTGACAAAATGATAAGCCCTTCTGAAGTAATGACTTCTCACCATTGTTTAGCATATACGACGAGACTGAATGTTACTGTTGATACTATTTCAAAGTTGCTATGGGTAATCTGGGTATTTAATTTGTTTTCTTTGCCACCTGGGACCCTCTGTAACGTGTATTCTTTTGGGGGCTTGAGAAATATTGTTTGTTTTTTTTCTTTACACTAAAGGTCACCGGTCATCCCAACTCAGTCTATTGACACTCGGACTCGGCTCAAATAAATTGTGGAACTGTTGGAATATGTTTAGTGCAACAACTCCAATCCTGTAAGTGTTCTTTTTTTCTTTAAACTAACAACGCACAAACCTAGCAATGGAACACTCCTGGAGGCTCACACACAGGGAATGCCATGTGACTGGAGGCTCACACACAGGGAATGCCATGTGACTGCAACCAGTTTCCTGTGTCTGTGCATGTGAAGAGAAGTACAGCAGCTTGGTGATGCTGCAAAGGGACAATTAGGATGTATATTCCTGTTTCCACAAAGCCTTTCATATCTGTACCTGTTTGCAGCTAATTAAAGCTAAGTTATTTTGTCAACATGCTCTCAGTGTATCCTGAATGGCTTTCAGTGAATCCTGTATGATCAATAGGAACAGCTAAATCAAATTAAAACCAGTAAGAGCACTGGTGTTCCTGGCCATATCATTTAGAACCCAGAGTGGGGGTAACAACCCACCCATCCCTGAGAGATCTCAATCAGTTGAGTTGCCAGATATGATCACTTTTTCAGACGGAATTAAATGATATCCCCATAATTAACCCAGCCAACCTGTTTCACCTTTTGATAAACCTCAACCTCTGAACTGGTTGACAAGCTGGTTGATTGGCGTCTGCAGCATCAGAGGGCTCAGATGGGTTTAAATTTGTAGGCCCTTGTACAGCGATAGACTGGCAAGGATGGCATCACCTTGGGGGTGGTTATCTCCAAGGCGCCACTGCTGGGATCTTGCAGGACAGCTACAATAGGCTGCTCTAAGCTGTCGGGGTGTGAGCTCCAGTGTGCTGCCTCGGGTTATGTGGATGAAAAACTAAAGCCGTAATATATCATCTACCGTGTTTCCCCGAAAGTAAGACACTGTCTTACATTTTTTTTACCCCAAAAAGTCCCACTTTCGGGGTATGTCTTATATTGGGAAAATAAATGTCGATTTTTGTTTTAACCATAAAATACAGCCCCCAGCAGTGTGGTATACAGCAACCTCCCCAGTGGTTTATACAGGCCCCAGTGGTGTATACCCGCATTGCAGCGCCCAGTGGTGTATACAGCTGCAGCCCCAGTGGTGTATATAGCAGCAGCCCCAGTGGTGTATATAGCAGCAGCCCCAGTGGTGTATACAGCTGCAGCGCCCAGTGGTGTATACAGCTGCAGCGCCAGTGGTGTATACAGCTGCAGCGCCCAGTGGTGTATACAGCTGCAGCGCCCAGTGGTGTATACAGCTGCAGCGCCCAGTGGTGTATACAGCTGCAGCGCCCAGTGGTGTATACAGCTGCAGCGCCCAGTGGTGTATACAGCTGCAGCGCCCAGTGGTGTAGACAGCTGCAGCGCCCAGTGGAGTAGACAGCTGCAGCCCCCCCCCCCCATGAGTATACAGGAGCCCCTACCCCCTTGCTGCCGCCAACCTGTAAAGTAAAATATCATTCTACTTATCCCCGCTGGTGTCCCGCTGCTGTCCCGCCGCTATCACGCTCCTTCGCCTTCATCCGTCTTCCATCTCCGGCGCACAGACAATGACGTCAGTCTGTGCGCCGGAGAAGGAAGTCGGATAAAGCTGGATGAAGACAGAAGAGCGTGATGGCGGCGGGACAGCAGCGGGACACCAGCGGGACACCGGCGGGGATAAGTAGAATGATATTTTACTTTACAGGTTGGCGGCGGTGGCAGCAGCAAGGGGGGGGGGGGGCGCGCCTGCAGCTGCATACACAATTGGGGCTGCTGTTGTATATACAGTGTTTCCCCGAAAGTAAGACAGTGTCTTACTTTCGGGGTATGCCTTACATTACCCGACCCCCCTAAAACAGGCACCATGCCTTACTTTCGGGGGCGCCCTACTTTCGGGGAAACACTGTATTTGCCTGTACTGGAAGAGAGAAACATTTGAATTAAAGGATTGGCATAAACACTGATTACACAATTAAAGCATACATAGTCAACATGCCAAACAGTCGCCAAGGCCCTGGAGGACTTGTACCGAGCTGTTTGTTGTCCTGATGCGTTAGGACCCTGCATCTCTCAGCTATACTCCTTATTGTAACTGTGCCGCACAGCTCTCCAGCAGTTCATGATTTTCTTGCCTGTAAAAATTTAAGAGGGTGAAGACATAAGATTGAACTGGTGGTGTGTTTTGTGTGTGTGTTTTTTTTTTTTTTGTTTTGTTTTTTTTTTTATTAAATCAGGCAAGAGCAGGAGTTTCTGCAAAAACTGACCCTTCAGGATGATTTTATTTTGCTCAATCACTTTAATGTATCTGGTAGCAACCTGAATGGACAGGACTCCACCTGATGCTGTGAGTGAATGGGCTGATCCTTAATGGATCGTTGTTTTTTTTTTTTGTTTTTTGCTGTAAAACCTAGTTTTGCCTGATTTGAAAAAAATCGGTAGTGTGAAGCCAGTACAGTTACAATAAGGAGTATAGCTGAGAGATGCAGGCTTCCAATGTATCAGGACAACAAACAGCTCAGTACAAGTCCTCCAGGGCCTTGGCGACTGCCATGTTGACTATGTATGATTTAATTGTGTAATTAATGTGTTTTCCCATCCTTTTAATTCATAGGACAGGGATAAGGAAATACACTATATGGTAGCTATTCTGGCCAGCGTCATTCATTGTCGTCCATCCAGCGAACAGACCGCTGCAGACCTTATCCCAGAACCATCATGTGAAGTCACAATTTGAATGTCAGCAGCTCCCATGGTCTCACAATCAGTTCAATAAGGAGGTCGCCATCTATAAACCACTCATCATCCTCTTCTTCCTCCTCCTCATCTTTGTTGGCCCTTTTGGATCCCTAAAAAAAAAAAAAAAAAAAAAAAAGCCAAAAAGTGCAAGCATTTAGTGATCATTGTCAGACTACTTGCACGTCTCCAACCACCTGCTACTGTCTACACCCCTGGGAGGAGGTCTCTGGAGCTGATTGCTCTACTGAAGATCTCCCAGGTCTCTTAAGGAAAAAAATATATACAAATTGAATAGGTTATACATTGTTCAATACTTTACCTGGTGTGATGCTTTGGGAACATGCACTTACTCTCCAATTCAATAACTTCCATACCTGCTACATTTGCCTCTTGCTCCACCTCTGCATCAAGAGTCCTCCAAAAGAAACATTAGATTTGACTTTTTTGTTTGTTTCAAAATGAAAAAGACCTGGTGGTACATGAGCGCCTCACTAGAATGACTGGCTGTCTGGGGAACTGTCACCACTTGCCAAGCTTCAGGTGTCAGAAGGCCTCTGATAGGTGGTGTGCTGAGAGAAAAGGCAGAAAGATTACTATGGGCAGACTTCAGACATGAGCACGGCGGGGATGGAAAGATGCTTACAATTCAATGTTCAGAGGTTTCAGCGTCAACGCAGGTGGTGACTGTACAGGTGTTTTGCTGAAAGACTAATTGGGCGTAGACATTAGTAGGGGTAGATTTCTATCAGGTACATGGTTTTGATGTAAGGATACTTGCGATACAATGTTCTCTGTGGCCTTCATTTGCATCAGGGTGTAGTCTGTAATCTCAGAATGATTTGGATTCTGAAAGGCCCCAAGATCTCAGGCTATCTAGTCTCCAGAGATGGTGGGGGGGATGTGCTCAACCTTCCAGCGATGTTCACTCCTGTGCACCTGGAGGCACACGGATCTGTGTTCTCTGGGATCTGTGGTCCATAGAGCTCCATTTTAATTCCATCTGTGTAGCCACGGATCCGTGCGTATGATAGTGTTTTTCATGTGATACAGATCTGACATTTTGGGGTTTTTTTGTGTTGTAAAAAATCTGCAGACGCTGATCCATGGGAAACTGGGGACAACTGGATGCACAAAGTCCATTTGTCACCTTGAAAGTCAGACACAAACCAGATGTGGGGGCAACACTTCACACGGATTGCAGGAAAAGCTAGTGTGAAAGCATAGACTGTATATTTTTAATATATTATAAAAAAAATAATTTCTTTTTGGGAGATGATCCACATTATACACTTCATGGTAGCTAATAGCGGAGTAGGACTGTATATTCTCCAGTTCACTGAAGGTCTGTATACTGAAATGTTTAGTTTTTTAGAATATTCTTTATAATAACCCTCTCCACAACACACACACTTATTTTACCTATCTGGAGTGCTGAATTGAGGGTTACTCATGTAGCTAGGACTTATGGTGTTCCCCAACCAAGTCAATGGGTGTTCGCGGTCTAGCAGCTGATCAGGAGTGATTGATGCCTTCTGTGGCCAGTATCGCAGCACCGCACCCTCCTTACACTCCACCAGACTGCTGGAAGATGTTGGGTATCAACAAAGTTCATTACTGATCTTTACCTGCATTTAATCCCATCTGTGCATCTCTATAAAAAAGAATTCAGGTTGATTTAGAGTCTCCCTAAAATGTAAATCTTTATTGAAGTCCATTAAACATTCGGTATAGACTGAGGCAGACGCCTCTACTAGAAATGAGATGACGGCTGTTGAGTGTGAAGGAACGTTGCTGCAGGAGAATCGTCTGTCTCATTCTTCGTAGAGGAGTCTGTCCTGTCTATACCGCATGATTAATGGACTTCAATAAAGATTTGCATTTTATCGCGTGTGTTGCTTCTTGTTGTTAAATCCTGAATGTTAATCCCTTCCCCACCCGGGGTCTGATGGCGGAGCACCACCAGGCTTGATATTTTTTTGGAAGTAGCTTTTCCTCTGCATATGCAGTAGTGCTGAGCTTTCCACTATTTCTTACCACCTGACTATAACCCCTGGCCTCTCTGAACTACCTTTGTGTCTGAGCTCCTGGTACCTGCTCCAGTTGGCTTCTCATCTTTTGGCTTTTTCTTGATCGGTCTTGTTTTGACCCTTCAGATATAGTCACTGTCTAGTTCTGACTCTCCTTGCCTCAGGCTCGCTCCTCCGGACAGCAGCTACTTTGTGGATGTAACCCAGGAGACCCCGTAGTAAGTCCAGATCCCTGTATAGGGGTTAAAGGGTGAAGGCCGAGGTTCAACTGGATCCTGCTAGACATAGTGGCTAGTGCAAAGTCTGTCCGAGGTGGCCTTTTTGAGCTGATGGCTCCTACCAAACAGTTGACCGAATGATTGAACAGAAAGGATCACTAACTGACTGTCTAATACACAAGCTCTGGCCCAATTAATTTTGCAGCAAGGCTTCAATGGCTTTCTGGAATTATAACAAGTCTCTATAGAAGCTGCTTGGATCATTCTAGAACATAAATTGAACTTGACCGATTTTTCAGTTGACTGAAGACGTTATTACATTTGTCATTGACCCATAGACATCAGTTTAAAAAAATGTAAAATAAATGTCTGGTCCATGAGACTTGACGCCCGTCCTGTTCTCATCTGTTTTTAGTTTAAAATTCACCTAATGAGTCTATGGGGATTCGTTAAATACAGATGACTATTGGAAGATGGAGCCCTTCACTCCACACTTTCAAGCTGTTAATCTTTCTGATTTATTGATGGGGGTCAATTTACAAATTAAATTAAAGACATTCTCATGTAACATGTAACCAAAACGGAAGACAGAGAAATGGTGAAATGTTTCCTCAACCATATTTGCTATACATTGATTGGCTCCATATGATGTCAAGAGCTGGCAGAGTAGATGAGGTTGAGGGACACAGAAAGTCCCACAAAATTCCTGGCAGGGTGTGTAGCTCTACGCCCTAATCTTGACCAGATGGGGCCATGAAGGGACATGTCTTTCATGTGTGGCGCCCTGCTCACACAGGTAACCACAGACTCGCCTAGAGCATGGATGGATTTCCATAGCGGGTACAAGACGCAAACACCTTCCACCCCAGCACAGTAGGGGGAGCTCCACTTGCTGCTCTTAGGCAAGATCCCCTGTAAATACTGGTGCTGGGGGCAGAGTTAGTGTGCAGACGCTACAAGAGCTGTGAAGAGGTCCTTGTGGCCAGAGCCGCACTAGGCCCGAGCCAGGGACACTGATCAGCCTCTAACCTAGTCTTTGCAGGGCCCAAGAGTGGAGTCGAAAACAAGGAAAAGGGTCAGAGAGCAGTTTGGGGACCGAGGAGCCATCTTAATTTACCCCAGAAAGCATCCCGGACACTGGAGTCCGCATCTGCAGGAGAGCACCTAGCCCAGCAGAGAATACCGGTTTACCATGGAGACTTCAGTCTCCCAAGCATCTGTGTAGTCACCAACAAGGGAGCCAGGTACCACAAGAAGAGATGGCGGCAGGCCAACGCGGGTTATCCCACTTCAGCACAGCTGATAGGAGAGCAGAGGAGGCCAGCCAAGATTCATAGAGGGCAGGGGCTTCACCCAAGGGAAAAGAGACAAGAAGGCCTTATACCCACTCACTGTGGAGATCCAGAAGTGCTTCCTGACCACTGGACAGTGTACCAGACTTTTACTTGCTTACCATCAGTAAAAGGTAGACATTCTACGGTGTATGTGTCGGTTCTTCAACCTTACCATGCTTCTCTGCCCTGTCACATCACAGTCCCAGGGATACAGCTCCACCTGTGGGGAGCTTCAACACCTAGCTGCCTGTACATCATCCCTGGAGGCCCAAAGCAGCGCTGGTGAAATCACCAGAACCCACAGGTGGCGTCACGAACACTTATTCCCAATTATATTACCCCCTTTTAAAAAGCATAGCCCCCAGGGCACAGGTCTGGGCAGGCCATCAGTGACATCCCAACTTCAGCAAGTGCCCAGACACCTGAGTACCCCATATACTCTGGGGCACGACATGTTTTTATTTAAAAAAACAACTTGTATAAGACCTAGTGGATGCCATCTTATAGTTCATCTTAGTCCAAAATGGAGACTTCAGTAAATCAAACAATTACCTATTAAATTTATAACCATGTCAGATAATTTCCCTGACATTACTTCTTCCTCTAATTGTTAGAATTTCTGAAGATACTTGAATTATTCCTTGTATAACCTGAGCTGCTATTCTGCCTATAGGAAGAACGACCCCCTGGACAGACCATAAGAAAGGTTTATCGGCTGCAACACTAACACTGGAAAAGTGAAAATGCATATTGGCTAATGAATGCAATGGCTGGCTATGTGCAAAGCTGCTCAATGTGAATAGGGTATACAGGTACAGCAGTAAACTGCTTCATGATAGAGAAAAAAATTAACTTGGCTAATGTGATGGCCATAGCATTTCAGCCCGGTAACCACATCAAGGTGTCTCATTACCGGGTCTTGTCTTTGTGCCTCTTCCTGCGGTATGAATTGCAAGAATAGGTGTCTATGCCACTAACTGCAATAAAAAAACCTGTGTATGGGTGTGTCAGGACCTAGGCTACAGCAGGATATAGAGTCTCAACATGGCCTCAAGATGGGGGAGGGTGCACGGTCAGAAAACGTATCATACTGACACTAAAAATACGGCCGGTGACACCAATATGTGAAGGGTACTAACCAGAAAAAACATCAAGAAAGGCTATCGCCTGGACAGCCTATATATCACAGAATACACAGGTAGCTGTGTAGACCATGGGATGCAAACGTCAGTTACGGACTGCCCATTGCTGATCACTTGTGTAAGCATTCGCACATGTTTATTCTTATATGCAACACTCATATATTCTAATCCCTATGCTCATGTAGGTAACCATCAGGAGATGCACCCCATCAAAGTCTTAGATTGGTGTACCAAACTGGCAAAACCAGTGGTCAAGCCTGGACTACGCTCTCATAATGACAAAGGGTATTTAATCAAGCTGTAGGGGTGCAACAGTAGAATCTTCCCTTTCCAGGGAGTTTTGTCTGTATCCCTAGTGTTACCTTTGAGCCTAAATGTGAAACCACAACAGGCATATATCAGGTGTAAATGCATCTTCAGTTTGACACTTCATCATAGTTCAGTTAGTCTGGAGTTCAATCAAAGTCTCTGCAATAAGGTGCACGACGCTCACCAGGCATCTACTCAGCCCTTCGAGTCAATTGGTGGGATTAGGTCATCTGGAGTCCCAGCCTTGTTCTTCTAATACTGGAAACACACTGGCGTGTGGGGGAAAAAATGGTCCGATTTGACTTATTTGAGAGTTGGATGACTGTTGTCCGATTTTTGGTACGTTCGCCATCCAACTGCGATGCGACTGTCATTTCCTGGCATCACATCGGAGAGCTGTCTGACTAATCTGAGTTCCGTGAGAAATCTGCACCAACGCATGTGATTTTTATTCAATGAAATCGTAAACAATTGGCAAGCGAATGTGTCAATTATCAGTGAAAAGCTGTGTGCCATTCAGGGCTCCTTGAAGTATACATTACATTGACGTGTGTTCAAACGGCGTACCCTTTATCCCCTGAGACAAGTGTTGTGGCCGGGTGCATGTTTATACACGACGATTATTAATCTGATTCCAAACTACACTGTGTGTGAAGGCTTTTTGTTATTGACCGGCGGTTTGGCACTCCCTAACAAATTGTGGTGGTTCTGCGCAGGCGGTGTTCAATGTTGGGTCGGCCGCTGCTCATGTAGTGTTCGTTTCCAAGCAATGTGTATAGGCAGCATGGTCCTGAATGCTGGCATCATGGGTAAACTGTGAGGCATGTAGCCCGATTTTGAATTCGTCATGTCAGATGTTGTTTTTCCTGCCACCTGCTCTCGCATTGCAGAAAACCTCAATGCGCCTAATTTTCACACCAGTGACGTCTTCACCGCACAGTTATGACGTTGTTGTGCTTCCTGGTTTTAATGAATGTGATGTTAATGACACCGCCAAACACATACCTACTGAAGTCCTTCAAAGCTCAACCATGTTGTGATGTACACTGTGTGCATTAACTGTTGATTTCCTATGTACCCAAAGGGCCAGGCCCCAGCCCCACTGACTGACAGTCCCCTCAACGTGTTTGGTTGGCAACACATTGATAGGGCAGTGTTTATGTATGTTATAACAATGGAGCATGCATGCATGGTGTGTATTGGCATGTCCTATTTTCTACTAGGTACCTATTCTGGCAGTTGACCCAGCCCAGTTAAAAGAAAAAAGATTGTTTTGCAAAAGATCAACTGTATTTGCATATATGTAAGGGTGCTTTCACACTGGTGGTTTTGCCCGGATCCAGACAAAAGCCTTTGCCACAAGTGCGGCATAATGGCTACACTTGTGGCACACTTGCGACAAGCCCCATGCATTGTCTATGGGGCTTGGGGTAACTGTGCGGCAGACGCGGCAAGTGCAGTTTCAGCAGGTCAGGCCGCGAAAATAACCACGGTCAGCGACTGTTTTCACAGCCGCAACTGCCGAAACCGCACTTTCTGCGTCTGCAACAGTTACCGCAAGCCCCATAGACAATGCATGGGGCTTGCCGCAAGTGCAGCGGTTAGGTGGAAAATGCGGCAGATGCGTGTTTTTGACCGCATCTGCCGCATTTTTTCAAAAATTCATGTGAAGGCAGCCGAAGACATGAGTTTGTTTTTTTGTTTGTTTCAAACAAAGACTGTCAACATGACAACGTAACACGGCAGTTTTCTGTTAACTTCCATCAAGGCTGGTCCTCTACTATCATTCACATAATCTGCCAGTGCAGGGTTCCTTTCTTCTACTGTTTGCTTCACTTGCAAAAGTCCTCGGTCTCCTGATGTTCTTGGCAGGTAAAGTCTGTCCACATCATACGTGGATGCAATGAGGAGTGGATTGTCATCAGTTTTCTTGTTTTTCTGTCCAGATCCTCCAGCTCTGTATCTAATGACCGGAACGGCCCCGGTGTTTATTTACTTTATTACGGGATTATTGTCTGCACCTCAGATTAGTTATTACTGTAGTGACCCGCGTCACACCAGGTATCGCTGTCCAATAGTCCTCCACACATTTTATCCCCAATTTGTGATCTATATTAAGAGTTTATAATGTGTAATGAAATGGGTATCTTGTCATGTGATGTTTACAGTCCTCTATCAGTTGTGTGGAGTCCTTAAGTTACGAGGGTAATGTAGTTACAATTTCCTGGAATAAGTCAATCTAGTGAGACAAAGCTCTCCTTAATGAACCAGTCCCAGATGTGATCGGATGGCCGGGGAGGACCGAGGGGTTCTTGTGCATTTTAGGGAGATGGTAGAAACCTGCTGGGAGATGGGTGGATTAAAAACCGTTCCCATTCCCACCTTCCTTATCAATAAGGTTATGATGATCCTTATATGTGGAAAAAGGAAAGATCACTATCTAGTATTTGTATCTGAAAGGATATTGAACGCTTCCTTCAGGTAGTCGGCTCTATTCTGCCCCCCCCCCCCTTCCCCGTCAGCTTGTCTGATCACTATATTGGTATTTCTTAGATCATCCACTGCCCTTTCCTTAGGTACAGGAATAAGGAATATTTTATTTTTATTTCTCATCTTTTTCTCCAGATTAACCTCTTCCTTATCAGTCATTACATTTTGTTTCAAAAGTTTATCCCCGAGGGTCTCGTCTGTTTACAAAATACCCATCATAGTCTGAGGAATTTAGAGACTTTCTATGATGTATCGGGTGGAAAGATGAAACTGGGGTAACTTCCCGATCCAGGGGTCTTGGTCTCCTCCTATGTTCTTATATAAGTCTGTTGATGTAACCTCTTCACTTGGGAATCTATTTAGATCAAGGAGGGGATTGAAAGGATTCATATTTTGCGTTGGACACAAGTTCAGTCCTTTTGTTAGAATATTTCCACTGAGGAGAATAAATATTCTAAGAATAAAGCTCCTTACTGTTGGTATCTTGTCGTCTTTTGACTCTCCGAGGGCTTCCCGACCAGAATTGTTTAACATTGGGGTGTGACTGTCCTTTTATATCAGTTTCCTTTTCAGGTTATTTAAATTTTATTAAATTCCTTTTCCTCTTGACCATCTAACCTTCCTTTTTTGCTGGGGTTGAACCAATCTTGAAATATTGGGTAATTGAGCTTTGTTGCTGAACTGTCCTTAGCGCTGGGGCATCTTACTTGTGATCCCTCTTTCCTCCAATAGCGAGTTCAAAGCTGGTCCAAATTCTGAGGATCCAGCAATATAAGATGTGACCTAGTAGGTGGGGAGCGGTGAGGTACTTGCAATACCGTGATAAATGGAGAGCGAGGCGTATCGTGAACCATAAATTCACTTAAATCCAGATCTAATTGAGGGCATGGCCTGTGGGTCTGAGGGGACCTCTTATAGGGAGGGATAATGGGGGCACTCCTGGGTTCAGCGGTTGTAAATTTGTAGTAATTCCATAAAATTGTTACTGGTCTCCATTAGTGTTTGATTAACTGAATGGATGTGTTAATATGGGTGTCAACATTGTTGGGACCTCTACTTTAAAGTGTTGCTAGATGAAGGAAAACTAGAGGTCTGATGTCCATATGAGATGTGCTGGGTGCAGATTGCTCTGGTTCCAAAGTCTGATATTGTCTGGTCCTCTATAGAGCTCCAGCATTCTTATTTATACCATACTGATGGGGATTTTTGTTAATATTCTTTAGTGACTTTGTTTACTTAGCCTATATTGTACCTGTCCACTTGAATTCACTGTAGTGTGACGAAATGGACTCCTTTTTATGTATTTACTAGTAAAAAGGCCGGATGCTATCGCATCAGGAGTGCGGTGAAGTGAAGAGATGCCGTAGAAATAGGCGCTGAATAGTACAGTCCTCTCTCCAGAAAGTATGCTGTTGTAGCGGGATTTATATGGTGTATATGGAGGCTCAGTGGATAGTACTGTGTTCTGTGGCTGTGTCCTGCCTCGGCCCTGTGGGTCAGTCCTCTGTCATGTGGGCCTGTCCTCTGTCCCTGTTCTGTGGCACTGTCCTCTGTCTTGTGGCCATGTCCTGTGGCTGTGTCCTATGTCATGTGTCCCTATCCTCTGCCCTGTTCTGTGCCCCAGTCCTCTGTTCTGTGTTGTGTGGGCCAGTCATCTGTCTTGGGCTCCTGTCCTCTGCCCTGTCCTGTGCCCAAGTCGTCAGTCCTGTGTCCTGGGCCCCTGTACTGTGGCCCTGTCTTGTGTACTTGTCCTCTGTCCTGTGCCTGTGTGCTGTGGCCCAGTCTTCTGTGCTGTGCTGCAGTGCTCTGTGCCGCAGTCCTGTGTCGTGCTGTGCCGCAGTCCTGTGTCGTGCTGTGCCGCAGTCCTGTGTCGTGCTGTGCCGCAGTCCTGTGTCGTGCTGTGCCGCAGTCCTGTGTCGTGCTGTGCCGCAGTCCTGTGTCGTGCTGTGCCGCAGTCCTGTGTCGTGCTGTGCCGCAGTCCTGTGTCGTGCTGTGCCGCAGTCCTGTGTCGTGCTGTGCCGCAGTCCTGTGTCGTGCTGTGCCGCAGTCCTGTGTCGTGCTGTGCCGCAGTCCTGTGTCGTGCTGTGCCGCAGTCCTGTGTCGTGCTGTGCCGCAGTCCTGTGTCGTGCTGTGCCGCAGTCCTGTGTCGTGCTGTGCCGCAGTCCTGTGTCGTGCTGTGCCGCAGTCCTGTGTCGTGCTGTGCCGCAGTCCTGTGTCGTGCTGTGCCGCAGTCCTGTGTCGTGCTGTGCCGCAGTCCTGTGTCGTGCTGTGCCGCAGTCCTGTGTCGTGCTGTGCCGCAGTCCTGTGTCGTGCTGTGCCGCAGTCCTGTGTCGTGCTGTGCCGCAGTCCTGTGTCGTGTGCCGAAATCTGCCACGTGTCAATTCTTTAAGTGTTTTTTCAACCCAGAATCATGAAAAACACATTGAAGAAACACACAAACGCAGTGTAAAAAATGTGGGTTTTTTTTCTGGCAGGAGTTGTAGATTTGGAACACACACAACCTAAATTTATCAGTCTGTCCAACTAAAGGGATGTTACATATATGTAAAGCGCTCTGGAATTAATGCCGCTATATAAGTGAATAAATATTATTTTCTAAGGGTCTGGAGTAACTATTTTTTATTTACTTATTGATCAGCCTTTGTAAAGTTATTAATCTTTGTAATAAACTCCATTACTTTATTTTGCTTCCTTCAAATTTGTAAGATACTGGAAGTGCTGGTTTATCTGCCTAGTTCATGCTGGGTTAGCAGCTGATTTGTCAGCGTCTCTGATCCTCTACCCTCTGCTCTAACACTATGGGTGATTGTAAGTGTGTATGGGGGAATGTGACTCTGAGTACTGAAAATTGCCAGACCCACCATTAAGGCTGGAAACACACTGTCCGAGTGACATGCAAGTTACTCGCATGAGCCTCAAATCATTCACCTGGCACGACCCCTGTCTCTTTGGATGGGATACTGTCAGTGGTATTTGTTTCTTTGTAGCTCCACTGCTCCCATCCAGAGAGGGGGAGGCCATCCAAGGTCAATGATCTGAGACTCATGCCAGTAACTCTCATGTCACTGGGACAGTGTGTTTCCAGCCTACAACAGCTACGAGGACAACATGAACTAGGCAGATAAGACAGCACTTTCAGCATGGTGTTAAAGGGAATCCGTCACATGAAAAAATGCTATTAATCTGCATATATGGGGTTAATCTGCAGGTTAGTAACATTTGGAACCTGCACATTGAACCCCTCTACTGGGAGGAAATAACTTTGCTGCTCCCGGCAGTGTTCAGGTTTCAGTCACTGGGGCGGCGCTGGTGCAGTTTCAGTGACAGTTCTGGGTATTAAGAGCAGCGGCTGTAACTGCTCGCCTGGCAGTGACTGACAGCCACTCAGCATTAGAACCAGCAGTCAGTCACTGCAGGGGCAGTTACAGCCGCCGCTCTGCATGCACAGGGTGACTGAACCCGCCCCGGCAGTGCCCCCATGACTGAAAGCCGAATGCTGCTGGAAGAAATAAAGTTCTTCTCCTCCCGGAAGCGGGGCTCTCAGTGCAGGCACCAGGCAGGGGTGTAATGCTATTAACCTGTAGGTTAACCCTTTATCATGTAACAGGTTCACTTTAAAGGGAATCAACCACCAGGATTTAATCTCCTGTAAATCAGTGCAGCAGGTGATTGACGTATGCAGCAGGACATCACTATTTGGGGGTTTTCTTTGATTTTCCCCTGTGAACTTGGCAGTCAGGCAGGGACAAATCAGGGTCTGATTTAGGGCTTCTCCTAGTCTGAATAGGAATCTGTGGGTTTAATATCTCTCCTGATTTGTTCATCCCCTTCTGAGTTGTCATACCTGACATTGACATTTTACGTATAATTATGCAGCCTTTAATGATAAAAATGCTTTTAGCTGCCATTTTTATTTGCTAAACACTTCAGATCACTTATCTTTCTCAAGGTGCACCTAGTTACGGATATCTGCATTGTGTGAATTCAGGATAATCCACTTAGAGGTCGATTTACCCAGACTGATATTTCCTTTGCCAAGAAAGGAAACATTTAGAAAAGGATGCACCAAATTTCATAGGAGGTGCAGGCCCCTTAATTCAGTGCTCCTGTGCAACCCTGTAAGGAGTCCCAGATATTGCAGGTGCAAACTGGCGGTTACTTGCATAAGGTTACCTGTCCTTTTGCACCGACTAGTCTCCACTTCTATCATGAGAGGCCCACCACATCTGACCGGCACAATTCAGACGTTTGCACATTTTTAATATTGGGAATGACATTATAAGGGATGTTAAGTGACTTTAACCCATTCTTCCTTAATCCATTTTTATGACTATGTAGCCCTTTAAAATTGGACCTCTTTATGACTTTAAAGTGCAGCTCCAGCAGCAAGAAATCAAGTTTTGAACTTCAATCTGAAAGTGCATTGGGGCGTGATGATGCACTTACAGCTTCTCAACCTTCATTGTATTCTTGACCTAGCAGCACCCTCCTCTGGCTGATTGGCAGCTCAGTGGCCATGTACCAGAGCAAATGACCCATCAATCAGCCAGAGGAAGACGCTGCTAGTTCAGGAATAATGGGAAGTCTGAGAAGCTGTAAGTGCATCTTCACACCTCAATACACCTACAGGCTGAACTTTAAAATGTGATTTCTCCCTGTTGATGTAGCACTTTGGGATCATAAAAAAAATCCACTGCCTTATCTTTTAATAGACTAACCTATCAGGTTAATATGTTAATAGTTAGGGTGTGGGGTTTGGTTAAGAGTGGTAACATACTGCAGCTCGATAAACTGGATTAGATTAGGTCTCCAAATATAATAATAATAATAAGAAATCATAAATACGAATAAAAAAATTGGAAACACCACATTTAAAGGCAAGTTTTTTCTATGTAATCTGAGAGTAGCATAGTATAGGGCATGAGTACCTGATTCCAGCGATGTGTCACTTAGGCTAGGGTCACATTAGGGTCATGGAAGCGCTAAAAGCTAGCGTTTTTTTTAATGTTGAAATGTGAAAAAATGCTAGCGTTAACGCTTCCATAGACTCCCATGCCAAAAATGCATTGCCAAAGTTTTTGCAAAAGCACCCAAAAACGCGGTAAGCATCGTTTTTGGGGGTGTTTGCAAAAACGCATGTTTTTTTAACATGGGAGTCTATGGGAAACGCATGCGTTAACGCTAGCGCTAAAAATGGTAAAAAATGCCATAAAAACGGCATGGAAAAAAACAGCATCCTTTAACGCATCCTACCAAAGAATGCAAGGTCCCAAATGTGACCCTAGCCTTATTAAGTTGTGTATTGTAGTTTCAATACAATCAGTATTTTATCAGCAGGTGATTATCACTGCTGTCTAATGTGCAATCCAGTCATGCTAATCTGTGTAACCCCATCCCTACCACTGATCTGATTGGCAGGTTGCTGACAATTCTCCATGTACAGAGAAAGCTGCCAATTAGGGGTGTGGGCGGGGTTATACACAGGAAGTTGCCAATCAGATGTGTGCGGGGTTATACACAGGAGGCTGCCAATCAAAGGTGTGATTGGGTTATATAGGGAGGAGCTCTGACCATTGCTATATCTACAGCAGAAAAAAAACTGGGATTCAATCAAAACTGCACCAAGCAGTCAAGTAAGTGATACATTGATGGAATCAAGCTCTCGGCCCTCACATCATGCTGCTCTGATTATATAGCAAAAACCTGCTAATAGATTCACTTTGAAGGAATATTTTTGGCAAAAGTGAAACAATATTAGGCGCCCAGTGCAGAGTATAATACAAGTAATCCCACTTTGAATCCCTCAGTCTTGCACCAATGGGACAGATGAAAATGGGTATAATTCCCAATTCAGACTACACAGGATGTTTGTAGTCTGTTGCCATAAAGACAACTGGTCTTGTATAATGACTGCAAACATAACAGTAGAATACTTTTAAGACTGTTTGCAAAATTATATATTTTTTATTTTTGATACGTTGTAGATGTACAATGACTGTTTATAAAGGTGGATGAATTATTTCACCCAAAACACCAAGGGAACCAAGACACCAGCCTACCGGCGTTACAGCAAGGAATCCCACTTATTAACCCTGACAGGGCACCTGTGAAGTGAAGACCATTTCCGGTGACTACCTCTTGAAGCTCATCCAGAGAATGCCAAGAGTGTGCAAAGCAGTAATCACAGCAAAAGGAAGAACCCAGAATATAAGACATATTGTCAGGTGTTTCACATAGTCATGAAAATACAGAAAACTCTTTGAATGAGAAGGTGTCCAAACGTTTGGTCTGTACTGTATTTCCCAATGCAACATTGCTTAACGCCAATTCTATTACCATGAGTGGCTGGGCTGCCTATGGTGAGTGAAGACTCTTACCTTGCCCTCTCTTATGCTTATTGTAACATTGCAAGGTGATGGAAGCAGTCATTCATCAATTTCACAATGGAAACTCCTTATTGGTTGATATGGTCGACAAATGTGTTAGCAAGTCCTTGATCTTCAGAAATGCTTTAAGGCTGGGTTCACATTTGCACTGTGAATGCAGTGTCCCTGACGGCAGCAAAATGCAGTTTAACATGGGATCGCATATTGCCTGTGTGGCTGCGTTCAGCTGCATTTCTGTTCGACTGGGCATAATTTATGCACATGCCGAACACAAAATGTGTTTTTTTTTTTTTTTGTTTTTTTTTTGTTTTGTGCGTGGCTGTGTGCTTGCTTTATACGCATGCAGAATGCAGGTTGTGTGAGTGTAGGTATCTGGAGGCCATGTCAAATATGTAATGGGGGGGGGGGGGGGGGGGGGGGGGGGGGGAGGAGAGACAGGTTGTGGATGGCTTTGTATGTTATGGTTAATAAAGGTGATAAAATCGGAGAAAGCTATGATCCACTGTCGATCTTCTGTTTAAAGAAGGCGGTGAAATAGTCAAAGATGAGGTGGGACGGAGGAGAGAGTTGAACGTTTTGAATACTGCTTTATAGTTGTGGGATAAGGTGGTTATTGTAGAAGAGAAGTAGGCTTGTTTTGCAGAGGTGAGTGCGATCTTGAAGTCAGTGAGGGACTGTTTGTACATAACTAAGTGCACCGCGGAAAGGGATTTCTTCCATTAATTATTAACATGGGAATTAGAAAACATGCATGTAGTCCTTCTGGACTGGGAGGACTACATGAAAAATCCATTAGGTGTGTAACTTATTGTTTGATTTTTGTAATTTTCATTAACATTATTTGTATAACAACGATTAATCCCTGCCCGGTCACTTCTGAATTTTTTTAGTTTTGGTTTCTATTACTCTACTTTCAAAATCATGAACCCTCCTGGGTCCAGGTGTGATCCGGTTCCTCTAATAACTCAGAACTTTCTCCAAATCTAAAGTAAATCTTCCCCTGTGGCGGCAGCTTGTCCGGCCTCATTGCACGGTGATCGATTAAAAGCCTCACCCATTGTGATAAACATTGCAGAATCCTATCCCAGTCTTTAGTAAGAACGTTTTATCCTCAATAATGGTACTTTGGAATTTTGAATGAACATGGATACCGAAAAAGCTAAAAATGTATTTCACAATGTCTGCATCTAGCAGAAGATGAATCTGTAATTTCAGTTTCAGAAGTATTTTTATAATCATTGGTGTCTCCAGGCTGGGATCACTTTCTCCAGGAATGTCTTTTCCATTTAGGGAGATCTTTCCTTCTAGTATGATGTGTAGAGGAGTCTTCCATGGTGGATTGAGCTGCTCCCATAGTAAGGAGGGTCCCCTCTAAGCTGGTGAACACGAGATTTGGACACATGAGAATGTGAAGTTTATTCTACTTGGATATATATATAATTTTCTTTAATATGTGAATGCAAACCTAAACTGGTACTGGGATGCTGAAGAAAGCGTTACTGGTTTCTACTTCTGCAAAAAAATTGTTTTACATCCTCGAGTCACCAAGAAGAGTCTGGGGGTCCGGTACTGTGGACGCTCTTTGAATCACAGCCTTGTTTGCAGCTTGACGTTCCTGCACCATACGCCGTCCAACACATGGGGGCGCTTTCCTGGCAGGAGACAAGGGTGATCAGACCAGTGTGGGTTATACCCTGTCCCAGGAGGAGGCTCTGTATAATCGTTTCTATATTCTTTAAAATTAAAATGGGCTCTTCTCCTTCATCACCCCCATGTCTGCAGGTCCTATAGACCACCCGGATTCTGGCTGTGTTCATTTGTACCTCTTGTTCTAGGGAGAGGATCAGCATTTCTCGCCTTCTTCCCTGACATTTCTGCAGGTTGACTTTGGGCTTAAATTGTATTTAAATGTAGTACTTTAGAGTGTGCCTGCACTTCGGCATTGTATCCGAAACAATCACCAAATCCTCCCACTGTTAATTTATTTACATTTTAGTACAAATTCACCCAGATATTTCCAAGATTTTCCTTTGCATTTGGAAAGTGAATCATGCAGCGTGGTATTTTTGATTCTCAGCGCACATAAAACTGCCACCCCCAGCTGCCTGGCTTACCTTGGCTGGCAATACAAAAAAGCCCTTTTTTTTTTTTTTTATTTCTTTAAATTTTAAGAAATAATTAAATGTGTGGACTCCTGCTGTAATTTGATTGCCAGCCAGGTAAAACCAAGCAGCTGTTGGCTGGGATTCTCAGGATGGTAAGGCCCAAGTGTTCTTCCAGCAGCTTTGGTGGGGGTGGCACGCTGGGTAATAAGGTGTTGGTACCAGCTGAGAATATAAAGTTTGTATTTAAGCCTGACATTCATGGCATCACGACAAATTAGACATGGTCACCACAAAATTCTAGTAAACAGTGAAAAAAAAAAAAATAATAAATAAATTTTTTTATTAGCAATGACACTAAAATTTTGAGCCTCCATCTTTTAATAAAACAAAAAAACCTCGGTCCGACGTAGTCCACAGGGAGAGGAATGTCAGCTCAACTTAATCTCTCTGCACAGACCAGCATCTGTACAGAGGGACAAGACTGACACTGACAGTCAGAGCTCAAGCCAGTTCCTAGTAGAGCCATGGATTTGGGTAAACCCTGGGGTCACTGAGAGCTTGGCCAGAGACAGCCAAGTATGGTGAATACCGCCAAAATTAATGTCTCCGGAAGCGGCCAACACAGCGAAATGGCAGGACACACCACGGGACCATTAAGTATATTCATAATGTTTATTAACTATATTTTACAACCCTTCCGCCCCATCCTGTAACTGTAAAGCGAAAGCTCGGGGTTCAGACGCAAGTTTATGTTCAGCCCCGAACTCAAACTTGACAAAAAGCTGGTGCGAGTCTCCTGAGCCCAAATATCGGGGGATGAAGGTGCGCCCATCACTACTTGTATAAAGTGTGTGGTCCCTCCCATCAGGTCTGCAATTTGTTCTGCATAGATGGCAACAAACACCCAAACCTTCTGCCCTCCTCATGGACCCTCAGTCAGTCTTTACGGTAATACCAGACCTTCATGTGCCAGGTTTTTGAACTCTCTCTCTCCTTGTACATATTCAACTATGGAGACTCCTGGAGTCTCTCTTCTAACAGTCTATAATCAATCAACAGGCTCCCTGACTTAATCCCATAAACCAGTTCAAAGGGGGAGAATCCTGTAGGGGCCTGATGTATCTTAGTACGCAAACGAGAGATACGGAAAGTGACTCAGTCTGTCCCTTCAATCTCCACCAGCATCTTCAGCATTTGTATGAACTCTATATTAAAACAGTAACAAAGCCCATTGGCCGAGCGTCTCACAGGCATTTGTTGTCAGCCGTTCCAATAACCTTCCTTTTACCTTAACTTTTTTTTGTTTTTACACTTCTCCAGTGCATTTGACAGATCCCTTTTTCACCTGCCACCAGGTAAACTCCTTATAGTCTTTATCCCTTCGCACTGCCCCATGCCAAGGAAAGAATCCGAAAAGTGCAAAATATATAAGGATCCCAAAAGCCAAATCACTGAAGTAGGACATAAAACTTCAACAAAAAAAACTCACCAAAATTTAGCCACTTTAAATATCCATTGCACCTACCAGGAGGCTGCTGGCTGGATATTTGAAGTAGCTAAATTTTGGTGAGGATCCCAAAAGCCCAAACCTAAAGACTAGGATGTAATAACAGCTGATCTCCTGGTGTCAAGCAGCAGAGCTCCGGAGCAGTGTAGGGTTTATACCAGGGCACAGAAGGAACATATGTGCCCCGGAGCCTGGTGAGTCCAAAGTCTGCCAGCTTTACCCAGTGGCATTCAGCGTCCATCAGAAGAATGTTATTGGGCTTAATATCCCGATGAACCATCCCTCTGTTGTGCATGAAGTCTAGAGCGTTGGTGATCTGAGGAACACAACACTTCATGTCCTTGTACCGGGGGAGGCAGTGGGCTGGATCACTTCTCCTGTGACTAAAGAATAACAGGGGATCCTGGCGGGGTGTGTGATTTACCTTAGGTATACACTATTGTGACCCACATGCTCCCACTTGACATGACAGGCCAGTGAAGAAAAGTCCAAAACAATGAACTGTACTGTACAAACCAATAAGGTATATACACATCAGATAGAACATTCCACCCAGTTTAGAGGGAGGAATTTTATGGTTACACTTGGCAGGAAATCACTTCCATTACATGTTCCAAGTCAACGCACAGCCAACATTCATCCTTCTTTCCTTAACTTAATAATGGAAATACATACATCTACGTGGAATAAAACGTGGCCGAGAGGCTTTAAGGTTTAAATTTCCAAATCTAATTTTAAAACTTATTTATTAGGCTACTTTCACATAACGATTTTGTGTAATCCGATGCTGTCCGATATAAATCGGACAGCATCGGATACAAAATCTGATACCATCGGATGCAATCGGTCCGATTTTTTTTTTTTTTTTTTTTTTTTTTTTTTTTTTATCGGATCCGAGCAGCACTATCCGACAAAATCGGACCGATTGCATCCGATGGCATCCGATTTTGTATCCGATCCGATTTAAAGTTGACTCCTCCCACTGGGTCTATATATATATATATATCTATATCTACAGTACCACACTTTTTCTTGTGGAAATGGCTGCATCACATGAGTAGTTTTGCAGGGACATGGATCTCGCTTTTGAGGGTGCCCGTGCTTTAGTGGTAGCCTGGGATGCGGAACGTAGAAGACGACGCAATCGTCAGCGCCGTCGTTTCTGGCTGCACCCAATTACTTTTCACAGGCATAGTCATGGAGTTTTTGCAGTCTTATACCCCGAGCTGCGTCAGGATCCTGAAAAATTCCATAATTATATGCGTATGTCATCTGGCAGTTTTGACGAGTTGGTGGATGGAGTACGAGGCTACATCTGTAGACAGGACAGCACTTTCCGGCGTGCAATTACGACAGAAGAGCGTCTGATGTTAACCCTTCGGTATGTATAATATCCGAGTTTTCACGGTATTTTTATCAGCAAAACAGATACATTTAATTGTTGAGGGGGCATCTTCATTTATGTTCCAATTTAGTCTTTGTTGGCAATGTTTTAAACTATTCAGCTCCTTTCACATCCGCAGTTTCACGCAGATCGGAGTAGATGCATTTACAAAAATGCATCCGCTGCATCTGCTGCGTCACCTCGGACCTGGGGTTCAATTCTGGCAAGCCTCATGCAATGTATATGGAGTTTGCGGTAAGTGTTTTTCAGGTGCAATAATGCGGTACTGCCCCTTGCTTGACTTGCGTCCACGAAAAAAAATCAAGAATGACTGTTATTTGACTGCCAAAGCTGCCGCAAGTGCCGGTAATGCAATTGCTGCACCTGACGAACACTTGCCACAAGCCCCAAACACATAGCATAAGGCTTGACGCAAGTGAACTGCACATTGGCGGTAAAGCGCCAGCTGCGTTTTTTCAACGCATCAGACTCGATCAGCATGAAAACACTGATGTGAAAGGAGCCAAATTGTCATGTTGCGGCCTGTGGGTATTAAAATTGTAGTAATGTGTTGTTCCCCTGATATCACAGGCCATCCAGTGTTGGACTCATCAAGGTACATTAGTTGTAGCGTTAAGGCATCGTCATGCCTATATGTGACCATGATATTCACGTTAAGGCAGCCCTGAGGTACATGTAGTAAACTATTTTGTAACATTATTTAATAATGTCAACTGTATTTAAAATGATTGATAATAATCTTAATACTTTTTTTTTTTTTTTTTTGGCCAGATACCTGGCAACTGGTGAAAGCCTAACCTCCATGCATTACCAATTCCCGCTGGGAATTTCCACAATATCTGAAATCATTTCAGAAACCTGCCGGGCACTGTGGGAATTTTTACATGCAGAATTTATCCCGCATCCCACAACCCAGCAATGGCTGCAAATATCCACAAAATTTGAAGAAGTGTGCCAATTTCCACATTGTATTGGTGCAGTAGATGGAAAACCTGTTCGCATTATGAAGCCGGCTAGAACCGGTTCTGAATATTTTAACTACAAAAAATATTTCTCCATCGTATTAATGGCAATTGTCGATGGTGAATATAATTTTGTGGCTGTGGACATTGGTGCATTTGGACGCGGAAACGACTCTCAAATCTTGAAGCAGTCAAACATGGGTCGGCGTATTTACACCAATGACTTTAACTTCCCAACACCAACACCGCTTCCTGGCACTATAGACCCTCCAATGCCCTACGTTCTAGTGAGTGATGAGGCGTTCCAAATGTGCCCTAATTTAATAAAGCCATATGTAAGCCGGGGTTTAACTCCTACAAAAAGAATTTACAATTACCGACTTACGCGCGCAAGAAGAATGGTGGAGTGCGCTTTCGGGCTCCTAACTGCAAAGTGGCGAGTCCTGAGCACAACGATAAATCTTAAGACTGAGACTATTGACGAGGTGGTGAAATCATGTGTGGTCCTTCATAATTTTATATTGAAGCGAGAAAGACCGTTGTTTGACCCACAGGAGATCGTGGATAGCCCTTTGGACAATATGAGTCTCCCTCCATTGCGTACAACTGTGGCAGTGTCACAAATGCGTGATTGCTTTGCCAATTTTGTTTCGGATGTTGGACGAGTCCCTTGGCAAGAACAAATGATCTAGCTTTAATTATTTTTTATATTGCCTCATTTTAGTCACCCGATTTACGTTGATGTGTATTGCTTTTATATGTTTTTATTTACAAGTAGAAAGTACTGTTTATCTTTAAAAGTTTACAATGAAATATTTTCTCCAGAAATCGGCTTTAATTATTGTTCATCTAATGTTTTTAGTATCAACTGTAGTCTACTCATGTCACACGATGAAATGTCATGTTCACAAATAGTGTATGCTAGTAGCAGCGGTGTAACTAGGTTTGATGGCACCCGGGGCAAAGATCTATTTTGGCGCCCCACCGCCGCCCCTGCAGCCTTGGTTGAGGATTGAGGACCGGGGGGGGGGGGGCGGGAATGGGGTTTGGTGCTGTCAGCTTTCCTCCGCCACTCACCCCTGCTGTCCCCCTCCTTCAACCCCGGCTCCTCGGTCACTCACCCCTGCTGCCCCCCCTCCTCCTACCCTGGCTCCTTGTTCCCTCACTCCTGCTGCCCCCCCCTCCCCCTCCTCCTCCCCCGGCTCCTCGGTCACTCACTCCTGCTGTCCCCCATCCCGTCCAGGCCGTCTCTCCTCCGTCCTCCGATCACACACTGGACATTATGTTAATGAGGTGCCGCCAGTGACGGACCCGCTGTCACCAAGTCTCCCAGTGGCCCCCGCGGCCCCAGACTGGCGCAGAAGTGACGCCATTTTTGGACACCCGAGTCAGGCGCTTCCTTTCAGGGGGCGTACCCTTCAGTCATTTCGTTAAGAGCCAATGGTAAGGAGAAAGAGCGATGTTATTCATCATAATGCGCTAAACTGTGAATATCAGCCCCTGTGATGTGTGTGCGCCCCCCGCGGCCGTCGGGTGTATCAAAGGGGGTGCCACCGGCGCCCCCCACTGAGTTGCACCCGGGGCAAAAGATCCGGCTGCACCCCCCTAGATACGCCCCTGGCTAGTAGTCCTGTCACAAAAGCTTCAGTGCCATTTCTCAACCTCTGTTTTGTCTATTCTGTTCCCTCTCTACCCCCTTTGCCCAACCCATTGGTACCATGACCCACTTGATGTGTGGCATTTCACCTTCTGTGTAGCAACAATCCAACCTTCGACCCCTGTGTTTCACCCCTAATTTCAGATGTGTTTTCCCCTCGTGTGTCCCCAGAAACACCAAGGTAACCACAGATATACATTAACACTAAATAGTCCACATGATATTTGAACAGTGGTGCACTAAAATTATCAGGTGCATATGGAGCTAGTGATTAGTACAGTCCTGACTACATAACATATGCTGTATATGCTGGATCAGTGTTTATCAATGTCTTTAACTTCTGGATTGTAATCCTGTGGCGCTCACCCAATGAGCGGCACCTGCTTGAAATCATCCATCAAAAATTAGAACATTGTTGCACAATAGGGAAGCATCATTTCAATCTGGCGCAAAACAATAAAAATCTTTTGCGTACCATAATACATTCGCAAGTCTACAGGTGGTGATGCCCAAAAAGCTTTACAGGGGTGCTCCACAAAGAATTATTGCAAAGGTTAAATGATAAATCCACAAACTTGGATATTGTATAAAAATCTATTCTTTTTTTTAATCCATGAAAATTGCAAGTGCCCCTCTTCATTTTAATCTTACACTTTTCATGGATTTAAATAAATCCTTAGATAGTAAATCCTTGTTGGTGGAATTAACCATTGCAACATTGGCCTTCTTGCAGATGTGGGTTTCTTGTTTCCCCGGATCACTATGGGAAAGGCGATATTAAAAAAAAAAAAAAAAAGTGCTGCCAACTCTTTCCTTTTTGAAACAAATGCTTCAACACGCGCCATCGACAATCACTTATTATTGAGTATGCCGAAACACTAATTTAATAGGTTGTAGTGGAATGGCCCTCTGTTTGTGTTGCGTAACTGTAAGGCTGGCTTCACAATGCGCTCAGGTCCTGTCAGGCAGTGTCCGCTTCTCATCAGGAGGCATCAAATCAGGTAGGATCACTTTATTATGGTAACAAAAACATAATGGAGCTGAAAAAAAATTCTCTGGCCATATTTTAGGTGCCTCATGATGAGAAGCGTACCCTCACTGACAGGCCCTGACCGCAGTATGAAGCCAGCTGTTGGTTGTTGACCGCTACTTTAAGGGTATGTGCGCACTGGTCGGGTTAGGGCCGGATTAGGTGTGTAAACCGCCGGTCGGTTTACATAAATTTCATGTAAATTTATGTTAATCCAAACCGGCGTTTGGATTAACATTGAAACCTATGTAAACCGACACCCGCTGTGCACACAGCGGCGGTTTACACATGCTCATCCGTTGCTAACCCGCTGGGTTCCCAGCGGGTTAGCAAAGAATGAGCTTGTTCTATAATCCGGCCGGTTCTGCAGCGGCTGCAAGCAGAATCATGTACTGCTTCCAGCCGCCGCCGCTAACCCGACAGTCACCCGCCCGTCTCCCGCCGCACATACCCGACAGGAAGCCGGTGGACGGCTCCGGAGCTTCCTGTCGGGTCTCGCCCAGCCGCCGCCGCCACAAACCCGCCCACCGTGCGCACATACCCTAAGAACTGGTGGTCCACGGTCACGTTAACTAAAAAAATCTTCAATGTCACAGCAATGTAAACAAATATACAACCTGGCTAGGAGAACTGCTACATAGCTGATGCCGGTAGAGCTCTCATAAAGACTAATTAACGATAAATCAGTGATAATGTTGCTTTCCAAAAGCAATGGATGAGAGCGCGGGGCTTCTGTTGTTCACCTTGGATAACAGCGTTCTTGCAGGTCCATGACACTGAGTGGGGGGGGATTTCATTCACACCAGTCATAGTTCCATACACACAGTTGGGAGTAACAATATGCTGCTCATGGCTGTTTGGCTGCTACCATTCCTTAAGATGATTGTTTTTCAAAGCTAACTACCAGCTGTCTTGGCGAAGAACTCAGTTGTCTTATGATCAGCAGCTAACGTCAGTAGTGTCGAGGTGTATCTCACTGTAATCACTTGTGTTAGTATGCCCACAATGATGGCAACGTGCATTGTGGTATATCGGCATAAGCCTGTCTGTGACACATTATAGTTGATTGTGTATTAGTGAATTTGTAGTCGATGATTTGGTACACAAGTCAACCAATGCACTTTACATGTATTGAATTGACTAACGCACAAAAACAAACATTTTCAATCAATGTATCTTAACCATGTTATGTGTATATGTACCGTATATACTCGTGTATAAGCCGACACTAGTATAAGCCGACACCCCAACTTTTGCCCCCAAAACCTGGGAAAACCTATTGACTCGAGTATAAGCCGAGGGTGGACCCCAGTACAGGTTAACATTCCCCCCCAGTGGTATGCAGCAACATCCCCAGTGGTAGTCTACAGCAGTCTCCCCCTGTGGTAGTATACAGCAGCCACAGAGGTATATACAGCAGCCCCTACCCTGTGGTACTCTACAGCAGTGCCCCCCTCTCGTTGCTGCCGCACACCTGTAAAAAGAAGAGCTTTCATACTTATCCTCCTGCTGTCAACGCGCGCGCATCCTCCGCTCTCCTTCTTGCTTGCACCCGGCGTGCATCCATGTGACCGCGCACAAATAATGACGTCATTATTTGTGCACGGTCACGTGGATGGACGCCAGGTGCAAGCAAGAAGGAGAGCGGAGGATGCGCGCGCAGTGACAGCAGGAGGATAAGTATGAAAGCTCTTCTTTTTACAGGTGTGCGGCAGCAACGAGGGGGGGGCTGTGTATACCCACGGGGGGGGGCACTGCTGTATACTACCACAGGGGGGCGGAGGAGCGCTGACAGTGCAATGTAATATGCCCCGCTGCCGCTGATGGACAGGGGGATGCAGTGCATAATGCATTGCACTAATGAGCGGGGGCACGTGACTGCCCTCTCATTGTACAGCCTTCCCCACCTCCTCCGGCCCCACACACACTGACCCGTCACTGACTCGTGTATAAGCCGAGGGGGGCACTTTTCAGCACAATTTTTGTGCTGAAAAACTCGGCTTATACACGAGTATATATGGTATGTAAGTGTTACCATGATTATGCTTTCATGGACACATTACCAATCCAATAGTGTAATTTGTACATAACACTTGTACTACTAGGATAAAAAAAAAAACAAAAGTAGCTGGTACAACAAAATTTTATTAACATAAACATAAAGGGGGCAGGTGATTAAAGTTTTCTATAGGTGCTTGTGGGGGGTAGACTACTGGGAGGAGGCGGGGTCTGAAGAGTGGTGTCAGTGGAGGGTGTGGGGGGATTCAAAGGCTGAAAAAGACGGGCTGTGGAGATCTAGGTTTGCAGTGGAGGTGGGGTGGAAGGTTCAAGAAAGGAAAAAGGACTGGAGGAGCGGGAGTATTGATTGGGAAAAGATGAAGTGTGGGTTACAATTCGGGTTTGTTGGGAGGAATGCTGGACTTGGGAGGAATGCTGGACTTGGGAGGAATGCTGGACTTGGGAGGAATGCTGGACTTGGGAGGAATGCTGGACTTGGGAGGAATGCTGGACTTGGGAGGAATGCTGGACTTGGGAGGAATGCTGGACTTGGGAGGAATGCTGGACTTGGGAGGAATGCTGGACTTGGGAGGAATGCTGGACTTGGGAGGAATGCTGGACTTGGGAGGAATGCTGGACTTGGGAGGAATGCTGGACTTGGGAGGAATGCTGGTTGCTTACAGTCCAGGATGTGGATGGGTGGGATTGGATAGAAGAGGAAAAATGAGGATGGTTAAAGGAAACAGAAGATGTATAGGAAGGGTGTGAAAGAGTTGGAATGGTGTAAGAAGGTTGATTATCAAAAACTGTGGTAGGCAGACGTGAGATCTGTGATGACTCCGAAGTCAACTGGAAAGGCCGGTGTTGTGCACTTGGTAACTGTCTGTCGCCATGTTGGGGAAATGGATCATTGACCGCATCTGGAGGATCGTTATATGGATGATGTTGGGGGGCCAGAGGTGGTTGTGATGTCCTGATATTAGGGCCCATCTGCCTGGCACGCTCCAGCAGTTCCTGGCAGCCCCGTAGTATATAGGACTGCTGATCAGAGGACATATTTTCCATTTCCCTGACCACTGATCTAAAATAGAGGGTGGTATTATCTTTTAACGACCCCTTCACCTCCAGCAGGTCAATGTGGAGACGCTCAAAACCATTTGTCACTTTTTGTGACAATTGTCTCCACATCTCCTGCTGGAGCTGCGTGAGGTGTAAAAGTTCAGGGGCAACGTTCCTATCTACCCCCTTCTGGTGCTGTCGAGCAGGGCGATTATCAGGTGTAATCGCATCAGCAGCGTCAGAGGGCAGAGATAGGGGAAAACGTGTCACACTGTCTTCCGCAGTCTCTGGGGCCTCCAAGGAAACCGATGAAGCTGAGCCTTCTGGTTGGGCAGATGGGCCAACAGACGCAACCAAGACGTCACCGGATTGAGACATAGGGACATCTCTAGGAGGCAGTTCATTTGGTCTTGCGGGCTCCAGCGTACTCCCATGCGTTCTGTGGATAAAAAAAAAAAAAATTAACTTTCTGATACGGGTCTTTAAAAAAAGCGTGCCTCAGGCACATGTAACATAAAAACTATGTTACTATGTTACTAAGGTTGAAGGAAGACTTTAAGTCCATCTAGTTCAACCCATAGCCTAACATGTTGATCCAGAGGAAGGCAAAAAAAACCCATGTGGCAACACTAAGCTCCACATTGGGGGAAAAAATTCCTTCCTGACTCCAGATACGGCAATCAGACTAGATCCCTGGATCACCGCCCGATCAAAGGATCTAGTATGTATAACTGGTAATATTATAGTTTTCAAGAAAGGAATCCAGGCCCTTCTTATATGTTAGTAGTGACTCCCTCATTACACCATCATGTGGAGAGAGTTCCATAGTCTCACTGCTCTTACAGTAAAGAATCCGCGTCTGTGATTATGATTAAACCTTCTTTCCTCCAGACGTAGAGGACGCCCCCTTGTCCCCGTCTCTGTAGAGGACGCCCCCTTGTCCCCGTCTCTGTAGAGGACGCCCCCTTGTCCCCGTCTCTGTAGAGGACGCCCCCTTGTCCCCGTCTCTGTAGAGGACGCCCCCTTGTCCCCGTCTCTGTAGAGGACGCCCCCTTGTCCCCGTCTCTGTAGAGGACGCCCCCTTGTCCCCGTCTCTGTAGAGGACGCCCCCTTGTCCCCGTCTCTGTAGAGGACGCCCCCTTGTCCCCGTCTCTGTAGAGGACGCCCCCTTGTCCCCGTCTCTGTAGAGGACGCCCCCTTGTCCTCGTCTCTGTAGAGGACGCCACCTTGTCTCTGTAGAGGACGCCCCCTTGTCCCCATCTCTGTAGAGGACGCCCCCTTGTCCCCATCTCTGTAGAGGACGCCCCCTTGTCCCCATCTCTGTAGAGGATGCCCCCTTGTCCCCATCTCTGTAGAGGATGCCCCCTTGTCCCCATCTCTGTAGAGGATGCCCCCTTGTCCCCGTCTCTGTAGAGGATGCCCCCTTGTCCCCGTCTCTGTAGAGGATGCCCCCTTGTCCCCGTCTCTGTAGAGGATGCCCCCTTGTCCCCGTCTCTGTAGAGGATGCCCCCTTGTCCCCGTCTCTGTAGAGGATGCCCCCTTGTCCCCGTCTCTGTAGAGGATGCCCCCTTGTCCCCGTCTCTGTAGAGGATGCCCCCTTGTCCCCGTCTCTGTAGAGGATGCCCCCTTGTCCCCGTCTCTGTAGAGGATGCCCCCTTGTCCCCGTCTCTGTAGAGGACGCCCCCTTGTCCCCGTCTCTGTAGAGGACGCCCCCTTGTCCCCGTCTCTGTAGAGGACGCCCCCTTGTCCCCGTCTCTGTAGAGGACGCCCCCTTGTCCCCGTCTCTGTAGAGGACGCCCCCTTGTCCCCGTCTCTGTAGAGGACGCCCCCTTGTCCCCGTCTCTGTAGAGGACGCCCCCTTGTCCCAGTCTCAGGCCTAAGAGTAAAGAGATCATTAGAAAGGTCTCTGTACTGTCCCCTCATATATTTATACATTATTATAAGATCACCCCTAAGCCTTCGTTTTTCCAAGCTAAATAACCCCAAGTTTAATAACCTGTCTTGGTATTGCAGACCACTCAGTCCTCTAATAACCGGTCTTGGTATTGCAGACCCCTCAGTCCTCTAATGACTTTTGTCGCTCTTCTCTGGACCCGCTCTAGTTCAGCTATGTCTTTCTTATACACCGGAGACCAGAATTGTACACAGTATTCTAAGTGTGGTCGCACTAGTGACTTGTATAGAGGTAAAATTATGTTCTCCTCATGAGCATATATGCCTCTTTTAATGCATCCCATTATTTTATTTGCCTTTGCAGCAGCTGCCTGACACTGGCCACTAAATGTGAGTTTATCATCTACCCATACACCCAGGTCTTTTTCAGTGACAGTTTTGCCCAGTGTTTACAATTAAGCACATAATTTTTTCCTCTGCCCAAGTGCATGACTTTACATTTATCCCCATTAAAGCGCATTTGCCATTTAGCAGCCCAAGCTTCTAGTTTACATAAATCCTCCTGTAATATAAAATTGTCCTCCTCTGTATTGATTACCCTGCAGAGTTTAGTGTCATCTGCAAATATTGAGATTCTACTCCGTATGCCCCCTACAAGGTCATTAATAAATATATTAAATAGAAGCGGGCCCAACACTGACCCCTGTGGTACCCCACTGTTAACTGTGACCCATTCTGAGTGTGTTCCATTAATAACCACCCTTTGTTTCCTATCACTAAGCCAGTTCTTAACCCACTTACACATATTTTCCCCTATCCCCATTGCCCTCATTTTATGTATCAACCTTTTGTGTGGCACCGTATCAAAAGCTTTTGAAAAGTCCATATACACCACATCCACTGCATTTCCTTGGTGCAGTCCAGAACTTACTTCTTCATAGAAGCTTATCAGATTAGTTTGACAGGAACGGTCCCTCGTAAAACCATGTTGATAATGGGTCATGAGGTTATTTTTCTTCAGATACTCCAGTATAGCATCTCTTAGAAAACCCTCTAGGATTTTACCCACAGTAGAGGTTAAGCTTACTGGCCTATAATTTCCAAGTTCAGTTTTTGTCCCCTTTTTGAACATTGGCACCACATTTGCTATACGCCAGTCCTGTGGTACAGACCCTGTTATTATGGAATCTTTAAATATTAAAAATAATGGTCTATCTATGACGGTACTTAATTCCTGCAGCACTCTGGGGTGTATCCCATCCGGGCCCGAGGATTTGTCAATTTAAGTGATTTTTAGACGATGCCGTACTTCCTCTTCCTCTTGGATTAAGCAGGCGATATTTAATTGAGACTTTTTGTTATCACTGACCATATTGTCTGTCATGGGATTTTCTTGTGTAAATACTGTTGAAAAAAAGTCATTTAGCATATTGGCTTTTTCCTCATCCTCATCCACCATATCACCCAGACTATTTTTAAAGGGGCCAACACCATCATTTTTTAGTTTCTTACTATTTATGTAGTTAAAAAAATATTTTGGGATTCTTTTTACTTTCTCTGGCAATGAGTCTCTCTGTCTCAATCTTTGCTGCCTTGATTTGCTTTTTACAAATGTTATTTAATTTTCTGTATTTATTTAATGCTTCATCACTGCCTACTTGCTTTAATTCCCTAAATGCTTTCTTTTTGTCACATATTGCACTTCTTACCGCTTTATTTAGCCATAGTGGTTTCCTCCTATTTCTAGCATGCTTATTCCCATAGGGTATATATTGTGCACAGGCCCTATTCAGGATGCTAATAAACATCTCCCATTTGCTTTGTGTACTTTTATGTCTCAGGACATCGTCCCAGTTTACTGCACTAAGATCATCTCTCAACCGTTGGAAATTTGCCTTCCTGAAGTTTAGTGTCCTTGTAGCCCCTCTACTACACGTCTTAGTAAAGGATACTTGAAAGCTTATTAAGTTATGATCACTATTACCCAAGTGACCTCCAACCCGTATATTTGATATGTGGTCCGGCCTGTTGGTTAATATTAGGTCCAGCAGTGCCCCCTTCTTGTTGGGTCCTGAACCAGTTGTGAAAGGTACCGTATATACTCGTGTATAAGCCGACCCGTGTATAAGCCGACCCCCCTACTTTTGCCCCCAAAATCTGGGAAAACCTATTGACTCGTGTGTAAGCCGAGGGTGGACCCCAGCACAGGTATACAGCCCCCAGCAGTGTGGTATACAGCAGCCACCCTAGTGTTATATACAGGCCCCAGCAGTGTAACAGCAGCCTCCCCAGTGGTATATACAGCAGCCTCCCCAGTGGTATATACAGCAGCCTCCCCAGTGGTATATACAGCAGCCTCCCCAGTGGTGGTATATACAGCAGCCTCCCCAGTGGTGGTATATACAGCAGCCTCCCCAGTGGTGGTATATACAGCAGCCTCCCCAGTGGTGGTATATACAGCAGCCTCCCCAGTGGTGGTATATACAGCAGCCTCCCCAGTGGTGGTATATACAGCAGCCTCCCCAGTGGTGGTGTATACAGCAGCCTCCCCAGTGGTGGTGTATACAGCAGCCTCCCCAGTGGTGGTGTATACAGCAGCCTCCCCAGTGGTGGTGTATACAGCAGCCTCCCCAGTGGTGGTGTATACAGCAGCCTCCCCAGTGGTGGTGTATACAGCAGCCTCCCCAGTGGTGGTGTATACAGCAGCCTCCCCAGTGGTGGTGTATACAGCAGCCTCCCCAGTGGTGGTGTATACAGCAGCCTCCCCAGTGGTGGTGTATACAGCAGCCTCCCCAGTGGTATACAACCCCCAGTACAAGTATGCAGGCCCCTAGCAGAGGCTATACAGGCCCCCAGTAGGGGTTATGCAGACCCCCCATTGCTTCAGACTGCAGGAGCAGCAGAAATCTCACCCTCCGCCATCCTCTGGAGCCACCGGGTCCTGGGTCCTCGGTCCTCGTCTGTCCTCCTTCCTCCAGCCTCATCCTCGGTCCTCCGTGCTCTGTTCTTCCTGTATGCAGTGCACGCTTCTAATGCTGTGGGCGGGTTGGACGCAGCGGCGATGACGTCATGCTGCCGCGACGCCCACCGCACTGGAAGCATGCATACAGGGAGAACAGAGCACGGAGGACCGAGGATGAGGCTGGAGGAAGGAGGACAGATGAGGACCGAGGACCCAGGACACCCGGTGGCTCCAGAGGACGGCGGAGGGTGAGATTTCTGCTACTCCTGCAGCGACAGCGGGGTGGGGGGGGCGGCACTGTATTATGCACGGCTCCCCCTTTCACTGATTGACACGGGGAGCCGTGCATATTTAATGAGCGGCGTCACATGACCTCCCGCTCATATTCCAGCCTCCCCCAGCCACCTCCAGCCCCCGGTTAGGCTGCGTTCACACTCAGCCAGTATAAGCCGAGGGGGGGACTTTTCAGCACATTTTTTGTGCTGAAAAAGTCGGCTTATACGCGAGTATATACGGTAATTGTCTTAGTTTTCAAAAACTTATTACCTTTGCTGGAACTGCAGGTTTCTGATCCCCAATGTATTTCAGGGTAGTTGAAGTCCCCCACAATAATGACTTCTCCCTGGGTCGCTGCTTCATCTATTTGCTTTATGAGGATATTCTCCTCCACTTCCATTATTGTTGGGGACTTATAACAAACCCCTATCAGTAATTTATTATTTTTTCCCCCTCCCCTTATCTCCACCCACAGGGACTCTACATTTCCATTAGATTCACCTATATTATCACGCAGGATGGGTTTTAAGGATGATTTTACGTATAAACATACACCTCCTCCTCGCCTATTTGTACGGTCATTTCTGAACAGACAATAGCCCTGTAAATTAACAGCCCAGTCCTGGCTCTCATCCAGCCATATCTCTGATATCTCCACCATATATATCCTGTATATTAACAGCCCAGTCCTGGCTCTCATCCAGCCATGTCTCTGATATCTCCACCATATATATCCTGTATAATAACAGTCCAGTCCTGGCTCTCATCCAGCCATGTCTCCGATATCTCCACCATATATATCCTGTATAATAACAGCCCAGTCCTGGCTCTCCTCCAGCCATGTCTCTGATATCCCCACCATATATACCCTGTATAATAACAGCCCAGTCCTGGCTCTCATCCAGCCATGTCTCTGATATCTCCACTATATATATCCTGTATAGTAACAGCCCAGTCCTGGCTCTCGTCCAGCCATGTCTCTGATATCTCCACTATATATATCCTGTATAGTAACAGCCCAGTCCTGGCTCTCATCCAGCCATGTCTCTGATATCTCCACCATATATATCCTGTATAATAACAGTCCAGTCCTGGCTCTCATCCAGCCATGTCTCTGATATCTCCACCATATATATCCTGTATAATAACAGCCCAGTCCTGGCTCTCATCCAGCCATGTCTCTGATATCCCCACCATGTCATAATTATTTTCCAACAAAATCAATTCTAATTCCTCCATGTTGTTGGTGGCTTCTGGCATTAGTGTACATGCACTTTATGCATCTCTCTTTACCTCTATTCCTTCCTACTAGATTGACTGTTCTAACCCCACCCCCCATGCCACCTCCAATTTTATTACTTGTGCCCAGGTTACTGTTTACACTATCTTCCCCTCCTATACAATGAATACCCTCCCCCCCAATCCCTAGTTTAAACACTCCTCCAACCTTCTAGCCATTTTCTCCCCCAGCACAGCTGCACCCTCCCCATTGAGGTGCAGCCCGTCCCTAGCATAGAACCTGTAGCCAACAGAGAAGTCGGCCCAGTTCTCCAGGAACCCAAACCCCTCCTTCCTACACCAATTCCTGAGCCACTTATTTATCTCCCTAATCTCCCGTTGCCTCTCTGGTGTGGCACGTGGTACAGGCAGTATTTCAGAGAATACGACCTTGGAGGTCCTTGCCTTAAGCTTGCAGCCTAATTCCCTGAAATCATCTTTAAGGACCTTCCACCTACCTCTAACTTTGTCATTTGTGCCAATGTGCACCATGACCGCTGGGTCCTCACCAGCCCCTCCCAGTAATCTGTCACCTGATCAGCAATGTGCACCATGACTGCTGGGTCCTCACCAGCCCCTCCCAGTAATCTGTCACCTGATCAGCAATGTGCACCATGACCGCTGGGTCCTCACCAGCCCCTCCCAGTAATCTGTCAACCCGCTCAGCGATGTGCCGGACTCGAGCACCAGGTAGGCAGCACACTGTTCGACGATCCCTGTCTTTGTGACAGATTGCCCTATCTATTCCCCTAATAATTGAGTCCCCCACTACCAGCACCTGTCTGGCCTGCCCTACTCTCCTGTTTTCCCCCTCACTGGAGCAGACACTCCTCTGGCTTTCAGAGGACATGCCCTGCTGCAGCAGTGCTGTACCTGAACTCACACCCCCCTCATCTGCCAACATAGCAAATTTATTGGGGTGTGTCAGATCAGGGCTAGCCTCCCTGGCACCCTTCCCTCTACCCCGCCTTCTAACTGTCACCCAGCTAGCTACCTCAGTCCCGCAGCTCCATACTACCATCCTCCCCCACATCTATCCCATTGAGCAGCTGTTCAGTGAGCAGCAGACTCCTTTCCATATTGTGTATGGATCTCAGCGTTGTTAGTTGTTCATTTAGATCCAGTATCTGGGCTTCCAAATGCACAACGTACTCACATCTCACACAGCAGTATGCACCCTCAACCGGCTGGTCAAGGAATGCATACATGTGGCAAGATGTACACTGGATGGCATTGCCAATCATGGAGCTCATTTCCTAATGGGGATTGCACCAGACAGAAATGATAAGTAAAAAGAAATGCAAAGTATTAATAAAATACAACCAGCAATTCAGTAAGTCCTCCCTTCCAAACTCCCTGAATCCAAAGTCACTGAATCACAAGTCACACACTTACTTCTGTCGCACTTGCGCTCCGTCACACTCGGCTCGTCACACTCGCTAGAAAATCAGACATAAAGAGTCTATTTTTTTTTTTTTCCTTAGCAGAAAATCAGCCTACAGCTCAGTGTACTTCCAAAGGACTGTGCGTTGCGTGCGTACACATTACGGAGCCACGGACATATGGGGACACACTATCTCCTGTGGGCACAAGCACATTTCTGTGATTGTGCATGGACCAGGTCTACATGTGGAGCACGTGTGTCCGTGTTGTCAGCACGGCGACATATATCATTTTGCCGGAGCCAGTGAATGATGTACATGAAAATGTCCAGGTACACGGATGTCAGTGCGACATCCGTGTGTATGGACCACGGATGAAACAAGCAAGGCTGAGCATAACTACATTTCACAATCACCTTGCTCAAGCGCTGTCCTCTCCCTTACGTTGCCGCTCATTAGGCTCAGGAATATAGAATTCAGTGAGAAAAAAGAGTTAACCAGAAATTAGAGTATCAGCGGCGCTAAAGCAAGGAAAGTATGAAACATCATGCTGTCCGAGTGCTATCCGTGCATAGACGGAAAGCACACGGACAGCACCCATCGTGTGACAGGTCAGTGACAAATGTGTGTAGTCCACCCCCCCCCCCCCAAACGTGCGTGGATTCATGCACGTATGCACAACAATACACAGTTTGAACCTTTAATAACAGTACAAAAAAAAAAAAAATTAATAAAAAGAAAAAAAAATCTATTATATAATCGCGAATCGGAAAAGCGCCCCTCCGCGCGCACTTTCCGATGTCGTCATGTGGATACGAATTTAACATTGGGCGCGAAGCGCCCAATGCTGCGCGAGCAATGGCCGCGAGGCCATTGCGAGTCGCTGGCCCAGGGCGAGCAATGGCCGCGAAGCGGCCATTGCGAGCCGCTGGCCCAAAATCCATCCACAGCCTCGGCTACAATCTTAGCGATTTACCGCTCAGGTAGCGCGAGCAATGGCCGCGAGGCCATTGCGAGTCGCTGCCTGAGCCGCAAATCGCTACCCGCCTCTGCACAGCCCGGCCCCCTATGTCCGCACAGCCCGGCCCCCTATGTCCGCACAGCCCGGCCCCCTATGTCCGCACAGCCCGGCCCCCTATGTCCGCACAGCCCGGCCCCCTATGTCCGCACAGCCCGGCCCCCTATGTCCGCACAGCCCGGCCCCCTATGTCCGCACAGCCCGGCCCCCTATGTCCGCACAGCCCGGCCCCCTATGTCCGCACAGCCCGGCCCCCTATGTCCGCACAGCCCGGCCCCCTATGTCCGCACAGCCCGGCCCCCTATGTCCGCACAGCCCGGCCCCCTATGTCCGCACAGCCCGGCCCCCTATGTCCACACAGCCCGGCCCCCTATGTCCGCACAGCCCGGCCCCCTATGTCCGCACAGCCCGGCCCCCTATGTCCGCACAGCCCGGCCCCCTATGTCCGCACAGCCCGGCCCCCTATGTCCGCACAGCCCGGCCCCCTATGTCCGCACAGCCCGGCCCCCTATGTCCGCACAGCCCGGCCCCCTATGTCCGCACAGCCCGGCCCCCTATGTCCGCACAGCCCGGCCCCCTATGTCCGCACAGCCCGGCCATGTCTTCTCTCTTCTTTTCGCTAACTTCCATCTTCGACGTCCTCTTTCTTCTCATTAAGATACAATGGACGAAAAATCCGCCATTGTACCTTAATGAGATCTGAGGCCCTCTTCTGATTGGTCGCTGTATACTGCCCTCAGCCAATCAGAAGAGCCCCTCAAAACTGAGACGCAGTTCTCATTCAGGTCCGCCTTTTTTTCCCCATTGACATACATTACCGGTGTGTCGGCGATTTTATGGCCGCCCACCTGGTTCTATTTGTCGGCCCTAAAATCGCGGACACACCGCTAATGCATCTCTATGGGCAGTCAGCCCGATTTCGGATTGGACGCCGACCAATCAGAATTCGAGCTGACTGCCCATAGACATGCATTAGCGGTGTGTCCGCGATTTTAAGGCCGACAAATAGAACCAGGTGGCCGGCCATAAAATCGCCGACACACCGGTAATGTATGTCAATGGGAAAAAAAAAGGCGGACCGCAATGAGAACTGTGTCTCACTCTCGCAAGTAAAAAAATAAATAAATTTAATAATAAAAAAAATAATTTTAAAATAATTTAAAAATAATAAAAAAATAATTAAAAAATAATAAATAATTAAATAAAAATAATAATTAAAAAAAAAAAAAAAGGCGGACCTGAATGAGAACTGTGTCTCAGTCTGACTTAAAAAAAAATAAATAAATTAAATAATAAAAAAAATGATTTAAAAATAATTAAAAAATAATAAAAAAATAAATAAAAAATATTAAATAATTTAATAAAAATAATAATAAAAAAAAAAAAATGCGGACCTGAATGAGAACTGTGTCTCACTCTCACTTAAAAAAATAAATAAATTAAATAATAAAAAAAATAATTAAAAAATAATTACAAAATAATAAAAAAATAAATTAAAAATAATAAATAATTCAATAAAAATAATAATAAAAAAATTAAATATATGCTAATTATATCAGCCCTTTAGCGGACCTGAAAGAGAACTGGGTCTCAGCCTAAATAATAAATTTAATAATAAAAATAATTAAAATATAATAAAAAAATTAATAAAAAATAATAAATAATTAAATAAAAAATAATAATTAAAAAAAAATGCTAATAATAATATTACTGCTAATAATAATGCTATTAATGCTAATAATTATGCTATTAATGCTAATAATGTTATTAATGCTATTATTAATGCTATTAATGCTATTATTAATGCTATTAATGCTAATAATAATGCTATTAATGCTAATAATAATGCTATTAATGCTATGCTATTAATGCTATTAATTATGCTATTAATGCTATTAATGCTAATGTTTATCCTATTCATGGTATTATTAATGCTATTAATGCTAATAATAATGCTATTAATGCTATTAATGCTAATAATGTTATTAATGCTATTAATGCTAATAATAATGCTATTAATGCTATTAATAATGTTAGTAATGCTATTATTAATGCTAATAATGCTATTATTAATGCTATTAATGCTAATAATAATGCGATTAATGCTATTAATAATGCTATTAATGCTATTAATTATGCTATTAATGCTATTAATGCTAATATTTATCCTATTAATGCTATTAATGGTAATAATAATGCTATTAATAATGCTATTAATGCTATTAATTATGCTATTAATGCTATTAATGCTAATATTTATCCTATTAATGGCATTATTAATGCTATTAATGCTAATAAGAATGCTATTAATGCTATTAATAATGTTGTTAATGCTATTATTAATGCTATTAATGCTAATAATAATGCTATTAATGCTAATAATAATGCTATTAATGCTATTAATAATGCTATTAATGCTATTAATTATGCTATTAATGCTAATATTTATCCTATTAATGCTATTAATGCTATTAATAATGCTATTAATGCTATTAATTATGCTATTATTGCTATTAATGCTAATATTTATCCTATTCATGGTATTATTAATGCTATTAATGCTAATAATAATGCTATTAATGCTATTAATGCTAATAATAATGCTATTAATGCTATTAATAATGTTATTAATGTTATTATTAATGCTAATAATGCTATTATTAATGCTATTAATGCTAATAAGAATGCTATTAATGCTATTAATAATGTTGTTAATGCTATTATTAATGCTATTAATGCTAATAATAATGCTATTAATGCTAATAATAATGCTATTAATGCTATTAATAATGCTATTAATGCTATTAATTATGCTATTAATGCTAATATTTATCCTATTAATGCTATTAATGCTATTAATAATGCTATTAATGCTATTAATTATGCTATTATTGCTATTAATGCTAATATTTATCCTATTCATGGTATTATTAATGCTATTAATGCTAATAATAATGCTATTAATGCTATTAATGCTAATAATAATGCTATTAATGCTATTAATAATGTTGTTAATGTAATTATTAATGCTAATAATGCTATTATTAATGCTATTAATGCTAATAATAATGTTGTTAATGCTATTAATAATGCTATTAATGCTATTAATTATGCTATTAATGCTAATATTTATCCTATTAATGCTATTAATGCTAATAATAATGCTATTAATGCTATTAATTATGCTATTAATGCTATTAATTATGCTATTAATGCTATTAATGCTAATATTTATCCTATTGGCATTATTAATGCTATTAATGCTAATAATAATGCTATTAATGTTAATAATAATGCTATTAATGCTATTAATAATGTTATTAATGCTATTATTAATGCTAATAATGCCATTATTAATGCTATTAATGCTAATAATAATGCTATTAATGCTATTAATAATGCTATTAATGCTATTAATTATGCTATTAATGCTATTAATGCTAATATGTATCCTATTAATGCTATTAATAATGCTATTAATGCTATTAATAATGCTATTAATGCTAATAATAATGCTATTAATGCTATTAATAATGCTATTAATGCTAATATTAATGCTATTCATAATGTTATTAATGCTAATAATGCTATTATTAATGCTAATAATGCTAATAATAATGCTATTAATGCTATTAATAATGTTATTAATGCTATTATTAATGCTAATAATGCTATTAATAATGCTAATAATGCTAATAATAATGCTATTAATGCTATTAATACTGTTATTTATGCTCATAATACTGCTAATAATGCTATTATTACTGCTAATAATAATGCTATGGCTTATATTATTGCTATTAATGATGCGATTATTATTTAAAAATCTTTAAAAAAACAAACATATTTTAGATACCCGATGCATTTGCATCAGGCTAACAGCTATAACTACTATAATGAAATTAATGCACATTCTAGAATCCCGATGCATTTGCATCGGGCTCACAGCTAGTATATAATAAATGTATACTTACTCTCTCGCAATCATGCACGGTCGTAAAAACTCCAAAGCTTGGGAGTACCAGTAACGGGTTTTCTTTGAGGCCCCGGAGCCACTACGAACCCGCATGTCCTCATTGAACTGCCTCCTATAGGTGTCCCTCAAGTTGTTCCATTTCCTTTTAACCATGTCACCTTCAAAAGAAGAAAAATATGCAACATTTTAATTAATATAAAAGAAATACTTTTTTTTAAATATTTACGTCTTTAACATTACCTAAATCATTTCACAAATTTGTATTTTCTGACTGACAATAGCATTTCTTTAGTAAAAACAACACCATCGATGTATAGAAGTTTACCTTGATATGTAACTACGTCAGTCAGCAAACACCAATTAAATCCATACATATACAGGTTAAAATATTGTCGGGATTCTATCAGTAATACTACTACCGTGTAGAGGATTGCCTTTCCTGTAACAAATAAGCGATGCTGCTTTATCGTGCCCGTAATACACGGCTCCTGCTGACCTACACCCTGATAAGCCTCATGCACCGTGCTCCTACAGTTTTGTGGTGACAAAATGATTAAAACCTTCATGACGATACGGAGTCCGACACCACACTACACCTCCGTCAAACCTTTTAAATAATGTTCATATCAGTCGTTGCCAGCGAAGTGGAACAGCTGAACATTGACATAACAACATGAAAATGATCGTCTGACCAAGTTGCCAGTGAACAACGCATAGTACTATTATGTAGATGCTAGAAGACGGTGGTGTAGCGAGCTTCTGGGCTGCGTATCGTCAGTGAGGTTTTATATATAGAAATGGTGGGCCAGAGGATCAACCGGGGGGAACATGACAACAAGTTTAGTGGGGTGTGTTGGGGTTCCAGTAGGAACATGACAGAAGAGGAGGCCGACGCAGCGGCTGACTACAATAACCTGTTAGGTAAAATCAAACCCTTAGGGTACCTTTACACGCCGCTACTGGAGGATGGATACAACCCGCTACAGGCTACAAATGTAGCTTGTAGCGTCAATATAGCCCGTAGTAGCGGCGTGTGAAGACGGGACGAGACAGCCGGCAACAGATACATCTGTTTCCGAGCACTGCTCGAAAACAGATGGCTACAAAGCCGATTGTAGCGAGCTGTATCGGCATGTAAAGAAGGAACAGCCCCCTTCAGCGATCATTGGAGGAAGCTCCTGCGCTGCGATTGGTTGTCGCCGCACAGGGCGGCATATTTAAGGAGCTGACCAGTCACACTACACAATTGCTCGAGCGTCAAGTATTAATCAGCCTCCTGCGATGCCTGGCCAATCATGGTATTATTGCTTTGTCCTATCAGCGTACGGACGTCTCGTAATCCACAATTGTGGCACGCCTATGTGCTGTCCCTGCTGCACCAGGTACGCCCATAGTAGCTGGTTGTAGCGGTGTGTAAATGAGCTAAGATGAGCTACAGATGGCAACTTGAGACACCCGGCGATGTATCTAGCTATAGATGTTGCGTAGCGTAGCGCACCTTGTGGCGACGTGTAAAGGAGGTGCGTTTACCGTTTGTAACCGTTTGAGCGTGCTCGTGCACGTGAAGTAGCGGCTTGTATCCATCCTCCAGTAGCGGCGTGTAAAGGTACCCTTAGGGCCGCACACACCAAATTCTGTGACCAACTTCTGAACAGATCTCTGCTTGAAGTGAAGTCATGAACACATTGTTCTATTTTGTGGCTGTGTACAAATGAAACTGTGTCCATGATTGCACTGTAAACAGAGATCGGTTCACAATTTGGACACCAAAGTAGGTGTGTGCAAAAGCAGCCCTTTCAAAAAGAAATCAAAATATATACTTACGGTGACGATCTTGGCCGCGTCTGTTCAATGTCTCCCAACCTCTGAACACCCCCGTGCAGACTTGGTCCCAGAGTCGTCTGGTGTTTGCTATGTTTGCATGGTTGGGGTCCCGATGGTCCCAGAGGGCTATCCTCGGCTCCACTGATTGAATAAGGAGGTCTATATCAAGATCTAAATCATCATCATGCTCTGTAGTCCTCTGGGAACCCTGTAATAAAAATAGAACAAGGATTAAAAGATTTAAAAAAATAAATAAATAAAATAAACGTTCCTTTCTACTTTACATGAAATATTGTACTTACACGGCCCCTTCCACGACCGCCTCTACCATGACGACCCTGGAACTCCTGCGATGGCGATCCTCCAGCTACCGGTGGTCTCTGTGGAAACAAAGTTTGAAATTAAAATATAACATAAGAAAACTTACATAAAAATTAAAAGAAAAACAATATTTCGCTTTCAGCAAGGAAACTTACATGATCCATTTCCCCTGTTTCCATATCACCTGCGGCCTGCTGCTCAGCATGTCTGTCTGGGCTTTCGTCTGCCATTTTTTCAGGGCCTCAATAAAAGGTTATCTGACCAGAAGTCAAGAATCTGTGTAAAAGACAAAAAACATGTACATCATTATCAAGACAGTCATTACTCGGTTTGGACACAATACACAATCACAAAAGCAAAGCCTGTATAAACCATCACACTTTCTAACTTTTGCACCAACAACTACATACAGCAGATATTGTCATGCACAGCTGGAACCCACACGACAAGCCATAAGGCACACAAACATACAGACACACACACACAGGCATCAAGACACACACAGAGACACACATGCATACACACACGCATGCATACAGAGACACACGGGTGCACCCTGGACCCTGGGCGCACCCATGGACCCTGGGTGCAACCCTGGATGCACCCCTACACCCTGGGCGCACCCCTGGACCCTGGATGCACCCTTGGACCCTGGATGCACCCTTGGACCCTGGATGCACCCTTGGACCCTGGATGCACCCTTGGACCCTGGATGCACCCTTGGACCCTGGATGCACCCTTGGACCCTGGATGCACCCTTGGACCCTGGATGCACCCTTGGACCCTGGATGCACCCTTGGACCCTGGATGCACCCTGGATGCACCCTTGGACCCTGGGTGGACCCTGGATGCACCCTTGGACCCTGGGTGGACCCTGGATGCACCCTTGGACCCTGGGTGCACCCTTGGACCCTGGGTGGACCCTGGATGCACCCTTGGACCCTGGGTGCACCCTTGGACCCTGGGTGCACCCTTGGACCCTGGGTGCACCCTTGGACCCTGGGTGCACCCTTGGACCCTGGGTGCACCCCTGGACCCTGGGTGCACCCCTGGACACAGGACGCACCCCTGGACGCACCCCTACACCCTGGGTGCACCCCTGGACGCACCCCTACACCATGGGTGCACCCCTGGACCCTGGATGCAGCCCTGGACCCTGGGTGCACCCCTGGACCCTGGGTGCACCCCTGGACCCTGGGTGCACCCCGGCACCCTGAGTGCAACCCGGCACCCCTGGACGCCCCCCTGGACCCTGGACGCACCCTGGGCGCACCCCTGCACCCTGGGCGCACCCTTAGACCCTGGGCGCACCCTTAGACCCTGGGCGCACCCTTAGACCCTGGGTGCACCCTTGGACCCTGGGTGCACTCCTGGACCCTGGGTGCACCCCTGGACCCTGGGTGCACCCCTGAACGCACCCCTGGATCCTGGGTGCACCCCTGGATCCTGGGTGCAACCCTTGATCCTGGGTGCACCCCCTGGACGTACCCCTGGACCCTGTATCTGGGAACAGCAAGGATCTCACCTCCTATGTCTGTCCCACTGCTGCACCTGCAGACTCCCTGTGGCAAATGGCGCCTGCAGAGAGCTGTGGAGGGCTGGGTGAGGGCTAGTTTGGAGCATGCTCCATAAGGAAATCGGGTACGAGATCGGCTCCTATTTTGTGTCCGATCAGAGGCCCATAGGCGAGCATTGTAATGTATTCTGACCGATTTCGGTCTGATGCCATCAGATTTCTGCCTTGGAAGCAAAAATCGGAGCAGTCTCCGATTTTTGCCTAGGAATTAAATCAGACCGCATCGGATCGGACGCAATTTGGATGGCATCTAGTGCACATCCGAATTGGTCCGATCCCCATAGGAATACATTGGGCAAAAATCGGAACCGATGCTGTCCGATTTCGGTCGGACAACATCGGATTTACAAAAATCGTAGTGTGAAACCACCCTTAAAAAAAAAAAAAAAAATCTTCCTAGAAGACTCCTCAAACTTTACCAGGAAGACCAAAATCCATCCGTTCTCGAAGGGTGATTCTGCCCCTCTGACTCATTCACAAAAGAAAGGGGTTGAAAAAGTGATGACTACATTAATAAAGTTTAGTTTATGATGAGGACGGAGTAGTGTCGTTTGCTCTTGGCGATCAGAAGATCATTAGTGACTTTGGTTAGGGCTGTTTTTGGTGGAGTGGTGAGGTCGGAAGCCGGATTGTAGGTGATCAAAGAGCACAGGAAGAGGTGGGAGGACAGTTCAGAATAGACGCGTTGTTCAAGAAGTTTTGAGGCAAACGGGAGGAGAGATATGGGGCGATAGTTGGAGACTGTTGTAGGGTTGAGGGTTTTTTTTTTTTTTTTTTTTTTTTAGAATGGGCGTGATTAGGGCGTGCTTGAAGGGTGAGGGGAATGTGCTGGATTTGAGTGAAATGTTGAAGAGGTGTGTTAGAGCAGGGATGAGGACTGAGGGTGAGGTTAGGGATGAGGTGGGAGGGGAGTGGATCAAGGGCGCAGGTGGTGAGGTGTGACCGTGCTAGAAGGGAGGAGAGGTGGTCCTCTGTCATGGGGTGAAACTGCATTTGGGTGAGGGGGGGATGGGCCGGAGGTGGGATGGGGCGAGGGGAGTGTGGGTCGAAGCTTTGTCTGAGTTTGTCAATTTTGTCTTTGAAGAAGGTGGCGAAGTAATCGGTGAAGATGAGGGGTGAGGGAGGAGGTGCAGGGGGACGAAGTAAAGAGTTGAAGGTTTTGAAGAGTTGTTTGGGGTTGAGACAGGGCGGTTATAAGGGAGAAGTAGGCTTGTTTTGCGGAGTCAAGGGCAATCTTGAAGGTGTTGAGGGAACGCTTGTATAGGGCGAAGTGCTCTGCGGAGTGGGACTTCTTCCATTTCCGCTCAGCTGCCTTAGTCGTCCGTCGGAGTTTTTGATGAGGGTCGTGAGCCATGGTTGTCGTTGTACTCGTGTTGTATTAAATGGGATTCGAGCCGCCTGGTTGAGGGCTGTAGTGAGAGTGGAGTTGTAGAGGGAGGCGGCTGAGTCAGCGTCATGAGAAGAGGCCAAGTCAGAGAGCGGGGGGAGGGATTTTGAGAGTGAATGGAAGTCTACGAGTTTAAGGTTTCTGCGGGGGTGGGGGAGTGTCCGGAGGGGGGGGGGGAAGCATGGTAGGGGGAGGAGGGACTAGAAGGTCAGTAGGTTGCGGTCGGAGTGGTTGAGGGTTGAGTATGTGAGCGGTGAGGGAGCAGAGGCAGGTGAAGACTAGGTCAAGTGTGTGGCTACCGGTGTGCGTGGCAGAGGAGATCCATTGGGAGAGGCCAAAAGAGAAGGTGAGGGATAGGAGTCTGGAGGCAGCGGCTGTGGGGGTCTATGGGGATGGTGAAGTCACCCATGACGATGGTAGGGATGTTGGAGGAGAGGAGGTGGAGGAGCCAGGTTGGGAAGTGATCAAAGATGGAGGGGGATCCAGGGGGGCGGTAGACAACGGCCAGTTGGAGGTTGCAGGGAGAGTAGATGCGAACAGAGTATGCCTTGAAGGAGGGGAGTGGGGGTGGAGTAAGTGGAGAGAAGGAGCAGTCGTTGGCCAGAAGTAGGCCAACACCACCACCGCGGGTGTTGGTGGGGCGGCGAGTGTGGGAGTGTGAGAATCCCCCGTAGGAGAGGGCAGCCGGGGAGGTTGTGTCAGAGGGGGTAAGCCAGGTCTCCGTGATGCCGAGGAAGGAGAGTTTTCTGGAGATGAAGAGGTCGTGGCTAAGTGTGAGTTTGTTACGGACCGAGCGGGCGTTCCAGAGTGTGCCGGGTAGGGGGACAGGGGAAGCCTGGATAGGGGGAATGGGATGGAGGTTAAGGGGGTTACGAGGGTTGGTGATGGGTCGTTGGAGTGGGGTGGAGGAGAGTGAGGTGGTATAGTGGGGTGGGCCAGGATTAGGAGAAATGTCACCGGAAAGTAGGAGGAGCAGGGAGAGGGTTAGGAGGTGGGAGCAGGGGAGCTTGCGTGGTGGGCGTGTACGTCTAGATAGTGGGTTGAAAGTGGGAAAATAGTTCAGAGCATTGGGTGAGCTGGGTAGGAAGGATGGAGGATGAGAGCAGAATTTCTTTGCCCAGTGGAGGGATGGGTGGGGGTAGTAGGAAGTGGAGAAGGATGGGAGTGAAGGTGAGAAGAAGCGGGAACATGGTGGGGTGAGTAGGGGAGGAGAGGTGGGTGAGGCCAGAGGTAGCCAGGAATCTGGTGTGGCAAGGGTGAGTTCCAGGTGATGGGTGGTTGGCCACGGTTGAGGTACGGCCAGGTGATGAGGTGCAGTCGGGGGAGGAGATGCAGTTCAGGCATGAGATGCAGTCCGGTGAAGAGGTGATGCAGCCAAGGGCGTTGCTTCCAGGGCGAGTTGGCACAGGTGGAGCGGCCGAGGGTGTGGTGGTGATGCAGCCGAGGGTGTGGTGGTGATGCAGCCGAGGGTGTGGTGGTGATGCAGCCGAGGGTGTGTGGTGGCGGCTCCGTGCGGGCAGGACGGAGGAGGCTGGTAATCTAGGAGATGAGGGACCTGGTCACAGGTGAGGGGCTTCAGTGGTGCAGCACCAGGGTCAGCAGATTGATAATCCCCGTTATTCGGTGTAGTCCTATGGCGCGGGGGAAATGGGGGGAGGGGGGGGCGGCAGAGGTGCCTGGGATGCACAGCAGGCCCTGGGGTCGGCCGGGAGTCGGGCACCGTAGGAGGTTCAGGGCAGACAGGTGATGGTGAACGGGGGAGCAGCAGAGGGGCAGATGCCCAGCACTCACCGCAGGCGCACGATTAGTTTGCGGTGGGCAGTCTCTTGCCGCATCTCAAGGTCTCTGCTGCTGGTGTAGGCAGTGGTGCGGGCCGGGATTGGTCTCTGGTGGGGGGCGGGGCCGCGCCACTAAACTCAGACCGCGGCTTCAGCCCGAGTGCTGGGTCCCTCACACGCTCCGAGGGCAGGGCCGGCACCCGGAGCGGGCTCGGCGCGGATGATGCAGTGCTCCTCCTGCGCTCACAGGAGGAGCGGTGGTGACCCGTGTGTATGGGAGGCTCGGGGCTGCGGCCGTGGCGCGCCCCGCTGGTCCCCACACTTGGGTAGCGGGGGACAGCGAATCGGATGGGTCTTGCCTCACGAAGGTGGGGAGGGAGCGCTCTGGCCGGTTGTTGAAGGGACTGGCTCCAGGGTTGGGCTGGGTGCTGGGGGCCTTTGCTAGGGCCAAGTCCAGGGGTGTCCTACGTGCGTGGGTGAGGGCGCACTCGGGAAGCCCGGTGGATGGGCAGGTGCGGGGAGCAGCTCAGTGGCCAGCCTGTGCTCCAGATGGCGATGGATGGTGAGGAGTGCATGGCAGCACGTCCTCCCTGCACGGCGGCCATCTTCCAAGTTGTAACTGCTCAGTGTATGTTGCCTGCATTATTCATCGTCCACCTTCTGTTTGTCCTCCAGTTCGTCCACGTCTAGTTCTGGTTGTCTTCCAGCTCGTGTTGCTTTACAAAATCTGGTTTCTGTAGTGTTTTTTTTTTTTTTTGTTTGTTTTTGTTTTTTTAAGTTCAGTATAACCGTTCTCCTTCTCGGCGTACTTGTGTGATTCTATATTAGTTTCCAGGTCTTTGCTTTTCCTGCAGCATTGGCACAATTTACATCATCCAGTTTCTCCATCAGACTAACCAACATTTACTGTATGTTAGACAAATAGGCTTTGTTAAAGTCCATATATGCAGCTACAATAAGGAAAGTTATACTAGAAAAATATTCAGAATAACAATTATTGGTTGATTTCCAGGTCAATCTATCAGGGTTTTATGGTGTTGGAAGCTTGGACAGCTGCTGTTTGGGGCCGGAATAACAGCGCCCTCTTCAGGTTTGTGAGGTGTAGTTGGATTTTGTGTTGGAGGGACTCTGATAGACCTGGGGAAAGGGATTAAAGAATGTCAGATGGAATATTTGTTTGGCTGTAATCCCACCTTCACCAGCCTGTGTGAGGGCCCCAGACATCACTGCTTTACAGGAGGATTGGGGCGATGGAGTTAGATCATCATTCGGCCATTTACAGATGGTTTCAGAGAAATTCCTTTCGGGCGGCATAGAAGGTTCTGCAGCCGCATCCTTCAGGATCTCTGTGGCTTGTTTAGTGTTCCCTGACTGGTTACCATGATTGGTAGGTGCATCTGACCATTCCTGTAACTGGACAGATGTTTGTCACTAATGAAGGTGCTGACCTGATCTTGTCTTCCTCCTCTGGACACCATGATCTGTGGGTTGGTGGTTTTGACACATGTGGGGTCTACTACACTCCTTTCTACATGTGAGCTACGGGAATCTCTTGAGCCTCTCAGTGCAGTTAAGTGTAGAGTCCTAAATTTCATGAGTATTGGAGATTTTCCATTTATGATTAATTGAACCAGTCTACTGTGAAAAAAGACTGAAGCTGCAATCTCAAGAAGATGTGGGGAATACAGGTGTACAACAGTCCGCGCTGGCAAGGTCCACTTACTTCAAGGAACACACGGTTAGGTGATATTCAAACAGGTTTCTTTATTGCTTCCGACGCATTTCGGTGCCCTCCTGGCACCTTCCTCAGGGATGCCCGTACCCCACAATCCCGCACATATATATATATATATAGTAAACTTCATAATGATAATTGGTGGGAGTTCCTATCCAGGATGACGTCAAAAACGTCACCAAAAGGGGAGGATTCCCGGTTTTGGCGCAATTTTCTTTAAAAACTACAATTAAATACATAAATAATCACAAAAAATCTGACTAGAAGAAATCAGTAAAAAACTAGAAAATTCCCTGCGGAAACACTCAAAGTCTGGACATTGCTTGCAAAAAAAATAATAAAATTATCTTATTTCCCCCGAGGGGATAGAAACCGCAGAAGTCAGGAATATACAACAAGAGCATCAGCATTAGTGTCCTGTGCCACAGAATTTTATAGCCAAAGTTCTATTTAGTGAAGCGAGTCTTCAACCGTAAAATTGTTTTATAATTGTATCTGTTTTTCTAGGCGAAAAGAGGAATAAGAGAAAGAAGACAGTGGATAGTACCCAAGAATACTGCCAACGTAGAAGAAGATAATTAAATAAAGCAAGAAAATGTATTGAATTAGTTTTAAAATCATGTTAAATAGAAATAATGATAAAGCTTGCGCAAAAACATCTTTTCCTTTTGTAATCTCAAGGTCTTATCTATAAAAATTCAAGTAGAAATACTATCAATAAAAGAATAATCTGAGGTCTAATCCAAGCTCTCTCTTGTCTTTCTATATTTGTGTGTGGAGCATAAGAGAAACCATTAATATTGCCATCTGAGACTTCTGGGTTCCATCCCTCCCAGGGGTAGAAAAAAACATATATACTAACATACGATATTAACGCTTCTCTTCAAAGAAGGTAGTAGAAGCATCATAAGTTAACCAAGTCAGGTTTTACATATAAAATTGACAGTTCTTTTTGTGTAGTCATACTCTGATTTGGCCACAAGATGGCACTTATCTGGAGACTGTTGTCAAGGAGATGTGAAAGTGGTACCCAGAGACTGTAAATGTGTTATTCCACCGATAGGGGGAGTTTTCCTAGCTCACTGCATGTCGGAAAGAAAATGTGTTAGAATCCAAGTGTCTATTAGTGATGTAGAAAGGGAAAAAGTCTATAAAATTGTGAGGGGGAAGAAATTAGATCAGAGCTTGTTTACTTGTTGTGAAAAGTGCAGAATGTGCTATCATAATCATTAGGAAATGTATATAGAGTGACTATTTATTTCTCCCATTTTATTATATAGGAATAGTTTGTCACTGTGCCAATAGGAAAAAATATAAGAAAACATAGAGCAAGTTGAGCAAGAAACAGCTAGTATATCAATCCTATATTAATTCAGACACAAAGTTCAAGCCCCTGGGTTTTAGTGTTTCAAGTTTGAACATCCAGTACTTCTCTCTTTTTTTTTTAACATCTCGAATCTATTCGAGATGTGTTGGTATATGGTCTATGGGGGTGATTTTGATGGAAGTGTGGTCCCTATTATGATATATATGTCAAAGTGACAAGATACCCCATGCGCTCTGTACCCATTTTTTTATGTTTGAGCGATGCTTGTTGAGCCTCTCATGCAATGACCTGATTGTCCTTCCTACATATTGTAGGTTACAAGGGCACTCGAGCAAGTATATAACATTTTGTGGTGCAGTTCAGCTTATATTTTATCTGGAAAGTTTCACCATTGCTCTTCGATGTAAAGTGTGTTCTTCGTTGTATACTTTTACAACTTAAGCATCTGTTCTTCCCACATTCTGTAGACCCTTTTTGTGTTTCCTCTCCATCTTGTGTTAAGTCCTGTCTTAGTCGGCTTGGAGCTATTTTCCCTTTCAGGTTGGGAGCCCTTCGGAATGTGATCCCAGGTTTACTTGGTATAACTTCGTTCAATATTGGATCACTCTTTAACAAATGCCAATGGTCCTCAATGCATTTCCTGATTCTTCTATGACACTTGTTATAAGTGGTGATGAAGTTCCATCTGTGTTTGTCCTCTTTCATATCTTTCTCTTTCGGTTGTAACAGTATTTCTTGCGGTATTATTTCATAATATTCCTGTGCTCTATGTATCAAGTCCTTCGGGTAACCTCTCTCTACAAATCTATTCTTCAATATTTCTGATTGTGCAGTATAGTCTTGGTTGGAGGAGCAGTTTTTCCTGATTCTTCTGAATTGGCTCGCAGGAATATTATTTAACCATTTCTTGTAGTGTCCACTTTTAAAATGTATATAGGAGTTGCGGTCAGTGGGTTTAAAAAAAAAAACTAATGTGTATTGGGTAAAAAGGAATGTGTTCATGCATATCTCAATATAAATGTACTAAGTAATGGCCAAATAATACCATCTTTTATAACCATAAATAACTTTTGATATGCATCTGGGAAAAATCCAAAATGTAGCACTTGCACCATCTGACTCATAGTGCGGTTATTGTAAGAATGCAGATAGCTGTGCTTCAGGGGCTGATGCTGCCTCTCCAAACCATTGTTGGTGTTCACTTGCGTCTGCTGCTCTTTAGTCCTATAGTAATGAGCCCATTTCTTTACCATAAACAAAAAGTCACAATTAAATGAAAGAACTCAAATGGATATGATACAGACACATAGAAAGAAAACGTTTAGCTGATGTAATTGTCGTCACTAGTTTAATGTGTAAAATCTCACAAGATGATAGTACACTTATAGGCTTTGAGAACAAAAATATTCAACTTTTTAAAATAATCAATCTTAGATTTAAGTTGAACAGAGGGGGTAGAGCTCTGCCTCTTCATCAACCTTCTCCGCAGCGCCAACTTTCTTTGTCCACTAATTGTTTACTTACCGTATATACTCACGTATAAGCCGAGTTTTTCAGCCCAAGAATTGGGCTGAAAAGTACCCCCCTCGGCTTATACGCGAGTCAGTGCTGTATACCGATGTATAAATCGGTATACAGCAGCCCCCGCATCCCCAGTAATGCAGGGCCCCCCCAGCCTCGCTCCGGTCACCTGTAAAGCAAACTATACTTATCAGTGTCCCGCTGTCCGCGCCCGCTCGCCGCTGACATCCGCGATCCTCCATCTTCATGCGTCTTCTTCCTGTTTCTGTGCTCGTCGCAGGCAATGACGTCATTCCCTGCGACGAGCACAGGAAACAGGAAGAAGACGCATTAAGATGGAGGATCGTGGATGTCAGCGGCGAGCGGGCGCGGACAGCGGGACACTGATAAGTATAGTTTGCTTTACAGGTGACCGGAGTCAGGCTGGGGGGGGCCCTGCATTACTGGGGCTGCCTGTATACTACCGCTGGGGCTGCAATATACTACCACTGGGGCTGCAATATACTACCACTGGGGCTGCAATATACTACCACTGGGGCTGCAATATACTACCACTGGGGCTGCAATATACTACCACTGGGGCTGCAATATACTACCACTGGGGCTGCAATATACTACCACTGGGGCTGCAATATACTACCACTGGGGCTGCAATATACTACCACTGGGGCTGCATACTACCACTGGGGCTGCTATATACTACCACTGGGGCTGTATATACCTCTGGGGCCCTGTATACTACCACTGGGGCTGTATATACCGCTGGGGCCCTGTATACTACCACTGGGGCTGTATATACTACCACTGGGGCTGTATATACTGCTGGGGCCCTGTATACTACCACTGGGGCTGTATATACTACCACTGGGGCTGTATATACTACCACTGGGGCTGTATATACTGCTGGGGCCCTGTATACTACCACTGGGGCTGTATATACTGCTGGGGCCCTGTATACTACCACTGGGGCTGTATATACTACTAGGGCTGCGTCTATACTACCACTGGGGTTGTATATACTACTGGGGCTGCGTGTATACTACCACTGGGGCTGCTGTATCTACCTCTGGGACTGGTGTATACCACACTGCTGGGGGCTGTATAGTTGTGCTAGGGTCCACCCTCGGCTTATACACGAGTCAATAGATTTTCCCAGGTTTTGGGGGCAAAAGTGGGGGGGTCGGCTTATACACGGGTATATACGGTAATACAGATTTTACCGCTCAAATGAGAATTTTGGATAATGACCAATTCAGGCAGCGAAAAAAGCAAATTCTTTTGATAAAATATTACAAAGCTGCTCTTTTTTCATGAACATAGTTGATTGTAGAAATACTTTGACTTTCCAAAAGTGTTATACAGATGTTACAAAAATATTTACAAATAATCCTTTATAAATGTGACAAGTGCAAGGAAAGAGCAAAAAACACAATTACTTTTAGCTACAATTAATATTAAGGTAAATTTAAAAAGGTAGAATAATGTACAAAGGCCGTACAGCTGCCGCAACATTCCACCCAGCACATAGGAAAAGTTGATATGTTCTAGCCGTGCTTGTTTACCTTTGTTCCACCCTGTACACTTAAAGAAAGTTAAGATTGTCACCCCCCCATTGTGAGAGTCGTCAATATGTCTGTAGTGTCACAATTTTATGTCGCTATAGAAAAGCAAGCACTGCTAATCAAAACAATGGCCCTCTAACACCTTCACCCACAGGTGACTTTGTTGTTTATTTCACTTCTTCCAACAGCAATACCTGTTATTTTTACCTCAATATTAAGACACGAGGCCTTATTTTTTATGGAACTAGTTTCTTTTACGTGAAATAAGTTAATATAAAATACAGTGTACAGTAAGCTTGTTCAAAATTTCAATGTTTGGTTAGGTTTCGAAAAAAGTGCAATGACGTGATTGTACCGTATATACTCGTGTATAAGCCGACCCCTACTTTTGCCCCCAAAAACTGGGAAAACTTATTGACTCGCGTATAAGCCGAGGGTGGACCCCAGCACAGGTATACAACCCCCAGCAGTGTGGTATACAGGCCCTCCTAGTGGTATACAGGCCCCAGTAGTATGGTATACAGCCACCAGGACAGGTATACAGCCCCCAGCAGTAAGGTATACAGGTCCCCCCAGTGGTATACAGCCCCCAGCAGTATTGTATACAGGCCCCAGCAGTATTGTATACAGGCCCCAGCAGTATTGTATACAGGCCCCAGCAGTATTGTATACAGGCCCCAGCAGTATTGTATACAGGCCCCAGCAGTATTGTATACAGGCCCCCCCCAGTGGTGTACAGGCCCCAGCAGTATGTATACAGCAGGCCCCCAGTGGTATACAGCAGGCCCCCAGTGGCACTCTCCCCCCACACTGTGCAGAGCCCCCCCGCTGCATTATCTTACCATCCAGCGTCTTCATCACCGCGACATCATCATGACCCCAGACACATGATGTCTGGGGTCAGTACTGTATGGTAACACTGAGGTGTCGGTATGATGTCTGGGGTCAGTACTGTATGGTAACACTGAGGTGTCGGTATGATGTCTGGGGTCAGTACTGTATGGTAACACTGAGGTGTCGGTATGATGTCTGGGGTCAGTACTGTATGGTAACACTGAGGTGTCGGTATGATGTCTGGGGTCAGTACTATATGGTAACACTGAGGTGTCGGTGTGATGTCTGGGGTCAGTACTGTATGGTAACACTGAGGTGTCGGTGTGATGTCTGGGGTCAGTACTGTATGGTAACACTGAGGTGTCGGTGTGATGTCTGGGGTCAGTACTGTATGGTAACACTGAGGTGTCGGTGTGATGTCTGGGGTCAGTACTGTATGGTAACACTGAGGTGTCGGTGTGATGTCTGGGGTCAGTACTGTATGGTAACACTGAGGTGTCGGTGTGATGTCTGGGGTCAGTACTGTATGGTAACACTGAGGTGTCGGTGTGATGTCGGGTCAGCACTGTATGGTAACACTGAGGTGTCGGTGTGATGTCTGGGGTCAGCACTGTATGGTAACACTGAGGTGTCGGTGTGATGTCTGGGGTCAGCACTATATGGTAACACTGAGGTGTCGGTGTGATGTCTGGGGTCAGCACTATATGGTAACACTGAGGTGTCGGTGTGATGTCTCTGGTCAGTACTATATGGTAACACTGAGGTGTCGGTGTGATGTCTCTGGTCAGTACTATATGGTAACACTGAGGTGTCGGTGTGATGTCTCTGGTCAGTACTATATGGTACCACTGAGGTGTCGGTGTGATGTCTGGGGTCAGGACTATATGGTACCACTGAGGTGTCGGTGTGATGTCTGGGGTCAGGACTATATGGTACCACTGAGGTGTCGGTATGATGTCTGGGGTCAGTACTATATGGTAACACTGAGGTGTCGGTGTGATGTCTGGGGTCAGTACTATATGGTAACACTGAGGTCTCGGTATGATGTCTGGGGTCAGGACTATATGGTAACACTGAGGTGTCAGTATGATGTCTGGGGTCAGGACTATATGGTAACACTGAGGTGTCGGTGTGATGTCTGGGGTCAGCACTATATGGTAACACTGAGGTGTCGGTGTGATGTCTGGGGTCAGCACTATATGGTAACACTGAGGTGTCGGTGTGATGTCTGGGGTCAGCACTATATGGTAACACTGAGGTGTCTGTGTGATGTCTGGGGTCAGCACTGTATGGTAACACTGAGGTGTCTGTATGAAGTCTCTGGTCAGTACCATACGGTAACACTGAGGTGTCTGTATGAAGTCTCTGGTCAGTACCATACGGTAACACTGTCGGGTAGGTGTGGGTATGTAGATGACAAGACGTCACTCTTACTTTTATGTAGTTGTTGCGAAAAATTCCAAAGTTATCCAAAAATTACACTTTAGCGCCACTTTATGCAAACCGTGACTTTCTTATTTTTCAGGATCTGTGGCTGTGTGATAGCTTATTTTTGGGTGTTTTGAGGTGCAGTTTGTTATGATGAAATGTGTGGTTACATGTGATTATTTCATTATCTGATACTGCGTTTTAGTGTAATAACATGCTTGAACAAAAAATAAAACCTTTTGTTTTGGTGTTTGTGCTTTGTTATTTTGCCTTATGCAGATGAAAGAACTTATTAAAGAAATGTATCTTTTAAGAGCTCGGTAATTTGTGTATGAGTGATACCACATGTGTATTGTTTTTTGGAATAACGTTTAATGTGGCAACACAGGGTGTATTGAAAATTTGTTTGTGGATTTTATAATAATTATATTAATTTTATTTGATTTTATGCTGCCCTTAATGAGAGTCAGCACTGTACAGTGCTATCACTTGTTAAGTGCAGAGAGATAATGATGATGAATCTCTCTGTATAGCAGAAATTATCAATTTCTGCAGCGACAGAGCTTGGGGATCAACGCCAGGAATTGTTTCCTTACAGCTTCCGGGGTCATCAGCAGAAGGGGTACAATAAATTAGGCACATTAAAACACTCACTTCTATGTCCGGTAGCCATTTCTGTGTAAACCACATCTGAAGCATAACATTTTTTTTCCAAACATCGCTGTGTTGCAATGTAGTGAGTGCCAGCTCATGACCTCTTTTGTTATACGGAGAGCTAGACTATGAAGCAAGACAAGGATCTCCTTTCTTTTGCTATAAACTCCATGTTTTCTTTTATTTATCCATTCAGACCATGATTTTTCACGGTGGAAATCACATAATAATATGGCAGCGTCTATTGTGAAAGGAAAAAAAGAAACTATATATAAAAACAAATTAAAGACATTTGTAAATGTTTTGGACAAGGATATTGTTCATTTAGGCTGCTTTCACATTACGATTTTCGGATTTCTGATGCTGTCCGATCAAAATCGGACAGCATCGGATCCGAATTTGGCCCCCATGCAGCCCTATGGGCATCGGACCGAATCGGATGTGCACTAAATGCCATCCGATTTGGTCCGATCCAATTCTGTCCGATTTTATTATCGGTGCAAAAATCGGAGCTTGCTCCGAATTTAGAACCGAAAATAAAATCTGACAGATTCGGATCGGACCAAATCTGATGGCATTTAGTGCACATCCGATTAGGTCCGATCCCTATAACATGGGGCCCTATGGAGAAGGGTCCGAGGAAACATCTGATGTCTCCTCGGACCCCGTTTTACTGTACTGAGCATGCTCAGTACAGTAAAACTGCTCCTAACTAGGAGCACAAGTGTTAATAAAAAAAAAAAAAAGATTATTCTCACCTCCCCACGAGCCCCCGCCGTCTTCCGCCATCTTCTTGGAGGCTCCCGGTGCCTCTCGCAGGCTGCTGGTGTCAGCAGAGGGCTTCCTCTGCTGTATAGGACCTGCGGTGATGTCACAGTCACGTGACCGCGGGTTACCATGGTGAACCCGCGGTCACGTGACACTGACATCACCGCAGGTCCTATAAGGCAGAGGATGACCTCTGCTGACACCGGCAGCCTGCGAGAGGCACCGGGAGCCTCCAAGAAGATGGCGGAAGACGGCGGGGGCTCGTGGAGAGGTGAGAATAACCTTTTTTTTTTTTTTTTTTTCTTTTCTTCACCCCGCAAGGAACGATTTTATGCCGGAATCGGGTGCCTATTTGGCACCCGATTCCAGGCATCAGAAGGGAGCCGATGCTGTCCGATTTTATATCGGACAGCATCGGCTCCCTAAAAATCGTAATGTGAAGGTAGCCTTACAAGTTGTTTACCAAGTGCGTTTTCTGTCTGTCATGTTTTCTGTCCTTACCCACCATAACCTGTTTTTTTTATTTGGGATGAGAGGACAAGTGCATGTTTGTTTTCTCAGGAAATGTTACATTTTTGATTTGTAGCCAAACTCGAGTGATGTAAAATAGCTTCCTTTTTCAGCCCCCTATGCTGCAGCCAAGTGTGTGTAAGATCAGGACAACTGCCCTCAATAATACATTAGGATAGGTAAATGACAGAGGTGTTCTGTTAAAACAGCAAGTAAACTAATCAAAATGTAATAGTGCTACACACAGAACCACAATTTTATGAGTGCCCATACAGGGACGGTTACATGGTTACAAAACCCTGTTTAATAAGTATGCATAGTCAACCAACGCTCATTAAATAAAGTAGTGTACTAGCCTTACGATAGTCACAGCTAAATGGTTGCTCCATCAATTATCATGCCATTACACAGGCCGGGTCACATGCTGCGCTGGCCAATTACACTCATGTCAATACTTTGCATGGTTCATTCAAGGAGTATACTAGGTCTAATATTAGCAGATACTTCGACTTACAAATATAGTGGTTTGCTCGATGAGCAATAACTTTTCATCATGTGCACGACCTTATGTATCCATGCTTACATCCACGCATATAGGGAAAGTCAGGTGTTCATGGTGTTATTCATGGATACCGAAATCATGCACATGGAAATAAATTGCTTATCAGTAAAACCATACATTTATAGTTGTAGGTGTTTGCTATTCTGATTATAGTTATTATTTATTATTATTAAACATATTGTGATACAATTTTGGAGATGGGGATACACCTTCAAGTGGCCCTAGCTGAGAAGCTTTTCGGTTGGCAAAGATGTAGCCTTTAAACAATCTCTATTTTTTATCTAACTACGAACTCAAACACACTTCAAAGAAAAGTAAATGTTCTGATTTTAAAACCGGACTACTGTCCTGTAATAGCCTTGTGTGGCACCACAGGGTTCATGTGCCACCGTAACACCACCAAGGGTTAACTCCCCACACAACCCACAACACATCAATAGCGCCTCCAGGCCAGAAGAGGGAGCTAAAGCTGCTTCCCTATATATTATGGGTGGAGAACAAGTGGAAGTTAGTGCAGTGCGGAGCAGCACTGAGGAAGATAGACCGGGGTCTAAAAGAGCTGCATTAGGCTCACCTCACAGTCCACTGTACAGCTCAAGGCGGGTCAAGGTCTGAGGAAAGGAGTTAGTCTCCCAGATGTGTTCCTCTGTTTCTCCTAAGTCCCCTGAGACTCACCCCAGAGAAGCACATAGAACGGATACCGGATACGATGCTGTGCCCGACACACACAGCACAGTGAACACCGGATTAGTGAAGGTCCAACATCTTCACTGTACCACAGCGAAGCATCACGGTGCGGTCAGGAACACTGAATAAGACTCAAGTTGCCTAGCAAGTTGGTACCCATGAGGGAAGACAGGGCCGGCAGCTTAGCTAAAGCGGCATCAGGGCCACACACTCAGCGCAGAAACAGGGAGCCAAAGGACCCGGCCAGGGTGGGAGCAACCCAGCCCCTGCACAGACTCCGCGGACAGTACTTGGCTGAATTACCATCTGCTTCAGGAAAGACATGTAAAAATACAAAATCGTGAGTCTGTGTAATCTTTGCAAACCCTGTTCTCCCTCACAAACTGCTATCATCTATACCACTGGCACTGCCCTGCATCCATGCATACACTTTCAGTACTACTGCCCAGGGGACCATGCTCTGCCCGTGGAGAGCCGTTGTATCACAGGCTGACAAACATCATCCTCGGAGGTTCTGCAGCAGCGGTGGTCACCCTGACCACATAACACCAGTGGCATCATCACTATATCCCCTGTAAATAACCCCCCAACCTTTACTTGTGGGCTGGAGACACGGTCCGGAACAAGACCGCCGTGATTCCCCTCCGGTACCGAGTACACTGTCCCAGTGTTCCACACAAAATGTCATCACGAACAGGATCTACCGTTCACAGTAATCCGGGCATTGTGTGCCATGATTTGTTAGACATGTTTTGAAACTGCCGCCACTACTGAGCGCGCCACAAACAGATTTTCAACTGCGCAACAAATGCTGTGTTTTTTTATTTTCTGCAATTACAAAGCGACCGATGGACGGGAAGAAAATGGGTTGTGTCATTGTGTGCGGCACTCTGCAAAGCGCTCTAACGTCATCCGGAGGGGGAAGAGAATCCCTGTTGCATAGTGGAACCTTTAACAGACATCCGGACGGAAGCGTAAGACCAGGAGTGTCGACCTTAACTAAGGGGCCACAGAATGTCGCAACAAGGAGATGCTGCGGCACCAAGCAGCAGCAGATCACCTGGCAGTGCTGCGGCACAAGGAGCAGCACCCATAATGCCGTTACTGATGCCTTACACTCCAGGAGCAATGTGGCTACCAATATACTCAGGTGAGGCCATAACGCTTAATTACTTTGTTATCAAGATAAAAGCTTACTATGTTATGTACCCCATGACTGAAGCCCAGCGTGTTGGCATGATGAGTGTGCAGTTAACCGGCAATGCACTGCGGCAATTTGCGTCCTGCCCGTACGCAGATAAAGACACTGTAGAGCAGGGGTGGGGAACTCCAGTCCTCGAGGGCCGCAATCAGTGCAGGTTTTCAGGATTTCCTTAGTATTGCATATGTGATAACATAATCACTTGCACTGGTGATGATTCCAATCCCTGTGCAATACTAAGGAAATCCTGAAAACCTGCACTGATTGCGGCCCTCGAGGACTGGAGTTCCCCACCCCTGCTGTAGAGCATCTTGTGGCTGGACTTAAAGCAGTAATTTAATACAGTGCTGAGACATGGGGTAAAATGAGGTTCTTTGGGTGCAAACAAAAGCCTAAAGAGAGCGTAAGACACTATGCCTTAAACCTGCAGAATACACTCAAAGAACTTAAATTAGCAGAACCTGCCTTAGCCCCGGTAGATGACAAAATGCTAATCGATCAGTTTATAGAGGGTCTCCTATCCCCTTCTCACAGAGGACAGTTGAGTATGATGATCATCCATAATCACAGAATGACTTGTCGAGCAAAAAGATAGAGCCATTCTCCTACAGCTGATAGAGAGATATATAGAGGGATATAAACTCTATTCACGGCCCTACAGCAGCATCTCCGCAGCCAGGATCATCAGCGACATCCGCCATGTCAGAGACTGTTGCTGACCATACAGAACCTATCTCTAATGAGGCCTGTAATCAAAAATTAGATTCCCTGATGGACACTGTTATTTCTATGGCTAAATTCAGCAAGGAGCTGCGTGGATCTAAGTCTGCACCCAAGATCGAGTTGGCGACAAGCAAGGAGGATGTCCCGTGGATGAGGCCCAGGAATTACCAAGCGACGAGAGGACGACCCAGCGACCACTACCAGCCTGATGGATAGCCCATTTGACGCCGTTGCATGGAGCCAGGTCACTTTGCCCGGGAATGTGCTTTAAAAATAATTCCCCTGCGAAGGCGGGCCACTCCTCAGGAATAAATTCTCAAGGTCCTTCAGCCTGGTATGACAAGTTCGTGGGAGGACGTCCACTCATCCCTATCATGTTGGATGGCATTCCCATAAGCGCCTTCTTGTATATCGGGTCACAGATACCATCAATTCCACATGTTCTATACAAGAGGTACTGGGCTGATTCAGACGTTATTAGTGGTACATCAAATGTTATATTGAACTTAGGGGCTACCAATGGTGAAATAATGCCACAAGTTGGGTTCCGAGAACTGACCACTCATATTGTGAAGGTAGAATTGAATAACCAGGGTGTTATAATTGAAGAGGTTTACTGGCGAGAATGTGAACCAGAAATGTTGCGAAACATGAATATAATTGCAAATTGTTTTTCAGAGGTAATTACTGTCTTAAAGCATAGCGCCGAGACTGGCAACAAAACTAAATAAAACCCCTAATGCTTAAACAGCAGGTTGAAATATCTGGAGGTGAAATTGGGAGTGTAAGGGTAAGTGACCCCATACCCATTGTAATACCTCCAAAAAATGAACTTTTGGTCTGGTGTAGAGCTGCAATAGGCATTAAAAGGAGAGACTATCAAGCTCTGGTGGACCCGTGTACTCAGACAGTAGGCATACTATACTGACAGCAAGAGGAGTGGTTGAGATACACCGGGGAAGAGTGCTACACTTGTACTTTACTGTTCTGGTTAACACCTTAAGGACCGAGTCACTTTGCAGCTTAATGACCAGACCATTTTTTGTAATTCTGACCAGTGTCCCTTTATGAGCTAATATCTCTGGAACGCTTCAACGGATCCTAGCGATTATGAGATTGTTTTTTCGTGACATATTGGGCTTCATGTTAGTATTAAATTTAGGTCGATAATTTTTGCGATTATTTGTGAAAAAATCTATTTGGCAAAAACTTTGGAAATTTTGCAATTTTCAAATTATGAATTTTTATTCTGCTAAACCAGAGAGTTTTATGTGACACAATATAGTTAATGAATAACATTTCCCGTATGTCTACTTTACATCGGCACAATTTTGGAAAAAAAAAAATTTTTTCGTTCGGACATTATAAGGGTTCAAAGTTCATCTGCAATTTTTCATTTTTCCAGCAAAATTTACAAAACCATTTTTTTTGTGACCACATCACATTTGAAGTCCCTTTGAGGGGTGTACATGACAGAAAACACCCAAAAGTGACACCATTCCAAAAACTGCACCCTCAAGCTACTCAAAACTACCTTCAAGAAGATTATTAACTTTTCAGGTGCTTCACGGGAACTAAAGCAAAGTGGAGGGAAAAAAATGGTCATTTTAATTTTTTCAACAAAAATGTTCTTTTAGCCTCAATTCTTTCATTTTCACGTGGGCAACAGGATAAAATGGATCCTAAAAATTGTTGGGCAATTTCTCCTGAGTACATCGATATCTCATGTGGTCATAAACCACTGTTTGGGCGCACGGCAGGGCTCAGAAGGGAAGGAGCGCCATTTGACTTTTGGAGCTACCGTATATACTCGTGTATAAGCTGACTTTTTCAGCCCAAAAATTGGGCTGAAAAGTCTACCCCTCGGCTTATACACGAGTCATATACCGAATGTATGGGTGGGGGCAGCTCTGGGGGGGTGTCGGGGGCTGGAGCAGCTAGCTGCGGGATGCAGAGAGAGCGTGGAGATCTCCTGCTCCCGCTCATTTAATATGCACTGCCGCTGTCCATCACCTTGTTGCTGAAACAGCACCAAGTTATGGACAGAGGAGCAGGCATACTATCTGCAGTCACCTCTGGCATCCAGGCTAAGCTGTACCCTCCCCTGTCCCCCGTCACTCTTTATGCCCCCCAGCTGGCACACACACAGCCCCCTGCATCCAGAATATGCCCCCCGTCATTCTCCATGCCTCCCCAGCTGTCACACATAGCCCCCCCCCCGCATTAAGAATATGCGCCCCCATCATTCTTTGTCTCCTGCTGGCGTGCACATAGCCCCCACATCAAGAATATGCCTGCCCCCCTTCCCCCATCACTGTATATGCCCGGAAGCCGGCGTGCACATAGCTCCCACATCAAGAATATGCCTGCCCCCCCCCCCCTGTCACTGTATATGCCCGGGAGCCGGCGTGCACATAGCTCCCACATCAAGAATATGCCTGCCCCCCCCTGTCATTGTATATGCCCGGGAGCCGGCGTGCACATTTAAAACAACATACTGTTAACTCACCCTCCAATGCGCGGTCCTTGCTCACAGCTCCTCCGTTGCTCTTCCTGTTTCCCGGCCATCAAATCATGTGACCGGGTATTACTGTGCGCCCGGTCACATGATTTGATGGCCGGGAAACAGGAAGAGCAACGGAGGAGCTGTGAGCAAGGACCGCGCATTGGAGGGTGAGTTAACAGTATGTTTTAAATGTGCGCGCCAGCTCCCGGGCATATACAATGACGGGGGGCAGGCATATTCTTGATGTGGGAGCTATGTGCACGCCGGCTCCCGGGCATATACAGTGACGGGGGGGGGGGGGGGGGGGCAGGCATAAGCTATGTGCACGCCGGCTCCCGGGCATATACAGTGACGGGGGGGGTGGGGGGGGGGCAGGCATATTCTTGATGTGGGAGCTATGTGCACGCCGTCTCCCGGGCATATACAGTGACGGGGGGGGGCAGGCATATTCTTGATGTGGGGGCTATGTGCACGCCAGCTCCCGGGCATATACAGTGACAGGGGGGGGGCAGGCATATTCTTGATGTGGGGGCTATGTGCACGCCAGCTGAGGAGGCATAAAGAATGATGGGGCGCATATTCTTAATGCAGGGGGGGCTATATGTGTGACAGCTGGGGAGGCATGAAGAATGACGGGGGGGGGGGGCATATTCTGGATGCAGGGGGGCTATGTGTGTGCCAGCTGTGCTGGGAGTTGTATACACTGTGCTGAGGGCTGTATACACTGTGCTGAGGGCTGTATACACTGTGCTGAGGGCTGTATACACTGTGCTGAGGGCTGTATACCACACTGCTGGAGGCTGCATACCAGCGCTGAGGGCTATGTACCACACTGCTGGGGGCTGTATACCTGTGCTGAGGGCTGTATACCACACTGCTGGAGGCTGTATACCTGTGCTGAGGGCTGTATACCACACTGCTGGGGGCTGTATACCTGTGCTGAAGGCTGTATACCACACTGCTGGGGGCTGTATACCTGTGCTGGAGTCCACCCTCGGCTTATACGCGAGTCAATACGTTTTCCCAGTTTTTGGGGGCAAAAGTAGGGGGGTCGGCTTATACACGGGTCGGCTTATACACGAGTATATACGGTAATTTTCCATTCAAAAACTCAAATGGCGCTCCTTCCCTTCTGAGCCCTGCTGTGTGCCCAAACAGTGGTTTATGACCACATATGAGGTATCCGTGTACTCAGGAGAAATTGCCCAACAATTTTTAGGATCCATTTTATCCTGTTCCCTAAAAGAAAATTTTTGTGGAAAAAAAAGTACTTTTTCATTTTTACGGATTAATTTGTGAAGCACCTGGGGGTTCAAAATGCTCCCCACCCATCTAGATAAGTTCCCTGGGGGGTCTAGTTTCCAAAATGGGATCACTTGTGGGGGAGCTCCAATGTGTAGGCACATAGAGGCTCTCCAAACGCGACATGGTGTCCGCTAACCATTTCAGCTGATTTTTCAGTCAAATTGTTAGCGGACACCATGTTTCATTTGGAGAGCCCCTGTGTGCCTAAACATTGGAGCTCCCCCACAAGTGACCCCATTTTGGAAACTAGACCCCCCCAGGGAATTTATCTAGATGGGTGGGGAGCATTTTGAACCCCCAGGTGCTTCACATACATCCGTAAAAATGAAAGTACTTTTTTTTCCATAAAAAGTTTTTTTTCATTTTTACAGATTAATTTGTGAAGCACTGGGGTGTTCAAAATGCTCACCACCCATCTAGATAAGTTCCATGGGGGGTGTAATTCCAAAATGGGGTCACTTGTGGGGGAGCTCCAATGTTTAGGCACACAGGGGCTCTCCGTACCCAACATGGTGTCCGCTAACAATTGGAATTATTAGCGTACACTATGTCGCATATGGAGAACCCATGTGTGCCTAAACATTGGAGCTCCCCCACAAATGACCTCATTTTGGAAACTAGACCCCCATGGAATGAATCTATATGCATAGTGAGCACTTTGAACCCCCAGGTGCTTCACAAATTGATCCGTAAGAAGGAATAAGTACTTTTTTTTCACACAAATTTTCTTTTTTCATTTTTACAGATCAATTTGTAAAGCACCTGGGGTTCAAAGTGTTCACTATGCATCTAAATACAGCGAAGCCCATTTTTATTCTTTTTCTAGGACTACTTCTAGAAAAAAAATGGCGTGGGGCTCCGCCATATTTTTGGTCCAGCCAGGTACAACTTGGCAGCTACGGATTGCCACCAACCCCCAGCTGCCTCGTTGTACCTGGCTGGCAACCAGAAATACAGCAAAGCCTTTTTTTTTTCTAGAACTAATTCTAGAAAAAAAAATGACGTGGGGCTCCGCCATATTTTTGGTCCAGCCAGGTACAACTAAGCAGCTGGGGGCTGGAATCCGCAGCATGGAGAGGCCCAACCGTTCTGGGCCTCCCATGCTGCGAATTGCAGCCTGCAGCCGCTCCAGAAAATGGCGCATTCATTGAAGAGCCATTTTCTGGCGCTGTACCCAGACTCTTCCAGTTGCCCTGGTGCCGGTGGCAAACTGGGTAATAAAGGGGTTAATGCCAGCTTTTTATTGGCAGCTGGCACTAAGCCGAGATTCATAATATAGGGCCAATGTTAGACCCGCCATTAGGAATCTCTGGTAAATAGTCAGAAAATACACACAGAGAAAAATCTTTTTATTTGAAAAAAAAAACACAAACAAAATTCGGACTCCATCTTTATTATAAAGATCCGACGTAGTCAACAACGAAGGTTCCACGACGCTCGATCGCCTCCGACGTAGTCCACAACGAAGGTCCCACGACGCTCGATCGCCTCTGCTCAATCCAGAGACTGCAGCAAGGGATCAAGTGTACTCTTCCTACAGTCTCGGGGGTCAGAGTTATGGTGCACTGTATGACAATGATCTGTTATACAGTGCACCATGACTATGATCCCAGAGACTATAACAAGAGAACACTTGATCCCTTGTTGCACCCATCCATCCACCTATGCACCCATCATCCACGCACGCGCACATCCACGCACGCGCACATCCACGCACGCGCACATCCACGCACGCGCACATCCACGCACGCGCACATCCACGCACGCGCACATCCACGCACGCGCACATCCACGCACGCGCACATCCACGCACGCGCACATCCACGCACGCGCACATCCACGCACGCGCACATCCACGCACGCGCACATCCACGCACACATTCACGCACGCTGACATCCACGCACATCCACACACACATCCACGCACACATCCATATCCAAGCACATCCACGTACACATCCACGCGCACATCCACGTACACATCCACGCACGCACACATCCACGCACGCTGACATCCACACACGCACATCCAAACACATCCATGCACGTACACATCCATGCACGTACACATCCACGCACGCACATCCACGCACGCAAGCACCCATCCATCCATCCACGCACGCACCCATCCATCCAGCCATCCACCCATCCATCTATTCATTCATTCATACTTACCCACCGATGGATGAGGAGGAGAAGCCCCTGAGAAGAGGAGGGGCCACACCGGAGACTGCAGAGGAGGAGCGGAGGCCGACGAGCTCGTGCAGCCCGCCGGAATAGGTGAGCGGGGCTTGGGGGGGCAGGGGGTTGGATGGGGTACCAGCTGGGGGGGGGGGGGGGAATACGAGCAGGGGGAGGGGCCCTGCACCTGGAACGGCGGGCGCATGAGCCCGCCGGCAGAAAAGAAAGCAGCCTGGAGGAGAGGAGGAGGAGGGCGGGTGGACGGCGGGACGGGTATGGGGGGTGCAGGCCGGACACAGGGGGGGCTGGACACGGGGGGCGGGACAGGACATGGGGGGGGCTGGATGGAGTGGGGGCTGGAGCCTTAGGTGATGGCTGGCGGGTGCGCCGGGTGTGCAGCCCGCCGGCAGATAAATATAAATAATTCGTAGATGACCAGCACTCAGAGCGTTGGCTATTCTATGGTGCTGTTGGGAAAGGATCAAGTGATCCGTAGCAAATAGTAATTGAATCCCAGCACTCATATATTTGATTTTATGCTCAAGGTGATTTTATTTACAGTTCGTGCAGATGTGTCAGGTGACATGCAGGACAAAAAGACGTTTCGGCCAACACTATGGCCTTGTTCACAAAGTCACTACAAAAAGGAAATATACAAAATGAGTATAGTGCAGGTGGAAGTATATACATTATTTACATAGACATTCAGTCAAGTCACATAAAGATCAGTTTTGTATAATCGATGAATCTTTAGAGGAAAGGAGTAAAATTAAGGGGTGTGATTATATATATATATATATATATATATATATATATATTACATACATACATACATACATACATACATACATACATACATACATACATACATACATACATACATACATATATACACAAGAGGTGGTACTGGGGTAGAGAGTATGTAGAATTGGGGATCTGTGGGGAAAAAAGAATGCATTCCTCATTTTACCTGTCAGTATCTCAGCACAGGATTATCACCACAAGGGGAAGTAGTTGTATTGATTTCCTTATTTGGGGGCGATATACCATAAAGAGGTGAAGGTAATCTAAAACATAACATATGTGGTTATTCATTATATCATCACTCCAGGTGTATATATACTTATCATTGGTTAAGATTAGATACCTGTTAGATCATACTCTATAGGGATGGATCCGGTGTGCTGTTAAGTCAGGGCACTGCAGTTCAGTGCACAGCTTAGGTAGCGATGTAGACTGCCAGAGGATCTATCTATGAAGTTTATAGTATATAAGTATATACATACAAATGCATACTGGGTTCTAATGGAATGTTATGTAGAAATTAGTACCTTCTAGCAAAAAGTCCCCAGGGTGATATCCTGTTTGAATCTGCTCTCTGTTAGTGCAGCTCAGTAGAGCTATATAGTCTATGGAATAGATATGTAACAATGTAGTATAAGTAGCATATGTGGTCATTTACTTATCTCATAGATTGTCCGGCCTCCGGTCCGTCCTGCTTACTTTAGTTGTACTGGTGTATATGCTGGCACTACCAGTGCCTCAGCGGGAGATAGCGGTGTGCAGACCGCCGTCGCCGCTATTTGTGCGAGCGGCGGCGGGTCACCTGACAGGAAGTGACGCGTCACCGGATGTGACGTCTGCGTTCCACCACGTCACCGGAAGTGACGATATTGGTTGCGCCTGCGCATATAGAAGGACGGGCACCGAGTGGTGCCACTTTGTATACGTAGTTACCATAGTAATTGGTAACTAATGCAGTGGGGAAATTGTGCGTGTGGCGATTGTGTTTAGTTCTCTGGTGGTTATTATGCATGTGCTTAGTTTATACATGCCATAGTGATAGAAGGAGGACTACATGGGGATTAGGAGGTCTTGTGAGAATGTCATCGTTTACATATTAAGATGCCCTGTTTGGAGTTTTGGATCAACATATTAATAGTGTTAGTTAGATGGACTGGTTTAACACATGTATAAATGGATTAGTTGTACATAGATCATGTAAATCAATATCTCTGTCATTGTATGGTAAACATCTTGACATGCTGCAGTCACAAACATAATGATGATGGTTATAGGTACAGTGACATACATGTTATTGATACAATCAGTGCTGCAAAATGATACAAATGTACAGGAATGATCTCTCAAAACCAGGCTTATTCAGGGGTCCAAAACACGTATATAGGTATTTTCAGCAATCATAATATAGAAAATGAAACTTAAAAAAAGAACAAGGGAAAAACAAGATGGGGGTTTGGACAAAGACTATGTTTCTTACCAATTGGGGATCTTCGGAAGAACAGAATAATAGAGTTTAGGTAGGAATCAGGAAAAGAGGTTTAATGAGTTAGCCATTCGATTTCCCTATTAATGCCCCTGGGGGTTAGGGTGCAGATAAATATGATCCGGGGGGGTCGCATGTGTCCTGGAGCGGGAGGGGGCTGAGTAGGGGGAGGGCATCCGCCAATCGGCCCCTCTAGATCTGATTGGAGAGCTCCAATCAGACCTGGAGGGGTAAATCTGTCTGAATCGCTCCGATCAGCAGTTTCAGTTTTACACTGCCGATCGGAGGGGTCCTGGGCAGGGTGGGGTTAACAGGGGTCCCCACACCTCTTCCCCTAACCCTTGGCTGTCACTGACAGCTTTTAGAATTGAACTGTCACTGTTCGTTTAGAAGCAGTGACAGTTCAAAGCCATGACGAGTATACTCGTCATGATGCGGGAACTGACATCTTTTCATGATGAGTATACTCGTCATTAGTCGTAAACGGGTTAAGTTATCCCTATTCTTCATCGACTTGTACAATTTGTATATTTTAGGCATTATTTCTAGATTCCGTGTCTGGTTTTATCAGAACGCTGTTTGGATGGGATTTGTGCTTTTAGCAATGCTCAGAGAACGCCAATGTAAGAATCATATTGTTGAAGCTAATCTACGTACATAATTAATAAAAATTACATATACGGTACTCTGAGGACAAAGAAAAATGGGGAGGCAGAAGATGTCGGAGACCACCTCCTGTTTACACCATAACATGAAATCCTTGAGTTCTGTAAATGAATCCGTATCTTTCACTTTAACACTAACCAAGGCTTTTAACACTGGTTTCCTTCACAATGTCAAATTGTCAAAATATTAATTGACTTTATAAATTTAATAATTTTTAAATAAATTTATTTTGAGAATTTAATATTGTGTTTGTCAAATTCACCTTTAAATACTTGACTTATTGCATTTATTTCTTCCAAACAGAAGTCCACCATGAAAGCATTGGGTGACCAATCCACATTCCATTCCTTAATAATATGCAGCGCCTCTTCTATGCTAATGCTATTCTCCTGCTGGATCACAAAAGCACCCACAACCATATAACATACATTTGTTCGTACGCAAAGGAAAAGAAGCGGAAGTGCATATTTTGTGGTTCTATAGGCAGCATCTTAGAGCGTGATACTGTTACCGTATTTTACTAGCAATTTCTTTTGCCAGTCTGACTGGTAACAAAGCATGAAGTTAGCTGTTGTCTTCCCTTCCTCATCAACACTATGTGGACGACACAACAAGTTGCATTTGGGATTCTCTTCTTTCCATAGGGAAAACGGCTGTAGAACTGTGCTCTGCTCAATAACAGAACTTCTCCCTTCCTTGGTGGACCGTCTTATTACGTTATCAATGTCTTTCATGGTAGGGAAAAATCTTCTAGAATTTATTGAACATTCCTGTCCCTGAAACAGATCATGGCTGATCTAATATGTTCTTAACGTCTCGCTTCTTCGTGACACCACTTCTAAATTATTCCATTATCTTGGCAATGACTCTTGAATCCACTTTTTCTCTTCTGCAAGTAATCTAAACAAGAAAAAGCAAAATGTATCAATTGTGGCTGTATACATATCTATCTATCGTTGATAAACATACATGATGTCTAACATAAAACATGTCAAGCATTCGCTCACCACGCCTCTAAAGTGATATATCGTTAATGATGATACAGAAAAATGTACTAATATGTTGACATCTGCAACCTGGCTATATAACACTCTATATAGTTAGTCAACTGTATGGGTACCTTTACACACGGCTACATTTGTAGCTTGTCACCAGGTAACTTACTGGTTGCAGTGAAATCATGGATACATGGTTCTATCTTGTTGCTGTGTACAAATGGAATCATGTATCCATGATTTCACTGCAACCAGTAAGTTACCTGGTGACAAGCTACAAATGTAGCCGTGTGTAAAGGTACCCTAAGGACCCCTTTACACACAGCTACATTTGTAGCTTGTCACCAGGTAACTTACTGGTTGCAGTGAAATCATGGATACATGGTTCTATCTTGTTGCTGTGTACAAATGGAACCATGTATCCATGATTTCACTGCAACCAGTAAGTTACCTGGTGACAAGCTACAAATGTAGCCGTGTGTAAAGGTACCCTCAAGATTTTTCTATCTTGAATCTTAAACATAAAGTCTTGAAAAATATCATTATTATATCTCACAGTTTCAGCCTGCTTTCACATAGGGGTTTTGTGAAAAATGCAGCAGTTGTGTTAAATAAAAAAAAAATCTTCCGCATTTGTCGCCTTAGGCCACACTTGGGTCAAGCACCATGCATGGTCTATGGGGCTCGCACTAATTGTGCGGCAGACGTGGTAAGTGCAGTTCCGGTATTTGCTGCTACGAAAAAACACAGCAAATACAGGAGCCGCAGTCGCCGCACACTTACCGCAAGTCCAATAGACCATGCACGGTGCTTGCCGCATGTGTGACGCAAGTGCGCCCGTTAGGCATAAAATGCGGCAGATGCATTTTTTTATTTTTTTTTACAACAACTCCCACATTTTTCAAAAAACCCCTATGTGAAAGCATCCAAACATTTAACTTTATTCTGAAAAGGAAATATTAGTAAAAAGCTGATGTGAAAGGCGTCTGAAGCATACAAGAGGCGCTATAGAGCGGTCAGGTTTGGGGGAAATTTGTCACAGTGTACACTGGCACTTCTTCCAAAACATAATTCAGAAAATTTTAAAAGTACCACAAAAAATAATCACATAGCTATATAGTTTTTACATTTCATCTTAAAAATTATGCTATTTTATTTTTTTATAAATTTACCGATTTTTGCTTTTTAAATGTAGAAATGTATATTACAGATATTTGATTAAAAGTTTCACAATTGTCATGACTTTTAGGTTTTTCTACAATATGACTACCTGTTCATAGGCTTTTTGAAATAGGGAAGCACCAGCACCCTTTTTTTCATTGTTGGATCTATTTCAAGACCAAACATAATCATGTGGTCCTATATGATTAGCCCAGAGGAAGGAGCCGGTGGTGGTTATGAAACGTGTTCACATAATCATGTGGTCCTATATGATTAGCCCAGAGGAAGGAGCCGGTGGTGGTTATGAATAGTGTTCACATAATCGTGGTCCTATATGATTAGCCCAGAGGAAGGAGCCGGTGGTGGTTATGAATAGTGTTCACATAATCGTGGTCCTATATGATTAGCCCAGAGGAAGGAGCCGGTGGTGGTTATGAATAGTGTTCACATAATCGTGGTCCTATATGATTAGCCCAGAGTAAGGAGCCGGTGGTGGTTATGAATAGTGTTCACATAATCATGTGGTCCTATATGATTAGCCCAGAGTAAGGAGCCGGTGGTGGTTATGAATAGTGTTCACATAATCATGTGGTCCTATATGATTAGCCCAGAGGAAGGAGCCGGTGGTGGTTATGAATAGTGTTCACATAATCATCATGTGGTCCTATATGATTTGCCCAGAGGAAGGAGCCGGTGGTGGTTATGAATAGTGTTCACATAATCATGTGGTCCTATATGATTTGCCCAGAGTAAGGAGCCGGTGGTGGTTATGAATAGTGTTCACATAATCATGTGGTCCTATATGATTAGCCCAGAGTAAGGAGCCGGTGGTGGTTATGAATAGTGTTCACATAATCATGTGGTCCTATATGATTAGCCCAGAGGAAGGAGCCGGTGGTGGTTATGAAACGTGTTCACATAATCATCATGTGGTCCTATATGATTTGCCCAGAGGAAGGAGCCGGTGGTGGTTATGAATAGGGTTCACATAATCATGTGGTCCTATATGATTAGCCCAGAGGAAGGAGCCGGTGGTGGTTATGAATAGTGTTCACATAATCATGTGGTCCTATATGATTAGCCCAGAGGAAGGAGCCGTGGTGGTTATGAATCGTGTTCACATATTCATGTGATATGCATGGACTGATCTGAAAGTGTATCTGCACGGTTTATACCAACTTGATTTAGGCTGTAGTCACAGTTGTCATGCTTTTTTACATGCGTTTTTCATGTCGTCATGAGTTTTTTAAGGTGTCTGATGGCTCCCTGCGTTTTTGGCTGCGTTTTGGAATCTGCACCCAAAAATAGTGCATTTTGAAGAAAACGCATGCGTTTTTATAACATGGGCCCCTATGGAAAACGCATGCAAAAACGCATGTACAATTAGTACCTTTTTAGTGCCATTCAAAAACGCATGCGTTGTTTTAACATGGGCTCCTATGGGAAACGCATGTGTTTTTGAATGGCACTAAAAGGTACTAATTGTACATGCGTTTTTGCATGCGTTTCCCATAAGGCCCCATATTAAACGCATGCGTTTTTGGGAAAAGCACCAAAAACGCATGGGACTGTCACACATGCATTTTGGCTATTAGGGCATGCGTTTTTTAACATGGGGGCCTATGGGTGCGTTTTTTACATGCGTTTTTGAAAACGCAGGTCTCCAAAAACGCATGTGAAAAATGCTGCTGTGACCCCAGCCTTACCCTATACCAACATATAACATTATTCAAAGTTAACTATTTTATTGTATTTTTGTGACATCACATTTGAAGTAAGTTTGAGGTGCCTACATGACTGGCCGAAAAACCCCAAATTGACAACATTCTGAAAACTCCTACCCTCAAAATGATCAAAACAACACTAAATGAAGAAAATTAACCACTTATGTGATTAAAATTAAATAAAGCAATGTGGAAGGGATACATTAAAATCTAACTTTTTCATATAACAATTTTACTTAAGCTCCAAAAAAGTTAATTTTAACAAGGGTAACAGCAAGGAACGTATACTAATGTTTGGGGCACATTTGTCTGGAAAATGTAGATAATCCACATGTTATGTAAAACTGATTTGGCACACGGCAGAGACTATGGAGGAAAGGAGAGACTTTGCTGTTTTGTAGCACAGATTGTCATAGAAGTTTGTGTATTCAATTTGCAGAGCCCCTAAGTGACAGAATCGTACTCAGGGGACGACATTTTGTAAATTACACCCCTAAGGGAGTCAAGTATGCCTGTAGTTGCGATTTTACCTATGGCAGAGACACATGGAGTGAAGCCCATTATTACAAATTAGCTCCTGTATTGCTCAGTACATTGTAGTGCTCACACATTGTAGATCGTGCCTTGGAGAACAAATCCCCGTACATAAAGCATATTTCCTCACTAAAACTATGGAAAATTTGTGGGTGTGAACCAGCGGTGTAACTAGGTTTCATGGCGCCCGGGGCAAAGATCTATTTTAGCGCCCTTCCCCCCCCTGAGTAGGTGAGCATGGGGGGGGGTGCTGTTAGCTTTCAGCCCCACCGTCCCTGCAGCCTTGGCCGGCGCCCCCCTCTAAGTTGCGCCCGGGGCAAAGGATCCGGCTGCACCCCCCTAGATACGCCCCTGGTGTGAACCATGGTTTCACATTGCGTGGCTCAGACGGCAGGGAAGAATTTTGATGTGCAGGTTTTGCTGCTTTTCATTTTGGGACGCGAGGACCCATACAACCTTTTCAGACCCTTTGTGCAACCAGTAATGTGGAATCCCGGTATTTCTTTTTTCAGATAAGGGACCTTGGTGGAGACTAAATATGACAATCATAAATATGACACCTATGAAATCATTGGATCATAATGCATATTGCTGCATAATTATGCATCCTTATTTACTACAATAAAATTAATATTGGCCAGTGGGACAACCACACACATTTGTCCTATCATTGGAAAGCTAAAATCAGAAATAATATAAGAGCCTTATCTTCCACCTACGACGCTCCAAGGCAGAGTTATAGTAAACCATGCTTTTTCATAGCCTATTGGAGGCATGGAGAAACCAGCCCACATGAGGTCACTAGGGGGAGGTCAGTGGGTGGGGAGTAGGGCCTCAAAAGGACCCTGCCAGATTTCGTCAGCTTGTTACTTGGATGATGGCCCCATTACATCACGTGGCAGACTATACCCAAGGGAACACAGTGGCACAAAGCTGCCTCCATGTGTCCACCAGCATCCATGAACCGCTAAGTGATCACATTTTCTTGCAAAGCTGTGTGTATTTCCATTGATATTTTATTTGCATTAATGACTAACATTTGCTTATAATACTTATACATAAATATTAATTCTAGTGTGCCTATAGGGTAATTAAATTGCTGCTCTCCTAGTTTGATAACGACACTCCCATGTCCATGTGCTCATTTAATATTAGACACTACCTCGGCTGCTTTGTGATCCGCATATGCTGGGCTTATATCAAACGAGAAACTGGTGGAAGCAATTTGTGCTTGTTTATTCCTGACCTCTATCTATGATGGGGTGGCGGTTATTATATGTAACTGTAGCCTGGGCACAAAGGTATATACCACACTCACTGTGGTGCGCCGTAATAAACCTGCATTGACAGGGCTGCTGTGGTCCTTTTATACTGACTACAGAGCCGGTACATAGAGCTGCCAGGTTCGGGGGCAAATTTGTAACATACATACTTGGTAGAAAAGTGTTGAAAGGGTTTTCCACAGAAACAAGCCTAATTTTAAAGTAGATTTTTGTCCACCCCGGCGTACATGTGTATAAATATCCGCATAAGGCTGCAAGCAGCATTTATTTTTTCACCTACGCAACTGCTGTATCTTCCATAACCGGCTTGACCACACTTTATGCACACGGAAGCAAGCACCGTAGACCATGCATGGGGCTTGTCTCATCAAGGCCACAAGTCAGCCGTCATCTGCTGGATCTGCCGCACATCTGTGTAATCCACTGATGTCAAAGCAGCCTTACTCGGATCTTTTTAAATATATATGCAGGGGCGGACAATGCGTGGGCAGAGAGCACTTCTGTCATTGTATGCTGTCCAAGCATTTAACAGCATGCAGTGGAGGAATATATTGGCTATAATGAGGGGAATGTAATTTGGTGATGTTTTTATAGGCTGGTTGCAGCTGTTGTATGCCTCAACGAAATGTAAAGTGCGCATGAATGTCCATCTGTCAAAAACATTCTCCTTATACAGAGGAATGACGCAAGTTAGCCCCTAGTGCCCCCTATTGTTCGCCATTGCAATAGAACCGTTGTCATATATCCTTTTCTTCCAGAATCATCTAAAGGGATATAAATATGGGGCACTTAATGCGTATGATGTTGCTGTTCCGGGCAGACACATGTGAGTATTTGAGGGTTGTTATGGAGAATACTAAAAGAATTGGCTCTTTTTTAGGGTTGTATCAATTTAGCTCCATCTGTATTGCTCCACCTGGAATGTGGTAGCCTCCCTGCTACTACTCACAGTGGCGGCCCCTTTACAGGTAGTTGTAGAGTTTTGTTATCTGTGCATTAAGGTCTCAAACAAAACACAGGACTATGAGTGGCTCAATTAAACCTCTCTACTTGTACACTTAAAACTACATGTTTACAGATTGTGGCCTGCAATCAGCATTGCTTGTCAGAGGCGGGAAGTGTTAATTTGATTAAAATGATACTCATGCCCCACTTCTTTATGTGATTCATAATGCCCCGGTGTGTTTGGCACAGAGTAAATTACATAGGATTAATTCCCTCTTTATGGAACTGGTTTTGAAAGGTGGGCGGGCACGCATTAAACTCGAAATTATGCAAAGGTGAAAAGATGAGCGAGGGTTGGCTGTACCCAACCCATGCATATACTATGTAGCTTTCCAATGTAAGCACATGGTGGGGTGGAGGGTGTAATGTACAATAATTAGATCTGCCTCTTTAAGAAAACTAGGCCTGTTGTATGATGGGTAAGGAGACGAAGGAGGTGGGAAGTTAAGTTTTGGTTTCACTTTGGATGCATGCTGCAGGAAAGACTGTTCTGCAATATGATAGAAAAAGATAGAAGACAAGAATAAAGTACAGTTAAAGTTTACTCTTGTGAATGCCTCATATCGTGTGGACATTACAACTGGCGACGAGGATGGGATGATATAACCACCGGCTGCTGTGAGTACTGATCACTGATTACTGCTTCACACACCAGCATCACTGAGAGACTCTATCATGGCTGAATACTTACACACGTTCCCACAGTTTGATATGACTGATGCTACTAATCTCTCCCATAACTGGAGAAAATGGCTAAACAGATTTGAGAACTTTCTAGAAGCCGTGGACATAAAAGAGGAGAAACGAAGGAAGGCTGTGCTTACATTGTGCAGTTTCAGGAGTCTATGATGTATACAGCACATTACCTGCAGCCGAGACAGACACATACAGCAATTGCACCAAAGCTCTCACTGACTACTTCAATCCCAAACAAAATATCAGATATGAAAGATACAAATTCAGAATTGCTAAGCAGCTCCCAGAAGAATCCATAGACACCTATGTCACCCGGCTGAGAGAGCTGGCACATGGATGTGCATTCACTGATGTAGATGATGAAATTCTAACTCAAATAATTGTCACCTGCTCATCCAATAACATAAGGCGCAAAGCTCTGCAGCAGGATCTCTCTCTACATAATTTACTCAAAATGGCCCGTGCTATAGAAACAGCAGATCATCAGGCTACTGCAATGGAGAGTGGGGATAATTTACAGGTGCATAATCTCAAGCATAAGAATGCCCAAGACAAGCAAACCCCAAAACAGAGGAAATGCTATAGATGTGGACGGGATTTCCCTCACCACCTGAACAAATGTCCAGCTATAGGACAGACATGCAGTAAATGTGGAAAAGGGAATCATTTTGCAGCTGTCTGCAGGTCAGCACAGTACAAGTCTTCTCTGTCTCTGACAAAGCCCGCAAATATAAAAATGATAAATCAGGACACAGTTTTCCGTCCCGGACATTTCTTCTATGTGTCACCACTTCTGCCACAGGCTCCGTACAGTCTCCCTGCATCACACTCCCAATCTGCAACACCAATATCACCTTTACAATAGATACGGGTGCTTCAGTGGATATTATAGACAGCACTCCATATGAACAATTGAAAAATAAGCCAGTTTTACAGCAAGTGAACACAAAAATCTTCCCATATGGATCAACAACACCTCTAGCTACAAGAGGACAATTTGACACGGAAATCAGCTATAAAGAAAACAGGCATAAAACCACTTTTCACACATTACAAGGATCGGGTCTTCTCAGCTATCACACTGCATTGAAGCTAGGTCTCATCCAGATTATTCATACCATAACTGACCCGACAGATATGGATGTACAGGCCATGGTAAACAGTTTTCCCTCCTTATTTAGTGGTTTGGGGAAATTAAAGGACTCTCAAATACATCTTCATGTGGACGACAGCGTTCGTCCGGTAGCCCAACCACATAGACGCATTCCTTTTCACCTGAGAAAGAAGGTGGAAAAAGAACTTCAATTCCTCATGGATGAGGACGTCATTGACACTGTTACTGGTCCCACTCCGTGGGTCTCTCCACTTGTGGTAGTTCCAAAACCAAAGACTCCAGAGCAGGTGAGACTGTGTGTTGACATGCGCCTACCCAACACCGCTATCCAGAGAGAAAGACATCTCACCCACGATTGATGACATCATTCACTTATTAAATGGAGCGACCGTCTTTTCAAAGCTCGACCTCAATAAAGGCTATCACCAATTAGAACTGAGTCCAGAATCCAGATACTTAACAACATTGTCCACACATGTGGCCTCAAAAGATATAAAAGATTGACTTTTGGAGTCTGCTCAGCAGCAGAAATTTTTCAGGATGCGATAAGGAGCGTCATTCAACACGTTCCAAATGCCTTTAATTACATTGATGACATACTGGTGTTTGGTAAAACTCAAGCTGAACATAATCGTGCTCTATACAACATCTTTGAATGCTGCTCTCTGCTGGACTCACTTTACACAAAGAAAAGTGCGAATTTGATAGAAGTTCATTAGAGTTCTATGGTCACATCTTCTCGGCAAAAGGAGTACAACCTGACCCTAAGAAAGTAGAATCCATCCAGACAGCCTCAATTCCACAAACTGCCAGTGAGGTGCGCTCTTTTCTTGGAATGGCAAGCTACTGTGCTAGATATATTCCACATTTTTCAACTATCAGCAGTCCATTAAGAGAACTTACAAAGCAAAATTGTGTTTTTCAATGGTCCCAAGACTGTCAGACCTCTTTTGAAGCAATTAAAAATGAACTTTGCTCAACCACTACCATGGCTTATTGTGATCCGGCACTCCGAACCGAATTAATTGTGGACGCCAGTCCCGTGGGGCTGGGTGCTATCTTAGCACAATATAAGGATAATAATCAAGATCCTCACATCATTTCTTATGCAAGCAAAAGTTTAACAAGCACTGAAAAGAAATATTCCCAACCTGATAAAGAAAGCTTGGCAGTTGTCTGGGGATGTGAACACTTTCACTTATTTCTCTATGGAGCTCCCTTCACCATTGTCACTGACCATCAAGCTCTCCTTACCATCTTTGGAAATCCCAGAGCTAAAATGCTGCACGCATTGAAAGATGGGGCCTACGTCTACAGGACTATAACTACAAAATTGTTCACAAACCTGGAAAATACAGCAATCCGGCTGACTATCTTTCAAGACATCCTATGACTGATGCCTCACCTGAGCGATCCTCCATTGAAGAATACATCTGCTTCATTACAGCTCATGCAGTGCCTAAAGCACTCTCCATTGATCACTTTGTGAATGCAACGAGTGACAAGACGCTATGTGCCTTACTACAAATCATACAAAATCGAAGGTGGCATGAAATTCAAAAAGAAAAATTTCCAGATTCTGAGATTGATCTGAAGGAATTAAAACTATTCTCAAGTGTACGGGATGAATTATCAGTCACTGAAGAACACCTCATTCTTCGAGGTACCAAACTGGTTGTACCTAAGACTTTGCGCAACTTAGTCATACAGATCGCACATGAAGGTCATCTGGGAATTGTTGGTACTAAAAAATTACTTAGAGAAAAAGTGTGGTTCCCAAACATGGATCAATTGGTGGAAGAGAAAATTAGACATTGCTCCACCTGTCAATTCATTACTCCATCATCAAACTTAGAACCACTGCAAATGTCTCCGCTACCCTCTGCTTTCTGGGAGGAAGTGGCAGTCGACATATATGGACCATTACCCAATGGCCAGTACATTCTAGTAACAATTGATGAATATTCTAGATACCCTGTCATTTCTTTCATATCTTCAACATCTGCCACTAGTGTCATTCCAGAACTGGATGACATATTCTCTGCATATGGCATCCCAAGAGTGGTTAAAACAGACAATGGACCTCCGTTCAATGGACATGTGTTTACACAATTTTCTGAATACTTGGGGTTCAGTCACAGGAAAATCACACCTTGCTGGCCACAAGCCAATGGTATAGTAGAACGTTTCATGCGCACTATGGGGAAAAGAGTCAAGGCAGCGAGTCTGGAGCACACCCCGCTGAAACAGTCATTATACAAATTCATGCGCAATTATCGTAATACGCCACATTCTACTACTAATGCTGCTCCAGCTCATCTAATGTTCAACAGAACTCCACGGATACGTATCCCTGATGTGACCAGTCATCCCTTACCAAGCGACTCTTCTGTGCGATCAGCAGACTCTGCTAACAAACAAGCTATGAAACGTTATGCAGACAGAAGGCGAAGGGCACAGCCAAGTGCCATCAAAGAAGGGGATGTTGTCGTCGTGCGTCAAAAACCAACCAACAAGACCTCAGCTACATATAATCCTGCACAATACAATGTTACTGATAAGAAAGGCAGCATGGTCACAGCTGAGCGAAATGGACACTTCATAACTCGAAATTCTTCACATTTTAAAATCATACCGCAAAATGATGGTAATGATCTTCCTCTGGTGGAAGACTTGGTGCTCGATGGTGGAGAGGATCACCCGGAAGTGAACAATTCTTCAATAATGGACACACTCACGGAGCCCAGACGCTATCCAACACGAGAAAGGAGGGCTCCATCGCGGCTTATTGAAGAAGTATAAAAGAGGAAAGAACAGAAAACATGCAGAGTTCTTTTTGGTTGTTGTTTTTTTTTTTTTTTTGTTGTCTTTTGTGGTTTTTTTTTTTTTTGCTTGTTTCTCTCCGGTGCCTGATTTGAATAGACTAAATAGGCCAAAACCGATATATATATTTATTGGACATTTTCACATGGTTATATTGTCAGTATATTTCTTCTAAGTTGTAAAAAAAAAAAAAAAGGGGATGATGTAATGTACAATAATTAGATCTGCCTCTTTAAGAAAACTAGGTCTGTTGGATGATGGGTAAGGAGACAAAGGAGGTGGGAAGTTAAGTTTTGGTTTCACTTTGGATGCATGCTGCAGGAAAGACTGTTCTGCAATATGATAGAAAAAGATAGAAGACAAGAATAAAGTACAGTTAAAGTTTACTCTTGTGAATGCCTCATATCGTGTGAACATTACAGAGGGAACATAGGCAAACTACATTAGCTGGGATACTCACTGACTATATGGTAGGGAAACGACCGCTGATAGCTAGTTTAGAGGAACAGCAAAAGATAATTTTCTTCAGTTTGTGGCAAAAAATTCCGAAAAATACAGAGTTTACAGTCAGGTAGATTGAGATTGAGCACAAAGAAATCTGCCTTTGCTTCATGTAGCAGCTGCTTGATGGTGGTACGCTGAAATCATATCGTTCCTAAGGTGTCGATGAGAAAGGCCATTAGATTGATCGCAGCTGTATGTAGTGTATAGGATCCCAGTGTTGAACCTGAAATCAGCAAGTGCCTCAGGGTTATCCTTGAGTCGTCCCTGTCCTTCAAGCCTCACATCCGGGTCCTCGCCACCTCCTGCCGACTCCAGATCAAAAACATTTCCCGGATCCGAACTTTCCTTTACCCAAATACAGCTGAAACACAGTGAAGGAGGAGACCGTGCCCCCTCCAGTCTGCGGTCCACAGCTATCTGCTATCATACCTGTGACTGTAAGGACAGAGCTGAGGACTAGAAGCCAAAGACACAAGCCAGAGGGATGATCTGGGGCACGTAAGTGCATGACAATATGCACATTGTCAGACCTCATGTGCCTGATATCCTATCTGGTGACAGTGAGAGGTGGGAGACTGTGCGGGAGGGTTTGGCTTTGAACAAAAAGGGGCGTAATACAAATAAACCCCGCCCCTCTTATGATAATATGCTGCACACTCCATCCCTCTGCTGCACATATTTCACCATGTTTGCTATTACTTTTCTATGTAATTATACATGGTATTATTGAAGTAAGTATCATTGCACTCAGTATTCCAGAGCCTGTAAGGCACCGGCTTCACTTTATAGCCATGAAACCTGTTGGTTGGTTCCCTTTAATGTGAGTTAAGATAGAATATCAGTCTGTTGAACAGTATTTGTTAAAAACCAATGCTTATAATCAGTCACCATAGTCTGCGCCCCATTTTCAATACTATGTTTACTCATCAGAGTTTCTAAGGTTTTACATTTTAGGCTATACATTACTGTTTTGATGTTACTGGACCTGAAAGGTGGGAAACTTCACTATATGATAGACATATATTTTGGATGGACAATTCAGTTTCTTGGTATGTTGAAATAATTTCCTGTGCCTTCAAAAATCATGGTCTGTATCCTTGAAGTTCAATAAAAATTAAATTTTTTTACATATTAAACATTACAATCATATCAAAGTATGGCTATTACGGTCTGGATAGAAAGAATTTGATTGTGCTTAAGGTGAGTCACAACTTTTCTCATACACAGCAGCACAGGTCGCAGTAATCGCATCACTGTGCTGTGCCGATGACGCGACCTGATGCCGAAAGAGACACAGGAAGTCACCACTCAGCTGAAGCACAGAGCTTTCATCGGAAAGGGTAGTAACAGTGTATTATTGTACAGTCTGCACGCCAGCGTGATGAGGGAGGCATATACCCGGGACAGTGTGTCTATGTGTACCAGCATGGGACATATAGGATGACGCTTGGGCCACATCCTCGATGGGGGGGAACATATCATATGCGCGCCTCCCCTGTCCAACACCTCGGTGCTGTTTCAGCACGTAGGTGATGTACAGAGGGTGCAATGATTATTGAATGCGGCTAATGAACAACTGTCACCACTGACATCCATAGACAATATGGAAAGGAGTCTGCTAATCAATGAACAGCTGCTCACTGGGATAGATGTGGGGGAGGATGGTAGCATGGAGCTGCAGGACAGTGAGGTAGCCAGCTGGGTGACAGAAGGCGGGTTAGAGGGAAGGGTGCCAGGGAGGCTAGCCCTGATCTTGCACACCCCAATAATTTTGCTAAGTTGGCACATGAGGGGGGTGTGAGTTAAGGGCTAGCAATACTGCAGCAGGGCATGTCCTCTGAAAGCCGGAGAAGTGTCTGCTACAAGAAGAGGGAAAACAGGACAGCAGGACAGGCCAGACAAGTGCTGTTAGTGGGGGACTCAATTATTCGGGAACAGATAGGGCAATCTGTCACAAAGACAGGGATTGTTGAACAGTGTGCTGCCTACCTGGCGCCCTACTCTGGCCCATCGCTGATCAGGTTGACAGATTACTGGCAGGGTCTGCAATACCAAGACCGGTTATTAGAGGACTGAGGGGTCTACAATACCAAGACAGGTTATTAGAGGACTGAGGGGTCTGCAATACCAAGACAGGTTATTAGAGGACTGAGGGGTCTACAATACCAAGACAGGTTATTAGAGGACTGGGGGGTCTACAATACCAAGACAGGTTATTAGAGGACTGAGAGGTCTGCACTACCAAGACAGGTTATTAGAGGACTGAGGGGTCTGCAATACCAAGACAGGTTATTAGAGGACTGAGGGGTCTACAATACCAAGACAGGTTATTAGAGGACTGAGGGGTCTGCAATACCAAGACAGGTTATTAGAGGACTGAGGGGTCTACAATACCAAGACAGGGTATTAAACTTGATGTTATTTATTTTGGAAAAATGAAGGCTTAGGGGTGATCTTATAATAATGTATAAATATATGAGGGGACAGTACAGAGACCATTGTAATGCTCTTTTTACTCTTAGGCCTGAGACGGGGACAAGGGGGCGTCCTCTACAGAGACGGGGACAAGGGGGCGTCCTCTACAGAGACGGGGGACAAGGGGGCGTCCTCTACAGAGTCTTTAAATATATCCCCGGCACACAATAAAAGGAGATGATTATCCTTTTTGTGTTTTTTATTTTTGAAGGTGAAAAACAGGTTGTATCACGCAACGTTTTGGCTCCAGTTGAGCCTTTCTCAAGTGAGTCTGTGTATTACATGAATAAACATAAAAAACAAGTGAACATCAAACATATTGAATCAAGTTTCTTTTGTCTAAAGTGCTCCGTGACTTGATGGTGTTGCCCCTGTGAATAAAAAATCTATAGGTCGTGACGGGACGTGAAATATCCTCAAAGTGACTGTGTGTCTGTGGTGGTGACAATGGTGTTGGTGTAGTGCAGAGTGAAGTGAAGGGGGGGGGAGTTCTCTGTTGTAGGGGAGAGCTAGGAAAGGAGTGAGTGAGTGGATAAACGTATGTGGTTTTATAGGACAAGGGGGCTAGCGGGATGGTGTGAGAGTGATGGATTGGGGGATTAGAGGTTAGAGTAGTAGAACATGCGCTGGAACTATAATATGTCTCGGTTATGAAGATTTAGGTGTTCAGAGCTGAGTATGGGGATGCACCTTCTGTATATATAGAAAGGGGGTTTGTGGTTCAGTTCCCACATGAGCAACTGCTCAGGCCAGTACCTGCTGGGAGTGGAATATTGTAAATCAATAGGTAGCCATGTAGTCAGTATGACCCCTGTCTAGTCATAGAATTGCCTCAGTTATTATTACATATAGACTATGTGTAGTGACCCAGTAAGGAGAGGTCCCACATTATTCTATGTGTGTAGGAATTATGTCTTACTTCTGTTAATGCTTATTGTAATAAGATCAGTCTGATTCATATGTGCTGTTAATATGTGCGGTACCGTTGTGACTTGTGCTATAATACATGGATACTCCATACAGCATTATATATGATGTTATCTAGGTACAGGTTCTGGGAACAGGAGATAAAGGTAATCTATGAGGAAGTATGAGGCACATACCCTGTTTGAGGTACTCAGCATGTGACTCCGTCCTATATAGTGAATTAAGTTAATAGATTAAACATACTGGGTATAAATGGACATAATCGGGTAATACTAGCAGTAGTGAGAGGAGCCAGGTAATCAAAGTAATGCTGGGTTGTCATTTACCTTTGTGTCAGTGCAGCAGCATGGTGGCTGGTCTGGGTGGATGGACAGGAGCAACATGTGTACTGAGTTTCTGCCTTTTATAGCAGTGCATTACTGGGAAAGAGGCTGCAGACAGGAAGAAGGTCGGCGGCCATCTTGGATGTGGAATTTTTTGTCCGGACTCTCTCAGTGAGCATGTGTGAGCTGTAAGCTCCACATAGGCTGTTTTAGGTGTGGGGGAGTTACCAACAAGTTGCTAGGTTACAATATACTTAGTGCAAAGCTGTGCCCAGGCTGTTAAGAAGGTGCAGGTGCTGCAGATGTGGCTTTTCACTATAGTGCTGTGTTCACTTATTCCGGTGCCCAGTGTTAGGTTTTCTATAATGGAGACAAAAGGACATAGTTAAACCGAGGCATTATTATTATACAGAAACAGCAAGAATTCTACATTCATTACAATCTATGTTAGAAATCTGTATTAGTATACTGTATTGCTAAGATAATACACAAGTACACAATTACAAGTTCAAAAATAGTATGTTTTATCGATTTAATGCCCTATATGGCTGGCTGTGTATTAGTGGTACAGCTCAAATTCACGATTGAGTCCCAGGGGGTGGAGCGTGTTTAGCTGGTATATCCAAAAAGATTCTCGCTCCTTCAGTTTACATATACGGTTGTCCCCCCTCCTTGGTAGTGGGACATGTTCAATGATTTGGAACCTGAGTTGGCTAACACTATGGTTGTGTTGAACAAAATGGGCTGGTATGGGTAAAAGGTTATTTTTTCGGCGTATGGTGGATTTATGTTTGCTGATGCGGTCTCGGATATGCTGGGTGGTCTCCCCGACATATCCGAGACCGCACGGGCACTTGATGAGGTACACGACAAAAGATGTCTCACATGTGAAAAGCCATCTATACTAAATCTCCTCCCTGTTCTGGGGTGAGTGAATGATTCACCTTTAGTGACGTTTGCACACTGGGCACAGTTTAAGCACGGGTAAGTCCCTTTTCTCACCGTGCTGAGCGTTTTTTGTCTCAGGGTTGGTATAGCAGAGCCCACATCGGCTCGCACCAAGTGGTGTTTAAGGTTATGGGCACGTTTGTAGCAGACTAGTGGAGGATTCTTGAATTCCGGTATGTGTGGGAAGGCGGTACCTAGCAGAGGCCAATGTTGTAAAATGGATTTTTTGATTAATGGAGAAAAGGGATGAAAGGTGTTAATGAATTTGAGTCTTTCCTCGGCTGGTAATCTGTCTGTGGCTCTTGGAGGTGCCGGTTTACAGAATTCCTCCGGGTAGCCCCTCTGTAGGAATTTGTTAGACATCTCTTGGTGTCGTATTTCCCGGGTGGAGTCATCGCTAACAATCCTTTGTACTCTGTGGTGTTGTGAGGTAGGTAGGGATTTTTTTACGTGTCTGGGGTGACAACTGGTCCAATGTAGCAAACTGTTCCTATCAGTAGGTTTGGTATATATGTCACTGCTGAGTTGCCCCGTGGAGTTCTTACTTATGGTGGTGTCCAGAAACTGTATGTTTGTAGGGTCAGAGTGTAACGTGAACGTGAGTCCTTTCACTTTGTGGTTCACTTCCTTATAGAAGTCGTTGAGAGAGTGAATGTCGCCCAACCATATGCAAAAAATGTCATCTATGAATCTTAACCAGATAAGAGCATGTTTGGTGTACAGTTCACTGGTGTATATATGATCTACTTCGAATTTTGCCATATATATGTTTGTGTACGGGGGCGCGACATTCGCCCCCATTGCGGTTCCCCGTTGTTGTAGATAGAACTGATCCCCAAACAAGAAAAAGTTGTTGTTGAGGACCAGTTCTAGGGTCTCGATGCAGAAATTAAGTTTGTTAACATCAGTTATGGCTTGTTCCTTAAGAAACCAGTTGACAGCCTCTAGGCCATGCCGGTGTTCGATACTGGTATAGAGGCTGTCAACATCGAATGTCACCAGTAAGCTATCAGGGGGTATGGTATCTATGCTCCGTATCCGGCCAAGGAAGTCGTTGGTGTCCTTTAGGTACGATTTTACCCTTGGTATTAATGGTGTGAGGATTTTTTCGAGTGTAACTGAAAGAGGTGAGAGGATGGAATCGGTTGAGGCGACAATGGGTCTGCCCCGTGGTCTCTCTAAGTTCTTGTGTATTTTAGGCAATACATAAAAGACTGGTGTTATTGGGTTTTGATTCTGAAGGAATTCAGCTAGTTTCTTGTCTATAGTTCTGGAGGTAAGGTATTTATCAGTGTGTCTTTCTATTTTCCTCCTAATCTCATACGTAGGGTCAGGGGCGTATGGGAGTGTAGGTGCTAGTGTCAGACAACTGTCGGTTTATCTCCTCGAGATAGTACTCTTTATCTAGAATAACTATGGCCCCACCTTTGTCTGCTGGTTTTATGACAATTTGTTTGTTGTTTTTGAGACTGGTGAGGGCCATAGATTCTTCTCTGCTTAGATTGTGTTTGATATGGAGATCACCCTTATCAATACTCTTAATGCAACTATTGACAGAGTTATTTACAAGAGAAACAAATGTTTCAACAGGGTGTGATGTCTTTGGCGGCTGGAAATTACTTTTCATCCGCAACCCAAGGTCTCTTGGGTTGACACGGTTGCTGGTGTCGTCATCCGTTTGGATGACAGGAGCTGTGATCTCTTCCCTATTGTTGCCGAAATGTACCTTGAGTCTTACCATGCGGAAAAACCGGTATAGTTCCTGTTGTACCTGGAAGGAGTTGAAGGCGGGTGTGGGACAGAAGGAGAGCCCTTTCTGTAATACCCTGGTCTCTGCTGGTGAAAAAGTGTGAGGAGATGTTAAAGATGAGGTTAGTCTCACCTGGGACCGGGTTTGTCTGCGAGTGTCCTGAGGGTCTTCGTCTGTGCCTCTCCCTTCCTCCTCGTCTGTGTTTTCTCGTGATGGGAACATAGGGTGCTTCTGAGGATGTGGTTCCGGCCCAAAAAAAGGAATTCGTCGCTTGCCTTTGCCACCAGAGCCCAGTCCTCCCTCCGAACCTGAGGAGCGGATTAGCCATAGCGGCCTCGTGGTTTTTCTGGTAGGGTGGTATAGCGCCATCTGTAGACCTGATTCTTCTCGTAGTCGTTTTTAGTTCGTTCGTGTAGTGTTGGATTGTTTTCTCCGCTTTTGTTTTTAGGGCTTTAAGATCGGCTGAAGATAGGGTATTGCTGAGTTGGGTTTCTATTGTTGTAAGTTGTTCTTTGATGATCGTAATTTCCTCTTGAATAAACTTAATGGTGAGGACCATTAAGTCGAAAGAGCATTTGTTTAAGATGTTCTCAGAAAGGTTGCAGTATTCTTCGTTGTTGCTGAACAATGTGGGACGTAATGCCACTCTTAGTCCCCTAGGTATTCTCTTTGATTTGGTATACTGTGCCAAGGTGTAGGCGTGGAGTTCAAAAGAAGCCAACTTTTTCAACTCCTTTTCGAAGTCTCTGGATTTTATTTCCTTACTCGATACCTTGAGGAAGTTGTCTGTTTCACGGACGGAGGCTAGGATTTCATTGGTTTCATCATCATTGAAAGAAAAAAGGCCGCTGCTGGCCATGTGTATTTTTAGACAGGTGGGAGCTCTACTGAAAAATCAGACGAATCAGAGAGCATATAGTATAGCTCGACCACCGTTTAGGTGCACAAGGGAAAAATAGGCCACAAAGTCTTTAAATATATCCCCGGCACACAATAAAAGAAGAGAGATGATTATCCTTTTTGTGTTTTTTTTATTTTTGAAGGTGAAAAACAGGTTGTATCACACAACGTTTCGGCTCCAGTTGAGCCTTTCTCAAGTGAGTCTGTGTATTACATGAATAAACATAAAAAACAAGTGAACATCAAATATATTGAATCAAGTTTCTTTTGTGTAAAGTGCTCCGTGACTTGATGGTGTTGCCCCTGTGAATAAAAAATCTATAGATCATGACGGGACGTGAAATATCCTCAAAGTGACTGTGTCTGTGGTGGTGACAATGGTGTTGGTGTAGTGCAGAGTGAAGTGAAGGGGGGGAGTTCTCTGTTGTAGGGGAGAGCTAGGAAAGGAGTGAGTGAGTGGATAAACGTATGTGTTTTTATAGGACAAGGGGGCTAGCAGGATGGTGAGAGTGATGGATTGGGGGATTACAGAGAAGGGGACAAGGTGGCGTCCTCTAGAGAGACGGGGACAAGGGGGTGTCCTCTACAGAGACGGGGACAAGGGGGCGTCCTCTACAGAGACGGGGACAACGGGGCATCCTCTACGTCTGGAGGAAAGAAGGTTTAATCATAATCACAGACGAGGATTCTTTACTGTAAGAGCAGTGAGACTATGGAGCTCTCTGCCACATGATGGTGTAATGATGGTGTAATGAGGGAGTCACAACTAACATTTAAGAAGGGCCTGGATGCCTTTCTTGAAAACTATAATATTACCAGTTATACCTACTAGATTCTTTGATCGGGCGGTGATCCAGGATCTAGTCTGATTGCCGTATCTGGAGTCAGGAAGGAATGTTTTCCCCCAATGTGGAGCTTAGTGTTGTCACATGGGGTTTTTGCCTCCTCTGGATTAACATGTTAGACTATGGGGTGACCTAGATGGACTTAAAGTCTTCCTTCAACCTTCAATGCTATGTTACTATGACAAATACATAGTAATACATTCTTGTGATTCTTAAAGCTATGGCTCTGGCAGTTGAGATAGTCATCTAAGATGAGAAATTGACCCTGGTCGTATGTGGAGATTGATATGCATTTTGGAAACTTGTGAATGGGAATGGAAAGCTGCATGTGAGCGACTACATCAGGAGAGAGCTGTGGTGGGTGGGGAGGCGGTTTGTTTGGTGGGCTGTGTGGTTGGTTATGTGATCTACTGCTTGTTGATTATCCTCTATTGGAACACATGTATATTTTGTTTGATTTTGACAATGTGTAATAATAATTAACCTTACTAAAAAAGAAAAGTCTGCCAACTAAGTATGATCACTTGGCTAATTTGAACCCACCACTTTGCACATAACCAGTAAATTGTTAGCAGAATATATCAAACAGTGATATGTTAATGTCGGTCTTTTCTCATAACTTGATATATTCAGATCATTCCTTCCATTATGTACTTTACAGTCATGAAGATGATCGTACTTTAGTCATGTATAATTAGAAGACCTTGGTTAAAAGTGTGAGAATCGCTAGATCGAACTACATCAATCATCACATCCAACTAATTTAGCACCAATATTCCATGGAGATGAAAGCAGATTTATAGTAAATCATGTGATACATTTAATTTACGTTGATGGATTGCCAGTAGGCGGGAGAATGAAAAAGTGCCAGTGAGTGTAGGGATCAGACGATGGAGAGCTTTGAACAGATGGTGTGATTAGTGCAGCTGCAATGAGAGGCTATATCAGCTGACCACGTGTGTGTGCATGCATATTGTGCAGGATAGGTGATATAGAATAAATGAAATGCTATTTTATTTTGGGAATGCTTGGTTGCACGCTATTGTGGTGTAACGGAGTTGGAAGCAAATAACTGTGTAAAGGTCTTACTATGGATACACTTATCTGTCATGGTACCTTTACACGCCGCTACCGAAAGGTAGAAACCACCGGGTGTCTCACGTGCACGCGCGCGTTTCAACGGTTCCTATCTGTACCTGATGCTGCATATACACACCGCTACAAGGTGCTCCACAGAAGGTATTTTCGTCCCCTGGAAGCACAGACGGTGCCGCAGGTTACCTTCTGTGGAGCACCTTCCCTGATTTACACGCTGCTACCACAAGGTAATCTGGGCGTACATATTGTGCACCGTAACTACATAGGCATCACAGAGTTGTGTATTACATGACGCTCGTACGGTGATTGGACAATGCAATAACATCATGATTGGCCAGCCAGCGCAGGGAGGCGGGCTAATACATGACGGTATTGCAAATGTGTAGTGACTGGTCAGATCTTGAAATATGCCGCCCTGTGCAGGGACAGCCAGTGGCTACACAGTAGCCCCCACCAATGATAGCTGATGGGGTGTGGTATCCATGACGCTCAAGCACGCCCCAGGGAACTCAAATACCGTACCTGTGCCCCGATTACACGCCGCCACCATAGGGGTTATACCTGCTTGTTTTTCAGCACAACTGAAAGACCGGTATCCACAGAGACAGGACGGTGCTACCTGAATTACACGCCGCCACCTCGCGGTGTTTTGACAGTAAAAGGTACAATTGTCTCCGACACCTGCCGGTGTCTACCTCTCGGTGCCGGCGTGTAAAGTGGCCATCATTGTTACTGTGTACATATAAAATAAAAAGGAAAGAGTTGCCATACAAACTGATGTGAACGACATATTCCCCTCATTAACCATATTCTAATAAATAGTTTTAACTCCTCAACTAGCAATTGATAAACTGCCCATATTATAAATAATTTTTCTATCTACTGAAAGTAAAACCCTAACAAACATCAAACAACGGGTTACTCTTGGTATACCCACGGGTTTTTATGTCTGATAGAGGGAAACTGAGACACGTGGTTTTAATTACCAACTGCACAGACCTGGAATACATAAAACAAGCCTCCGATCTACCCACAGATACATTATCCAGGGCACGAAAGAACTTTATAAGTAACAGTTAGAGAACAAACTAACTTAGCCTTATGTTAAACACCATGTTAAATGTACGTTGCATTAGGAATAGAGAAACTGTAAACTTACATTAAAATACTTTAAAAGGGTGTAGCTACTAGATTGAAAAAAAGAATCTATATGTCAATGAGATGACCTGACTATCGTTTAGCGTTTCGGAATGTCTCCTTTTTTTAGATGCATTTCTATCCTTACCAAGATACAAACCAAATACCTTTCTTCCAACAATAATGAAGGGAATTCCTGAATACTCAGTCAGGGAAACGTGATTAATTACTGCTCCTTCCCAGTGAACAGTAACTTCTGAACTGGGATTGAAAGCTGAAAAAACAGGAACATACCGTATATACTCGAGTATAAGCTGAGTTTTTCAGCCCAAAAATTGGGCTGAAAAGTCCCCCCTTGGCTTATACACAGGTCAATACGGTACATGGTGTGGTGGGGGCTGGGGAGGCTGGAGGAGGCGGGGGGAGGCTGCTGTATGAGCGCTCCGTCACATGGGGCCGCTCATTATATATGCACTGCTTCCCCCTGTTAATCAGCGGCAGGGGGAAGCAGTGCATATCTAAATATATGGCCCCCAAATGCTGGCACTCGCCCCCCCCCCCCGTTACTGGGACGGCCGGGGACCCCGGATGCAGCGAGGAGGGGAGCATGGAGGACGGCGCACAGAAGACCGGTGCGGTGCAGAAGACCGGGGATGGTAAGTTAAGCAGCGGGGGAAGCCTTACAACAGGGGGGGGGGCGAGTGCCAGCATTAGAGGCCTGTATACCACTGAGGCTGCTGTATACCACACTGCTGGGGGCTGTATACCTGTGCTGGGGTCCACCCTCGGCTTATACACGAGTCAATTTCTTTTCCAAGGTTTTGGGGGCAAAAGTAGGGGGGTCGGCTTTTACATTTATATACCGTATATAGTCGTGTATAAGAGTTTAAGAAAAATCCAAGAACCATTAATGTCTACAATAAAAAAAACACTGCTTTCTATAGTTATATTCTATAGATGCTATGGCAAGCATGTGTATCATACTCGTTTGGTGGCTAACATTAAACCGTGTTAATGCTAAGGCTTCGGCATCCCCACACTTTATGAAGTAAAGCATGGCTAAAATATTTTGCAGGTCAATACAACCGATTGAATATCATTGGCTGGCATCGATACAATTATTGAGCCAAAAAATAAATTTGGAAGAAGTGTACATTAGTCCAATCACTAATAAAATGGCGCCGGAGTCAGCACATCCGTATGATCTATCAAACATGGCATTTTGTGAACATGCTAAGTCAGCCAAAAAAAATGAAAAAAAGTCAAAAATATTAGTGTGTGTGTTTAATGATGGAGGTTGAAATGTGAATCCAAGGACAGAAGGTAATGTTAGTAATACGTAGTGTAGTGTAAATGAATGTAATACAAAGCACTGTTCACTAATGCTATATATATATTACTACACCTTTTGCTTTATCAGTGCTGGTAGTGATCTAAGGGTAGAACATAGTTAGTAGGATAGGATGTTCAGCAACCCACTGCAGGTCAAGTGAGTGAGTTTGTTTTAGCCCCCGTGGGGTTAGCTAATGATTACGTGGCGACCCTGTGTACAGGCGCCACAGGAGGATATTGCAGTTTAAAATAAGCGCAATGTCCAGCAGTCACGGATATGGTAGTTTTGCAGAGTCTAAACCTTAACACGCAGGCAACCGACCACCTTAGTATAGTGGACCATATACTAATTAGGTTCAGGTGGTGCTTAGTAATAGGGTGGGTGATGTCAGCATAGTGTGACAGTTATTCCAGTGAGTAGTGACCAGACGGTGAAGGAGAGTGACGTCAAAGCACGCAGCGGATCCTGCAGTTGTGACCAGGGCTCCCTTTTTCAGTAATGGTGACCCAGACAAAGAAGGAGGTAAATCTAGACTGTTTGGATCAAGCTGGAAGCCCAGGTCGCCACTGGTACTCCATAACCGAGGCGGTCATTAAAATGTTCAGCCTTGACTGCAGACCGGCCAGCTGTGGGCCTGGTAAAAGGGCACAATACTAACACTCCGACCTCTGTCCCGAACAAGGTCCAAGACGCTATAGAAGGACCAAATACCAGTGTCAGGAGATTAATGTCCTCTTGCTCCCATCCGTACCGGAGAAGAGTCAGTAGTAGCCTCTTAGTACCAGACCGGGGACCGGTGAACGGGCTTTGTTAGTGTGGTAAAAGTTGAGACCAAGAAGATTTTGATTGACACCTCTGAGAGACATTTCAAGACCTCCATGTTCCACGGCTACAGGCACAGTAAACCCAGTGTTTTTTGTTCACCATGAACATCAAGGTACCGGAAAAGGAAAAACTGAGCTAAAATGTGGTGTCTGGTGTCTTGCATTCTTCGATGGAGGGCTTACACAGCATCTATGAGGTGAGGACTACCACCCCGCTCATCCACTTTTATGCCCTAAGCTAACGCTTCGCTTGTGGGGAGCTTTACTATCTGTGCTGGCATCCCCATCACCTTATATGGCCATTCGCAGAGCTGTTAGATCTATTACCGGGTACCACAGATGGCGTCACGTTTAACAAACAATTTACCCAACATCATCCCCCCCATTCTGCCATTGAGGGTCCAGGGGACAGAACAGGTAACCGACCAGCCATGATCCCCATTGAAGTAAACATGGTATCTGAGTCCCCCACCCTGCAACCAACTGGCTTACAGATTGAGAATGGTGAAGCCACTCGAGGCGTGGTCCTTGTGCCATCTTGTTATTGTTTGTTATCCAGGGTTTGGTCAGACGGAGTTTACCAATACTATATAATTTATTCTTATATCAAGAGGGAAGGATAGCCGCCAATTATTTATTTTTTTTAAAAGTGAATTTCTTGACAAACTTACATCTTGTAATAGTTAATATTTACTTTGTTTTTAAAGAAGTGAAATATGATTTATTTTTAAATCAATGTTGATATTAAAGTCTTAAAAATCTGAAGCAGATAATGAATTTTGACATGAAAACCAACTATGTTACAACATGACCAGCCCTGTGGGGTGGATGATTGTTTTAAAATGGTCATAGTCCTAAAATATGTAAAAGAAAAAACAACAACAGCTTGTAGTGCGCCTATACACATGGGGCTGTTAACGGGCGGTTCTTTTGCATTTAAACTCACCTGGTCTGGTTATAAACCACAGCCCGTAGATAAGCTTATTAATTTGAAGCAGCAGAATCCTCCGGTTCCGTCCTCGTGCTTCCTACGAGGTCTTCTCCGGGGAAACACTAGTGCCGGGCGGCGTCACGCGTCTAGTAAAGGGGCCGATCCAGCTGGCGTCTTTTCAGGTCCTCTCCCTCCTCTGCAGCTCACTCCACCACTCTCCCCATAGGGAGTCAGAATGATACAAAAAGATGGAAGCGTGATGTATGTTTGGGCGCTGAGGTAAGGAAGATCTCTGATGCTGGCTTCTTTTCCGGACTTTATTAAAATAATTGCAGTTATAATTATTCAAGCTTAAGGCTCTCAAAACCCACGATGCATTTCGATGTGCATACACGTCTTTCTCAAGTGAAAGCATTCACTTGAGAAAGACGTGTATGCACGTCGAAATGCATCGTGGGTTTTGAGAGCCTTAAGCTTGAATAATTATAACTGCAATTATTTTAATAAAGTCCGGAAAAGAAGCCAGCATCAGAGATCTTCCTTACCTCAGCGCCCAAACATACATCACGCTTCCATCTTTTTGTATAGTCCTAAAATATAGAATAGTGGTATAGTACTTCAATCCAGTAGGTATTTAATTATTTTTTTTTTAATATTTATCTAAAATGTCTAATAAATGTGTTTTACATTCCTGCTCAAAGAATCTCTGCTTTTTGATGTGTCGGGAAAGGGGTGATTGTAGCCAAAACACATGAGGGATCAGTACTTATTTATTGATTGAGCTGAAAACCTTTATTGTACACATGGCAAACAGTCAGGGATCACCAAGTAAAGGTCATGTTGTTGATATAATTTATTATTAAATTCAGGGATTCTGATAACACACAAGAATGTGCTTTTTTTTACCTGCTAAAAAAGTTTTATCGCTTATTGCATTCACGCTTCAAAAAAACCTAGATACACACTGATATATCACATTTTTGGTGTAAGTAGCTTACGTGGCGACATCACCGTATACTACATGATGATCAACAGCTTACTAAGTGAAAGGAAGCTGTGACAGAGGTAGCATTTATGATGACTGATGTACACAACTGCCAGGAGCAAGAGGACTTGGGTGGTGTAAGTGCAGCTGCTGCCATATCTTCAGCCTCCTCAGTTGAATCATATTACGGGCAAATTGCTCACGTTCTCTGAAAAGTAGACTACTTCAAGTGCTAAAGAAAATTTTTTTTTATTATTTTTGGGTTAGTGATTGCATATTACAAGTTTATTACACTTGTGGTCTAAAGTTGTATTGTAATAAATATATTTTCATTTATAACAAAATAGTGTTTTATATAAATGATTGAATATCGGTGCTATAACAAAATAGCAAAGTAATTCTGCTGGCATAATATGTACTACCGTCTATACATACACTGAATAGAACAGCTAACATTTGACTATGCCATATAGGGAACTTACAGGCAAAGAATTTGTCAATAGTGTTGCACATTAAGAGCAATGGTGCATTTTAATCAAATGTTTATGTTTGGAAATTAAAGATAGACACAGATGTGCACAAATCACCTCACACAACTCGCCTCATACATGTGCTGTCTGTGTGGTGTGTGTGTGTCCCTGGGGTGTGTGTATGTGTGTGTGTCTGTGGGGTGAGTGCATGTGTCCCTGTGGGGGGGGGGGGGGGGTCTGTGTGGTGTGTGTTTTCTGCTGTGTGTATCTTTGTGGTGTGTGTATCTGTGTTGTGTGTGTCTTTGTGGTGTGTGTGTGTGTGTGTCCCTGTGGGGTGAGTGCATGTGTCCCTATAGGATGGCTATGTGTGTGTGTCCCTGTGGGGGGTCTGTGTGGTGTGTGTGTCTGTGTCCCCCTGTGGACTGAGTGCATGTGTCGCTATAGGGTGTGTCTCCCCATGGGGGTGTGTGTGTCTGTGTTGTGTGTTTGTTTGCGTGCGTGGTGAATATCTCAGGTTGGGGCTGCACCTTAGCGACTATACACTTGCTGTTACTCTTTGTGTGCATGTGGTGTGTATACATGCCCCCGTGCATGGTGAATATTCCATGTTGGGGCCCCACCTTAGTGACTATATGCTGGTATGTGCTGTTAGTCTTTGGCGCTATCATTAAGCCCCTCTCATTCACAACTGTCAACTGGTAACTTGTCACTTTTTCCCCATTATGTAGATAGGGCCAAAATTGTTTGGTGAATTGGAACACGCAGGGTTAAAATTTCGCCTCACCGCATAGCCTATGACGCTCCCGGGGTCCAGACGTGTGACTGTGCAAAATATTGTGGCTGTAGTTGCAACGGTGCAGATGCCAATCCCGGATATACACATACATACATACATACATACATACATATATACATTCAGCTTTATATATTAGATGGTAATGAAAAGCCTGTTACCATTTAACTGAAATAAAGAGAACTTGCCACATTATTATTTTCATGTCTCCATAATTTTTTTGGCAACACAAAGCAACAATTTGAAAGCCTTACGTACTTCTGTTGAAATACAAGTTACTTCTTTAAAATGTTAATATATCCTATATGTCCGCTCTATTGAAGCACACCTACATAGTACAGGGCTTTGAATTTTTTTTTATTGTACACCCACATTTACAATTATTCTGAAGACGTTTTTCCTATTATTGTCAGGCAATTAAATATGCTGGCTCAGTAATGGGACATGACAGACATGAGGGCATGTGTTTGATGAAATATTTTGCACTTTGGATATATAATGTACAGAAACCTATGGCAAACATTGTTTATGTAAGTGTTCAAAAAAGATATTCATGTAAGGTCTTAGCTTGAAAAACGTTTTTTCCTCATATTAAAGGTGCTGTACAAGGGCTACTTTCATGGCTGAAAAGTGTCTTTAAGAAAACTGCAAAGGTGGTGCATGCATGCCTTTTTAATTGTGTGTTAGGGGCACGTTACACTCTGCAAGATTGCAGACGATATCGCCAAAAAGTCATGTGATCGGGATCGTTTGTGCTGTTTCACACGTATAGATGTTGTTCAGATGACACACAGAACGATAGAGATCTGAGATAGCACTAACAATGGTGTGAAAGATGTAGCTCAATGTTATAAACAGGCGAAGCCGCGCACGACATCATAATAATGTGGAGCCCCCACGGGACAGGGGGTACTCTGGACCGGACGGTACTGGGGAAGTCACGGGTGGCTTGGTCCGGACCGTGTCCCTGGGCCCGCAAAATAAAGGGGAATTATTTACAAGGGGATTTGTCACGGGTGACGCCACCCACTTGGTGCGGCCAGTGATGGAGCCGCCGCTGCCGCAGAACCTCCGGGGGTGATGGAATGGCAGCGGGGATGGTATAGTTCCAGTGGGAAGAACTGTATCCCCCGGGGCAGTAAGGGTTAAAGTCTATTGGGGTTATAGATGGTGGAGAAGTGGTTTAAGGACACACACTCACGTTTGGTAGACACTGGTGCACTTCTCCTTCTCTCCTGAGGTTGCTGAGCTGACAGGCTTGTAGCAGGGGGAAGCTCTCTGTGCTGGATCTGGAGCAAAGGTCGCAATCAACACACAGACTCACAGTTTTGCTGTTTTCCAAAGCTTTACTGCTGATGTTACTGTAGATTATAGTCCACGGAGTCTGTAATGGGGCTGAGCTCTCTTCCCACCCTGTCCGGGGTCATCAGCGTCCTTATGCTGCACTGTGTGTGTGTCCTGGCTGCTGCTATTAGCTGAGCTGCTGGGATTCCTCACGTCTCTCTCTGTATTCTGCTGGTACCACTTGGCTAGGCAACTTGAGTCCTCTGTGCTGTGCTGACCCCTTCGTGTTGCTTTGCTCTGGTACTAGGGGCATCTAGAGATCTCACTGTTCTGGGATTCACTGTGCTGTGGGTGCCAGACAGTACCGGATCCGGTGTCCGTTTCTGTGCGTTCTTCTGGGGCAAGTGAAGGTATCACTCCAGCTCCCAGACGTGTTCCTCGGTCTGTCGTTCTCCTGTTCCTCTGACCCTCACTAGGTCTGCACTGAGCTAACTCTGCTCTCTGTGTGCTCTTCACAGCCCTCCTCCGAGCTGAACTCAGCTCTCCCTCATGGGCAAGAGTATATAAGGAAGCAGGTTGTGCTCCCCCTTTGGCCCAGAGGTGCTAGTGTTTGTCAGTGTGTAGTGGGGAGAGAACCCATGTGATGTTATTGTGGCACATTAACCCATGGGGTGCCACATTCCCCCTTAGTTAAATACAGTACTCCGGGACTGTGGAAAAACAAGTAAACAACAATTAAACACAATTAATATTGACAGACTTAAAAGGGAAAAATTACAAAAATCACTATAATGTGAAAAAGAGTCCAAAAAGTCAAAAAGCAGTCTTTCCGGGGGTTTAGTCTATTGCCTCCGGGCTGATGAATATATACAAGAGAGTTCTTACCACAAACAGTCCGTGGTATATATGGTCCATAAGTAAATAAGAAAAGTTCAAAGTTCATACAGGATAGTCTCTGTACGTACTGGGCTTTTTAACGTTGCAAAAACTATATACGTTTGTCCACGGGCGTTTCTGCTTAGGAGGCCTGAATTCGCTACACCACCCCCAGGCACTTTCTTTCCCTAACTTAATGTACATGGGGGTCAATCCAGTTCCTCCACCCTCTTGGACTCAGTCTACTGGTTCGATTTACGTTTACTTTACATTTAAACAAACAAATTTACATTACATATTTAATTCTGCATTTTACTCTTTGTACCTAGCTCGTAACTGACCTTGCGTACTACGCTCTGATCTGCGCAATGTTGGTGGAGTTAATCTGATAGTGTGAGTAGACGTGTACCTATTTGGGGTGTTTGGTGTTATGGCAGATGGAGGTCTGACTGCAGGACTGGCAAGTTCACTGGGACCAGGAATTTGTTCTTCCTCTTCGGATTCTACTTCCAGTTCTTCAAGTCTTGGGTCTTCTTCAGGTAATACAGGTTCTGGTAACACAAGTTCTGGTAACACGGGTTCTGGTCTTGGGTCCACCATTGAAGGGAATGCAATCATTGGTACGACAACTGCTCCATGGTAATTTGGCCATGTTTTAGGAAAATCTCCTAGCACCATGTGGAATACTTCTTCTTCTTTTTCTTGGATATGTTGGACCTGTTCGGATTCTATGACTTCAGGTGTCTTCAAGGTTTCAGGACACAATTTTAGCTGATCACGAGATATGACTTGTGAAATTCTTCTTTCATCTTTGCTTATCAAACAGGTTTTAAAATTGTCTAGGTTAGATGGCAAGACTGTGTATGGGATGGTTTCCCACTGATTATCCAGTTTGCCTGTACATCTCTTTCTCTTGAGAACTTGATCACCTTCTTGTAATGGCATTGCTTGAGCATGTTTGTTAAAGGTCTTTTCTTGTCTTGCTCTTGCTTGTTGTAGGTTCCTCTCTACACATTCTTGCACTTGGTGATACTGTTTCTGACGTTTGGTATCCCAATCCGTTTCTTCTACTTCTGTATCTGGTTTTTCAATTCCCATTTCTAGATCAATTGGTAGCTTACTGGGTCTTGCAACCATAAGGTATGCTGGAGTGCAGTTTGTAGAACTCACGGGGACATGGTTGTATAAGTCTACCAAATCAGGTAATTTATCTGGCCACTGGTTTCTTTCTGACTCTGGTAAAGTCTTTAACAGTTCAATTACGATATGATTCATCTTCTCGCATAAACCATTTGTTTGGGGATGGTACGTTGTTGTGTGGATTTTCTTACAACCGTACATATTGCAGAATTCCTTAAATAGTTCTGATTCAAAAGCTGGACCTTGGTCTGCAAGGACTTGTTCTGGGTAACCATGCGGTCTACAGAAATGTGTCTGGAATGCTTTTGCTGCAGTCTTCGCTGTCAAGTCTTTGACTGGTACCATCACTAAGAAGCGTGAGTAATGGTCCACAATGGTTAAGGCATAGACATAGCCTGACCGGCTTGGTGACAACTTGACATGATCTAATGCGACTAGTTCAAGAGGCTGCTTGGTTACTATTGGTTGAATCGGAGCTTTCTGTGGATCTTTCCTTCTGAGGTTGCATGCGGCACATCTTCTGCACCATAGTTCAATGAATCTTCTCATGCCAACCGAATAGAATCTGTCTCTCAGGATTGCTTCTAACTTCTTCCATCTGAAATGACCTGCGTTATCGTGATAAGCTTCTAAGACCATTTGAGTGGCTCGCTTGGGCACGATAATCTGCCAGACCAGTTCATGCGTTTTAGGATTGGTATGCGTTCTACAGAGCTTCCCTTGATGCAGGAACAACTTGCCTCTATCCTTCCATAGCTGTATAGCTTCAGCTGGGGCATTCTGATCAGGGTGTGCGCTTTGTTGCGTAAGCAGGTCTTTCACTAGCTTCACGGCCGGATCGTTATCTTGGGTTTCGGCCCATTCGTAGTGTCTTAACGGGTTAAGATTTACTTCCTGCTTTCTTTGGTAGGTGCCGGGCTGATAATCTTGTACCTTTGAACGATGAAAGGCCGGTAGTTCAATCTCTTCCAACCCTTTCGGTTCCTCTTCCATGTCTTTCAGGTGCGGCATTCGGCATATGGCATCTGCGTTCCCATTCTTGCGGCCTGCCCGATATTTGATGACAAAGTTATAGTTAGATAGCCGGGCTATCCATCGCTGCTCCAGAGCACCTAATTTTGCTGTATCCAGGTGAGTCAACGGGTTGTTATCCGTGTAGATGGTAAATTCTGCACCTGCCAAGTAATGTTTAAAACGTTCAGTCACAGCCCAAACTACTGCCAGTAGCTCTAACTTGAAGGAGCTGTAATTCTCGGGATTTCTTTCTGTAGGCCGGAGCTTCCTACTTGCAAAGGCAATAACTCTTTCTTTTCCTCCTTGCTTCTGCGACAATACTGCTCCCAGTCCCACGTTGATGGCATCCGTGTATAGGATGAAGGGTTGATGGTAATCGGGGTATGCCAGGATCTCTTCTCCCATCAGCGCACTTTTTAGCTTGTTGAAGGAATCTTCTCTTTCCTCATACCACCGTGTCAGGAGATTACAGTTTGAAGTCTTCTTTGATCGTCCTACCAGAATGTCTTGCAGAGGGGCTGCTAGCTTCGTGAATCCTCTGATAAATCTTCTATAATAGCCTACCACGCCCAGGAATTGCCTCACTTCTTTCACGTTCGTAGGTCTTGGCCAATCCCTTATCACTGTGACTTTATCAGGATCCGGTGCTACTCCCTCTGAACTCACAACATGTCCCAGGTACGGTACCTTTGGTTTGAGAAGGTGACACTTGGATGGCTTGATTTTCATGCCATATTTCGATAAAGCTTCGAACACTTCTGCCAGGTCTTGTAGATGTTGCTCATACGTCTTCGAGTAGACTATGATGTCATCTAGGTACAGGAGGACAGTTTCAAAGTTCTTGTGCCCTAGGCAGCTCTCCATCAGGCGTTGAAAGGTCCCGGGTGCGTTGCAGAGTCCGAACGGCATACAATTGAACTCACAGAGGCCCATCGGCGTAGTAAACGCTGTCTTCTCCTTGTCGGCCTCGGCCACAGGAACCTGCCAGTACCCACTAGTCAGATCAAGGGTGGAAAAAGTAGTTAGCAGATTTTAATGCAGCTAATGACTCCTCAATCCTAGGTAATGGGTATGCATCCTTATGTGTGATGTGATTAATCTGCCGGTAATCTACGCACATTCTCATGGTCCCGTCCTTCTTTTTAACTAACACTAGAGGTGCTGCCCAGGGGCTACAACTGTCTCTTATTACCCCTGCGGATTTCATTTCTCTGAGCATGTCTTTGGTGGTTTGGTAGTGAGCGGGTGGTAATTGTCTATACCTCTCTTTTATAGGTTGATGGTTACCTGTGGGTATAGTGTGCTCTACCCCTTTGATCTGCCCAAAGTCTAACGGGTGTTTACTGAATATTTGTTCATATTCCTTCACTACCCGGTATACTCCATGCTTGTGACGGGGAGGTGTAGAACTGGTACCTACATGCAACTTTTGGCACCAATCCTCCAGCTTCTCTCCTGAGCAATTGTCATCCGCCTGACTTGACGGGTTCAAGGGCTCAACGGCTGTGATGTTGTTGTTATCAACCGTGTATAACTTAGCCATGGTAGCATACTTTGGTAATGTGATCTCATCATCTCCGCAGTTTAATAGGCGTAATGGCACTCTTCCCCTGTGTACGTCAACTACTCCTCTAGCAGTGAGTATGGTCGGTCTACTGTCTGAGTACACGGGTTATACCAGGGCCTGATAGTCTTGCCCTTTTAATGCCTATTGCGGCTCTACACCATACCAACATTTCGGTTTTGGGAGGAATTACAATGGGTATTGGATCACTTACTCGTACACTGCCGATCTCACCTCCGGAGATTTCTACCTGCTGCTTCAACATCAGGGCTTTGATCTCTTTGTGCAGAAGCCTCTGTTGTCCAGTTCCGGCAGTCTCGGCGATTTGCTGCAAAACACTTAACACTTAGGAATGAATGTCATTGAGAAATGTTTTTCCGATCAGCATCACGGGTTCACGTTCTCGCCGGTTAACATCTATGATTATAATACCCTGGTTCTGCAATTCTACCTTCCCAACCTGAATATTCATCTCTCTAAATCCAACCTTTGGTATTACCTGTCCATTACTAGCCTATACATCAAAGTTAGAGTCATCTGGCGCACTAGTAATGTCTGAATCAGCCAAGTACCTTTTATATAGAACATGTGGGATGGATGTTATTTGGGATCCGGTATCCAGCAAGGCACTAAAGGGGATGCCATCCAACACAATACGGATCACCGGCTTTCCTCCCACGAATTTGTCATACCAGGCGGAGGGGCCTTGAGCGTTCATTCCTGGGGAGCGGCCCGCCTGCCCAGGGAATCGTCGTTTAAAGGACACTCACGAGTAAGATGGCCTGATTTCTTGCTGTTGGGTATCTTCTGGGCCTCAGCCACGGGACATCCTCTCTGCTGGTCGCCAACTCGATCTTGGGTGCAGGTTTTGACTCTCGCAGTTCCTTGATGACCTTGGCCATGGAGATCACGGTGTCTGTCAGGGCATCTAGCTTTTGGTTGAGGGCTGCATTTGAGATATATTCCCCAGCCTCAGCAGCAGTCGCTGAAATGGCAGATGTCGCTGGCGCTGCCGGCTGCTGAGGTGCTGCTGCAGTGTCGGGCACAGGTGTTAATTCTCGTGGCTCTTCCAGCTGCTGCAAACGGATAGCTCTATCTTTCAACTCAGTAAATGTCATGTCAGGGTTCTGCAGCAGTATCATGCTTAACTGTCCTCGATGGGAAGGGGAATGGAGGCCCTCTATGAATTGGTCAAATAGCATTTTATCAGCCCCCGGGGCTTAAGTAGGTTCTGCCAGCTCAAGGGCTTTGAGTGCTTCCTGCAGGTTCAAGGCAAAGTCTCTAGCACTCTGTTAAGGTTCTTTGCATGCCACCAGAAACCTAATCTTAGCCCGGGTATCAACAGCAGATTCAAACGTTGCTTTCAGTCTGGCTACTAGATGCTCTACAGTGTCCTTATCCGTATCCAGCTAGGACGCAACTTCACGCCGTGCATTGCCTGTTAACTGTTCCATTATCATTCCTACACGCTGGGCTTCAGTAAGGGGATACATCACATAGTACTCTTTAATCTTTTGCATAAAGTCAGTTAAAGTATTAGGCTCACCGGAGTATTGGGGCAGCCACATTGCCCCTGGAGTATACGGCATCAGGAATGGCATTATGGATGCTGTTCCTTGCGCCGCTGCACCGCCGGGTACTATCACTGGGTCCGGCGCTGCAGCTCCACCGGCTGCGCCGTCGCCGCCTTGCGCACCGGGCTGCGACATCTTGGGCCCCCTTAGTTAATATGCGCCCTCGTCTTCCGCTTCCGTCCGGATGTCTATGGGAGGTTCCGGGGTGCAACAGGGATCTTCTTCCCCGCCGGATGTCGTCAGCACCAAGGAAGGAGGCTGGGTTCGTGCCAATGCAGGGTACCGCCCCCTTTCTTTTCCCGCGCGCCGCGCGCTCCAAAATGGCAGATTCTCAAATATACAGTTCAGATGGCGCACAGGGTCCAATTCTTTTAGACCGGGTAGATCTTGTTCGTGACGCCAGGTTGTGGAGCCCCCACGGGACAGGGGTACTCGGTACCGGACCGGACGGTACTGGGGAAGTCACGGGTGGCTTGGTCCGCACAGTGTCCCTGGGCCCGCACAATAAGATGGGGAATATTTACAAGGGGATTTGTCACGGGTGACGCCACCCACTTGGTGCGGCCAGTGATGGGGCCGCCGCTGCCGCAGAACCTCCGGGGGTGATGTGATGGCAGCGGAGATGGTGTAGTTCCAGTGGGAAGAACTGTATCCCCCGGGGCAGTAAGGGTTAAAGTCTATTAGGGTTATAGATGTGTTAAGGAGAGCCTTAAGATCAAAATACTTCATTAAGCTTAAGACATAAGGGCATGGGAGAAATGATATATAGAGTGTATTATTTTACATTGTATAAGTTGTGATTTAAACATGGCTGCCATTTCCTGCCACATCACACCATGTGCTGAGAGCAAGATGGAGTCCAAAGAAGACTGACAAATCACCGAAGCTGGAGGTCAGGCAAGACTGACCAATCACAGAATAACATACTCGATCAAGACCACACCCCTGGATGACCTCATGGATCCGCCCATGGACTAACCCACTGACCGAGCCCCTTATTGCCCATGGACCAATGAATACATCTGAGTAGGGCTGACCGAGCCCCTTATTGCCCATGGACCAATGAATACATCTGAGTAGGGCTGACCGAGCCCCTTTTTGAATAAAAACCTAATGTCTTATAATAAACAGGCACTTGGAGCTTGGGTCTGACCAAGGAAGAGTGTACATCTGACTCTGTGTGTCTGGTGTCATACTTTTCATCGCCGGCACTTGGTCTATATAAATTAGGACAGGAGCAGCAACTTGTTATTAATATTATTATGAAATATTACCTTTACAATTTGGCGCTCCAACTACGTGGGGCCAGTATAGGAGAATTCCCAAACCTTGAATGACCGGTGAAGGAGACGGCAGGACGCACTGAGTACCCCGAGCCAGGAGACTGATCACCTCCCTAACAAAAACGGTAAGTCTGCTGATTTTATTATAATCTGTTGACTTAACCTGTTTTTCGGGGTACCCTGTGCAGATTGCCTGACCGCGTCCGGTCTTTTTAGGGTCTCTGAAGACGGCAGATGGGGTTTTCTCCGCTGCTGGCCATTTGATTGCGGAAGAACCGTCATGTTAAGTTGCTGCTGCCTGCTATTTGTTGTGTTAGGGGAGATGACTGGTAACAAGGGGGTTTTTGAGTAGTGTCTGTAGAAGTGTAAAGATATTGTCTGTGAGATAGATCAAAGTGGTCACCTGTGATACGATTTTCAGTTCTGGAGAGAAAATAGACATTGAGTGATGACTCTGTCTAAGTAATATTTAGAGACAGATTCTCACTCAATGCTCATCTTAGAGTGATTCAGTAATAAATAGGCATTGATTGAGACTCTGCATGAGGTTGAGTGTTGACTCCCATAGGGCCATGTTACTTAGAGTGATTCAGTACATGGCCTGTTTGTAAACTACAGAACATGGAAGTCAGACAGGGACAGATAGGAAGGAGAGACGGTTGTGAAGGTCTTGTGCTCAGGTTTGTCATCTCCCCAGTCTTAAGTGTTTGTTGTGTCTATTCTATATAGAGAAATATGGAGATGTTAATGCAGTTGTGTCGTATAGGCCCTAAGCCTAATTCAGATGGCAAGATAGATCTGTGTACATTAGTTGCAATTCGTGAAGGGAAAAGTCATGTTAAACAATGCAAGAAGCTTATGAAGTTGTGTGGGATGGTAGAAGGAGGAAGATTGCAACCCCTGGAGTGGAATTCAGTCTTAAAGGAGGAGACAAGGTGTTCTGGATGGTAATGGATTGTTGTCTACTGCCAGGGCATGGGAGAGAGTTTCTCAAAGTTTGTATAGAGAAAATTGGATAGAAGAGGAAAGGAAAAAGAAAGACAAAAGTTTAAGTTATGAATCTCCACCACCATATAATGGAGGCACAATGCCATGTGTTCCCCCTGCTGGAGCATGTGTTTCCTTTGTTGGGAGCCATTTTGATGACTGACATGTGCTCTCTGATGTCAGCCATTACATGTGCTCTCTGATGTCAGCCATTACATGTGCTCTCTGATGTCAGCCATTTTGTAATGCTATGTGCTCTGGTAAATGGGCCTTGTGGTAACTAGTGCTTGGTTTTTGTTCCCTTAAAAGATGCTAGCATATGGCAAGTATGAGAGACTTGTCGAGCATAAATGAAAATATGTAAGTAAATATCAGATATTCTAAAACAAATGTAAGACAGCAGAGAAATGAGAGTTTAAATAGTGTTAAGACAGAAATGCTGGAGTATAAAAGAATATTTGGAAAAGATGGGTTAGGATTGCCTCAGATTGAGAATCAGGGAATATACTTTTGTCCATGCAAAGATGGCCGCCGAGTGAAGGCCACATGGTTAGACACAAAGAAAGTGTGGACAATAGACTTAGACAGGAAGTGATGTGTAAGGACTAAAAGTTGTCTGACCAGTTTTGAGTAAGTTTCCCATATACTCTGCTGGTTTCACACACAAAAGAAGACGTAGACCACCCCAACCCCCTCCCACATAGAAACATATGATGGGTTAAATGCAGAGAGACTGAATGTTGAATGATTACATGAGTATACTGGTAATTAAAAATAAATAATAAAAATAGAATAAAATAGGCACATATAAGTTCCCTTGTTCAGAGAAGTCCAGTGTGCTGGTCAGATATAACGTGCTGAAAGCTATAAGAAATTGCTAAATGGGAGAGGTAAAAGATGTGAATGCATATATTAATGAAGTAATAATTGGGAATAAATAAATATAGATATAATTGGCAAGGGAGACAAAGTGACATACCTCAGAGAAAACATGAGATGATAAAAGAAAAAAAAATAAAATAAATAAATAATAATAATAATACAAAAAAAAAATTTGCCAATGGTGAATGGATACTCCAGGGGAAAAGTGTGGAGATTCATCATTATGACTCCACAGGAAAAGTGCAAAAATGAAGAAGAAAAAAAAAAATAAATAAATAAATAAATAAAAAATTCAGGAGTTATGTCCATAACCTCTCTCTATTCAACAGGAAGTGTGAATGACCTGCCTGTAGCTACTGTTTGAATTGGGGGGAGGAGACTTGATGCAAACCAGGCCAGTCCCACAGAGAGGCACCACCCCCACCCCCTAACAGGCCACATACTTCATTGTATCTTTTAATCTACATATTAACATCTAATTCTTCCCAGATCATGTTTTATTTTATTTTTATAGTCTCACTTTAGGGTATTGGTAAAAGTAATTATCAATAGTTTTTTCATTTTTACTGCTGCAACCCCAACTATTTTAATAATGGACACCTTTTTCACATGAATGTAGATTTATTCATGATACTGTGATACTGGAGCAAACAGTGTGCTGAGTTTTACCTAATTAGCAAATCAATTCCAGGTGATTTACATTTCTATTCCATGTCTCTGCACTGATATATTTTCAATACAGCAGCCTAAAGTATCTCCAGACCATGATTTACATCATCAGAGGCCTGGAGGGGCCCCATCAATGGGGGGTGACAAGCCCACAGCATGGAGTCCTCATTAAAGTTACACATAACCTAGTATTTGGGCTTTGTGCACATAGTGACTTTTATTGTGCTTTTTACTGTATAATTTTGTCACAAATCTTCACATCTATTCTGGCGCCAGTGAAGTTGCTGAGACTTCAGACATGTTGCACATTATCTAATTTTTTATTGTTCTTTCAGATTTCGTGTGTTTTTTGTTTTTGCCGAAAGATGCAGATTTGATGTAGAAAAATTTTATACCCCAAATGTTCATCATGTGCACATGACCTTATTGTATTCATAGTTATGTATACTCTATGGAGTGGGACCTTTTCATGATCTTTTCAGGCTCCAAATGTGAACTTCAGGTAACATAGTTTTTGAATCCAGATATGCTTTGGATATTGGATTCAAAAGGGGGGAAGAGATGGACTGTCAGTGCGTGTTTCAAAAGTTTTTTAAAGTTTTAATAGTTTATTTATTTACGTCTTTATATTTAAGTCTTTTCTTTATATTTTTGTCTTAAATAGAGGACAGAGCAAACATGTGTGAGTATCTCCCAGATGAGCTCATCACTAATGCAGATCTTGAGTTATTTTACAGATGTTCGTGGATTCTACCACTGGATGAGCTGTGATTACACAACAGGAGGTAATAAAGCAAAACCACTCCCTCTTCACATATCGCCATGAGGAGGTAGATGGGGATCTGCAATCACTGGAGTGGGTAGCTGGCAAAGGGTAAGATGGCCGAATGTGTATATAGACTGCAGATCTTTCCTTCAGTCACATAAAGACCTACAGAGACCGCAGAGAGTGTATGAGCCTGTATGGAGGCTCTCCTGTGATCAGATAAGCCTGGCAGAGTGCAGATACGGCTCACACCTGAGCTGGCGCTCATTGAGCCAGAGGTAATGCCTGCCCAGGTGCAGCTGCCAGAAGCTGTGAAGAGGCCTAGAGTCGAGAGTCTCATGGTGGGTTTACACACACCAATTTATCTGTTCAATCTCTGAACCTATCTTTGGTTGCAGTGAAATCATGGACACATTGTTCCTTTGTACACAGCCACAAAATGGAGCAATGTATCCATGATTTCACTGCAACCAGAGATTGGTTCAGAGATTGAACAGATAAATTGGTGTGTGTAAACCCACCATCAGACCCAGGCACCAGAGGCCCCTGTCACTCCTGATGTTCTTACTCCCACAGAAACAGGTGATCGAATGGAAAGGAGTGCAACACGCAGGGAGCCAGCTGAGGAAGGTCTGTAGACACCAGGCGGTAAGCGTTCTCTGCCACGACTCTCTTCTCAATGATGGCTCAGGTAACAAAAGAACTAACGCATTTGTCATTAACTGATACATGTGTTTTAGTGGACAAGGTTTGGGTGGCACCAGGGGTCAGTACCCAGGTGGCCAGGTACACCCAGTCTTGGTTGATGTGTGACTGGTACGATGGAAGAGAATCTGTAGTGACCGCGCAGAACCACGAATGCACCCCTCGTCCACTCTACCATTACAGTGATTGCAGATAGATGATAAAGACAGCTGCACATTAGGTGTATGCGGGTGTGCCTGTTGCGGTAATCTCTTTTCAGGATCCGGTGCAGAAACTACGTTACTTCTGAGAAGCTCAAGATGAAGGTGGTATGTAGAAATGAGGCTTCTGATGAGGTAAAGCTGAATATGTTATAGTGAAGGTCATTAAGGGTATTTTACAGTATCTGGGAGTCAGCAGCTTTCTACAAAACGTATCATGCATAAGACAGTGGACAATATGAATGGGAGATTAACATTAAAGGTGCAAGGTAGAGGAGACGGGCAAGACATAGAGGAAATGTTTGTTTTTGTTTAATTTTCCTCCTCAGTAAATAAGTTAAAATAAGATAATTCTCGATCCAACACCTAGGACAGGATTGTATTTTCTATAAAGTTAAGTGTGGACACAAGTGTAAAAGGGATTAGTCTGATATTAAATGAATGGGACCCGATGAGCCTCTCACCTAAGGGGGGGGTAAGAACTACAGGTCAATAGATAGCTGCTGCAGTAACAGCATTAGTGAGATGAGTATCCAGTTAAGAAAGGGTTAAACACTGCGTTGCTATCTTCCAGTAAGGAGAATTACAGGCCATGTTCTTCAGAATTTGTGTTTTATTTCCACACAGATGAAATCACCAGCGATGTCCAAGCCTTAAATAATTGATTAAATAGTGTGATAAAGAGACGTGCCCTTCAATTCCAGATCCTAAATCCGTTTCAGGAGCGCATGGTCTCATGTCAGGAGACCGGGTGATCCTGAAAAGATGCGAGAAAGAGCCGTGAGCCGAGATTAGATGGCTGATCCAGCGTCTCTGAATTACAGCAACTTCAGTGGAGACTGAGGGAAAAGGACGCGGCAACTGTTGGAGACTCCCCACCAGCAGATGATGAACTCCGATAATGATAGTCACTGACATACACCACATAGTGTTACACTGTCCCATAAATGACCTTATAACTCCACATTATGTCTGATATACATATGGAATATCCAAACTAAGGCAAAATGGTTACAGGAACATGATATAAATGAGGACTCAGTGAGGGAGAAACATTCACGTTCCTGAGCAAACCATTAGTTCAAGGGTAGAGAACACTGTGTATAACTGACATTACTCTAATAACTGGTATACGTAGCCGTAAAAGCGCTATTTTACGTTATTTTATGTTATTTTTAGGGTAATCGGGTTAATGTGTAAAGGGAAAATGTTACCAAATAATCTCTGGTGATAGAATATGGCCCTGAGACAGAAATGTCCATCCATGAGTGTTGTGATACAATTCTGGGTATCCAGGTAGGGAACTGAGGTGAAGCAGGTAGGAAAGGCCCGAGGACGCGGATAGCGCGATCCTATATACCTCCTGATATACCAAGAATTGTTCATAACAACTGTTCATCAGAATTGTTCATAACAACTGTTCAATCTATGATTAACCGGGATTTGTCAATTATACTACAGAAGACCTTAAAGGTTTAGCCGACCAACTAGGCCCTTCATCGATAATGGTGCTCCAAAATAGAATGGACCTGGACATGTTATTAGCAAAATAAGGAGGTGTTTGTAAAATTGTATGTATATTCCAGATTATACAGGTCCCACCGGGAGGTTACAGCAGCCGTACAGATACTGAATTCTCTACAATAAGAATTATAAAGGAATTCAGGTGTAGAAGATCCCCGGGACGAATACTCTCTGTAAATGAAGAGATGGCAGAGATGGATGGCTTTGTTATCCTTGTTATCTTAAATTATTGCATCTATTATTGTTTGTTGTGTCCTTCCCTGTCTAAGGAAGATGATTGGGAAACATCAGTTCTCACTTTCTTAGCTCAAGAGGTTAGTGATTCTGTAGACCTAGAACAGCTAGGCCCTCTACAGTCTTTATAGTCTCCAACTAGATGGTCCCCTGTTCCTCTAAGTTATGATAGCTGGGGTAGACACGTGAAATAGTTCATATATGTAAAGTCTGTACCAAGGGGGGTTTTAATGGTTATCAATTCTCAGCTAGCGGGCAGAGTTGTAGGCACATTGGGTAGATGTGATAGGCTCTGGTAGGGATTGGTTAATAAAGTATTTAGGGGGGACTGTTAAGGAGAGCCTTAAGATCAAAATACTTCATTAAGCTTAAGACATAAGGGCATGGGAGAAATGATATATAGAGTGTATTATTTTACATTGTATAAGTTGTGATTTAAACATGGCTGCCATTTCCTGCCACATCACACCATGTGCTGAGAGCAAGATGGAGTCCAAAGAAGACTGACAAATCACCGAAGCTGGAGGTCAGGCAAGACTGACCAATCACAGAATAACATACTCGATCAAGACCACACCCCTGGATGACCTCATGGATCCGCCCATGGACTAACCCACTGACCGAGCCCCTTATTGCCCATGGACCAATGAATACATCTGAGTAGGGCTGACTGAGCCCCTTATTGCCCATGGACCAATGAATACATCTGAGTAGGGCTGACCGAGCCCCTTTTTGAATAAAAACCTAATGTCTTATAATAAACAGGCACTTGGAGCTTGGGTCTGACCAAGGAAGAGTGTACATCTGACTCTGTGTGTCTGGTGTCATACTTTTCATCGCCGGCACTTGGTCTATATAAATTAGGACAGGCGCAGCAACTTGTTATTAATATTATTATGAAATATTACCTTTACAGATGGTGGAGATGGGGTTTAAGGACACACACTCAAGTTTGGTGACACTGGTGCACTTCTCTTTCTCTCCTGAGGCTGCAGAGCTGACAGCCTTGTAGCAGGGGGAAGCTCTCTGTGCTGAATCTGGAGCAAAGGTCGCAATCAATACACAGACTCACAGTTTTGCTGTTTTCCAAAGCTTTACTGCTGATGTTACTGCAGATTATAGTCCACAGAGTCTGTAATGGGGCTAAGCTCTCTTCCCACCCTGTCCGGGGTCGTCAGCGTCCTTATGCTGCACTGTGTGTGTGTCCTGGCTGCCGCTATTAGCTGAGCTGCTGGGATTCCTCACGTCTTTCTCTCTGTATTCTGCTGGTACCACTTGGCTAGGCAACTTGAGTCCTCTGTGCTGTGCTGACCCCTCCGTGTTGCTTTGCTCTGGTACTAGGGGGCATCTAGAGATCCCACTGTTCCTGGATTCACTGTGCTGTGGGTGCCAGACACAGTGCCGGATCCGGTGTCCGTTCTTCTGGGGCAAGTGAAGGTATCACTCCAGCTCCCAGACGTGTTCCTCAGTCTGTCGTTCTCCTGTTCCTCTGACCCTCACTAGGTCTGCACTGAGCTAACTCTGCTCTCTGTGTGCTCTTCACAGCAATGCACCGTGCTGCACGGTCTGAGCTACTTCCTCATGGGCAAGAGTATCTAAGGAAGCAGGTGGTGCTCCCCCTCTTGGCCCGGAGGTGGTAGTGTTTGTCAGTGTGTAGTGGGGAGAGAACCCATGTGATGTTATTGTGGCACATTAACCAATGGGGTGCCACATAACTATGATGTCATCACAGCCCCGGATCTACTTCCAGCATAAGTGTTTTCCCTACCACTATGATGTCATCACAGCCCCGGATCTACTTCCAGCATAAGTGATGTCCCTGCCACTATGATGTCATCACAGCCCCGGATCAACTTCCAGCATAAGTGATGCCCCAGCCACTATGATGTCATCACAGCCCTGGATCTACTTCCAGCATAACTGATGCCCCTGCCACTATGATGTCATCACAGCCCCGGATCTACTTCCAGCATAAGTGATGTCCCTGCAACTATGATCTCATCACAGCCCCGGATCTACTTCCAGCATAAGTGATCCAACTGCCACTATGATGTCATCACTAGTCAGAATCTACTTCCAGCATAAGAGATTTCCCTGCTGCTATGATGTCATCACAGCCCCAGATCCACATCCAGCATATGTGATGTCCCTGCCACTATGATGTCATCACAGCCCCGGATCTACTTCCAGCATAAGTGACGTCCCTGCCACTATGATGTCATCACAGCCCCAGATCCACATCCAGCATAAGTGATGTCCCTGCCACTATGATGTCATCACAGCCCCGGATCTACTTCCAGCATAAGTGACGTCCCTGCCACTATGATGTCATCACAGCCACGGATCTACTTCCAGCATAAGTGACGTCCCTGCCACTATGATGTCATCACAGCCCCGGATCTACTTCCAGCATAAGTAAAGTCCCTGCCACTATGATGTCATCACAGCCCCGGATCGACTTCCAGCATAAGTGATGTCCCTGCCACTATGATGTCATCACAGCCCCGGATCTACTTCCAGCATAACTGACGTCCCTGCCACTATGATGTCATCACTGGTCAGAATCTACTTCCAGCATAAGTGATGTCCCTGCCACTATGATGTCATCACAGCCCCGGATCTACTTCCAGCATTAGTGAAGTCCCTGCCACTATGATGTCATCACAGCCCCGGATCTACTTCCAGCATAACTGATGCCCCTGCCAATATGATGTCATCACAGCCCGGATCTACTTCCAGCATAAGTGATGTCCCTGCCACATATGATGTCATCACAGCCCCGGATCTACTTCCAGCATAAGTGACGTCCCTGCTACTATGATGTCATCACAGCCCCGGATCTACTTCCAGCATGAGTGATTTCCCTGCCACTATGATGTCATCACAGCCCCGGATCTACTTCCAGCATAACTGACTGCCCCTGCCACTATGATGTCATCACAGCCCGATCTACTTCCAGCATAAGTGATGTCCCTGCCACAATGATGTCATCACAGCCCTGGATCTACTTCCAGCATAAGTGATGTCCCTGCCACTATGATGTCATCACTGGTCAGGATCTACATCCAGCATAACTGATGCCCCAGCCATTATGATGTCATCACTGGTCAGAATCTACTTCCAGCATAAGTGATGTCCCTGCCACAATGATGTCATCACAGCCCCGGATCTACTTCCAGCATAAGTGACGTCCCTGCTACTATGATGTCATCACAGCCCCGGATCTACTTCCAGCATGAGTGATTTCCCTGCCACTAAGATGTCATCACAGCCCGGATCTACTTCCAGCATAAGTGATGTCCCTGCCACAATGATGTCATCACAGCCCCGGATCTACTTCCAGCATAAGTGATGTCCCTGCCACTATGATGTCATCACTGGTCAGGATCTACATCCAGCATAACTGATGCCACAGCCATTATGATGTCATCACTGGTCAGAATCTACATCCAGCATAAGTGATGTCCCTGCCACTATGATGTCATCACAGCCCCGGATCTACTTCCAGCATAAGTGATGTCCCTGCCACTATGATGTGTCATCACTGGTCAGAATCTACTTCCAGCATAAGTGATGTCCCTGCCACTATGATGTCATCACAGCCCCGGATCTACTTCCAGCATAAGTGATGTCCCTGCCATTATGATGTCATCACTGGTCAGAATCTACTTCCAGCATAAGTGATGTCCCTGCCACTGATGTTCACAAGCCCCGGTTCGACTTCCAGCATAAGTGATGTCCCTACCACTATGATGTCATCACAGACCCGGATCTACTTCCAGCATAAGTGATGTCCCTGCCACTATGATGCCATCACAGCCCCAGATCTACTTCCAGCATAAGTGATGCCCCTGCCACTATGATGTCATCACAGCTCCGGATCTACTTCCAGCATAAGTGATGCCCCTGCCACTATGATGTCATCACTGGTCAGAATCTACTTCCAGCATAAGTGATGTCCCTGCCACTATGATGTCCATCACAGCCCTGGATCTACTTCCAGCATGAGTGATTTCCCTGCCACTATGATGTCATCACAGCCCCGGATCTATTTCCAGCATGAGTGATGTCCCTGCCACTATGATGTCATCACAGCCCCGGATCTACTTCCAGTATAAGTGATGTCCCTGCCACTATGATGTCATCACAGCCCCGGATCTACTTCCAGCATAACTGATGCCCCAGCCATTATGATGTCATCACTGGTCAGAATCTACTTCCAGCATAGCTGATGCCCCTGCCACTATGATGTCATCACAGCCCCGGATCTACTTCCAGCATAGCTGATGCCCCTGCCACTATGATGTCATCACAGCCCCGGATCTACTTCCAGCATAACTGATGTTCCTGCCACTATGATGTCATCACAGCCCCGGATCTACTTCCAGCATAAGTGATGCCCCTGCCACTATGATGTCATCACAGCCCCGGATCTACTTCCAGCATAAGTGATGTCCCTGCCACTATGATGTCATCACAGCCACGGATCTACTTCCAGTATAACTGATGCCCCTGCCACTATGATGTCATCACAGCCCCGGATCTACTTCCAGCATAGCTGATGCCCCTGCCACTATGATGTCATCACAGCCCCGGATCTACTTCCAGCATAAGTGATTTTCCCGCCACTGTGATGTCATCACAGCCCCCCGGATCTACTTCCAACAAAACCCTTATTAAATTTTTGGATTGTGCTTTTTGGAATGGCCTCACATTGCATAACTTAAAAGAAGCCTCACCCAATGACTAGTGGCCCACAGTCGCCAGGGAACAGGCCTTGTTCGGGGGAGAGCCTGTAGCCAGCATGTGCCATCTATAGATAATGGCTTGGATGATATGTACAGCTTAGGGTTTGAACGCACAGCCACAGCTGGGTGTATGGGGTACAGGGCAGGTGATTCCCTGCTCCATGCTTGCTGCCACAGCGGCCGCTCTGCAGGGTGGATGATCCAGCCTGAATTATTTGGAAGCGTTCAGATCTGGCACCCAAATGTTCCTGAAATAGCTGTTGCCCTCTCCTACATGGTGCATGGAAGGAGACGCTTGTGGCTAACCGATGAGGCAACAGGGGCTATGGGCAATGGAGCACGTAAGTATGTGGCACGCTGAGTTCGGATCCCATGTGGAGCATGAGTACTAGTTCTCTCATGGGGCTCCCTGCCCCAAATACGCACCCCCCCCTTCAAAATCCCCCTCTCCCCCCACACACACCCTCGGTTCATCTCCAAAATATCACACTCCCATACCTGGGAATGATGATGATGGGTACACATGCTGACCCCTGGCCCTGTACCATATACCCCTTTGGGGATGAGTGGGTACACCTAGACTCCAATCAGCCTGTGAAAATACCCTGTGTGTCCTCTCAGTACACACACGCACCCCTGATCCTGCTAGACATCCCTCTGTGTAGTCTAGGTACGCACACTCAGCCCCTAGTCATGCTCTACCCACCCTGGGTGGTATGAGTCTACTGACTCGCCTGCCCCTGGTACTGCGTTATCTCCGAAATCTACATACACTGATGATGGTAGGGGTCTGGTATTGGCTGGGAATAGCAGCTAACTGGAGAACTCAGCTTTGCCTGGGAATTCTCAGGTGATGTCACACTCACTGTCTTGGAATATAGAAAGCTGAGTGTGTGTTCACACCTAGCACTGCCCCCCCTTATAGATGCATAGGGCTGGCTCACCCCTTCATAAATGCATATGCCTCTGTCCCCTTTAGTATGATGATGTCACAATCGAAGTTCTGTGGCATGTCCCTGGGTCATCAGTAAGCATGGGTGAAGAATGAGTGTTTTGCTTTTGGGGGGGTATGGGGTGGGGGGCTATGAGCCACATTTGGGGGAGGGGGGGCGGCATTTGTTTTTTGGGGGTCCATTTTTGCTGGACGTGCTTTAGTGCATGCCCTCTGGTTTTGGGAGGCTCTATTTTTCGGGGGCTGCATTGGGCCCGCCCTTTGCCCTTTACCGTATATGGCCATTGCGACCATAATGTCTGGCCATTACCGTAGACCAGCACTTTAAGAGGGCGAAGGGCTAGAAAGGGGGGCAGCCCTATGTGGACACACATGCCGTACATAGGCCTTTTTGGGGGCAAATGAGTGTAAGGCACTGAGTACATACCCGTGCATTATGGCTACACAAGCACACTCACCCCCTCCGCTCCTTCACTACATAGCCCTATATGGTATACATACACACACGCACTCCCAATCCCGCAGGTCCTGCTCTGCCCCCATGCCGAGCATGAGTAAATAAGGACCCCCTCAAAGTGCTTCCTGCAACAAAGATACACACACACCCAGCTCAGCTCCAAAATAGGCCTGCAAAAGCTATCCGATCTCCACATAAGGATGATCGAAGGACTATATTCTATAGGACTGCTGCCTACCAATGCAAAGGTGTCCGGTTCGAGCCCCGCTGCAAACCCTTTTATTAAATTTTTGGGTTGTGCTTTTTGGAATGGCCTCAAATTGCATAACTTAAAAAACCCTCGCCCAATGGCTAGTGGCCCACAGTCGCCAGGGAACGGGGCCTGCTAGGGGGAGAGCCTGTAGTCATCTATAGATAATGGCTTGGATGATATGTACAGCTTAGGGTTTGAACCCACAGCCACAGCTGGGTGTATGGGGTACAGGGCAGGTGATTCACTACTCCATGGTTGCTGCCACAGCAGCCTCTCTGCAGGGTGGATGATCCAGCCTGAATTATTTGGAAGCGTTCAGATCTGGCACCCAAACGTTCCTGAAATAGCTGTTGCCCTCTCCTGCATGGTGTATGGAAGGAGACGCTTGTGGCTAACTGAAGAGCCAACAGGGGCTAGGGTCGGTTGAGCAGGATCCAAGTTCGGATGCCATGCGGAGCAGGAGCAGGAGCAGGAGCTGGCTGGCAAATTTTAGCCTGGGGGGCAAGCACACAACAGAGACCCATGAGTATTGGCTCACCCTTAAAGGTGTTGTCCAATCTTAAGATACATGTCTACAGTCACTATATGTGACGACAGACTTGTGAATCCTCACATCATGTGCACAGTGAGAATTGTGTAGTGCCGGCGCTGGGAACAGGCGGTCTTGTGAATGGCATACATGTGATATGTATATTCCCAGCTACATTCCAACTAGACTGTTTCTGGCCTTGCTCAATACAGTTGCATTAAGTGAGGCTTAGAAGTCTAGTCGGCATGTGACCGTGTGTATGCAAATCACATATTTGCAGTCAAACGTCTGACAAATCACCACAGCACTGTGAGGATTCACAAGTCTGCAGTCACATAGAATGACAGTGACTGCTGACTTGTGGCTTAAAACTGGACAATCCCTTTAACTTGTTTACCTCCGGCTGCTTCATAGGCGATATTCACACTACTGTATTGTCTGAGTGCTGCCTGTGCACTCAGATCAGCTCAGATGAGCGTTTCTATAGGTCAGATAAATCACACATTATGCTCATATAGCACTCATTTTAAACTGGATATACGTTTTTAGATAGGAAGTAAAGCTAGGGTCACATGAATGTTTTCAGCGCGTCCCTGGGAGTCGCCCTGAAAACATAGGTTTTGTCAGCAATAACGCGGTGTTAACGCCGTGTTAGCACCGAGTTACCGCTGCCAATACTTATGGAGGCCCCGCGCCTAACACTTCCTGGAGAGTCTTTTCTTGCGTTAGGAAATACAGCGAGATTTCAGACTCCGGCACTGAGATGTCGGTGTTTGACTCCCGTTAGGGGCGGGATCTCCACTGGTAATTATCGGCAGAGGTAATGCGGTGCTAACATGGCGTTAGGTTTTGTCAGCAATAACGCGGTGCTATGTTTTCAGCGTGACTCCCTGGGACACGCTGAACACGTGAGTGTGACCCTAGCCTTACAGGACAGTCTGATGTGCAGCAAAGTTCAGTCTCTGGCAATAACTCCCATAGAGCAGTCACTGTCTGACTTAACTATATAGATCCTCTGAGGACTTGTCAGGGGTGATCAGTATTCTTTTACCCTGACCCTATGATCACCTCATACTTAGTACTAGGAGCAATATGTGACGTCACTTCAGCAGACACAGCCAACAATATGCAGTGTGACCGTATCTGTATCACCATGATGGAACTGGACCAGCATCTGGCCCAGGGGGGCACAACATTTTTCAAGCCAAGAAACAGATTAATGCTAAATCAATCCCGAGGGCCATTTACATGAATACATCACCACAACCACGTTTTGAGTATTTGAGGTCTTGGAGACTTTGCTTAAAAACTCAGTGTAACCACACCATAATGTACGCTGAGTTTTTGGAGTCAAAAAATACATTGAGGATTTTTCAGTTTTAACATAGCCATGAAGTACATTATGGTTTGTTACATATGTACAAGATCAGAACCACCGTCAGTAGATTAATCCAGTGACAGAACCGTCATCAGTAGAGGAATGCAGAACCAGAACCACCATCAGCAGATGAATGCAGGGCCAGAAACCCCATCTACAAATAAATGCAGGGCCAGAATCACCATCAGTGGAGGAATGCAGCGATAAAACCACCATCAGTAGATGAATGTAGCGACAGAACAACTGTCAGGACATCAATGCAGTAACAGAACCACCATCAGTAGATGAATGCAGCAGCAGAATTACCATCAGGAGATAAATGCAGGGACAAAACCACCATCAGTAGATGAATCCAGCAACAGAACCACCATCAGTAGATGAATGCAGCAGAATTACCATCAGGAGATAAATGCAGGGACAGAACCACCATCAGTAGATGAATGCAGCAGAATTACCATCAGGAGATAAATGCAGGGACAGAACCACCATCAGTAGATGAATCCAGCAACAGAACCACCATCAGCAGAGGAATGCAGAACCAGAACCACCATCAGTAGATGAATCCAGCAACAGAACAGCAGTCAGGACATGAATGTAGGATTACTACAGTGATCACTTTCAGGGTCAGATAAGCCCCTTGATACACTTACAGTATGTCATATGAACCTATACCTCCCAGCATGTCTTTAAACATGGTAAGGAGTGCTGGGACTTGTTGTTACCAGTTATCAGGCTGTGGACCATACAGGAATCACAGCACTGATGAGATGCAGGTAGGATCACAAACGTTTACATCTTTTTACCTTATACTGTAGATGACATCTTCTCTGATTGGAGTCATTCCCATTTCTTTTCTTTCGTTGTAGCACAGGCGCCATGATGAGATTTGACATCCACAGTTCGTCTCTCCAGACTTCCCTCTTCTCCATCTTCAGCAGCACTTTCCAACACGATACCCTTAAAAACAAAAGTATCACTATACTGTCCCAGAAATATACACATCACCCCACACACATATTGCCTCATTGTATAATACACACACAGCGCCACTGTATAACACACACACACAGCACCACTGTATAACACACACAGCGCCACTGTATAACACACACACAGCGCCACTGTATAACACACACACAGCACTACTGTATAACACACACAGCGCCACTGTATAACACACACAGCGCCACTGTATAACACACACAGCGCCACTGTATAACACACAGCGCCACTGTATAACACACACAGAGTCACTGTATAACAAACATACACGTCCGGTCCCAGGTTTTTATGGGCTCCAAGCAAAAGCATCTGTATGCCCCTTACTGGCATATGGACTTGTGGTGGGAGTATATATAATATAGAGGCTGCATATAAATATTAGAGGCTGGGGGCTAAATATAATTGTACTATAAAGGCTACATGCTTTTTATGTATAGATGTATAATATATAGGCTGCGGGCTGTGTCTCCCCCCTTGCGCTGTGCCTCTCCCCCTGTACGCTGTGTGTTTCTCCCCGTGTCCTGTGCCTCTCTCTCTCCCACCCGTACTATGCCACTCTCTCCCCACTGTACAATGTGTGTCCCTCCCCGTGTGCTGTGCCTCTCTCTCCATGCGCTGTGGCTCTCTCCCCTGGGGGCTGTCTCCCTGCTGTGGCTCTCTCCCTTGGGCTTATCTCCCCTGGACGCAGTGCCTCCTTCCACTGGGTGCTGTGCCATTCCCCACTGGAGGGGGGCCCTGTGTCTCCTGTTCCCCCTCCCTCACAGGGGCCCCTGTCTCCCACTTCCCCTCACAGAGACCCCTGTGTCTCCACTCCCCCTCACAGGGGGCCCCTGTGTCTCCACTCGCCCTCACAGGTGGCCCCTGTGTCTCCACTTGCCCTCTCCCTCACAGGGGGCCCTTGTGTCTCCACTCGCCCTCTCCCTCACAGGGGGCCCCTGTGTCTCCACTCGCCCTCACAGGGGGCCCCTGTGTCTCCACTCGCTCTCACAGGGGGCCCCGTGTCTCCACTCGCCCTCACAGGGGGCCCCTGTGTCCCCACTCCCTCTCTCCCTCACAGGGGCCCCTGTGTCTCCACTCCACCTCTCCCTCACAGGGGCCCCTGTGTCTCCACCTCTCCCTATGATCTAGGTCTCCTCACCCCACTTTTCCTGGGGGCCCCTCAGCGCTTTCTCACACCACAGATCTCTTCCCCCCAGCGCTGTTACCTCCCTCAGTGCAGGGCTGTGTGCAGCCTTCTCCCTCCTGTCCGACTGCTTCTAGCATTTAGCCTGCAGCAAATCAGGAGAAAATGAAAGTGAAACTGATCTACTGCCGGCTAACTACTAGAAGGAGGGAAGCTGCACACAATATTGAACACACCCACACTCATGCTGACCCACACCCACGACTATATTCTCTAGGATTCATCCTATAGGTGCTGTGGTCTAGTGGTAATCACAGCTGCCTACCAATGCAAAGGTGCCTGGTTTGAGCCCCACTGCAAACCCTTTTTTTTTTAATTTTTGGGTTGTGCTTTTTGGAATGGCCTCACATTGCATAACTTAAAAGAAGCCTCACCCAATGACTTGTGGCCCATGGTCGCCAGGGCACATGGCCTGCTAGGGGGAGAACCTGCAGCCAGCATGTGTCATCTATAGATAATGGCTTGGATGATATGTACAGCTTAGGATTTGAACCCACAGCCACAGCTGGCTGTATGGGGTACAGGGCAGGTGATTCACTGCTCCATGGTTGCTGCCACAGCAGCCTCTCTGCAGGGTGGATGATCCAGCCTGAATTATTTGGAAGCTGTCAGATCTGGCACCCAAACGTTCCTGAAATAGCTGTTGCCCTCTCCTACATGGTGCATGGAAGGAGACGCTTGTAGCTAACCGAGGAGCCAACAGGGGCTTTGGTCAAATGAACAGTAGAGATGAAAGAGTGCTAAAATGCTCGGGTGCTCGAAGCTCGGGCCGAGCATCCCAAGATACTTGTATTCTCGGCCCAAGCACTGAGCCCAATGTTATCCTATGGGAGACCTGAGTATTTTTCTGGCATGACCCCCGGCAGCATGGAAAAACCCTAAAAATATCACAAAAGTATCAGAACAGAGCAGAAATGACATGGGAACAGCATGGGGAAGACCCTTGAAAGCATTTCAGACCCCAAGGTCACTGCTGTGAACAATGTTGTCAGACTATGACGCCACTTTTACGGACTGTCAAGAAAGCGTTACAAAATGAAACCAAAATGGATTTTCATGGAAAAAATATTTAGGGCTCATACCCACTGGTGAGACAGAGGTGGTGTATGTTTGTTTTTTGGATTATATGAAAGATTTTTTTGTGGCACTGCCATGCCCCCTGGGAAGAGACGTACATGAAAGCCTCTTTAAATAATGTGCCCATTATAAGGAAGTTTGTCTTTTGTAGTATTGCCCTAGGCAGGGCTGGCAAACGTTGGGAGGCACTCTGATGCCCCTGGAAAGAAACATGGAGGTGAGCCTCTAAATATTGTTCCCATTACAAAGGAGCGGGTCTCCTGTACTTGTAATGCCCATTCTGTAATCATGGACTAAAACATTTACCCCTGGGGGGTATACATGAAACTATTGCCCAACTTTTGAACGGTTAGGGTCATCATCATCATCATAAATATGATGTAAATAAATTATGTTTTCGTGGCATCATGAACCACAGTCGCACTGATCATATGATGGTGGCGGATGAGGAGAAGGAGGAGCAGGACAGCAAGTAGCCAAAGTCATGAAGTGTGTACCGATGTGTGGGTGTGCGGAGGTGCATGGCAATCTACCGGCACAAAATTTAAATTCCGTTATCATTTGTTGGTGGTGTGGTGAAGTCAGGCCCAATCCAACTCTTGCTCATCTTGATCAGAGTCAGCCTGTCAGCATTTTCAGTTGACAGGCGGGTGCGTTTATCTGTAATGATTCCACCTGCGGCACTAAAAACACGCTCTGACAAAACGCTAGCGGCAGGGTAGGCCAGGACTTCCAAGGCATAGAGAGCCAATTCCTGCCACGTGTCCAGCTTGGATACCCAATAATTATAAGGCACAGAGTAGTCTAGGAGCACTTTAGTACGGTTGGTGAGGTACTCCCTCAGCATCTTGGCAAACTTTGCAGTCCTTGTGACACTACCCCTGCACCTCAGGGCCTGTGCTACGGGAGGTGCTGAGAAAAGTGTCCCAGATCTTTGAGAGTGTTGCCCTACCTCTGCTGGATTGGACTTGTGCCTCTCTCGGCCGGACGCCTTGGTTGTCCACCAAATCGTGACCTCTGCCGCTAGCGTTTTCAGAAGAGAATTTTTTTACTAATTCTGCGACTATGGCCTTCTGGTACTGCAGCACTTTTGTAGACCTCTCCGCCTCGGGAATAAGAGAAATAAAGTTTTCCTTGTAGCGTGGGTCTAAAAGTGTCACCAACCAGTAATGAGTGTCTGCCAAGATCTTGATAACGCGAGGGTCACGACACAGGCAGCGTAACAAAGTCAGCCATGTGCGCCAGACTGGTAACAGGCAAGACTTCAGGGTCCTCACCAACAGCATGACTGTCCATGCTCGCCTCATCATCCTCCTCCTCCTCTTCCTCTCCCATGTCCTCTGGCCATCCACGCTGAACCGACGGTCTGACGGTTGTGCATGTATTACCGTCAATTCCGCATGAAAGTAGCTCTATTTCTTCATCCTCCTCCTCCTCGTCATAGTCCTCCAATGCATGTTGGGATGAGATGAGGCTGGGCTGTGTGTAATCACCCAGTAAGGTTTCTTGCTGCAACTCATCGTGCTCCGCCTGCAATGCATCGTGTTTGATTTTGAGCAGAGACCGTTTTAGAAGACAGAGAAGCGGGATGGTGATGCTAATGATGGCGTCATCGCCGCTCACTATCTTGGTGGAGTCCTCAAAGTTTTGGAGGACGGTACATATGTCGGATATCCATGTCCACTCCTGAGGTCTTATGTGTGGAGTTTGAACCGTAAACCGACGGCCTAGTTGATGCTGGTACTCAACAACTGCCCTCTTCTCCTCACAAATCCTGACCAACATTTGCAGTGTGGAATTCCAACGTGTGGGGACATCACACACCAGTCTGTGAGCTGGAAGCTGCAAACGCCACTGAAAGCCGGCAAGGCCGGCAGAAGCAGTAGGTGATTTTTCTAAAATGGGCACATAGGTGGCGTACTTTGACGAGCAGATCCGACAGCTCCGGGTAGGATCTCAGAAACCGCTGAACAGTAGCGTAGCTAGCGGGGGGGCAGGGGGGGCGAGCGCCCCGGGCCCCCCCGACATCAGGGGCCCATTGTCCGCCCCCTGGGGGGCCACCGTGCCCCGTGCTGCCAGCCGGCTGCCGTGCCGGCCGGAGAGGAGGGAGGACGCAGACGGGACTTCCTGTCTTGCAGTCTGCCCGCCCCTCCTCACCTCCTCCTTACAGCAGACGCACACGGCAGCCGCGGTAAGTCTGCAACGCCCCCCCAAGAGGTGTGTGAGAGAGGGGTGCTGAGGGTGTCAGGCTGTGCAAGGGTGATGAAGGATACAGGGAGGCTGGAGGATGGGATCTGCAGGGGACAGAGGATGGGATCTGCAGGGGGACAGAGGATGGGATCTGCAGGGGGACAGAGGATGGGATCTGCAGGGGGACAGAGGATGGGATCTGCAGGGGGACAGAGGATGGGATCTGCAGAGGGACAGAGGATGGGATCTGGAGGGGGACAGAGGATGGGATCTGGAGGGGGACAGAGGATGGGATCTGCAGGGGACAGAGGATGGGATCTGCAGGGGGACAGAGGATGGGATCTGCAGGGACAGAGGATGGGATCTGCAGGGGGACAGAGGATGGGATCTGCAGGGGGACAGAGGATGGGATCTGCAGGGGGACAGAGGATGGGATCTGCAGGGGACAGAGGATGGGATCTGCAGGGGGACAGAGGATGGGATCTGCAGGGGATAGAGGATGGAAACTGCAGGGGATAGAGGATGGACACTGCAGGGAATAGAGGATGGAGAGCGCAGGAGGATGAAGAGCGCAGGAGGATGGAGGATGGAGAGCGTAGGAGGATGGAGAGCGCAGGAGGATGGAGAGCGCAGAAGAATGGGGACTGCAGGAGGATGGGGAGTGCAGGAGGATGGAGGACAGGGAATGCAAGAGAGGATGGAGGATGGAGAGCGCAGGTGGATGGAGCGTGCAGGAGGATGGAGGGTGCTGCAGGATGGTGGATGGGGAGTGCAGGAGGATGGAGAGCGCAGAAGGATGCAGCGTGCAGGAGGATGGAGGATAGAGAGCGCAGGAGGACAGAGAGCGCAAGAGGATGAAGAGCGCAGGAGGATGGAGCACACAGAAGGATGGCAGGAGGACAGAGAGCGCAAGAGGATGAAGAGTGCAGGAGGATGGAGCACACAGAAGGATGGAGCGCGCAGGTGGATGGGGAGCGCAGGAGGATGGTGAGTGCAGGAGGATGGAGAGCGCTGAAGGATGGAGAGTGCTGAAGGATGGAGGGTGCTGGAGGATGGAGGGTGCAGGAGGATGGAGGGTGCAGGAAGATAGAGCATGGGGAGTGCAGAAGGATGGAGAGTTCAGGAGGAGAGTGGCCATTTGGCCCAATTCTTAGGGGCGGCAGCTGCGGCAAATTTTTCCACCGCCCAGGGCGCCACAAACACTTGCTACGCCACTTGGGGTGGCACGAGAATTCTCTGACAGCACCTTCCCCCCCCCCTCGCTCTTCACATGGGGGCCCTGGGTGCAGATCTCGCCCCCGGGCCCAGAGCAGGCTAGCTACGCCACTGCCGCTGAACCATGACGTTGAGCACATGGGCCACCATGGAACATGTGTCAGCTCACCTTGCCTCAGAGCCACCACAAGGTTCCGGCCATTGTCACACAGGACTATGCCTGGCTATAGGTTCAGCGGGTGTGAGCCAGTGATCTGCCTGCTGTTTCAGAGCTGTCCATAACTCTTCAGCGTTGTGGGGATTGTCACCTACGCATATTAGCTTCAGCACAGCCTGTTGCCGCTTAGCCGAGGCAGTGCTGCAGTGCTTCCAGCTTGGGACTGGTGTGGAGGGTGAAGTGGAGGAGGAGGAGGCTGAGGAGCATGACGTGCCAGAGCTGTACACTGTGGGTGAAACCCTGACAGAGTTAGGGCCTACAATCCTTGGTGTCGGAAGGACGTGTTCCATCCCAAGCTCAGACTGGGTCCTGGCTTCCAGAATATTAACAGTGTGCCGTCAGCAACATGTACCGGCCCTGCCCAGAAGCACTTGTCCACGTGTCCGTGGATAGGTGGACTTTGTCTGAAACTGCGTTGTTAAGGGCATGTATGCTGTTTTGTGACTGTGCTTATGTAATGCGGGGATGGCACACTGGGAAAAATAGTGGCGGCTGGGGACCGAGTAACGTGGGACAGCCGCCACCATCAGGTTGTGGAATGCTTCCGTCTCCACCAGCCTAAAAGGCAACATTTCCAGCGCAAGCAGTCGCGAAATGTGTGCATTTAGAACTGTGGCATGTGGGGCGTTGGCAGCGTATTTGCGCCTGCGTTCCAAAGATTGGTGTATGGATAACTGAACGCTGCGCTGGGACAAGAACGTGGCTGATGATGGTGCTATTTGTGCTTCTGCAAGTACAGGTGAAGGACAGGAGGAATCTTCGCCTGCAGTATGGACAGGGAATTGGCTTGCATGCACAACAGTGGAAGACGCAGCTGTGTCACCTGCAGACACTGCTCCAGGACTCTGCTGTATATCCCACAAAGACAGGTGCTTTGCTGCCATGTGCCTGATCATGCTGGTGGTGGTCAGGCTGCTAGTTTTGCTACCCCTGCTGATGCTGGCATGGCAGGTGTTGCAAATGGCCTTTTTTGAATTATCTGCAGACACCTTAAAAAACAGCCAGACTCGGGAAAACCTAACAGTTGTACTGGCAATTTCTGTCGTGTTTTTGTTCTGGGGAACGGTTGCCTGCCTTCTGCCTGCGGACACCACCATGCTTCTTCCGGCCTGTTGTGATGCTACACCTAACTCCCTCTGTGCACTGCTGTCCTCGCTCTGCATGTCCTCCTGCCAGGTTGGATCAGTTACTGGATCATCCACCACGTTGTCTTCCACTTCCGCACCCTGGTCCTCCTCCTGACTTTCTGGCAATTGTGTCTCATCATCATCCACCTCTTGTTGAGACACGTTCCCACCGTTGTCTTCGTGAGACCGTGGCTGCTCAAATATTTGGGCATCGGTACATACGATCTCCTCATGACCCACTTCAAGTGGAGCTGGCGACAGGCCAGAATCTACGAATGGATAAGTGAACAGCTCTTCAGAGTGTCCAAGTGTGAGATCAGTTATGTCCGGGGCCGGGCACTTGGCATGGTGGGAGGAAGGGGGATCAGGGTGTGGAATGTGCGGTCCAGTCTCACGGCTACTGACACTTGACCTTGTGGAAGACAGGGTATTTGTGGTGGTGCCAAACTGACTGGAAGCATTATCCGATATCCAACTAACAACCTGTTGACACTGGTCTTGGTTTAATAGTGGTGTACTGCTACGGTCCCTACAAATTGGGACAGGAAGGTCGAGCGAGATCATGTGGGCGTTTGTCGTGGCGCAATTCGAGCTTGCACACGGCCTCGGCCTCTGCCTGCACCACCATCACGTCCAGTTCCTTGTCCCTTACCACCGGCCTTGCGCATTTTCAATGTTGTGCTGCCTGTATACAGCTAAATGAAGGCGTCCAAAAGATGGTTTTTAGCTGCACACTGAGATTACAGATTACAGTGGTTTAATATCGTCAGCTAGACCGGTCAGACACAAACGCTGACGCATATACCGTGTTTTGGCGTATACTACTTGGAGCTACAAGCCACTCCGGCGGCACTAAGATGCTAAATTAATACAGACAATAGTTGGTTTTTAGCACGACACTGAGATTAGAGATTAAAGCCCAGCAGGTGGACTGGTCAGACACAAACGCTGACGAGAATACCGAGTCTATTGGTGTATCCTAATTTATGCTAAAACCTACTCCAGCTGCACTAAGATGCTAAATGAATGCAGACAAGATTGGGTTTTTAGCTGGACACTGAGATTAGAGATTAAAGCCCAGCAGGTGGACTGGTCAGAGACAAACGCTGACGAGAATACCGAGTCTTTTGGCGTATCCTAATTTACGCTAAAACCTACTCAAGCTGCACTAAGATGCTAAATGAATGCAGACAAGATTTGGTTTTTAGCAGGACCCTGAGATTACAGATTAAGGCCCTGCAGGTGGACTGGTCAGACACAAACGCTGACGAGAATATCGAGTCTTTTGGCGTATCCTAATTTACGCTACAACCTACTGTAATGGGAACCCTCTGCACCTTTCGGGTGGCCTATCGTCTTAAATGTCTGCCGCTGAACTGGATGCTTTGTCCAAGGTGTGTGTACGTCACCGTAAGAACCACGCTGACAACCATGTCAAAGTAGAAACTAATGACAAAAGCTTTATTTTAGGAGGCGTTAGCAGTTTTTAATACTTTCCATTAAAGGGGCATTACTTAGGGGTGTTTCTAGGGGGTGTTAGCATCACATTATGCTGAATCTGCTGTTTTATTCTGAAGAGAACATTCAATCATATTCTGTGTGTTAGTATTTCAATTCAGCCTTGGATTAGTACAATACATTCGGTCCGGGGACATTCTGATAAGAACTGCTAAGTCTAAATCAAAACAATACATATTATAGCTTCTAAGACAGAAGAATTCCAGAGGAGGGGAGGATAGATGAGAAGAAGGAGACACAAGAATTAACTAGAGGAAAGGAGCAAGACCTTTTTCTACAAACGGGCCGCTAGCCTGCACGCTGGAAGATTTCTGGGTATCTGCAATAATTTATTAACTATTCATTAACGCATTCATTGCCATGACATTACCCCCTTTGGAGACATTCAAAATCTTACCCTAATTCTTACATTTCTCTAGGGCGGCGGAGGGGGAAAGGGGAGAGGCGAGGGGAAGGAGTCTTCACCAACTTTGAGACAAACCGTAACGTCAGAATCCCTTTGTAGTTGTTAGCCGCACCCTAAGCAATCCCTACTCTATCTTCTAAGATGGGTCTCAAGTTCTCGTATTTCTCCAAGGGATCTTGCGGCAATGGCAATGGCATCATTCTCAGGCGTATATTTCTCCATCATCGGGGCCTCTGAGATCTGCATACATTGTTGTCACTGTCTCCTTCATGGCGTGAGACATCATCTTCTTGATGCAAGTTATTAAACAGCATGAAATTAGAGCCACTACGAATAGAACACAAAGGATTATTATACTTAGATTGATAAGTGCTCTCTGCCATCCATCCCACCACCCAAACCAAGTGTCCCATGGATCCTTAACACCAGAATTATAAGCTAATTCTTCTGACAGGTCTGTGAGTCCTTTTAGGGCTTTGGCTCTGCTCCCATCTACCCTTGGTCAGGATCATGTGGTCTGGCAGGCTTCTACCCCATTTATCTTTGCGTTCTTCTACCTGGACTGGTCTATATCCCCCATATTGCCCATAGCTGTTGTAGATCTCATGTCGTGTGCATCTGTTTACTATGGTGTAGAAGTCAAACTGATATGTGCCCCTTGTAGCTGTGGTACTAACATGACCTCCCGTATGATCTCTCATATTCTCTTCTACATGACCTTCCACCCTCTTGTGACCTGCTTCCCCCTGCTTTATACTGAGTATATATATCAGGATTAAGGAGCAAAACAACCATTTTTAGGTTCTGGATCTGGTGCCTTCTTGCAGTGGGATGCGTGGATCCATGTAGGCCTTTCTTCAACCTTCACAGCCATGGAGGTGACCAGCAGGACTTGGAAGGGGCCATCGTATCTGGGCTCAAGAGCACGTCTGCTGAATCTTTTGATGAGAACCCAACCTCCTCTTTGGATCTGATGGGTTCCCTCCAAGTTTTGAGGATCTGGGAGAGAGGAAAGAACTCGAGAATGTATTTTAGTCAAATGCTTTGTTAATTCAATAACAAACTTAGTCAAACTGTCATACTGTAGGGTCAACTGTTGGGGGAAATACAACCCTAGTCTGGGGGCACTTCCAAACAGAATCTCATAGGGACTTAGCTTAGTTGCACTAGCTGGGGTGTGTCTGACACTGAACAATGCTAGAGGAAGACTTTCATGCCACGGCTTCCCCGTTTCCTGCGCTGCTTTCAGCATGTTTGCCTTTAATACCCAGTTTAATCTCTCGACCCTTCCAGAACTTTCGGGATGGTTTGGTGTATGGAGGGCTAACTCTGTCCCCAGGGCCTGCCATATCTCTTTGGTCAGATTGGCTGTGAATGCTGGCCCTTGGTCACTCTCTATAGTTTCTGTGACCCCATATCTGCACACTATCTCTGAGAGGAGTTTCTTTGCAGTGGTTTTAGCAGATTGGTTCTTCACAGGGAAAGCTTCCGGCCATCCAGAGAATATGTCCATGACTACCAGTGCATATACAAATCCTCCTGAGGGCGGCATCTGAATGTGGTCAATCTGTATGCGTTGGAAGGGGTACAAGGGTCTAGGTGTACACTTCTGTGGAGTTTTCTCTGTTTTTCCTGGGTTACACCGGGCACAGACTAGGCATCCTCTGGTGTAATTTGCTGCCATTGTTGAAAAGTCAGGTGCATGGTAGTACTGTCTCACAAGATTGTGCATCTTCATTTTTGATTGATGAGTGGGGCCATGGGCCCATCTGGCAATCATTGGGTAGAGGGCTCGTGGGAGGCATGGTTTTCCTTTCAGTAGTATCAGATGCTTCTTATCTTGCACAGCTCCATCTTGGATCCATTTTTCCTTCTCTTCATTGGATGCTTGCTTCTGAAGTGTCAGGAACATGTTCTCCCAGGACTGTTCATCCTCCATCTTCTCTTTGTCTGAATCTTCCTCTTGTTCTGAGTCGTCTTCTTGTCCTGAGTCTGTCAAGAGATACAAGTTGGAGGGTTCTGTGATGAGTGGCTTCACTGCTGCTTCCTTAGCTGCCCTGTCAGCCTAGTCATTCCCCATGGCTTCTCTTGAGGTCCCTCCAGTGTGTGCCTTTACCTTAAGTACCACGACTCTTTCTGGCATCAGAAAGGACTCTAGCAATTCCTTCACTGCTCTATGGTGGAGTATTGGAGTTCCATTGGCTGTGATGAAGTCTCTCGCCCTCCAGATAGGCCCGTAGTCATGGCAGATGCCAAATCCATAGCAGGAATCAGTATAAATGTTCGCTTTCTTCTGGGCTGCCATCTTGCAACCTTCGGTCAATGCAACCAATTCTGCTTCCTGTGCAGACATGGACGCGGGTAGTGGTTTGCCCATCACCACAGTATCTTCTGTGACCACCGCCATACCCATGTGAAACCGTCCTTCTTGGTCCGCATATCTTGATCCATCCACGAAGAGAGTCAAATCTGGGTCTTCCAGCGGCGTATCCAAATCCAGAGGTTTCTTGTCTCATAAGCGCCAGACAGTCGTGCTGAGCCATTTCAAAGTCGGCTTCCTCTTCCACCGAAGTGTCAGACATCACATTCCCTGCTTGGAAGAGGGAGGAGAGTTGCAGGGTTCAGGACATCACACCTGGAGATTGTCACGTTGTCTGGGAGTAAAAGGGAACATTGTAGCCGTAGGTGCCGTGCAGCAGAGAGATGTTTAGGTTGGGTCTGGGCCAGAATGGCAGTGATATCATGCGGAGCCTTCACCTTCAGACAGTGGCCCAGAATAACATCAGCAGTCTTGTCTAGCAGTAGGTGTGTAGCAAAGACAGCTCTCATGCATGAAGGCGCTCCACGGGCAACTGGGTCCAGTCTGGCATAGTAGTATCCCAGTGGGCGCTGTCTTCCCCCATGGAACTGTGTTAGGACTCCAGTGGCATGTCCTTTCTTCTCCATCACAAACAGGCAAAAGGGATTCTTGTAGTCAGGGAGTCCAAGGGCAGGAGAGCATAGGATGGCATCCTTCAGCGTGTAGAATCCATCAATGGCTTCAGCCGTCAGACAGAAAGGAATGTCTTTGAGGCAATCATAGAGAGGCTGCATGTGGACTGATGCATCCACGATCCAAGGACGGCAGTACGACACAAGACCAAGAAAAGACTGTAGCTGAGTGTGGTTGGTTGGCACAGGTATGTTCTTGACAGCCGTCTTCCTGTCTTCAGTAAGGTGTTTGGCTTGGTGTGATATACAGTGTCCCAAGAACACAACTTTGTCCAAGCAGAATTGTAGCTTTTCTCTGGCTTTACACCCGTTGTAGGCCAGGAACTGTAGGAGGGAGATGGATTCTGCTTTTGCTTCATGGAGGGAGTCACATCACAGGAGAAGATCATCAACATACTGAAGGAGCGTAACAGCTGGGTGAGTCATCTTCCAGGGCTCCAGGATAGTGGACATTGCTTGACTGAACATGGAAGGGCTATTCTGGGTCCCCTGAGATATTACCGTCCACGTGTACTGCTGATGTTCATGAGGCAAAGAGATACTGACAGTCGGGGTGCAAAGGGACACTGCAGAAGGCATTTGCCAAATCCACCACCGTAAACCTGGAGGATGTGGGTGGGATCGATGATAGGAGGGTGTGGGGGTTGGGCACAATTGGAGTATCCAAGAATGTGGCTTCATTCATTGCCCATAGATCTTGCACCATGCGAAACTTGGGAGGTTGTCCCTTTGGTGTTTTCTTCTTGACTGGAAACAGTGGGGTGTTGCATGGTGACTTGATCGGGATGACTGCTCCATTCTTGACGTAAGGCGTCAGTTGTGTGATGGCATCCGATTGGGCAATGGAGAGAGGGTACTGGGGCTTATGGAGTAAGCGGGCTCCTGATTTAAGCTTGACGTGCACTGGCTGGACTGGGAGCCTTCCAATGTCTTCAGGGCCTTGGGCCCACAGGATGTCTGGTATCTGTGAAAGCCAAGCTGCTTCCGTAGGCTGTATTGTCTCAGCAAAGTGAAAGAGGCTGAAAACCTGTGAAACTTCTTCCTGGTCCAGAGCAGTAGTAAGTGTGACAGTACCATTCTCCTGAAAGGAGATGTTGGCATGTAACTTCATCAGTAAGTCAGTTCCCAGTAGGTTCACTGGACAGGTGTTAGACACCACCAGATAACATGCTCTGTGTGGGTTGCAGGCTGACACGCAATGGGCGGTTGATAGGGGTATACTTGATGATTCCATCAACACCCACACATGGGATGATTTCTTCTGTCTGAGTCAGGTAAGTCAGCAAATATTATCACGCTTCTGGCTGCATGGGTATCCACTAAGAAGGGGATGGATCTTCCTTCTACCTCCATACATACAGTAGGAGGCGGGCCGCAAGCTTGTCTGTTGGTTTTGCAGAGAATATTGTAAGTTGGTGGATCCGGCTTGCCTATGTCCTATAGCTGGGTGGAGGGGGCGGGTGGCGGTGGAGGGAAATCCTGCGGCAGCTGTTCTTGCAACGGTGCTCTGGACTCAGCTGTCTGACTGCGATGTTGAGAAGATCTGCAGTTCTTCCTTATGTGGCCTATCTTCCCACAATTGTAACAGGTGACTCCACTTCTTGGTCCTCCCCTGTTTCCTGGGTTCTGCGACACCGTGACACTACAGTTCCGGGGAGGTTTTGAAGGCCTGTTCATTTCTATGCCCCTTGCCACCTGAAATATAATATCTGGGTCCAATCGTCTGTATTCAGGTCTAGTTGTCTGAACCTGCTTCTGTATGGGTTAAAGAAGACCTTGGACGAAGGCTTGTATCCATATCTGTCGATGGGACTTCTCATGGTGATCAAATCCCAGGTCTGTGAACATTTGATTCAGCCGGTAGTAGAACTTCTCTACACTCCCCCCTTTTTCTTGCATTATGTCTTGGACAGATGTTGCTTGTTCTGCCAGACGGTCCTTAGCAAAGGCATACAGCTTGAGTAAGAAAGCTTCACCAGACTCGAATGTTCTCAGATATTCCCGAGTACCTGGTGCAAGCTCCAGAGCTGGGCGCATTACTGGCTAGAGGGAGTCTCCTGCTTTGATTTCAGCCAATCCCATAAGATCTTCTCATGAGGCAGCATGAGTCTTCTGAATCTGGCTCATATTCTGATGAAAGGGAATAGGTTGCTTGTCAGGATCCGGTAAAGTGTTCACCAATGTGGCAGCTTCCTGAGGCCTACAGGAGACATATCTGCCTCGTCTAGGATGGGAAACATGTTGTTGAGTGTCTTCATACTGTCCCAGTCGGGGTGGTTGATTGGAGCCATGTGTAGAGCTGCCGGCTGTGGCCTGTGTACCCCCGTACATTGATAATGTCTGTCTCCCATCTCCCCTATCCTGGGGAGTGTGCTGTGCCGGGGCAGTAGACGCAGTAGACTAGCCGGTGATGTGTCTGCTCATCTCCACCTGCTGCTCCCAATTGTGACAGTTCTGTCATCATTAAAGGCATGCCTCCATGATTTCCTAGTGATGAGACTAGTCACTGCGGCTGGGGAGAAATACTGTAGAATTTTTGGCCTAGCTCCAGGCCCAACTGGGAAATTCTCCTGTCCCCATGCCATCTGGTATTCTTCTTTGGCAGCCTCCTCCTCTCCATCTCCTGTTTCATCCCCGTCCCTGTTCATGTACATTCCGGATACTGCTGCAGAGCGGGGTCTGGTCTGTGCTAAGTTGGCAGCTTGAGAGGAAGTGGGTGCACCCTGGTTTGCTGGAGTGTAAGGTGTGCCATCCATATTGAGAACTGGACACCGGGTGGTGGGTCTGTGTGGGTATCTAGAATGTGTCAGCATAGGCACTGGTGCAGCAGCTTCCGCCAGTGTCATCTTGTCAGGTGGTGGCGTATACGTGTATTCACCAGTAGCAGGGTCACGATGTTCAATCCACAATAACTTCCTCGTATCCCGAGCAGTCTTATACCATGCTTCAGCATCTTCCAAAACCTTGGCGTCCCTCAAAAAGCCCTCAATACTTGTTATCACTTCGTTCCACTCCTTCTCATCTAAGCGTCCACCAGGGTCGGGGATCCCACTAGTTTTAAGAGGACCTTCACATTTTTCACATACTTCTTCCCTTCCCTCTCTGCCACCAGGCCTTTGGGGGTAACTTGCTGAGGCATTGACTGATTAACACCCATATTATAGCTTAAACCCCAGTCTCTGTGCTTCTATCTTGGCTTCCACCAACCATCAGCAGTAATGGCAAGATCCACACCTTGCTTACACTGTGGGCACGTTATGGAAATTAGTCAGTGGTGTTAGGAAGACAGTTAGTCAGAGGACTGGAACTGGTTGCGCCACTGGAGTCAGTCAATCAGAGTCAGTCTGAGGACTGGGACTGGAATAGTTGTCACCAAACAGATAAAACAGATAAAACATTAAACTGTGTCGGCCCCCTCTACACCTCAGTAGAACAACAACTGGGTCATTTAACTTTCTTGCATATACTTCTTGCAACAAAACCCCTTGTGGATTGACTATCATTAGCTGGGCATGTATATTTTGTCTGAACACCTTAAAAGTACTGGAAAAGTGCCAGGGATTGCTATATAACCAGTTTACTCATCTGCATATGGCACGTCAGTAACACGATTCATTATCCAGCCAGCGGGCGTAATTGCTAGTGTCCAGCCCAGGTCCTTGGGGTACTCGGTCACTCAGGCACCGTCTCTGGGGGAAGTCACGGGTAGCGGTGCCTGAGGCCGTGGGCCCGGGGGATGCAGATTAAAAAGGTGTAGATGGCAATAAATAATAAAATGTCTGTCGTGACGCCACCTGTAGGGGTCCGGTGATAGCACCGGCGCTGCTTGGGCCTCCGGGGTGATGTGCGGCAGCTAGATGGAACCGCTCCCTACAGGACGAGCGGAGGGTCCCCGGGGCTATAGATGGTGAAGAGAATAAAGTAGCGCGGTCGGTGTGGTGTAGATGGAAGAAGTGACACGCACACATAGTCTTTTGGTACCTTTACTGGTGCTGATCACGGGTACACTCGACCGGAGATTAGGTAAACACTTCAGGATTCCCACAGAGAGTAGGGTTGTTGGCCTCCTGGTTTCTGTTACTTTGTCTGGGTCTGGCAGGCATGGAACCCGACCAGACTGTTACATCACTTTCTCTGTGTGACTCTCCACACCCGGATTTGCTGCACTGAGGGCACTCTATGGGATTCCTGTCTGGCCTAGACTCCGGGCTCTCATTTGGTGGTGCTTCGGGTGTCCGGGTAGCTAAACCCCTTATTTGTAGTGCTGGTTTCTCTGCAGGATCTATTCTGTGTCCCTGCAGCTCAGACCCAGTGACCAGAACTCTGCTAGGGTGAGTCGGTATGACTCCTCTGCCCCTCCTTGTACACATTACTCTCCTCTGCCTGTGACCCCTATTCTCAGGGTCTACCACTGTCTCAGGTGTCTCTGGTATGGGCCTAGCATGGCTCCAGTACCAGTTCGGCTCACTCAGCTCTTCACAGTTCTGTAGTGACTGCACACTCTGGTGTTTCTCCCTCCAGAACCCATATTTATAGGGGGAACTGGCTTAAGGCAACAAGTGGAGCTCCCCCTACAGGCCTGGGGTGAAAGGTGTTGTGCGTTAGTGGGGTTTACTCGCTGTGTTACATCCTTCCATGTCACAAGGGAGTCTGTGGTGACCTGGCACAGGGTGCCACACTAGCTCTATACCTTGTCTGCACAAGGGGTACGTCATTGGAGAGACGGAACATTCATCACTACAATCAATTTCCGTAAATTACGTATTCGTCCACCACCGCAGCCAGGACTAATAACACTACACTCCGTCCTTAGCTTGCGCACGCGGGGTGGGAAAACCATCAGCCGTATCAGTGGCTGGAACACCAGTAGTGAAATAAACCATCAACCCTTATCAGGCGCCGGAAAACCATCAACCCTATTAGGGGTCAGAATCCAGGGAAACAGAATCTCCCTATTTAGCCCGTGTCTCCGTGCCTTTCTCTGTACTGAAACTGCAGCAATAATAGCACTCACATAAACACAGATAAGCTCAGGACCGGGTTGCAGGAGCACAAATAAGGCAGACAATTAAGGAATTCTCAGGACCAGTTTGCAAGGGCTAGGACTTCTCAGATCCGGTCATCTATGTCCGAGTCTGACAGCCAGCTACCTCCATCCCTGCACGGAGACACAGGAGGGTTTTATGTATGATAAATAATTTTCTTACCTCTTTGTAGCCTGCAGGTCTACTCCTTGTGTATGATCCGTCCCTGGAATGGAGGTTCAGGTGTGGCTGTCGTCCTCTCGGCGTCTCGTCCTAGCCCCACGCTGGTGCGCCAACTGTAATGGGAACCCTCCACACCTTTCGGGTGGGCTATCGAATTAAGTGTCTGCCGCCGAATTGGATGCTTTGTCCAAAGTTTGTGCACATCACCGTAAGAACCACGCTGACAACCATGTCAAAGTAGAAACTAATGACAAAAGCTTTATTCTAGAAGGGGTTAGCAGTTTTTAATACTTTCCATTAAAGGGGCATTACTTAGGGGTGTTTCTAGGGGGTGTTAGCATCACATTATGCTGAATCTGCAGTTTTATTCTGAAGAGAACATTCAATCATATTCTGTGTGTTAGTATTTCAATTCAGCCTTGGATTAGTACAGTACATTCAGTCCGGGGACATTCTGATAAGAACTGCTAAGTCTAAATCAAAACAATATATATTATAGCTTCTAAGACAGGAGAATTCCAGAGGAGGGGAGGATACAGTGATGGCGAACCTATGGCACGCGTGCCACAGAGGGCACGCAGCGCCCTCTCTGGTGGCACGCGGCCTCGCCGCTGCACTGCTGCTTTGAACTGCTGGCGCAATTGTGCCAGCAGTTCAAAGATGTGTCAGCGCGGAGGAAACATTTCTCCTCGCTCCGACAGTCTCCTAGCCCCGCCCAGCGTCATGTGACCGCGGTCATGTGACGTGCAAGCGTCACATGACTGCGCTCAGCACGAGAAGAACAAAAGCAGCTAAGAGGAGTGAGAGCCGGCGATGGAAACAGGACTAGAAAGGTGAGTTTGAGTTGTTTTTTTTTAAAGCTATAACAATAGCTATAAAATTAGGAGGGGGCATTACAAAACGGGAGGCATTACAAGGATGGGGGCATCTAAAGGAGTGGACACTACAAAAAGGGAGGCATTACAAGGATGGGGGCATTAAAAGGAGGGGGCATTACAAGGATGGGGGCATTAAAAGGAGGGGGCATTACAAGGAGAAGTTTATCGCCCCCCCCCCCCCCCGCCAACTGTGGTAGCAACCCTCCCCCCCCCCCCCCCCGCTCCTACCCTTGCCAAACTCTGGTAGCACCCCCCCACTCCTTAATTAGGGCTGACAGGAAGAGAATGCCTCCCTGAGCCAGGTGCACCAGCCTGCCTCTGAGACTACTCCTTGCCTATAGAGAGCTAAATTAATCCCTAAAAGCACTGTTTTGGGATGGACAAGCCTGTACACCAGCCCCAGATGTGATGCAGGCTGGTATACTGGCACAACGAAGTTTGCTATATACCCTGCCTCCCTGTATACAGCTCTATTAGTCCTCGGAAGGACTTTGAGGTAATTAGACTGGCAGCCCTGTGCCTACACTAGCTGAAATGCCACAAATCTGTCCCTCAATCAGCAGCAGCTCTCCCTACACTGACTGTCTGTGGAGCAGAGTGACGAGCACAGCGGGGTCAGGTCTTATAAAGACCTGATGACGCTGTGCGGCCAGCAAATCACTGTAATGCCACAACCAACATGGCTGTGGCATTACAGTGTCTGTCAACCAATCCCTGCATGCAGGCTGGCTCTGTAAAGAGCGCCAACATGCAGGGAGGTGGACCTCGAGCATAGCAAGAGTATCACGAGATTACTCTTTACTCAGAGTGCCGAGATATTCGTGCGAGTACCGAGTTGTGACAAGCATACTTGCTCATCCTTATTGAGCAGGTAAGTATGTGGCACGCCGAGTTCGGAACCCATGCAGAGCTTGAATAATAATTCCCTCATGGTGCTCCCTGCACCAAATAAGCACCCCCCCTTCCAAATCCCCCCCTCCCCCCCACATACACACTCTGTTCATCTCCAAAATATCCCACACCACACTCCCATACCTGGGAATGATGGGCACACATGCTGACCCCTGGTCCTGTACCATATACCCCTTTGGGATGAGTGGGTACACCTAGACTCCAATCAGCCTACAAAAATACCATGTGTATCCTCTCAGTACACACACGCACCCCTGATCCTGCTAGACATCCCTCTGTGTAGTCTAGGTACGCACACTCAGCCCCCAGTCATGCTCTACCCACCCTGGGTGGTATGAGTATACTGACTCGCCCCTGGTACTGCACTACCTCCGAAATCTACATACACTAGTGGTATGGGTCTGGTATTGGCTGGGAATAGCAGCTAACTGGAGAACTCAGCTTTGCCTGGGAATTCTCAGGTGATGTCACACTCACTGTCTTGGAATCTAGAAAGCTGAGTGTGTGTTCACACATAGCACAGCCCCCCCTTATAGATGCATAGGGCTGGCTCACCCCTTCATAAATGCATATGCCTCTGTCCCCTTTAGTATGATGATGTCACAATAGAAGTTCCGTGTCATGTCCATGGGTCATCAGTAAGTATGGGTGAAGAATGAGTGTTTGTTTTTTTTGGGGGGGCTATGAGCCAGATTTGGGGGAGGGGGGGACCGTTTTTGCTGGATGTGCTTTAGTGCAGGGCTTCTGGTTTTGGAGGGGCTCTATTTTTAGGGGGCTGCATTGGGGCCGCCCTTTGGCCTTTACCGTATATGGCCATTGCGACCATAATGTCTGGCCATTACCGTAGACCAGCACTTTAAGAGGGCGAAGGGCTAGAAAGGGGGTGGAGCTATGTGTGGACACTGTGAGGTAGCACCCGGTGAACCCGCTTGCATAAAGAGAAAACACGTGTTTATAATTTAACCAATGTCTACCCGTTTATTTTTCACCTATAACATAACCCGGGTAGCATGTTTGACACATATCACATCTATTATATAATTGCCGTAACTGACTTCCATCGGAGCGGCGCAACTTCCGGTGGCTTGGTTAGCGAGTCCTGGGTGTTTCTGCTGGACTCTGTCTGGACTCAAAGCGGGCATTGCGAGTAGTTGGCACCCACCGCTAACAAAGCCACAGAAGCGCATACGACTGTAGTGTACACCGCTATAGTATACTACAGTCCCATGCCCATACGCCTGTACGCCCCTAAACCTAAGCGCCAACGACTCGCAATGTCCGCTGGCGCTTAAGGGCCGACACGCGTATGCCCATGGGACTGTAGTATACCATCGCGCTGTACACTACCTGCTCTAAACCACCCCCTAATGCTCTAAACCACCCCCTAAGTGCGCCGCACCTAAGCCCCTACCCCCTAAGCCCCGCCGCACCTAAGCTCCTACCCCCTAAGCCCCGCCGCACCTAAGCCCCTACCTACCCCCTAAGCCCCGCCGCACCTAAGCCCCTACCCTCTAAGCCCCGCCGCACCTAAGCCCCTACCCCCTAAGCCCCGCCGCATTTAAGCCCCTACCCCCTAAGCCCCGCCGCACCTAAGCCCCTACCTACCCCCTAAGCCCCGCCGCACCTAAGCCCCTACCTCCTAAGCCCTGCCGCACCTAAGACCCTACCGCCGCCCCGCCGCACCTAAGCCCCTACCCCCTAAGCCCCGCTGCACCTAAGCCCCTACCCTCTAAGCCCCGCCGCACCTAAGCCCCTACCTAAGCCCCTACCCTCCGCACCTAAGCCCCTACCCCCTAAGCCCCCGCCGCACCTAAGCCCCTACCCCCGCCGCACCTAAGCCCCTACCTACCCCCTAAGCCCCGCCGCACCTAAGCCCCTACCCTCCGCCGCCCCGCCGCACCTAAGCCCCTACCTACCCTTTAAGCCCCGCCGCACCTAAGCCCCTACCCTACGCCACCCCGCCGCACCTAAGCCCCTACCCCCTAAGCCCCGCTGCACCTAAGCTCCTACCCTCTAAGCCCCGCCGCACCTAAGCCCCTACCCCCTAAGCCCCGCCGCACCTAAGCCCCTACACCATAAGCCCCGCCGCACCTAAGCCCCTACCCTCTAAGCCCCGCCGCACCTAAGCCCCTACCCCCTAAGCCCCGCCGCACCTAAGCCCCTACCCCCTAAGCCCCGCCGCACCTAAGCCCCTATCCCCTAAGCCCCGCCGCCTCCTAAGCTCCCGCCGCTTTCCCCCGCCGCTGTCGCTAACACCTAAGGCCCTACACCCGAAGCCCCCGCCGTCCCTAACCTAACGCCCCCGTCGATCACTTACATGCCTTCTTAGTCATCTGATCGTCCGTCCGATCCACAAGTCCTCCGTCCGGCCAGGCGTCCTCTTCCTCCGGCCCCGCCGGTCTTCTCTCTTCTTTCCGCCATCTCCGGCTCTTCGTCCGGCCCCGGGGGTCTTCTGTCTTCTTTACGCCAACTTCCAGCTCCGACGTCCTCTTCACTTCTCATTAAGATAGAATGGACGATAAATCCGCCATTCTATCTCTATGAGATGTGAGCTGCTCTTCTGATTGGTCGCTGTCTACTGCCCTCAGCCAATCAGAAGAGCGCATCATTTCACATTGACATACATTAGCGGTGTGTCGGCGAATTAACGGCCGGGCCCCTGGTTCTATTTTGTGGACACCAAATCCCCGACACACCGCTAATGTATGTCTATGGGATTTTTAAAAATGCCGCCGCCATTCTGATTGGACGGCGCCTTCCCATAGAGATACATTGAGAAATGAGGTGCTATTCTGATTGGTCGCTGTCTGGTGACGCCGACCAATCAGAAGAGCGCCTCACTTCCCATTCACATACATTAGCGGTGTGTAGGCGATTTTATGGCCGGGCACCTGGTTCTATTTGTCGGCCCCAAAATCGCGGACACACCGCTAATGTATGTCTATGGGCAGTGAGGTCGAATTCTGATTGGTCGGCGTCAGCAGAGAGCGACCAATCAGAAATCGGCCTCACTGCCCATACACATGCATTAGCGGTGTGTCCGCGATTTTGGGGCCGACAAATAGAACCAGGTGCCCGGCCATAAAATCGCCGACACACCGCTAATGTATGTGAATGGGAAGTGAGGCGCTCTTTGAGCGGACCTGAAGGAGAACTGTGTCTCAGGCTCACTTAAAATAACAAATAAATTTAATAATAAAAAATATAATAAAAAAATAATTAAAAAATTAAAAAATAAATAAAAAATAATAAATAATAAAATAAAATATAATAATAAATAAAAAAACAAATGCTAATAATATGAGCCCTTTGAGCGGACCTGAAGGAGAACTGTGTCTCAGGCTCACTTAAAATAACAAATAAATTTAATAATAAAAAAAATAATAAAAAAATAATTAAAAAATAATAAATAAATATAAAAAATAATAAATAATAAAATAAAAAATAATAAATAAAAAAACAAATGCTAATAATATGAGCCCTTTGAGCGGACCTGAAGGAGAACTGTGTCTCAGGCTCACTTAAAATAACAAATAAATTTAATAATAAAAAAAATAATAAAAAAATAATTAAAAAATAATAAAAAAAATAATAAAAAATAATACAATAAAAAATAATAATAAAAAAAAAAAACATGCTAATAATATGAGCCCTTTGAGCGGACCTGAAGGAGAACTGTGTCTCAGGCTCAGGCTCACTTAAAATAACAAATAAATTTAATAATAAAAAATATAATAAAAAAATAATAAAAAATAAAAAAATAAATAAAAAATAATAAATAATAAAATAAAATATAATAATAAAGAAAAAAAAAATTCTAATAATATGAGCCCTTTAAGCGGACCTGAAGGAGAACTGTGTCTCAGGCTCAGGCTCACTTAAAATAACAAATAAATTTAATAATAAAAAAAATAATAAAAAAATTATTAAAAATTTATAAAAAAATAAATAAAAAATAATAAATAATAAAATAAAAAATAATAATAAATAAAAAAAAAATGCTAATAATAATGATATTACTGCTAATAATAATGCTATTAATGCTAATAATTATGCTATTACTGCTAATAATTATGCTATTAATGCTAATAATTATGCTATTAATGCTAATAATAATGCTAATAATAAATAATGCTAATAATAATCATATTAACGCGATTAATAATGCTATTAAGGCTAATAATCATGCTATTTATGCTATTCAAAATGCTATTTATGCTAATTAATGCTATTAATGCGATTATTTCTGCTATTAATTCTATTATTTATGCTATTAATAATGCTATTAATAATGCTATTAATAATGCTATTAATGCTATTAATGCTATTAATAATGCTATTCAGGCTATTAATAATACTATTAATGCTATTAATGCTAATATTAATGCTATTAATTGTATTATTAATGCTATTAATGCTATTAATAATGCTATTAATGCTAATAATAATGCTATTACTGCTAATAATAATGCTATTAATGCTAATAATTTTTCTATTAATGCTAATATTAATGCTAATAATGCTAATAATAATCATATTAACGCGATTAATAATGCTATTAAGGCTATAAATCATGCTATTTTTGCTATTCAAAATGCTATTCATGCTAATAATATTGCTATTAATGCTCTTTATGCTAATAGTAATGCTATTAATGCGATTATTTATGCTATTAATTCTATTATTTATGCTATTAATGCTATTAATAATGCTATTAATGTTATTAATAATGCTATTAATGCTATTCATGCTAATATTAATGCTATTAAGGCTAATAATCATGCTATTAATCCTATTAATAATGCTATTAATGCTATTTTTAATTCTATTAATGCTATTAATAATTTTATTAATGCTAATAATGGTATTACTCCTCATAATAATGCTATTAATAATGCTATTAATGCTATTAATAATGCTATTCAGGCTATTAATAATACTATTAATGCTATTAATGCTAATATTAATGCTATTAATTGTATTATTAATGCTATTAATGCTATTAATAATGCTATTAATGCTAATAATAATGCTATTACTGCTAATAATAATGCTATTAATGCTAATAATTATGCTATTAATGCTAATATTAATGCTAATAATGCTAATAATAATCATATTAACGCAATTAATAATGCTATTAAGGCTATAAATCATGCTATTTTTGCTATTCAAAATGCTATTCATGCTAATAATATTGCTATTAATGCTCTTTATGCTAATAGTAATGCTATTAATGCGATTATTTATGCTATTAATGCTATTAATAATGCTATTAATGCTATTAATAATGCTATTAATGCTATTCATGCTAATATTAATGCTATTAAGGCTAATAATCATGCTATTAATCCTATTAATAATGCATATTAATGCTATTTTTAATTCTATTAATGCTATTAATAATTTTATTAATGCTAATAATGCTATTACTCCTCATAATAATGCTATTAACGCTATTATTAATGCTATTTATGGTAATAATGCTATTCATACTAATAACAATACTATTATTAGTACTATTATTGCTATTAATAATGCTATTAATGCTAATAATAATGCTGGTAATGCTAATAATTATGCTATTAATGGTAATAATAATGCTATTAATACAAATAATATTGCCACGTTCTAGAATCCCGATGCATTTGCATCGGGCTCACAGCTATTGATTATAAACACCATACATAAATACACCATACATTTACATATAACATTACATAACACTTATATTGCACATAACATCTTATAGTTACCAGGGACCTTTAACCACCTCTCTGTCCCCATTGGAGCTCTAACAACCGCTCCCGTGGTGGTTACGGCCTCCAGCCTATCTACATTTCACATACATTTAACAATACATCAGTTACCATATCAACGGGCCCAATGGCGGAACCAGCCGCTTGGCTTTATTTCCCCAGCTCCATACTACCCCGGCATCAGGACTCCAGCCTGAACGGGTTCTTACATACAGTATGTGATCCATCCTATAAGCCACCATGGACCACACACGTCCTTTCACACGCTCACAGCCCATCATATAGATATCCATGGACTGTGGCACATCTGGGTTCAGAACAGGGATTGGCAAACCTTAGTACCCGGAAAAATCATCCGTTATCCTACTATAGGAGCCCTATTAACCTCTGCATCTGACCTCTGGTACATACATACATTCCGGTTCATCAGGTCCTTTAACTGACTACTCTGAGTCGGACCCAAGGGCGGTCTATGCCCGCTTGGCACACTTCATAAAATCGCCTCCTGAAGGGCTACATACATTCACCTCCCGAAGAGCTACATACATTCCGGTTCATCAGGTCCATCCATCGACTATCTCAGTCGAAACTAAGGGCGGTCTATGCCCGCCTGGGACACTTCATACAATCGCCTCCCGAAGGGCTACACACATTTGCTGGGTCTTTTAAAAAGCCATACGATATATTCCGGTTCAACAGGTCCATCACTGACTAACTAGTCGGACCTAAGGGCGGCTACGCTTGCCTGACATGATTTACACACAGCTCACTCCGTCACACGGGAACTGCTGTCTTACCGGGCACGGATCCGGGTCTCGCTACCTGTGTCACAGGTCCACCAGGCATCCCCACGGGCACCTTCCCGGGCGCATGGTTGAGATACGTCTGGTCCAGTGTCCACCGGGTCAGCCACGGCTTCCCCCTCCAGGTGCTGCCACGACCTCGGTCCTAGACCCCGGCATGGAGCTAGCATGCTCCCATCATACACACAGAGCCCTGGACTGCTCTGCACTCTGGCTGGTCATCAGAATCACAATGCTCTCAGGCTGATAATGAATCTCCCAATCACTCAGCTGGCAGGCTCTTATCGTGCCTGCCACTCCCACACTGACTCATCCAGCTGGGCTGCTATTATTCAAGACACACCCACCTGGGCTGTCAGCAATCAGCACCAATTACATTCCTCAGGGCCTCATTGGTCTCATGAGCCACTCACAGCCCATTAGGCTCATGAATGTTTCAGATCCACAGCACTCACACTCAGATTTAACCGGACCATGTCGGCGGTGCCTCACAACACACATACAGTACATAGGCCTTTTTTGGGGCAAATGAGTGTAAGGAACCAAGTACATACCCGTGCATTATGGGTACACAAGCACACTCACCCCCCGCTCCTTCAGTACATATCCCAATATACTATACATACACACACGCACTCCCAATCCCGCAGGTCCTGCTCTGCCCCCATGCTGATCATGACTAAATAAGGACCCCCTCACTGTGCTTCCTGCAACAAAGATCTCCCCACACACACAGTTAGGACATCGTTCAGACATCGTTGGTGAAATGTCACACAGCTAGATATCGTGAATGATGTACCAACAATCCAGACATCGCACGAACGACACAGCGAACAATCTTGCCGGACGTTATCACGATGTCATAGCAACTACGTGAACGACTCCAACTGCAATGTGGGCGTAGTTTGAAACACAGGCTAGGAGCTAGGCGTGCATGATTGTGTTTTACTTCACCCCTACAACTCCGATTGGTGGCTACAACTGGGTTACCATTGGTCAGCCTTGTCTGGCAAGATGGCCACTTCATTAGCGCTCTTGCCTTTGCAACCACCTCGCCATTCAAGTCGGTTTTCATTTGGTGACACCTGTGCATGGATGTGTTCCAAAAATGTTACACATGAACGTTCGTGGGTGCACATGTTGCCTCATACATTTATAACACAGCAAATAAGGATTTCAGATAAACACACACATATATATATATATATATATATATATATATAGAGAGAGAGAAGAGATATACCAAAATCTTTCAATAGTACACGTTTATATTTGCAACCACACGCAGGTGCCTAAACGCCTAGAGGAAAGGATGGTGACTTCAATGAGTCTCCTTGTTTAAATGTCTTTACTGATAGTTTAAAGAATAAAAACGTGAGTCTACTGATCAACGCACGGAAGCTCAAATATGGCGGCTTTGCCATAAACCAACGCAAGCCAATCGGAACGCCGTACTGGCCACCAATCGGCGCAGAGGGGCGCGAAAAAAACACAACGCGAAGGCACGCCTACGGGATTGGTTTCACGATCCCAGAAATCCCAAACATCATTGTTATCGTAGTGACACACACAACAATGGAGCAGGTTGGCTGATCGCAGATCGTCAGATTTCAGAACATGTTCTCAAATTTGCGATCAACGATCCAATGATTTATCTAAGGGTACCCTTACACGTCGCAACATTGCATGCAATTTCACTTGCAACTTACTGGTTGCAGTGAAATCATGGACACATTGTTCTATCTTGTTGCTGTGTACAAATGTTACAGTGTGTCCATGATTTCACTGCAACTAGTAAGTTGCAAGTGAAATTGCATGCAATGTTGCAACGTGTAAAGGTACCCGTAATCATATCTCGGTGATACATGTAGCGACTTCCTAATGATGTCGTTCAACACCTCCAAACTCGTGACGTTTGAGCAATATCGTTCATGATATCTTATCGTGTAATGGTACCTTAAGAGGGATTTCAATTCCAATCTCACTCTCAGAAGCGCACAATGATTGTTAACTGTTGGGGTGGAAGCCTGTATAGCTTCCAGAGAACGAATTTTGGACGAGAGTTTCAAATTTCGCTTTTTATTTATTCTTGAGTTCATTTCTATAAGAGCACCGAGAATGACCTCCTTATTGGCTAGCCAAAGTGTAGAAACTGAAACTTCTCCCGTGTCGTCGTTTTCAAAATAACACATAATCAAGTCTGATAATTCCTTTTTATAATCTGGATGTAGGAAGAGGAAGGACTTGGCTCTCCACAGACTATGAGAGAAGGAGTTATGCCTGTTTGTTAGTTGAAAAAGTACAGGGGAGTGGTCAGACCACGTCCTCGGTAAATCATCTATTTTCTTAATTTTTTGCAAGGCATGAACATCCACAAGAACCAAGCCTATGCTACCTAGAGAGAAATGTGTGTTAGGGTAATGATTGAACTCTTTTGAGGTGGAGCATAAATATTGAAATACATGAAAAAAAACCTCCCTATCTATCCATGGATTTAGCGTGATATTGGATTTCCTTGCCTCATTTCATTAGGGATGGAATTTATAATCGCCAAATAACAAAGAGCTCCTCACAATGTTCCTGAGCCACTCCATCAATTTTGTTTAAAATCTAATTTGTCCCTTATTGGAGCATACAAGTTAACCAAACTCTATAATGTTCCTTCAATTCTGCATACATGGATTACGCATCTGCCTTGCCTGGTCTAGGACAAGAGTCTCTTCCTCAAATTGCAAAGAGTTTCTAATAATGAATGCGACTCCACATTGTTTTTGAACATTAGAAGCCAGGATCACCTTCGAGTAGTTCCTACGCTCCAATCTTTGAGCACTCGCATGGAGAATTTCGTCTCCTGAATTCCTGCTATGGCAACACCAAGTCTGTTTAATTCTCTCCAAAGAAGATACCTCTTCTGCGGAGAGTGGAGTCCACTGACATTAAAGGATAATAAATTGCTAGCCACAAATAAACAAAAGAGCCAACAAAGTTGTCTTAATTATCGGTTTTAAATACTCCCGGATACAAACAATAATAGCCAATGATGAACGCCAGATTGGGGCCGCCATGTTAACAAGAGAAAAAGAAAAAAACAACTAAAATTAAGCAAAAACAAGAACAATGAACTGAAGCAACTGGAATACAAACTGTTCTCAAAAGATCCTGAAGGCAACAACAAGCTCCCTACTATACTAAGGTTCAAATGACAAAATGTAAATGTGAATCGACTAAATTCAAGTGTTCCCTGATAATAAAATGTGTAGTTCCTGTAAAACGTTGAGACCATCCTCCACTCCATCCATAACATAACATGATAACATTTTTGCCCGTATCTGAAGCTTCGTTTATATTGTGAAAACCAACGGTAAGAAAAGTTATTGGCTTGAAGAGCCTTCGCGACAGACTGGCCCTAGGGCTTTACGTTTAGCCAGGACTTCTTTACAGATATCTGCAAAAACATTCATTGTGTTAAAAGGATCTGGTAAAGTGTTATTTTCCTCAAATAGTCCATCAAGAGACTCTTGGTTCTATTGAAACTGAAGGTTGCAAGCACGTCTCTTGGGACGTCATCAGGTAATGCATTTCCTATGGACTTCCGGAAACGTGCGTTGTCTTCCGGTTGCATCTTTGTTCTGCCAGATCCGGACAAATCCGGCACTTCAGGCATTTTTATCACCACATTTAGCAGCATTTTTATGTCCATCATCCGGCACCTACAGAACAGATGAGCAGTGAAAAATCGGATATGACAAAAACGCTGATGTGAAAGTCGCCTAATTATGGTGAGATACAATGGATCTCCAGATCTGCCAGTGTGGTCCAATTAATAGCAATGTATTGGAGACAAGAGTATACACCCAGCCATTGTCTGCAGTGTACAAGGCTTGTCTGACCGCCAGATACCCCAAACACCAGATTATTACAACCACAAAACAAAGAGGACCGGCTTAGTACATTGCCAACAAAGGATATGGAATATGTGAATAACTAAATAGTAAATGATGGATTCTGCTGAATTCCTCCACACCAGCTCTATCCAGTTTATCTTCAGTAACTAACACAAATGTTAAATAAAGACATTTTTTTAACTAGATACTTTTTATTGAACAATTTTCCATTAACATTAGAAAAAAGCCCCCAACAGTAGTTCCCCGTCCTCCCCATCCCTCTATACATACCCCCCCCCACGCTTTATTGTTTTGCTCTTGCATTTACATCACATTTAGGAATTGTCTCAACATTACATGGATTACGTAACTTTACATTTTCCTATATTTGCATGGAATCATAAGTATATACATGTTCCAAATACACGATACTACCACATATACAATATACGCATCATTCATATATTATTTCGGAGATGTGGTCAGCAGGTCTGTTATCCCTCAGCTGCTGTGCAGAGTTACCCTAACGGGTCCAGGTCACCTCATCAATATGTTTCTTGTCACTAGGCAGTCACACTATTCAGTATAGCCATAGTGTAATCCACATGGTATTCTTCTACTTACCCCATATCTTATCACACTTACATAATGCTTTATGTTTGCTATATATCCCTTCCTCTAGTCTGATTAAGGTGCATTGTATCCAGAAATTCCTGACATCTGGGAGGGGAGTCACTCATCCAGTGTGAGACAATCACCTTTCTGATCTGATAGAATCCTCTTCATCTCCTACTACCTCCAGTATATCCCAACACACACCAGGGGTTGTAAGGGAAGGTTCTTATCAAATACATTATTAATATACCCCAAGCATCTTTTCCAGTATGTCTCACCGACACTCCCAGCACATGTGCATTATGTCAGCCGATGTCCCCTTACATTTTGGACAGGTATCGTCCTGCCTAACACCTATTTTATGTAGGAATTTAGGAGTCCAATAGACCCTTTGTATTAAGTACACCTGTTGTGTTAAATACAGGAGTCAGAATATTCTTCCAATGCTCCCACCCTCAATTGAGGCAAAAGTTAAACCAATGGCTGAAGCATAGAAACAAAGTGATGCACACAACAGGTGAGCAAAATGAGGCTTCAGCCAATAGAGCCGCCCCCCATCACCATTGTCAGAGAGGACCAGTTCCCTCTTCTCCACTGCAGATAACTCCCACAGGGGACAAACAATCTGGTATCCTTTTTCCACATATATCCACAATATTTTAATCATGTCTTTTTTCTCAAGCATCACTCTTTATCCTTTGCATTCATAACTGGTAAGGAGGTACTATTAAGTCAGCCTGAAGTAAAGCGGTTATACTGTATACATGGCATTGCATATCAACATAAGCCACTACTTATGCATCAATCAACAAGGGCGTAGCAGGCACTGTTGTTTGACATCCAGCCATCTCAGAGCCTCTTTTGGGGTTTCAAAAAACGCCTTTCTCTGAGGGCTGAGACTCTCTATCTTGCCGGATATAACATGGCATACGGGACCTGAAGCAGCCCGAGTGTCTTTTTTATGTCCTGAAACTGCGCTCTTTACTTCTGAATCTCAGAGGATGGAAATCCTGGACCCCTCAATGTGCAGATCTGGGGATGTCCAGCCACTGTTATATATTGTCTCTGTCCCTGAAATGAAGCATGTCTATCAGTATTGCCCAGGGTGCTCCAGGGGGCGAGGTCTAGTAGGAATCCTATGGGCTCTTTCTATTGCAAATAATTTAGAGAGATTTACTTTCCAAAGTCTTTCAGGAGCCAGGTCCAAAAAGTCCCCTGCATCTCTCCCCTCAGCTTTTTCTGGAACCCTGACCAAACTAATGTTATTGTGTCTCAGTCGGTTCTCAAGGTCGTCTGTTTTATTCATCAGATATTCAATAGAAATTATGGCAACCTTAAAGCGTAACGGCCATTTAAATTTTTGTTTAATAATAATCCAGAACAAGTGATTTTAATAAACTTTCTAATATACTTAATTAGAAAATTTTGATTGAAGCCTTTCATAAACCTTCCAGAAGGTGTCCCCACTACACTGAGTGTGAAGCAAATATATGTTTATTATCACTCAAATCCATCTTCAGTGAATACGGGGCAGCTGATGAGAAAACAGTGTATCAGATTACTCAACACAGCTGCTAAGCAATGTCAGAAGCTCAAGAAGAGCTCAAACTCCATCTTGTCTCCACACAGCTCATTCACAATCTCTGTTAACCCCTTCTCTGCTATCACATCACTATCAGCTGTTTTCAGAAGCTGTGATAATACACACAGTGCTGGCAGGCGCTGGCCACGACCACACAGACAGAAAATGCTGTTTTTTTAAAGAACATAGAAAAATGTGAGAAAATAAAGTCACATGGCACAAAAAAGCATTAACTTAGCTGCTATGTGACCCATCATTAGCAACCAGTGCACTATTGTTTTTTTTTTTTTTTTTAATGAAATCGACTGTTGCCATGCTGGGCCTGCCATGCCGCCATCTTGCATTCCAGCCGCCGCCTGCACTGCCATCTGTATTTGCTTTCTATCTCGCCGGGACTTGCTGAATAGCCTTCCTCGCTGCTCCCCCATGATCCTGGGCGTCTGTGCTGTGGGTGGGTGGTCTGCGATATCCACTGTGCAAGAAGAATTATTTGACTGTTTTACAGGAGCCTCTGCATCACGCGTCCTCTCACATTACCAGCCAGGCCACGCCCCCCCAAACACATCTTTATAGAGAGACCACACCCAGTGTTATTGCTTTTATGAATAGCACTTTTAAAGCCAATACAAAAACACAAAATTATCAAACGTTATATAAACTGCCTAAATGATAATCAAAACAAGGAATAAAACATTAACCATAACAATTGGAATTCTGAACATGGATTACGGCTTCTCTCCAATGTGAATTTTCTGATGTTTAAAAAAGCGGATTGAGCTCTAAAACATTTCCCACATTCTGAACATGAATACGGCTTCTCTCCTGTGTGAATTCTCTGATGTTGAATAAGAGAGGATTGATGTGTAAAACATTTCCCACATTCTGAACATGAATACGGCTTCTCTCCTGTGTGAATTCTCTGATGCTGAACAAAAGAGCTTTGATGTGTAAAACATTTCCCACATTCTGAACATGAATAGGGCTTCTCTCCTGTGTGAGTTCTCTGATGGATAATGAGTTTCGTTTTATGTTTGAATGACTTCCTACATTCTGAACATGAATATGGCTTCTCTCCAGTGTGACTTCTCTGATGGCTAATTAGATTCTGTTTAAGTATGAAGGACTTCTTACATTCTGGACATGAATATGGTTTCTCTCCTGTGTGAATTCTCTGATGTTTAACAATATTTGATTTATGAGTAAAACATTTCCCACATTCTGAACATGAATACGGTTTTTCTCCTTTGTGAATTCTCTCATGTACGATTAAATATGATTGATTCATAAAGCATTTTCCGCATTGTGAACATGAAAAGGGCTTCTCTCCTGTGTGAATTCGATGATGTTTTCTAAGATCAGCCTTGGTAATAAAACATTTCCCACATTCTGAACATGAAAACACATTCTCCCCTGTGTGAATTCTCTGATGTTTTTCAAGATCTAATAAATCAATAAAATGTTTCCCACATTCTTACATAAGTAAGGTTTTACTGTTATGTGAGTTCTCTGATGTCTAAGAAGATTTGATTTACGGATAAAGCACTTTTCACATTCTGAACATGAATATGGTTTCTCTCCTGTATGAATGCTTTGATGTATAAGAAGAGCTGATTTATTTGTAAAACTTTTACCACATTCTGAACATGAATACGGTTTGACTCCTGTATGAATTTTTTGATGTTTAGCAAGAGCAGATTTATCTGTAAAACATTTCCCACATTCTGAACATGAATAGGCTTCTCTCCTGTGTGAATCCTCTGATGTTGAATTGACCTGATTTCGTAGTAAAACATTTCCCACATTCTGAACATGAATACGGCTTCTCTCCTGTATGACTTCGCTTATGTCTAATCAGTTTTGATTTCTCAGGAAAACATTTCCCACATAAGAACATGAATACGGCTTTTCTCCTGTGTGACTTCGCTTATGTCTACTCAGTCTTGATTTGTCAGTAAAGCATTTCCCACATAGAGAACATGAATACGGCTTTTCTCCTGTGTGAATTATTTCATTTCTACCCAGACTTGATTTCTTTATATAGCTCTTCCCACAAAGTGAACAAGAAGATGGTTTCTCCCCCGTGTGACTTCTTTCATTTCTAACAAGAGCTGATTTATCTGTAAAGTCTTTTCCCACATTCTGGACATGGAAATGGTTTCTCTCCAGTATTAATTCCCTCCTGTGTATAAAGACTTGATCTTTTGTAAAGCGTTTTCCTAATGTTTGTTGAACTCTGTAGAGTCTTTTCTTGACCTGCACTTGTGGTAACAATATGAGACTGGTCAGAAGGGTCTTCATGATTAGGAGGCTTAAAAGTTTCATCTTACTATTAAATCCTGCATTTATTTACCAGTATTGAGGTTTTCTTCTGAAGAGTGCGGCATGAGGTTTTCATCTTTCACTTTATCATTTAATCTGACAATAACATTTCCCTCTGGATCCTTAATGTGATTTCTGTTAAGATTAAAATAAAAAATGAAGTTTGTCAGTTAATTTTCAAATCAAAATAGATATTACATTTATATTACACCTAGAAAGACACACACAGTTTATAATGCAGTCGGAGGTGGAATTTGCAGCATGTGTCTGCTCAAACTGTCAGAAACAGACTCCACAAGGGTGGTATGAGGTCTGACGCCCCAAGTGGGGGTTGTGCTTACAGCCAAACACCGTGCAGGTGTGGCATTTTCCAGAGAACTCCAAAATTGGCAGATTCAACATTGGTGCCCAAACCGCTCATGCTGGAGGATGGTGCAGGCAGCAGAACATCTCCATGATGTCTCCAGACTCTGTCACATCTATCACATGTGCTCAGTGTGAACCTGCTCTCATCCTTGAGGAGCACAGGGCACCAATGTCCAATATGCTAATCTTGGGGTTCTCTGGGAAATGGGGCCATGTGGACATACCACTAAACTCTGATGCAGCGAACCCTGTAGAACTTGTAAGAAGAAGCAATGATGACGGCGCCGGCTTCAGACCACACAAGCTCTGGTGATGCATGGGCGGCTGTACTAAAAACACCCCCAACACAAGCTCTGGGTGATGCAGCTTGTTATGGAGGAGCTGCGGCTGTAGAACGTGGCGCGTTCACCGGAGCAGATTGTGATTCAGGATCCGCTGGTAGAACATTTACAGAGGACACAGAGGTCATAGAAATGGCTGGAAGCTCATCTGAAGACACCTGTGAATTTCTCCATTCATTCCATACCTGTGGTGACATCTCCAGGAATCTCCTCCTTCCCGTCACTCACACACGATGGTCTCCCCCCATTCTCTCCTCTTCTTCTTCCATCTCCACCTTAACATTAGTCACATCTTCATTCTTAATACATCAAATAGAACATTCAGTATAATACAGAAAAAGGGGAAAATCTAACAGATTCAACATAAGAAATCAACAAAAACTATGACCGCAAGACCAGAAATATCCCCTCCCCATATACAGATCTGGTACAAGGTCAGCGCCATCTACCTGGTGACTCTCCGGGACATTGTGATCCTCCTCTGGACAGTCCTGGGGATACAGAGGACGAGGACATCTCTCTGGGGGATACAGAGGACGGGGACATCTCTCTGGGGGATTTCTTTCCATGAGTTGATCTGTGGGAGACACACAGTGATGGGATACATGATCGGCCGTTTATCTGTCATAATAATACTGTGATTTCTTTAAAAACCGTTAAAACACCATGACAGTGTTTGTTTTTTTCATAACTGGATGAAACCAGAACGAGGCCAGGACGAGAATGAGGACAGGACAAGGCTAGGACGAGACCAGACTAAGGACAAGAGAAGAGAAGGACAAGAACAGAACGAAGCCAGGATGAAGCTAAAATGAAGCCAGGATGAGGTCATGGTGAGGCCAGGACGAGGCCAGGACGAGCATGAAGGCCAGGACTGTGCAGGGGCCAGGGACGAGACCTGGACGAGAATGAGGACAGGACAAGGCTAGGGTGACCAGACTAAGGACAAGAGAAGAGAAGGACGAGAACAGAACGAAGCCAGGATGAAGCTAAAATGAAGCCAGGATGAGGTCATGGTGAGGTCACATGGAGGAGGCCAGGATGAGGCCAAGGACGAGACCTGGACGAGAATGAGGACAGGACAAGGCTAGGATGAGACCAGACTAAGGACAAGAGAAGAGAAGGACGAGAACAGAACGAAGCCAGGATGAAGCAAATAAAATGAGCTCATGGTGAGGCCAGGACGAGGCCAGGACAAGACCTGGATGAGACCTGGACGAAACCTGGACAAGGCTAAAACGAAGCCACTACCGAGAACAAGACAAGGACAGGACGAGGCTAAACGAAACCAGGACGAAGCCAAAGAAGATCAGGATAAGGCCAAGATGAAACCAGGTCGAGGCCCTCATAGAGTTGTATTGTACTGTCACCTTTGGTACACTGCATGAAACACCAGAGCTGCCATCAGGTCACTTTTTGCTGCAGACCAACTTGAACACCGGTGGCAAAAGGTGAAGCCACCAGAAGGTGAGTATCAGACAGGAGTCAGGGGACTTACATATAAGCAATACTCATTGTGTGCAGGAAAAGCAATGCTGGAGCGCTGCTTTAAAGAGGTTGTTCAGTACCCTGTTTATTTTTCTACACTTGCTAATATTTGCCTCTCCATACATTCATAATGTAAAATTGAGCAATATTACCTTTTAGCACACTTCTACCAGCACTCCCTTTTGCGGTAGCAGCTCTGATGTTCCTAAACATAACTTCCTCTCTTCAGGCTTCCAGTTTCATGACTACAACTCCCATCCTACATTGCAGTGGTCTGTAAGCCAGCATGATCACACCAACTCAACCTCCACCTCCACTTTCAGGAACATACGAATAATATAGATTTTTTTTCCCTTGTCCAAGAGCTGAGACTCTACCTCCCCTTCTGTGTAAAAACACGCGCGACACACAACCACACACACTGCAGCTGCACCCAGCCTCTCCCTCTCCATCTCTCATTTCCTCTTGTCTGGTAAATTAAGTCCCTTTATAGCTCTTATAAGTGCTGCCAAGAGAACATATTAATTTGGATGGAAAAAGCAATCCAGAGTATCTTTGTTAGGTCAGCTAAAACACTTCAATGCAAATGTCATACACCCCATTAATATAAGAAGTATGAAAATTATATTTTCAGAATCCATACAACATGGCCAATTCAAGAAACTATTTTGCTTCACTGGGTAATGGCCGAAATCATAAAAATGGGATATCTGCCCGTTAGAGAATCACAGCGATGTTGTGTTTCCTGTATATCAAAAGGTGAATACATGAGGGGAACAAGATGCTAAAATTCTTCACCTTTGAGCTTCACAGCCAAAGATATGAGGGAAAAGAGAAATCTACAACTTACAGATATATGCACCAGGGACTTCCCATATATGGTGTCAGCACATGGGAAGTCAGTAATTGTATGGTGTGTTCAGTAAAACCAAAACAACCATTTTTGGAGTCATTCAGACCAAGATTAAGGTACAAGACAGAATTTTTTAAGGAGATTCCTTCTCTCCCTAAGCAGAGGAGACAAAGGGCCTCACTGAGCAGGGAGGATAGAGGAGATGATTGGTCACTGAAAACTGAGGACGAAAAGATGGGCGTCATCAAATACTGAGAATGAAGGAGACGGGAGGTCACTGAATACTAAGGACAGAGGAGAGTAGTGATCACTGAATGGATGGAGGAGATGGCTGGTCATCAAACACTAAGGGCGGAGGAGGTGGGCAGTCCACCGAATACTGGAGGATTGAGAGACGAGCGGTCATTGATTACTGAGGGTGGAGGAGATAAGCGGTCACTGAATATTGAGGATTAAGGAGACGAGTGATCACTGAAAACCGAAGACTAAGGAATTGGCTGATCACCGAATACAGAGGATGGAGGAGATGGATGTTCACAGAATACGGAGAATGAGGAAATGAGCTGTCACGGCATACTGAAGACGGAGGAAATGGGTAGTCACCAAATACTGAGGATAGAGTACACGGGTGGACACCGAATAATGAGGATTGAGCAGGCTACGGGTGAGGGCAGTCACCAAATAAGGAGGATGGAGGCAATAGGATTTATATTGATCTTTTCTTTATTCACTCGATAATTTATTTTCATCAATTACAATCTACTATCACTTCTATTCTTAATCTATTCTCACTCTGAAGCATTCCCTGTCCCTCCGAGCCAGAAGCCACAGTGAGGGTTAGGGGACTAGTAGATTCTCCGAGCCGAAACTAAGGAGAGGCCCAATCGTGCCCCCAGCCATTACCTAGGCTGCCACCCCAGGAGAGAACTGAGGAGCCACTGACTGTGTGCTCTCCTCCTGAAAGAGGAACCTAAGAGCCAAACACTGCACCCCTAGACCTGCCAAGAGGAACCGTAAGGGGCCACATTCTGACAGAATCCTGATGACAAATGCTGTAAACCTCCAGTCTTACCTTGTGATGTCACCGGCCGGTGCTCCTCCATCATCACCTCCTCGTACCGGTCCTTGTGTCCTTCTAGATACTCCCACTCCTCCATGGAGAGAAAGACAGCGACGTCCTGACACCTTATAGGAACCTGACACACAATGATACCAACATCACCCAGAATCCTCCAGTGCTGTCCTGTATAATGTCCCAGCAGTCACCTCTCCGCTCATCACCCAGAATCTCCAGTGCTGTCCTGTATAATGTCCCAGCAGTCACCTCTCCAGTCATCACCCAGAATCCTCCAGTGCTGTCCTGTATAATGTCCCAGCAGTCACCTCTCCGCTCATCACCCAGAATCCTCCAGTGCTGTCCTGTACAATGTCCCAGCAGTCACCTCTCCAGTCATCACCCAGAATCCTCCAGTGCTGTCCTGTATAATGTCCCAGCAGTCACCTCTCCAGTCATCACCCAGAATCCTCCAGTGCTGTCCTGTATAATGTCCCAGCAGTCACCTCTCCAGTCATCACCCAGAATCCTCCAGTGCTGTCCGTATAATGTCCCAGCAGTCACTCTCCGCTCATCACCCAGAATCCTCGAGTGCTGTCCTGTATAATGTCCCAGCAGTCACCTCTCCAGTCATCACCCAGAATCCTCCAGTGCTGTCCTGTATAATGTCCCAGCAGTCACCTCTCCAGTCATCACCCAGAATCCTCCAGTGCTTCCTGTATAATGTCCCAGCAGTCACCTCTCCGCTCATCACCCAGAATACTCCAGTGCTGTCCTGTATAATGTCCCAGCAGTCACCTCTCCAGCTCATCACCCAGAATCCTCCAGTGCTGTCCTGTATAATGTCCCAGCAGTCACCTCTCCGTCATCACCTAGAGTCCTCCAGTGCTGTCCTGATAATGTCCCAGCAGTCACCTCTCCGCTCATCACCCAGAATCCTCCAGTGCTGCCTGTATAATGTCCCAGCAGTCACCTCTCCGTCATCACCCAGAATCCTCCAGTGCTGTCCTGTATAATGTCCCAGCAGTCTACCTCTCCGCTCATCACCCAGAATCCTCCAGTGCTGTCCTGTATAATGTCCCAGCAGTCACCTCTCCTCATCACCCAGAATCCTCCAGTGCTGTCCTGTATAATGTCCCAGCAGTCACCTCTCCGCTCATCACCCAGAATCCTCCAGTGCTGGTCCTGTATAATGTCCCAGCAGTCACCCCTCCAGTCATCACCCAGAATCCTCCAGTGCTGTCCTGTATAATGTCCCAGCAGTCACCTCTCCGCTCATCACCCAGAATCCTCCAGTGCTGTCCTGTATAATGCCCAGCAGTCACCTCTCCAGTCATCACCTAGAAGTCCTCCAGTGCTGTCCTGTATAATGTCCCAGCATCACCTCTCCACTCATCACCCAGAATCCTTCAGTGCTGTCCTGTCTAATGTCCCAGCAGTCACCTCTCCCTCATCACCCAGAATCCTCCAGTGCTGTCCTGTATAATGTCCCAGCAGTCACCTCTTCGCTCAGCAGCTCAATCATCTTGTTGCTGAGCTCTAGGATCTTCTTCTTGTTCCTCTCATGTATCGGGGAGTGTGGGGGAGGGGCTGTGATGAGGCTCCGCCCTCCTGACTCCTGGAGATGGATGATGGGAGTCACACAGTCCCCCGGTGTCTTCCTCACTATGGTGTAATCCTGTGTATGGAGAGAGACACTTAGGGAGATGCGGCATCATGAAATCCCCCAGTAACTACAATGATACAATAAAGCTGATAGAGATGTGGAGGAGTTACCTCTCCGCTCAGCAGGGAGATGATCTCCAGGGTGAGGTGGAATAATCTTCTGCTGATCTCATTCCCGTCCTCGTCCATCCTCGGGGTCATTCAGGAGAAGGAGGGATGGGATCTGGATCAGTGGAGGGATCTCGTCCTGCGGCGTCTGTGTGATAAAGGGGAAGATGGGAATCATAGAGGAGAATAGAACGTGAGATACAGAACCACAAATACTGAGCAGAGAGGAGCAGGTTCTCCGTCACCACAAATACTGAGAAGAGGAGCAGGTTCTCCGTCACCACAAATACTGAGCAGAGAGGAGCGGTTCTCCGACTCACCACAAATACTGAGCAGAGAGGAGCAGATTCTCCGTCACCACAAATACTGAGCAGGAGGAGCAGGTTCTCCAGCGTCACCACAAATACTGAGCAGAGAGGAGCAGGTTCTTCAGCCGTCACCACAAATACTGAGCAGAGGAGCAGGTTCTCCGTCACCACAAATACTGAGCAGAGAGGAGCAGGTTCTCCTCACCACAAATACTGAGCAGAGAGGAGCAGGTTCTCCTCACCACAAATACTGAGCAGAGAGGAGCAGGTTCTCCATCACCACAAATACTGAGCAGAGAGGAGCAGGTTCTCCGTCACCACAAATACTGAGCAGAGAGGAGCAGTTCTCCAGTCACCACAAATACTGAGCAGAGAAAAGCAGGTTCTCCATCACCACAAATACTGAGCAGAGGAGCAGGTTCCCGAGCCGTCACCACAAATACTGAGCAGAGAGGAGCAGGTTCTCCACGTCACCACAAATACTGAGCAGAGAGGAGCAGGTTCTCTGTCACCACAAATACTGAGCAGAGAGGAGCAGGTTCTCCGTCACCACAAAATACTGACAGGAGGAGCAGGTTCCCGACCGTCACCACAAATACTGAGCAGAGAGGAGCAGGTTCTCCGTCACCACAAATACTGAGCAGAGAGGAGCAGGTTCTCTGTCACCACAAATACTGAGCAGAGAGGAGCAGGTTTCTCCGTCACCACAAATACTGAGCAGAGAGAGCAGGTTCTCCGTCACCACAAATACTGAGCAGAGAGGAGCAGGTTCTCCGTCACCACAAATACTGAGCAGAGAGGAGCAGGTTCTCCGTCACCACAAATACTGAGCAGAGAGGAGCAGGTTCTCCATCACCACAAATACTGAGCAGAGGAGTAGGTTCTCCATCACCACAAATACTGAGCAGAGAGGAGCAGGTTCTCCGAGCCGTCACCACAAATACTGAGCAGAGAGGAGCAGGGTCTCCGTCACCACAAATACTGAGCAGAGAGGAGCAGGTTCTCCATCACCACAAATACTGAGCAGAGGAGCAGGTTCTCCGTCACCACAAATACTGAGCAGAGAGGAGCAGGTTCTCCGTCACCACAAATACTGAGCAGAGAGGAGCAGGTTCTCCATCACCACAAATACTGAGCAGAGAGGAGCAGGTTCTCCATCACCACAAATACTGAGCAGAGAGGAGCAGGTTCTCCGTCACCACAAATACTGAGCAGAGAGGAGCAGATTCTCCGTCACCACAAATACTGAGCAGAGGAGCAGGTTCCCCGAGCCGTCACCACAAATACTGAGCAGAGAGGAGCAGGTTCTCCGTCACCACAAATACTGAGCAGAGAGGAGCAGGTTCTCCGTCACCACAAATACTGAGCAGAGAGGAGCAGGTTCTCCGTCACCACAAATACTCAGCAGAGAGAAACTGCCCTCATCAAAGTGACCAATGACCTACTGACGGCAAAACATAATGGTCACCACTCTCTGCTTATTCTCCTTGACCTCTCTGCACCTTTTGACACAGTTGACCACCATCTCCTACTCTCTATGCTGCCTCCATCGGCATCAAAGACACGGCTCTCTCCTGGCTCTCTTCCTATCTTTCTGACCACTCTTTCAGTGTATCTTTTGCTGGCTCCACTTCCTCCCCTCTTCCTCTCACTATTGGGGTCCCTCAGGGTTCAGTCCTTGGACCTCTCCTCTTCTCTCTCTGCAGGGCCCCGATTGGACAGACCATCAGCAGATTTGGCTTCCAGTACCATCTTTACGCTGATGACACACATCTATACACGTCTTCCCCTGACCTTACTCCCGCTGTAATAAAGAACACCAATGACTGTCTAACCACAGTTTCCAATGTCATGTCCGCTCTCTACCTAAAACTCAACTTTCCCAAAACTGAACTTCTTCTGCTCCCGCCCCCCACTAACCTGCCTAAATCTGACATCTCCCTCTCTGTGTGCGGCACCTCGATAACACCTAGGCAGCAGGCTCGCTGTCTGGGTGTTACGTTTGACACCGATCTCTCCTTCATCCCTGTGAGACAGTGCGGGGGATTATATGCGAGGGGCGCTATGTCTTCCCCAGAATGCGCACTGTCACATATTGAGCCCGGTATAGGTGTAGGAAAGAGGGACAGTCCACTCCCTCTGCTCTTGATCTTGCAGGTTTCCAGGAAGGAGACATGGGGTAAAAAACCTGGTTAGGAGACAGGGCGGGGTTCCCTGCGGACAGTTTTGGCCTGAAGCTGAAGCAGCAGCATCTGACGACTGGACAGATCAAGAGCTCCAGGGGCCGTGTGCGGTAATAACACGGCCTTAGCCCGGGAGGGCTGGGAGCTCGGTGTGACCTCAGCCGGAGAGCTCATAACCGGAAGGGACCGGGTTACTATCTGTGAACTGTATCCATTGTACCCGGCTGCGACCCGGATTCTGGCATCTTGTGCCACCGCTGTGTTTTCAGCAATAAATCCGGATACTGTATGAACTACTACCGGGCTCAACGTTTTTCCTGTCTTGCAATCCCGGCGCTACCCCACATATGGTGGAGAATGTGGGCAGCCTCAACTACGAACAGCACGTCCATACTTAAGCCGCCAGTATGGAAGAAATCCTAAGGCAGCTGGTGCTTACCCAGCAGCGGCAACAAGAACAGCAACAGCGACACGAGGAGCAGCAGCAGTTTCTACAACAGCAGAAAACGAATGAACTGCTCCTGCAGCGCCTCCCTCAGAATGGCGTGAGGCGTAGGACCGGACCGGACCGGGTCCGATCAGCACTGAGGAAGCTGAGACTGGAGGACGACGTAGAAGCCTTCCTCACAGTCTATGAGCGCACCGCAGAGCGAGAAGGCCTCCCTGCCACTCAGTGGGCAGAAGTGGTGGCGCCATTCCTGATGGGCGACGCCCAGAAGGCCTACACGGACCTCAGTTGGGAGGATGCACAGGACTACGGGAGACTTAAAGGTGAGATCCTTGCTAGACTGGGCGTCAATACTTATGTACTAGCCCAACGGGTGTTTTCCTGGTCCTATGTGGAGTCCAAGCCGGCTCGCTCCCAGGCGTATGACTTATTGCAGTTAGTAAAACGGTTGCTCCAGCCTGAGAGCTTGACTCCGGGACAGAAGGTGGAAAGGGTGGTGGTCGACCGGCTGGTACGGACTCTGCTGGTCGCGATACAGCGTTGGGTGGGGCAAGGGGACCCGGGTACCTTGGACCAGGTGGTTAGCTTGATAGAGCGATATATAGCCACTCAGGAGTTCATACGGGACTCTGCCCCACTGCGGCTGTCACTCCGGCCTCCAGAGCCGGGCAAAGGGGTACGTCCATCCACTGGGGACCCACCTAAACACATACCCGTTGAGGGGGTACCCCGGGATGAGGCTGGCAGGAGACCAGGCTCCCCTAGAAGGAGCTTCCAGACCGGCGGTGCCACTGCTACGTGGTGCTGGCATTGCAAAGGACCGGGACATGTGGCTGCCTATTGCCCACTAACTATGGAACCCATGGACTGCGGGTTCACACGCCAGGTCTCTATGTATGCCAGCCCCGTGCTTACCGCAGATGCGGTGGTTCCCACCATGGAACCACATCTGTGCCCGGTGCTCATTAATGGACACAGAGCAGAAGCTCTCTTGGACTTCAGCAGTTTGGTGACGCTGGTTCATGCGTCCTTAATCCCCAGGTTGCAACCCACTGGGGGAGTGATCGGGGTCCGGTGTATACACGGGGACCTTCGCGAGTATCCGACCACAGAGGTAACTCTGTCCACTCCGTGTGGAGAGGTGGCCCATGTGGTCGGAGTGGTAAAGTCTCTATCCTACGGGACTGTGCTGGGAAGAGACTTATCATTGTTTTGGTCCTTATGTGGGGAGGAGTAACCCTCCCGATACCAGGGAATCAGGGTGCTGAACCCGACCAACCTGAGACCAGGATACCTGCTGTAGGGGTTACCAACATAGGGCTAGAGTGTCACCCAGATAGGTTACCCCTAAAGGTATTGGCAGGAGAGGTCGAGGAGAACCCACCGATTCCAGAGCTGGAAGTATCCCGGGGAGCGTTTGGGACAGCCCAGCTGCAGGATCCCACACTGACCCGGGCCCGAGAAAGGGTAACAGAAGTAAACGGGGTAGCTCAGCAACCGGGGCAGAGAATGTGTTTCCACGCATGGTGGTCAACCGGGAGTTGCTCTACAGGGTGGACAAAATCCAGGATGAGGTCATGGACCAACTGGTAGTACCGCAGACACACCGCCAAGCGGTCCTAGAGATGGCCCACTCCCACCTGCTAGGGGGCCACCTTGGGGCTAAAAAAACGCAAGAGCTCATCATGCGAAGGTTCTTCTGGCCGGGCATGTATGCGGATGTCCAGAGGTACTGTGACTCTTTTCCGGAATGTCAGCTGACCACACCGATTGCCACCTTTCTTAGTCCATTGGTACCTCTACTGGTTATAGAGGAACCTTTTGAACGGATCGCAATGGATCTGGTGGGGTCTATAGTTAAGTCAGCACAGGGCCACCAGCACATACTCGTGGTCGTCGACTACGCCACCCGGTACCCAGAGGCGATCCCGTTACGCCACACCTCGGCGAAACTGATTGCCCGGGAACTGTTTGCCATGTTCTGTCGCCTAGGAATACCTAAGGAGATCCTCAGGGATCAGGGGACTCCTTTTATGTCCAAAGTGACCCGGGAACTATGTAAACTGCTCAACATAAAGCAGCTGCGCACCTCGGTGTATCATCCCCAGACCGAAGGGTTAGTCGAGCGGTTTAACAAAACCCTGAAGTCCATGCTCAAAAAGGTGGTAACCAAGGATGGGAAGGATTGGGACATGTTACTGCCCTATTTAATGTTTGCCATCCGGGAGGTACCGCAGTCGTCTACGGGATTTTCTCCCTTTGAACCGTAGTACGGCCGGCATCCTAGAGGGCTGTTGGATGTCGCCAAAACAGAACAGGAACCCACTCCCTATAGGAGCGTAATTGATGACGTGGCTAAGATGCAGGACCGGATCACAGCGGTCCGGCCTATTGTAAAAGAGCACCTAAGAGATGCCCAAGGAGCTCAAAGCCGCAGGTATAATAATAGGGCCACCGTTAGGACCTTTGAGGTGGGGGACCGAGTATTGGTTTTAGTGCCCACTACGGAAAGCAAATTATTGGTCAAAATGCAGGGGCCATAGGAAATCCGGGAAAAAGTAGAAGTGAATTACAGGGTATACCAGCCCGGGAAGAGGAAACCCGTGCAGCTATACCATGCCAATTTACTCAAAGCGTGGAAAGACCGGGAGTGCCTAATCACGGCGGCTTCCCCGGCTGGGTTGACCGGAGACCCTGCACCTTCGGCCAGGTGGGAGACCGAAGGGGTAACGATAAGTGACACCCTCACTAAGGCCCAGCGACGGGAGGCTCGAAAGCTGGTGCAGCAGAATTCAGATATATTCTCTGACCTGCCTGGCCGTACTTCTGTCATTCAACATGACATTGTCACCGAGACCCGGGTGAAGGTGCAAGTGAAACCGTACCGGGTACCCGAGGCCCGACGGCAAGCCATCACGGCCGAAGTGAAACACAAGCTCGAGTTAGGAGTCATAGAGAAATCCTGGAGCGAATGGGCTAGTCCCATTGTGCTGATTCCGAAGCCAGATGGATCGCTGCGGTTCAGTAACGACTTCCCGAAGTTGAATGAAGTATCGAAGTTCGATCTTTATCCCATGCCCCGGGTGGACGAGCTAATTGAAAGACTGGGGCAGGCCCAGTACTTCACGACGCTCGATCTGACCAAGGGATACTGGCAGGTGCCGCTAACAGAGTCGGCCAAGGAGAAGACCGCCTTTGTTACTCCGGAAGGCCTCTATCACTACGTCGTGTTGCCTTTTGGGTTGCATGGAGCCCCGGCCACATTCCAGCGGCTCATGGACATAGTGTTAGAACCTCATTGGAAGAACGCGTCCGCCTACCTAGATGACATCATCATCTTTAGTAAGGATTGGCAATCCCACTTAACCCAGGTACAGGCAGTGGTGGATTCCCTCAGGGCCGCCGGCCTGACAGCAAATCCAAAAAAATGTGCCATGGGGCTCGAGGAGGCCCGGTACCTGGGGTATGTGATTGGGCGAGGGGTTATCAAACCCCAAATAAACAAAATCAAGGCCATTCAAAAGTGGCCCCGACCGGTGTCTACCAAACAGGTAAGGGTGTTCCTCGGCATCGTTGGGTACTATCGACGCTTCATACCCAACTTTGCTGGGCGAACGGCGGCCCTGTCCAACCTGTTAAAAGGGAAGAAATCTGCTTTGGTGCGTTGGAATCCCCAAGCAGAGGCAGCCTTTCAGTCCATGAAGTCGGCCTTCTGCAGACAGCCCGTCCTCATCAGTCCTAACTTCAAACACGCCTTCGTTGTGCAAACAGACGCCTCGGAGGTGGGGCTTGGGGCTGTGCTATCGCAAGAAGTGGAAGGAGAAGAACATCCGGTCATTTACCTAAGCCGGAAATTGTCCCCGGCGGAAAGGAATTATAGCGTAGTGGAGAAGGAGTGCTTGGCTGTTAAATGGGCCTGGGAATCCCTACGCTATTATTTGCTCAGGTGACAGTTCCAGTTGGTTACGGATCACGCTCCCCTGGTCTGGATGCGAAACGCCAAGGAACGGAACGATTGGGTCACCCGGTGGTTCCTGTCCCTCCAAAACTTCAGTTTTTCAGTGGAGCACCGGGCTGGCAAGTTGCAGGGTAATGCGGATGCCCTGTCCCGGGCACCCTGTTTAATGGCTGGGGTTCAACGCCACAAGTTTGAACCGAGGGGGGGGGATCATATGCGAGGGGCGCTATGTCTCCCCCAGAATGCGCACAGTCACATATTGAGCCCAGTATAGGGTGTAAGAAAGAGGGACAGTCCACCCCTCTCTCTGCTGCTCTACGGTCCTTGCAGGTTTCTTCCTAGACGGAAAGAACGATTAAAACCTGTTACATGACAGGCGGGTCCCTGGCATTTTGGCCTGGATGAAGCAACATCTAACTCGACGATAAGACTCTAGGGGCCTGCGAATCAACCGCTTTACCTATGATCTGACTGCTGGCTCTAGAGAATACAGAGGCTGCCCCCTGACCACTAGGACTCTACTCCCCTCCCGCTTTTAGATAATCCATACTATGACTCACCTACCAGCTCACCCTCTAATCACTGCCTAATCCCCACTAACACCGCCTCTGTCTAACTGAGTTCCAAATCCTCTATGACACAGGGCTCAACTTCCGATCGCCAGGCGCTGTATGTAATCCTGGCATCTACCTGACTTCCTCTCATCTTCTGGCTCCACCCACTGCTACGATCTCATTCAGCTGCTGGAGTGGACTTAGCTACATCTGCATACTCCGCCCACTCTCCCACTGAATGAATCCGAAGGACTTCTGACTGCACCAATTCTCTCTGTGAATGCCTTCCACCCGCATGAAATCTCGGATGTATCCACCCATGCATTAGCATGAGTTTTCTGTTCAGGCGATCCCTAATAACACATCTTTTCCGAGCGGCCTATCATGATCCCTAGTCAAAGTCAATCAGACATAGCCTATCCGCCCCACCAGACTCAAAAGCTTTACAAAGACTGGCTGGTGACCACTCATGCAGCTATTCTCTATTCCACACTTCTTTACGTAAACTGCACCATCATTGTAAATAAGCCCCTGTACTGTGTGTCACCCCCACATCATTGTAGATTGTAAGCTCTTATGAGCAGGGCCGTCATTATTTTGCTATAATTATTGTATTTTCTATAACTGTTACTTATGTGAGGTAACAGTGTTGGTTAGGCAGGAGGCAGTGACCCAGGCACTTGTTCACACAGCACACAGTTTATTTGCCAGTCCAGACGATTACAGACCTCAGGGTTCCCGGGACGCAGCCGCTACAATCCTGTACACTTCACAACACAGACGGGTCTAAGCTCTGTACCTCTGCCAGGTTCTGCCATGACGGGGTCCACGGGAGAGGGCCAAGACCACACGGCTAGGCTTTGTCAGCACACAACCTGCTCTCTCAGCTCCCGCTCATTAGCCTCCCTGGCTCCACACTGCTCTCTCAGCTCCCGCTCATTAGCATCCCTGGCTCCACACTGACACCACACCCTGTGCTGCAGTCCAAGTATAAACACATGCCTGGACATGGGGATTCTCAAACACCCGGAGTGGAGGGGATCTTATAGGGACATGGAGCGCAGTCTGGGAGACACATAACGGCCGCCATATATCACCCCAGTCACTGCCTCACAGTTATGGGTATTTGTATATCAACCTCTGAATTGTAAAGCGCTGCGGAATATGTTGGCGCTACATAAATAAAGATTATTATTATTATTACTACACGGTATCTTCCCCTGCACAGACAGACAGACAGACGGACATTACACGGCATCTTCCCCCGCACAGACAGACAGACGGACAGACATTACACAGCATCTTCCCCCGCACAGACAGACAGACGGACAGACATTACACAGCATCTTCCCCCGCACAGACAGACAGACGGACATTACACGGTGTCTTCCCCCGCACAGACAGACGGACATTACACGCTATCTTCCCCCGCACAGACAGACGGACATTACACGGTCTCTTCCCCCGCACAGACAGACGGACATTACACGGTGTCTTCCCCCGCACAGACAGACGGACATTACACGCTATCTTCCCCCGCACAGACAGACGGACATTACACGGTCTCTTCCCCCGCACAGACAGACGGACATTACACGGTCTCTTCCCCCGCACAGACAGACAGACGGACAATTACACGCTCTTCCCCCGCACAGACAGACAGACGACATTACATGGTATCTTCCCCCGCACAGACAGACAGACGGACATTACATGGTATCTTCCCCCGCACAGACAGACGGACATTACACGGTGTCTTCCCCCGCACAGACAGACAAGACGGACATTACACGGTATCTTCCCCCGCACAGACAGACGGACATTACACGGTTCTTCCCCCGCACAGACAGACAGACGGACACATTACACGGTCATCTTCCCCCGCACAGACAGACAGACGGACATTACACGGTGTCTTCCCCCGCACAGACAGACGGACATTACACAGGTCTTCCCCCGCACAGACAGACGGACATTACACGCATCTTCCCCCGCACAGACAGACGGACATTACACGGTCTCTTCCCCCGCACAGACAGACGGACATTACACGGTCTCTTCCCCCGCCACAGACAGACGGACAGACATTACACGGCATCTTCCCCCGCACAGACAGACAGACGGACATTACACGGTTCTTCCCCCGCACAGACAGACAGACGGACATTACACGGTATCTTCCCCCGCACAGACAGACGGACATTACACGGTCTCTTCCCCCGCACAGACAGACGGACATTACACGGTCTCTTCCCCCGCACAGACAGACGGACATTACACGGTACATCTTCCCCCGCACGATGACCAGACGGACATTACACGGTCTCTTCCCCCGCACAGACAGACGGACATTACACGGTATCTTCCCCCGCACAGACAGACGGACATTACACGGTATCTCCCCCCGCACAGACAGACGGACATTACACAGCATCTTCCCCCGCACAGACAGACGGACATTACACGGTAATCTTCCCCCACACAGACAGACAGACATTACACGACATCTTCCCCCGCACAGACAGACGGACATTACACGGTATCTTCCCCCGCACAGACAGACGGACATTACACGGTATCTTCCCCCGCACAGACAGACGGACATTACACGGTCTCTTCCCCCGCACAGACAGACGGACATTACACGGCATCTTCCCCCGCACAGACAGACGGACATTACACGGTATCTTCCCCCGCACAGACAGACGGACATTACACGGTCATCTTCCCCCGCACAGACAGACGGACATTACACGGCATCTTCCCCCGCACAGACAGACGGACATTACACGGCCTCTTCCCCCGCACAGACAGACGGACATTACACGGCATCTTCCCCCGCACAGACAGACGGACATTACACGGTATCTTCCCCCGCACAGACAGACGGACATTACACGGTATCTTCCCCCGCACAGACAGACGGACATTACACGGTCTCTTCCCCCGCACAGACAGACGGACATTACACGGTATCTTCCCCCGCACAGACAGACGGACATTACACGGTATCTTCCCCCGCACAGACAGACGGACATTACACGGTATCTTCCCCCGCACAGACAGACGGACATTACACGGTATCTTCCCCCGCACAGACAGACGGACATTACACGGTATCTTCCCCCGCACAGACAGACGGACATTACACGGTATCTTCCCCCCGCACAGACAGACGGACATTACACGGCATCTTCCCCCGCACAGACAGACGGACATTACACGGTATCTTCCCCCGCACAGACAGTATCTGCCCGTATTGTAGATCCCCCCCTGCCTCTCCCCTATCACTGTCCTCCTCACCTGAGAACAACAGCTGCAGCTCCCAGAGCTGAAGACCTGTGATGATGTCACAGTCATGTGATCAGGGGCGGAGCTCATGTGGAAGGGGCGGAGCTCATGTGGAAGGGGTGGAGGACCTGTGATGATGTCACAGTCATGTGATCAGGGGCGGAGCTCATGAGTTAGGGGTGAAGGACCTGTGATGATGTCACAGTCATGTGATCAGGGGCGGAGCTCATGTGTTAGGGGTGAAGGACCTGTGAAGATGTCACAGTCACGTGATCAGGGGGTGGAGCTCATATGAGATGGGGTGAAGGACCTGTGATGATGTCACAGTCATGTGATCAGGGGCGGAGCAGTTGTTGCTGCCTGGTACACAGTATGGGATCTTGCTATCTACCTCATGGAGGGGAGGTTTCCTGCTGCCATGACAGGACGGTGTACGGTAGTAGGTGGTGCATAGTCCGCGCTGCTCCTGTTTCCTCACTATTTCACCAGTCACAGGTTTGTGCCATCAACATCTGAAAATCTGTCAACAAAACACAAAATGCCAAAAAAGTCTGAGGGACCGGACAGAAGAAGCTGGATGTGTCCACTGTGTGTCTGGAATGTAAACGTGTGGAGTCCGGAAGAGCGAGAACAGATTGTGTCTGGATGACAGAGAAGAGCTCTACACATTACTCAAGAAGCAACAAATCTTCCATGACATCTCCTGGAGCACCGGGTCTACTCCCGCCTCACCCCTCACCTCTCCACTCACTCTCTTCTACATCCATTACAGTCTGGTCTACTCCCGCCTCACCCGTCACCTCTCCGCTCACTCTCTACTAGACCCATTACAGTCTGGTCTACTCCCGCCTTACCCGTCACCTCTCCGCTCACTCTCTACTAGACCCATTACAGTCTGGTCTACTCCCGCCTCACCCGTCACCTCTCCACTCACTCTCTTCTAGACCCATTACAGTCTGGTCTACTCCCGCCTCACCCGTCACCTCTCCGCTCACTCTCTACTAGACCCATTACAGTCTGGTCTACTCCCGCCTCACCCGTCACCTCTCCACTCACTCTCTTCTAGATCCATTACAGTCTGGTCTACTCCCGCCTCACCCGTCACCTCTCCACTCACTCTCTACTACATCCATTACAGCCTGGTCTACTCCCGCCTCACCCGTCACCTCTCCACTCACTCTCTTCTAGATCCATTACAGTCTGGTCTACTCCCGCCTCACCCGTCACCTTCCCGCTCACTCTCTACTACATCCATTACAGCCTGGTCTACTCCCTCCTCACCCGTCACCTCTCCACTCACTCTCTTCTAGATCCATTACAGTCTGGTCTACTCCCGCCTCACCCGTCTCCTCTCCACTCACTCTCTTCTAGACGCATTACAGCCTGGTCTACTCCCGCCTCACCCGTCACCTCTCCGCTCACTCTCTACTACATCCATTACAGCCTGGTCTACTCCCGCCTCACCCGTCACCTCTCCACTCACTCTCTTCTAGATCCATTACAGTCTGGTCTACTCCCGCCTCACCCGTCTCCTCTCCACTCACTCTCTTCTACATCCATTACAGTCTGGTCTACTCCCGCCTCACCCGTCACCTCTCCGCTCACTCTCTACTACATCCATTACAGCCTGGTCTACTCACGCCTCACCCGTCACCTCTCCACTCACTCTCTACTACATCCATTACAGCCTGGTCTACTCCCGCCTCACCCGTCTCCTCTCCACTCACTCTCTTCTAGACCCATTACAGCCTGGTCTACTCCCGCCTCACCCGTCACCTCTCCACTCACTCTCTTCTAGATCCATTACAGCCTGGTCTATTCCCTCCTCACCCGTCAGCTCTCCACTCACTCTCTTCTAGACGCATTACAGCCTGGTCTACTCCCGCCTCACCCGTCTCCTCTCCACTCACTCTCTTCTAGACCCATTACAGCCTGGTCTACTCACACCTCACCCGTCACCTCTCCACTCACTCTCTACTACATCCATTACAGCCTGGTCTACTCCCGCCTCACCCGTCTCCTCTCCACTCACTCTCTTCTAGACCCATTACAGCCTGGTCTACTCACGCCTCACCCGTCACCTCTCCACTCACTCTCTACTACATCCATTACAGCCTGGTCTACTCCCGCCTCACCCGTCACCTCTCCACTCACTCTCTACTACATCCATTACAGCCTGGTCTACTCCCGCCTCACCCGTCACCTCTGCACTCACTCTCTACTACATCCATTACAGCCTGGTCTACTCCCGCCTCACCCGTCACCTCTCCACTCACTCTCTACTACATCCATTACAGCCTGGTCTACTACCGCCTCACCCGTCACCTCTCCACTCACTCTCTTCTAGACGCATTACAGCCTGGTCTACTCCCCGCCTCACCCGTCTCCTCTCCACTCACTCTCTTCTAGACCCATTACAGCCTGGTCTACTCCCGCCTCACCCGTCTCCTCTCCACTCACTCTCTTCTAGATCCATCACAGTCTGGTCTACTCCCGCCTCACCCCTCACCTCTCCACTCACTCTCTACTACATCCATTACAGCCTGGTCTACTCCCGCCTCACCCGTCACCTCTCCACTCACTCTCTACTACATCCATTACAGCCTGGTCTACTACCGCCTCACCCGTCACCTCTCCACTTACTCTCTTCTAGACCCATTACAGCCTGGTCTACTCCCGCCTCACCCGTCTCCTCTCCACTCACTCTCTTCTAGATCCATCACAGTCTGGTCTACTCCCGCCTCACCCGTTATTTCTCCACTCACTCTCTTCTACATCCATTACAGCCTGGTCTACTCCCGCCTCACCCGTCACCTCTCCACTCACTCTCTTCTACATCCATCACAGTCTGGTCTACTCCCGCCTCACCCGTTACCTCTCCGCTCACTCTCTTCTACATCCATTACAGCCTGGTCTACTCCCGCCTCACCCGTTACCTCTCCGCTCACTCTCTTCTACATCCATTACAGCCTGGTCTACTCCCGCCTCACCCGTCACCTCTCCGCTCACTCTCTTCTACATCCATTTTAGTCTGGTCCACTCCCTCCTCACCCGTCACCTCTCCACTCACGCTCTTCTAGACCCATTACAGCCTGGTCTACTCCCGCCTCACCCGTCACCTCTCCACTCACTCTCTTCTAGACCCATTACAGTCTGGTCTACTCCCACCACACCCGTTACCTCTCCACTCACTCTCTTCTACATCCATTACAGCCTGGTCTACTCCCGCCTCACCCGTCACCTCTCCGCTCACTCTCTACTACATCCATTACAGCCTGGTCTACTCCTGCCTCACCCGTCACCTCTCCACTCACTCTCTTCTAGACCCATTACAGCCTGGTCTACTCCCGCCTCACCCGTCTCCTCTCCACTCACTCTCTTCTAGACCCATTACAGCCTGGTCTACTCCCGCCTCACCCGTCACCTCTCCACTCACTCTCTTCTAGACCCATTACAGTCTGGTCTACTCCCACCACACCCGTTACCTCTCCACTCACTCTCTTCTACATCCATTACAGCCTGGTCTACTCCCCCCCCTCACACCGTTCACCCTCTCCGCTCACTCCTCTACTACATCCATTACAGCCTGGTCTACTCCGCTCTCCACCCGTCACCTCTCCACTCACTCTCTTCTAGACCCATTACAGCTGGTCTACTCCCTCCTCACCCGTCACCTCTCGCTCACTCTCTTCTAGATCCATCACAGTCTGGTCTACTCCCGCCTCACCCGTTATTTCTCCACTCACTCTCTTCTAATCCATTTACAGCCTGGTCTACTCCCGCCTCACCCGTCACCTCTCCACTCACTCTCTTCTACATCCATTACAGTCTGGTCTACTCCCGCCTCACCCGTTACCTCTCTGCTCACTCTCTTCTACATCCATTACAGCCTGGTCTACTCCCCCTCACCCATTACCTCTCCGCTCACTCTCTTCTATATCCATTACAGTCTGGTTTCCGCCCCCTAAATTCTACAGAAATTGCTCTCCTCAAAGTGACCAATGACTGACAGCAAAACATAATGGTGACCACTCTCTGCTTATCCTTCTTGATCTCTCTGCAGCCTTTGACACAGTTGACCACCATCTCCTACTCCCTATGCTGCACTCCATTGGCATAAAGGACACTGCTCTCTCCTGGATCTCCTCCTATCTTTCTGACCGCTCTTTCAGTGTATCATTTGCTGGCTCTGCTTCCTCTCACTATTGGAGTTCAGTCTTTGGCCCTCTCCTCTTCTCTCTCTACACAGCCCCGATTGGACAGACCATCAGCAGATTTGGCTTCTAGTACCATCTCTATGCTGATAGCAAAAAGAGAAAAGGTGGGGGGACAGGAGGCGCCCTTATCACTAGACACTGGTTTCTGTAACGGTGAGAATTATGATCCACTCACCTATTCCAGTTGTGAGACCCACAACTGGTTTGAAGGCTTGTTAGTAATATCCTGATGGCTGCTGCTGGACTTCCACCGGCCACACTCACGTGGAGATGTAACCTGATTTGATGTCTTCAGAGGTGGAGGCTGATTATTATTGTTATTTATTTTTATAGCGCCATTAATTCCATGGCGCTTTACATGTGGAAAGGGTAAACATAGACAAGTGCAATGCAATGGGCAGTATAAGGCACACAGGTACAGAAGGATAGAGGACGCTGTCTGCGAGGGCTCACAATCTAACAATGATGATGAGACACAGTTGCCATCAGGTCAGCCTACAATGTCCACTGGGAAGTAGGATGAGGTGGTCGATGAAGAGTCCAGTGATCCGAACTGGACTGTTGACGTGCATACCCATCATAGCAACACAGAGCTGTAGATCTCTGCAGTTCATCCAGAGTGATCCAGGCCTTTTGGCCTCAACTCTGATCAGTCTTCTCCTTGTTCCAGATGAAAGTTTAGAGGGACGGCCGGGTCTTGGTAGATTTGCAGTGGTCCGATCCTCCTTCCATTACAATATGATCTCTTGCACAGCGGCTCCTTGAGATGTTTAACACTTGGGAAATCTTTTTGTATCCAAATCTGGCATTAATCTTCCCCATAACTGTATCTCAGACCTGCCTGGTGTGATCCTTGGTCTTCATGATGCTCCCTGCACTTGTAACAGACCCCTGAGCCTATCACAGTGCAGGTGCATTTATACAGAGACTTGATTACACACAGGTGGATTCTATGTATCATTACCAGTCATTTTAGGACAACACTGGATCATTCAGAGATCCGCACTGAACGTATGGAGGGAGTTTGCTCCACGGAAAGTAAAGGGGACGAATAATATCGCACGCCCCACGCCTCAGTTTTTTTATTTGTTACATTTTTTAAAATATCCAATAAATTTGGTTCTCCCTCACGATTGTGTCCCACTTGTTGTTGATTCTTCACAAAAAAATTAGAATTTATATCTTTGTTTGAAGCCTGAAATGTGGCAAAAGGTTAAAACGTTCAAGGGGGCCAAATACTTTCACAATGCAGTGTATATAAATAGGGGGCCGAATACTTTCACAAGGCCCTGTATATAGGGGGCCGAATACTTTCACAACGCAGTGTATATAAATAGGGGGCGAATACTTTCACAAGGCTCTGTATATAGGGGGCCGAATACTTTCACAACGCAGTGTATATACACACATACAGGGATGGGTAATACAGTAAATAACACAGAGTAATAAAAAAAAAAAGCCAGCACCTAGTCCATATAGCAAGCGCAAATCTTCTTTATTTCTGACTCACACACATATAATTAAAATCGCATCTCTATGACAGATGTTGCCAGACGAGTTTCGGTTAAACAGCCACCCGCCCAAGCCCCGCATTGTATGGTGAGCAACATTGATCCGGGTTCCAGACAAAGGAAGGCAGCATCCATTATTCCCAAAGATGGGTCTCCAGCTCCAGGTCCTCATGATACTCATAGTATCTTCTTGTCACTTGAGAAACTCAAGATACAACATGTGAAGGTATCATGGGATCACATTACCCTCGATAAATATATTGGACACAACATGATCCCTCGTGGTTTGAGACTAAATAAGATCCCCACAACAAACTATGGGGATGATTATACTAAGGAGTGGTACGAAATCTGATCATCCGGCTCGATTAAACTGATGGAGCTGATTGTGAGAGAAGAATCTAAAGGACTGTAAATGCTGTAACCGGCGGTCACATGACTGTGACATCATGGCAGGTCCTGTTCAGAAGAAGAAGACCTCTGCAGACACGGGAGACACAGAAGACACCAGGAGGACACCGCGAGGACACCGGGAGCCTGCGGGACCGTGCGGGAGACGACGGCGCCTCGGGGACAGGTGAGCATATTTTTTTTTAACCCCTGCTTTCCTAGTTAGGAGCAATTTTACTGTACTGAGCATGCTCACTACAGTAAAATCGGGTCCGAGGACACATCAGATGTTTCCTCGGACCCTGCTCCATAGGGCCCCATGTTAAATGCATCGGGTTGGGTCGGATGTGCACTAAATAGCATCCGATTTGGTCCAATCCGATATTGTCCGATTTTATTTTCGGTGCAAAAATCGGAGCATGCACCGAAAAAATCGGACAGAATCGGATCGGACCAAATCGGATGCTTTTTAGTGCACATCCGATTCGGTCCGATGCCCATAGGGCTGCATGGAGGCAAAAATCGGTCCGATGCTGTCCGATTTTTGTCGGACAGCATCGGAATAGAGAAAATCGTAGTGTGAAACCAGCCTTAGATGTATAGGTTCCTTTGTCCTACGTTTATAGATTCATTTCATCCCCTGATATATCTCACTATTAATGAGATAGGGATGAATTAAATCTACATTTTTGCACATCATTTTTGGACATAGGGTGTATAGATTGCACACATTTATATTTTCTTTGGTTGACAAATTGTTACTTGTGTCAATTTTGCCACCTATTTCTACAACCCATTTTCTGTATGTTTTCGTTTGTTTCCTTGTCTAATCAATTGCTATGTAAACAAAAGCGATGTAAATGACCAACATCTGATATCAATTCACCTGTGTCGTCAGTTTGTGTATGTATATATTCATGGATGTCATTCTGTTTTCTTTGCCAAAGACGAAGGTTTTCGTAACTGAAACGCGTCTCCCAACATCTGCCATACAGATGCGATGTTAATTCTATGTATGTGAGTCAGACTCAGGTGCTGGTCTTTCTTTTTCATTACTCTGTAGAGATTTGTGGACCCAGCCACTGCCGTGCACCTGACCAGATCCACCTGCGGAGGCACAAGGGTGAGCTTTCCCACCCCTGCCGTGCACCTGACCGGATCCACCTCCGGAGGCACAAGGGTGAACTCTCCCAGCCACTGCCGTGCACCTGACCAGATCCACCTGCGGAGGCACAAGGGTGAGCTTTCCCACCCCTGCCGTGCACCTGACCGGATCCACCTCCGGAGGCACAAGGGTGAACTCTCCCAGCCACTGCCGTGCACCTGACCAGATCCACCTGCGGAGGCACAAGGGTGAGCTCTCCCAGCCACTGCCGTGCACCTGACCGGATCCACATCCGGAGGCACAAGGGTGAGCTCTCCCAGCCACTGCCGTGCACCTGACCGGATCCACATCCGGAGGCACAAGGGTGAGCTCTCCCAGCCACTGCCGTGCACCTGACCAGATCCACCTGCGGAGGCACAAGGGTGAGCTCTCCCAGCCACTGCCGTGCACCTGACCGGATCCACCTGCGGAGGCACAAGGGTGAGCTCTCCCAGCCACTGCCGTGCACCTGACCGGATCCACCTGCGGAGGCACAAGGGTGAGCTCTCCCAGCCACTGCCGTGCACGTGACCGGATCCACCTGCGGAGGCACAAGAGTGAACTCTCCCAGCCACTGCCGTGCACCTGACCGGATCCACCTGCGGAGGCACAAGGGTGAACTCTCCCAGCCCCTGCCATGCACCTGACCGGATCCACCTGCGGAGGCACAAGGGTGAGCTCTCCCAGCCACTGCCGTGCACCTGACCGGATCCACCTCCGGAGGCACAAGGGTGAACTCTCCCAGCCACTGCCATGCACCTCACCGGATCCACCTGCGGAGGCACAAGGGTGAACTCTCCCAGCCACTGCCGTGCACCTGACCGGATCCACCTGCGGAGGCACAAGGGTGAGCTCTCCCAGCCACTGCCGTGCACCTGACCGGATCCACCTGCGGAGGCACAAGGGTGAGCTCTCCCAGCCACTGCCGTGCACCTGACCGGATCCACCTGCGGAGGCACAAGGGTGAACTCTCCCAGCCACTGCCGTGCACCTGACCGGATCCACCTCCGGAGGCACAAGGGTGAGCTCTCCCAGCCACTGCCGTGCACCTGACCGGATCCACCTGCGGAGGCACAAGGGTGAACTCTCCCAGCCACTGCCGTGCACCTGACTGGATCCACCTGCGGAGGCACAAGGGTGAGCTCTCCCAGCCACTGCCGTGCACCTGACCGGATCCACCTGCGGAGGCACAAGGGTGAACTCTCCCAGCCACTGCCGTGCACCTGACCGGATCCACCTGCGGAGGCACAAGGGTGAGCTCTCCCAGCCACTGCCGTGCACCTGACCAGATCCACCTGCGGAGGCACAAGGGTGAGCTCTCCCAGCCACTGCCGTGCACCTGACCGGATCCACCTGCGGAGGCACAAGGGTGAGCTCTCCCAGCCACTGCCGTGCACCTGACCGGATCCACCTCCGGAGGCACAAGGGTGAGCTCTCCCAGCCACTGCCGTGCACCTGACCGGATCCACCTCCGGAGGCACAAGGGTGAACTCTCCCAGCCACAGCCGTGCACCTGACCGGATCCACCTGCGGAGGCACAAGGGTGAGCTCTCCCAGCCACTGCCGTGCACCTGACCGGATCCACCTCCGGAGGCACAAGGGTGAACTCTCCCAGCCACTGCCGTGCACCTGACCGGATCCACCTGCGGAGGCACAAGGGTGAACTCTCCCAGCCCCTGCCATGCACCTGACCGGATCCACCTGCGGAGGCACAAGGGTGAGCTCTCCCAGCCACTGCCGTGCACCTGACCGGATCCACCTCCGGAGGCACAAGGGTGAACTCTCCCAGCCACTGCCATGCACCTGACCGGATCCACCTCCGGAGGCACAAGGGTGAACTCTCCCAGCCACTGCCGTGCACCTGACCGGATCCACCTGCGGAGGCACAAGGGTGAGCTCTCCCAGCCACTGCCGTGCACCTGACCGGATCCACCTGCGGAGGCACAAGGGTGAGCTCTCCCAGCCACTGCCGTGCACCTGACCAGATCCACCTGCGGAGGCACAAGGGTGAGCTCTCCCAGCCACTGCCGTGCACCTGACCGGATCCACCTGCGGAGGCACAAGGGTGAGCTCTCCCAGCCACTGCCGTGCACCTGACCGGATCCACCTCCGGAGGCACAAGGGTGAACTCTCCCCAGCCACTGCCGTGCACCTGACCGGATCCACCTGCGGAGGCACAAGGGTGAGCTCTCCCAGCCACTGCCGTGCACCTGACCGGATCCACCTGTGGAGGCACAAGCGTGAGCTTTCCCACCCCGCTCCCTGCACACGATCTGAGTAAATAAGACAGGTGAGATGAAGCAGAATATAGTGATCAGTCTTGGGAGGGGAAGAGCAGCCGGGTGGGGGGGGGGGAGTAAAATCAGAGTTCAGATATAAGAGGCACAAACACAAATTATAAACAAAGACGTCTTTAATCAGATACTTGTTATTGAACAATTACCCATTAACATTACAAGAAAGCCCCCAACAGTAGTTCCCCGTCCTCCCAGTCCCTCTATACATACCCCCCCCCCCCCACTGCATTTGCATCATATTACTGGTATTGGCTTAAAATTACAAGGATCATGTCACTTCATATTTTCCTATATTTACATGGAATCATAAGTACATACATGCTTCAAATACACAGATACTGCCACATAGTACAATGTATACACATCATTCATATATTATTTCGGAGATGTGGTCAGCAGGTCTGTTATCCCTCAGCTGCTGTGCAGAGTTACCCTAACGGGTCCAGGTCACCTCATCAATATGTTTCTTGTCACTAGGCAGTCACACTATTCAGTATAGCCATAGTGTAATCTCCATGGTATTCTTTCTACTTACCCCATATCTTATCGCACTTACATAATGCTTTATGTTTGCTATATATCCCTTTCTCTAGTCTGATTAAGATGCATTGTATCCAGAAATTCCTGACATCTGGGAGGAGTCACTCATCCAGTGTGAGACAATCACCTTTCTGATCTGATAGAATCCTCTTCATCTACTACCTCCAGTATATCCCAACACACACCAGAGGTTGTAAGGGAAGGTTCTTATCAAATACATTATTAATATACCCCAAGCATCTTTTCCAGTATGTCTCACCGACACTCCCAGAACTATGTCATTATGTCAGCCGATGTCCCCTTACATTTTGGACAGGTATCGTCCTGCCTAACACCTATTTTATGTAGGAATTTAGGAGTCCAATAAAGAGAATTTTGTTTACGTACCGTAAATTCTTTTTTCTTTAGTCATCAATGGGAGACCCAGACAATGGGGTTTAGGGCTCTGCCCTCCGGAGGTCACACTAGGTACTACAAGTTTGTAGACACCGCCTCCTCCGCTTATAAACCCCCACCGTAGGAGACATCCTCAGTTTAGTCCATAAGCTGCGAGGAGAAATTAAACCACACCCGAAACATCGGGAAGAATGCCGTGCACAGACGGTTCAACAACCCGGCAAACACTGTCTCAACAGAGAACAGAACAAGTGCAAAATATGCAACGGAACAACTGGGTGGGTGCTGGGTCTCCCATTGATGACTAAAGAAAAAAGAATTTACGGTACGTAAACAAAATTCTCTTTTTTCTGGTCGTCATAATGGGAGACCCAGACAATGGGGATGTCCTAAAGCAATACCCCAGGGCGGGAAGAGTTCCTCAACAAGACGGATAACACATGGTTCCCTCTAAAGGTGGGCAACCGCCGCCTGGAGAACCCGCCTGCCCAAACTCGCATCCGCAGAGGCATGGGCATGCACCATATAGTGCTTAGAGAAAGTGTGCAGGCTGGACCAAGTGGCCGCCTGACACACCTGTAGAGCAGAAGCTCGATGTCGCAAGGCCCAGGAGGCACCTACAGCTCTCGTAGAGTGTGCCTTCAAACCCACCGGGAGAGGCAAACCAGAAGACCGGTACGCCTCCTGAATGGGAGCCTTGATCCATCTGGCCAAGGTCGACTTCGAAGCCGCGGCCCCCTTACAGCGACCCATCGTGAGGACAAATAAGGAATCCGAACTCCTAAAGGAGGCGGTCCTGGACACATAAATGCGTACAGCTCTCACGAGATCCAGAGTATGGAGGTCGCGCTCAACCTGATGAACGGGAGCGGGGCAAAATGATGGAAGAACAATCTCCTGGTTCAGGTGAAACGTTGAAACCACCTTCGGCAGAAATTCAGGCCGTGGGCGCAACACCACCTTGTCTTGGTGAACCACCAGAAAGGGAGACTTGCACGAAAGTGCAGCCAATTCTGAGACCCGTCTCAGAGACGTAATCGCCACCAGAAAGACCACCTTCTGGGACAGACGAGAGAGAGAGACGTCTCTCAGTGGCTCAAACGGCGGTTTCTGCAGTGCCGCCAGGACCATGTTTAGGTCCCAAGGGTCCAGAGGTCGTCTATAGGGCGGGACCACCCGAGACACCCCCTGCAGAAATTGACGTACCTTCGGGAGGAGCACCAAGCGCCTGTCAAACAACACTGAAAGTGCTGATACTTGACCTTTCAGAGAGCCAAGGGATAATCCCAACTCCAACCCCGACTGTAGGAAGGCCAACAATGTCGGGATAGACAAAGGCCACGGAGAGCGGCCACCAGAGGCACACCAGGTAAAAAAGATTTTCCACGTTCTGTGGTATATCTTCCTGGAAACAGGTTTCCTTGCCCGATTCATAGTGGCAACCACTGTAGGAGAGAAACCTCTGGATGTCAGCAGCCAGGCCTCAAGAGCCATGCACTCAATCTGAGGGCCCTGGAATTGAGGTGGAAGAATGGGCCTTGCGCGAGAAGATCTGCGCGTTCTGGAAGAGCCCACCTGTGTCCGCCTGACAGTTGCCACAGGTCCGGGTACCAAGACCTCCTGGGCCAATCTGGAGCCACTAGAATGGCCACTCTGCATTCTGTCCTGATCTTCCACAGGACCCTGGGAATCAGAGCCAGAGGCGGAAACACATATGGCAGCTGAAAGCTGGTCCAGCTCAGGATCAGGGCGTCCGCCCCCAGAGACTGGGGGTCCCAAGATCTCGCCATGTATTGGGGCACCTGATGATTCAGCCGTGAGGCCATCAGATCCACGTCCGGAGTGCCCCACCTGCCGCAGATGTCCCGGAAGACGTCTGGATGTAGGGACCACTCTCCGGCGTCCATCCCCTGTCGGCTCAGATAGTCGGCCTCCCAGTTCTCGACCCCTGGGATGTGAACTGCGGAGATCAGGCAGCCGTTTTCCTCCACCCAGAGTAGAATGCGGTGGACTTCGGCGAGGGCCTGAGCACTTCTGGTCCCTCCCTGATGATTTATATAGGCGACGGCCGTCGCATTGTCGGACTGTACCCGAATGGGCTGTCCTGACAGGAATTTCTGAAACGCCAGTAGCGCCAGATAGACCGCCTTGATCTCCAGCACGTTGATCTGCAACGCCGACTCCGACTGAGTCCAGAGGCCTTGAGCCCTGTGGTGCAAGAACACCGCCCCCCAGCCCTTCAGACTGGCGTCGGTGGTCACCACTAACCATGACGGTTTTAGGAAGGACCGGCCCCGTGACAGGTGATGTGGCTGGAGCCACCACTGTAGAGAGTCCCTGGTTGGTTGTGACAGTGTCACCAGCCGATTCAGAGAGATCGTCCTCTTGTCCCATCTGCGAAGAATCTCCAGCTGGAGAGGACGGAGGCGAAACTGTGCGAACGGCACCGCCTCTATCGCCGCTACCATGCGACCCACCAGTCTCATCAATACCCGTAGGGATGACTGTGGAGACAGGAGGACATTCTGCACTCCTGATTGGATCGCAAGCTGCTTGGCTTGAGGTAGGGACACCAGGGCCGAGTCCGTGTGGAAGTCCATGGCCAGATATGTCAATGACTGGGTCGGAACCAGGGTCGACTTTTGAATGTTGATAAGCCACCCGAACCGTTCCAGGGACTTCATGGTCACCTCCAGGCTCACCCGACAAAGGTCTTCCGATGGCGCCCTGACCAACAGGTCGTCCAAATAGGGTATGACGGCGTGTCCCTGCGCATGCAGGAGAGCCATCATGGAGGCCATCACCTTTGTGAACACCCGTGGTGCTGAGGCTAGCCCGAATGGCAGTGCCACAAATTGGAAGTGCTCTTCCCCCACTGCGAATCTCAACCAGCACTGATGAGCTGGTGCAATGGGGACGTGAAGGTAAGCGTCCCTGATATCGATGGACGCTAGGAAGTCTCCCTGTGACACAGCCGCGATCACTGAGCGCAGGGATTCCATGCGGAACTTCCGAACCAACACGTGACGGTTGAACAACTTGAGGTCCAACACCGGGCGAAAAGAGCCGTCCTTCTTTGGGACAATAAAGAGGTTGGAGTAAAAACCCCTGAACCTCTCTTCCGTGGGCACAGGGACCACCACTCCGTCTCTGCGGAGTCCCTCCAACACCAGGTGAAAAGCCTGAGCCTTTTCTGGAGATGGAACCGACCGATGGAATCGGGGTATTGGTTGTGACGTCAGCTCTATCCTGTAACCTCTTGAGACTACGTCTCGAACCCACTGATCTTGAATGTGAAGAAGCCACTTGTCCTGAAAGCGGGACAGGCGGCCCCCCACCTGTGGGGAGGCAGGATGAGAGAGCGAGTCATGTCGAGGCGGGCTTGGGGGTGGCAGCCGCTGCCCCCGCCGGCTTCTTCTGACGACTCTTGGAACGCCACTGAGTAGCAGGCTTGCCCCCTCGGTCTGAGCGAGTGGACGCCATTGATGACTGTGAACCGGAGCGAAAGGACCACTGCTTAGGGTTCCTTTTCACGGTGTACCGTGGCTTAGGCTTATTCTGCGGGATCTTAGACTCAGCAGAATCCTTTATCAATTTGTCCAGTTCGGTGCCAAAAAGCCTGTCACCAGCGAACGGAAGATTTTGTAAAATCTTCTTAGATGTGGCATCTGAGTCCCAAAGACGCAGCCACAACAGCCTGCGGATCGCAATTGCATTGGCCGAGGCCACAGCAGAGCGAGTGGCAGTTTCCAAAGATGCCGTCCTGGCATAGTCCGCATAGGCCCTTGCTCTCTCAGTGAGAGCCAGGACCTCTGGACTGGACCTAGCTAGATCAGTGATACCATCCAAACAGATAGTAATCGCTTGTAGGGTCCAGACTGCGGCAAAATTAGGGGCAAACGAAGACCCCACAGCCTCATAGGAAGACTTGGCGAGTTGCTCGACCTGTCTATCAGTAGCATCCTTCAACGAGGAGCTATCAGAGGCAGAAAACAAGGAGCGCGCAGCAATCCTAGTCATGGAAGCATCCACCTTGGGAGACTGCGACCATTCCTGGAGCGCCTCCTGGGGAAAGGGAAAGCGATTGTCCTTAGTTTTACGGACATAACGCCGCCCAGGATGCAACCTGGGAGCTTTAATCACCCTTCCGAAATTAGTGTGGTCCATGAAGGAGCCACTTGGTCTAGCCTCTGGCCGCAGCCATTGGTATATCTCCTTGGGGTGTACAGTCACCTCCTCAGGAGGAGTGACAAGACGCAATGTCTCATTGATGGAGGACACCAGATCCTCCACCCCATCTGGAGATTCAGACATAGACCCAAGAGTAGAACCCCCATCATCTTCCTCACCATCAGAGGAACGCTCCTCCTCAGAGAGAGTCTGGAGCTCAGGAGAAGCCTCACGGGCTCGCTTAGGGGGTCTTACAGCAGAAGTAAGAGACACCCGGGGGTAACTAGGAGGAGTAGCTGGGTTCTCCAGTCTCCTATGCAGTGCCTCCAGGGTTTGCGACATGGAGGACATCTGGGACAGCAGAGATTCATTGATCTTATTCTGCGTTTCCCATGGCCCTGGGATCACCTGAACCTCAGGGTATAATCCCGGATTTGCAGACTCAGTAGTAGCAGACCGGGCCTCTGGGCGTCCGCAGTTATTGCAGGACCCCTCCACCAGTGTCCCGTTGCATGTAACACAGGCAATGGAGACCACCGCCGCCTTAGCAGCATGCTTCCCAACTGAGGACATCTCCACAGTGAGGGGAATATAAGCCAAAGTTCACAAACAAACCGGGAATCCCGGTGGCTTACCGACCGCAGTAAAGCGGTAGGAGGAAGCGGTGTGTGTGTGTGACCTCCGCGAGTTCCGGTCTCCCTTGCAAGTGCAGACACGCGCTGCAGCCAGATCCCAGCCGGGAAGTGAGGGAGAAGATGGCCGCCGACAGTGAAGATGTGGGCGGAGCCAGGAACACGCGGGAAGAACACACAACACGCCCAGCGGTGATGTCACCATAAGGGCTGCCTCCTCCTCCTCCAGACTGCCTCAGCAATGGAGGTGCCGGAGCCCGCAGCGCGGGAAAAGAGTGTGAATATCACCACACACACTCTCAGACTGCATGTACACATAAAAACACCCGCAGTCTACAGCCTCAGCCCCTGTGATACACAGGGCGGTCAGCCAGGGAGACCCCAGCACAGGGTCACCGCCAGAACCGCGGACCCGAGGGTAACCGCGCGGTCTGAGTGTCATGACACCACAGTGACAGACACTACCCCCAGGCACACAGGAGACACACCAGGTGCCTCAGTGCCGGTCCGGTCTGTAAGCACCTTTAGGGAGGCCTCGGACGGGGGTACAGCACCAGTCCGGAGTGTAAGCACCATTTAGGGAGGCCTCGGACTGGGCTGGCTCCGTCCGGTCTGTAAGCACCATTTAGGGAGGCCTCGGACGGAGCGGAGCTGTGCAAGGCTCCAGGCTCCCCCTTACCAGAGCCTCCATGGAGGGATGGAAAGGAAAGGAGCGCGACAGCGTACCGGGAGAACACTGAAGTGTCCAGGCTAAAAGCCCTCCGGTACCTCCACCAGCGTGTTCCGCAGAGGGTGAGCGGGGAGGCTGTCGGGGGTCCCGAGCGGGACCATTTTACCTTGTCTTCATACGCCATCACGTAAGCTGTGAGAATGCAGTGAAGTGCAAGCAAAGCGTGATCCTCCGAGCACACTAAGTTTAAAACTGAGGATGTCTCCTACGGTGGGGGTTTATAAGCGGAGGAGGCGGTGTCTACAAACTTGTAGTACCTAGTGTGACCTCCGGAGGGCAGAGCCCTAAACCCCATTGTCTGGGTCTCCCATTATGACGACCAGAAAAGACCCTTTGTATTAAGTTACACCTGTTGTGTTAAATACAGGAGTCAGAATATTCTTCCAATGCTCCCCCCCAACTGAGGCCAAAGTTAAACCAATGGCTGAAGCATAAAAACAAAGTGACGCACACAACAGGTGACCAAAATGAGGATTCAGCCAATAGAGCCGCCCCCATCACCATTGTCAGAGAGGAGGAGAACCAGATCCCTCTTCTCCACTGCAGATAACCCCCACAGGGGACAAACAATCTGGTGTCCCTTTTCCTTATATATCCGTAATATTTCAATCATGTCTTTTCTCAAGCACCCCTCTTTATCCTTTATATTCATAACTGGGTAAGGAGGTACTATTAAGTCAGCCTGAAGTAAAGCGGTTATACTGTACACATGGCATTGAATATCAGCTTAAGCCACTACTTATACATCAATCAATGAGGGTGCAGCTGGCGCTCTCGTTTCAGATCAGCCATCTCAGAGCCTCTTTTGGGTTTTCAAATAAATGCCTTTCTCTGAGGGCTGAGACTCTCTATCTTGCCGGGTATAACATGGCATACGGGACCTGAAGCGGCCTGAGTCTCCTGTGTATGTCCTGAAACTGCGCTGTTTACTTCTGAATCTCAGAGGATGGAGATCCCGGACCCCTCAATGTGCAGATCTGGGGATGTGTGTGGCAGCTGCTATATATTGTCTCTGTCCCTGAAATGAAGTATTTGGTCAGTATTGCCCAGGGGTGCTCCAGGGGCAGAGGTCTACTAGGAATCCTATGCTTTGTATTGCAAATAAATTAGAGAGATTTACTTTGCCTAAGACTTTCAGGAGCCAGAACTCAAAACAGTCCCCTGCATCTTTCCCTTCAGCTTTTTCTGGGACACCGACCAAACTAATGTTATTGTGTCTCAGTCGGTTCTCAAGGTCGTCTGTTTTATTCATCAGATATTCAATAGAAATTGTGGTGACTTTAAATTCCTTGGTCACAGGTGTCACAGTGTCCTCCAGATCTCCCACTCTGCCCTCTGCAAATGTATATATTATATATATACACACACACAATATAATAATGAATATGTTGAAGGGGAAACACGGGGCACTGCGGTACCGCTGCAATCCGCTGCCCATGCACAGATCCAGTATGGACCGGGTGCAGACACTCTGGACTGGTGGTGCACGCTTAAATAGTTCAGTAAATCATTCATACAGTAGAATAATGAGCAGCACTCACCAGTGTAAGTCTTCACTTCCCTCCCCTCACCATGCCTTGCCTGTAACCTGGCTCCAATAAAGGGAAGACTTACACTGGTGAGTGCCGCTCATTTTCCTACTGTATGAATAATAATGAATATATACTCATTAGAAGATATTCAAAATAAGGTATCAATACATCTCATGACCCATACGTTTGGCTTTAGTAGGCAAAGATTTCCCACAGTCTGAACATGCATATGGCTTATTTCATGTGTGAATTTTCTGATGTCTAACAAAAGTGGATCGATCAGCAAAACGTTTCCCACATTCTGAACATGAATATGGTTTTTCTCCTGTGTGAATTCTCTGATGTAGAACAACATAGGATTGACGTGTAAAACCTTTCCCACATTCTGAACATGAATATGGCTTCTCTCCTGTGTGAATTTTCTGATGTTCACCAAGAGATGATTGACATGTAAACCATTTCCCACATTCTGAACATGTATAGGGCCTCTCTCCTGTGTGACTTCTCTGATGATCGAGAAGGTGTGGTTTTTGAGTAAAACATTTCCCACATTCTGAACATGAAAAAGGCTTCTCTCCAGTGTGACTTCTCTGATGGATAATGAGACCATGTTTAAGTGAGAAGGATTTCCCACATTCTGCACATGAATATGGCTTCTCTCCTGTGTGAATTCTCTGATGTTGAACAACATAGGATTGACGTGTAAAATGTTTCCCACATTCTGAACATGAATACGGTTTTTCTCCTTTGTGACTTTTCTCATGTGTAATTAAATTTGTGTGGGACATAAAGCATCTTCCGCATTGTGAACATGAATATGGCTTCTCTCCTGTGTGAATTTGATGATGTTTCCTAAGATTGGCTTTGACAGTAAAACACTTCTCACATTCTGAACATGAAAACACCTTCTCCCTTGTGTGACTTCTCTGATGTTTTACAAGATCTGATGAATCAATAAAACATTTCCCACATTCTGAACATAAGTAAGGTCTTACTGTTATGTGAGATCTCTGATGTCTAAGAAGAGCTGATTTACGTATAAAGCACTTTTCACACTCTGAACATGAATATGGTTTCTCTCCTGTATGAATTTTCTGATGTTGAACTTGATCTTCTCTCGCAAAAAAACATTTCCCGCATTCTGAACAGGAGTATGGCTTCTCTCCTGTGTGACTTCGCTTATGTCTAATCAGACCTGATTTCTGAGTAAAGCATTTCCCACATTCTGAACATGAAAATGGCTTTTCTCCTGTGTGACTTTGCTTATGTCTAATCAGTTTTGATTTCTCAGTAAAGCATTTCCCACATTCTGAACATGAATACGGCTTTTCTCCTGTGTGAATTATTTCATTTCTACCCAGACTTGATTTATTTGTATAGCTCTTCCCACAAAGTGAACAAGAAGATGGTTTCTCCCCGTGTGACTTCTTTCATTTCTAACAAGAGTTGATTTATCTGTAAAGCTTTTCCCACATTCTGGACATGGAAATGGTTTCTCTCCAGTATTAATTCTCTCCTGTGTATAAAGACTTGATCTTTTTGTAAAGTGTTTTCCTAACGTTTGTTGAATCTGTTGAGTCTTTTCCTGACCTGCACTTGTGGTAACAATACGAGACTGGTCAGAAGGGTCTTCATGATTAGGAGGCTTAAAAGTTTCATCTTTACTGTTAAATCCTGCATTTATGTTACCAGTATTGAGGTTTTCTTCTGTAGAGTGCGGTGTGATGTTTTCATCTGTCACTTTATCATTTAATCTGACAATAACAGTTCCCTCTGGAACCTTAATGTGATTTTCTGTTAAGATTAAAATAAAAAATGAAGTTTGTTAGTTATTTTTCAAATCAAAATAGATATTACATTTATATTAAAGATCTCCATCTAAAGGTAGCACTGAATGCAGCATGTGTGCTTCATTCAGGCAAGGGGCCCCCAAGTGTTTCTGATGTCAAGATCATGAAATACAGCCTTTTACAATGTGTACAACTGAGTCAGGAGGGCATCACCAGATCCACATGAGTCAGGAGGGCATCACCAGTTCCACATGAGTCAGCTCCTTCTCCGGGGCTATTCCTGCCCCCTGCTTCTCTCTTCCTCCCTCCTCCCTGTCATCACCTCCTCCTTGATGCCTGTCAGCTCTCCTTGCTCTGCTCAGGCCATCAAGGAGGCGGCCAGGACAGGGAGGAGGGAGGAACATAGAATCAGGGGGCAGGAATAGCCCCCGGAGAAGGAGCTGACTCATGTAGATCTGGTAATGCCCGCCTGACTCATGTGGATCTGGTAATGCCCTCCTGACTCAGTTATACACATTGTATAAGGCTGTATTTCATGATTTAGACATCAGAAACACTTGGGGGACCCCTTGCCTGAATGTAGCATACATGCTGCATTCAGTGCTACCTTTAGATTGAAATCTTTGAGAGGGTGACAGGTCCTCTTTAAACCTAGAAAGACACACACAGTTTGTAATGCAGTCGGCAGGGCCGCACCGTCCATTGGACAAGGTGAGCCCTGTCATTCAGGCGGCAGCCGGCAGGGGGAGCGGCAGTGCAGAAGCGGCGCCTCATGCACGCAGCCTCCCCCTGTCATGGCGCCGGCCGCTCACCCCGAGCGCACCGCAGGTAAGCGGCGCGACCCGGGCAGAGGGACAGAAGAGGCGCCCACGGCTCAACAGCACCCCCCCCCCCCGGTACTCACGGCCGCGGCCGTCAATATTGCCGGTGCCGCGGCTCGGGCGGCAGAGGGGGCCGCGGCTCAGGTGGCTCGGGCGGCAGAGGGGGCCGCGGCTCAGGCGGCGGAGGGGCTTGGTGCACCCCTGGCAGTCGGAGGTGGAATTTTTAGTAAAAGCTGATGTTTTAGTGGAGCCCTGGGAAATGTTAAAAGTTGGGCCCTAAGGCTAGTTTCACATTGCGTTTTTGTTAAATCCGATGCAGTCCAATGAAAATCGGACAGCATCGGATCCAAACTGATCCCTGCAATCGGTTGCCAAATAGGCGTTCGATTCCGACATTTTGCAGGATCAGTTTGGTCTCCTGTCACCTCGCTCCCCCTCCTCTCTGCCTCCTGTCATCTCATCCCCTGTTGTCCCCTGTTTTCCCCCTGTTCTCCCCTCTCCTCTCCTCTTCTCCCCGCTCCTCCTGTCATTCCAACATAAAAAATCTTTATTCTCACCTGCCAGCGCTCCCCCGGAGTTTTCCAGGACCTGCGATGATGTCAGAAGCGTCATCGGGTCACATGAGCGGTTACCACTCATGTGACACGATCAGCTGATCAGCTTGTGACATCATCCCAGGTCCTGTTTACCGAGCGGGAGCTGATGGAGACGCCGGGGGAGCGCTGGCAGGTGAGAATAAAGATTTTTTATTTTAAACACTTGATTTTAGTTATATTTCACTTCCACAATGTATGTATACATTGCGGAAATTAAATTAGGCGGCACACAATAGTTTTAGTGTACTGAGCATGTACTGAGCATGCTCAGTACACTAAAATCGGGTCCGAGGAGACATCAGATGTTTCCTCGGACCCTGCTCCATAGGGCCCCATGTTAAAGTCATCAGATTGGATCGGATTTGGCATAATTTTAATCCGATTTGCTTCCGATCCGATTCTCTCCGATTTTTTTCAGGAGCCAAAATCGCAGCAGTCTACGATTTTTGCTCCTGCAATTATTCCAAATCCGATCCGATCCGATCCCCATTGTATAACATGGGGGCTGATTCGGATCCGATGCTATCTGATTTTCATCGGACAGCATTGGATTTAACAAAAACGCAATGTGAAAGTAGCCTAACTGGTCATATATTGCACCATCACACACACACATTTAGGTAGTATTTAAAGGATCCTATTTCAGACTGTTAAACAAGATCCATCGACTATATTAAACTCATCTGGCGCTTGTGTACCGGCCTCCTTACACAGGCTGACGAAGAATGATGGCGTCACAACAATCACTAATGGATCATTCTGTCCCCATACATATCATGCTATCGGCAGCACATCTACTGTCAATCAGCTAATGAGAACAATGTCACCAATTCATTATGACTGGCATTGTGCAGGCCAGTCTTAATGAATGGGGCCTCTGGAGAAAGATAATAATAATAATAATAATAATTATTATTATTTTATTTATATAGCGCTAAACCTATTTCGCAGCACTGTACAATTCAGAGGGGACAAGTACAGACAACATGAGATAATACAGAGTAACAAAAAATCAGATACCGTGAGGAGTGAGGACCCTGATCACAAGAGCTTACAATCTATGAGGAAATAGGGGAGGCACAAAAAGGTAAATGGTAAAAAGTGCTGTCATATAAGGTCCAGCCGTCAATATAATAAATAGGGGATTCACACAGGGAATCAATGTCAAATCTGCCAATCGTGGTGTCTTCTGGCAGATGCCCAGTGGTGGATTATGAGGGCAATCTGGGCATCCACCCAGGGCCCAGGGCTCTGGGGAGGCCTTGGGTAAATTGCCCTCATTATAATCCATAGGACCACTTATTTCAAACTTGCCGTAGTGGGTGCTATGTACTGTGGTGTATGCTGTGGTGTGTGCTGTGTAGGGTGTGCTGCGCAGTGTAGTGTGTGCTCTGTGTGTACTGTGGTGTGTGCTGTGTACTGTGTGCTTTCTAGTGTGTGCTGTGTGTAGTGTGGTGTAGTGTGTGCTGTGTAGTGTGGTGTGGGCTGTGTGTGTAGTGTGGGCTGTGTGTAGTGTGGTGTGTTGTGTAGTGTGGTGTGTGCTGTGTAGTGTGTGCTGTGTGTAGTGTGGTGTGGGCTGTGTGTGTAGTGTGGTGTGTTGTGGTGTGGTGTGTTGTGTAGTGTGGTGTGTTGTGTAGTGTGTGCTGTGTAGTGTGTGCTGTATAGTCATTATCATAATAGAGTTTCACTTTGTTATTTTAGCGGGGTGTTGTTGGGCCCCATGGGGCTCGTGGTGCAGAGGCATCGTACTGGCTGACTATTTGGTCTGGTGGTGTGACCAGTGGGTGGCATTCAGACACTCTGCATCATATGTATCTGTGTCAATGGTGTCCTTTGTAGACAAACCTTATTTTGTGTATAGCAAAAGTACCTCCCCCATATAGTGGTAGTGTAAATGTGATTGCATCTGTTCTGTGCACCTGCCTTTGCCTTATATAATGGGGTCTGACTGCATCCTGCTAAATGCTTTGTTAGATTATTTTTGGCTCCAAATGTTGAGTTTGTGATTTGTGCAGGAAGTCCAGTGAGGGGCAATTATTGATTCAGGAGCACAGCATAGGGCTTACTTTAGTGGTTAGTCTTTAGTCAGAAACCTTACAATGACACTGCTTTGGTATGTTCCGCAGAAGACCAGACAATAGGAGTCTTGGGAGATGCAGGACAATGTGCTGCTATGATTGATGATGATATTTTAATTGAGTCTTTAACCCCCAAAATGCCAATTAATCTGCATACACATTCATATAGGGAATGTACTGTTCTGGTAATGTATGGACAGTGGTTCTGATTATGTATTATTGTATTGCCTGTGGTTCTGGTGATATACTGATGAGAGTTATACTGATGTATTATTGTATTGATAGGGGTTCTGGTGATGAACTGATGGGAGTTATACTGATGTATTATTGTATTGATAGGGGTTCTGGTGATGTATTGATGGGTTTTGGAGATGTATTACTGTATTGACAATGGTTCTGGTGATATACTCACAGGGGTTTTGATGACGTAGTCATGTGAATGTTGTAATCTTGTGATCCTAAAACATTATAGGCTAAGTGTGCTTGATTAAAAATGAAACTGAATGTCAGCTAATCAATTGACTAAAGCCCCCAAACACTATAGATAGGTGTCCGATCGCTCGCTGGCAGCAATCTTGCTCAGCTTTCCCACATACAGGAGCGCTCATTCTGCCAAGTGTTCCTATATCCTCTATTGAAGCTTCTGCTAGACATTTCTGGCACCAGTTTATCACTTAGAGGACAAAAGGATCTACAGCCTGTGATCGGACATGCTGGATCCTTACCTTCTCCGCCAATCATCAGTTAGAGCCCCCATACACATTATACTGTCCTCGAAGGTTTAGCCAACTTTAGTCTTATGTGTATGGAGGTCTCTTAACTACTATCTTCAGATAGTACAGGCTATGCTCTGACATCTGTAAACCCCCTGAGTACTGGAATTCAGATAAAAGATAGGACACACAGTTAAAAAGAAAAACCTAAAAAAACTGAACATATTGTGAGGTATGACCGGCATGAGCGCCCATGGACGGTATACATCACATGGGCCCTGAGCTGTGCACACAGGGTTAACAGCATTTGAACCTGTGTGTGTGAATGAGTGCTTTACTAGACCTGAATGGTTCACATAGGGTTAACTGCACCTAGGTCTGAATGTGTGCTGATTACCACAGCTTGACAGGTGTGGGTGTGGCAGCCAGGATGTAAGCTGCCTTGTGCTGTGATTGAGAGAGACCTGACATATCCTCTAAGATGTGAGGATGTGAGGCAGAGGGGTCCCGTCCCTCTGGGAGGATGAGGAGGGGAGCCTGCCTCTCCATGCAGGAGACCCATGTCTCTCCGAGCCGCATGGAGCCTGTGGTCAGACCGAGAGGTTAGTGGAGCACCTGAGTGTATGGGGGTACGGCTGAGCTTGAAGGGGGCTCACTCTGAACATGTGGGTGAGGCTCTCGTCCGGGATCTCTGTCTGTGTTGGTGGAACTCGGAGGGAGCTGGGCATCATGGGCAGGGTGAGGAGACCTTGGGGGATGCTTTGACTGCCCGGGAGCTCAGGTGGCTTGGAACCTGGTCTGTGCCTTAGAAGGCTGTAGTCCATGCTGGACTTTATGTGTGTGGTCTGGGCCTGACAAGGCTGACGTCCATGGAAGTCCATGAGGGATTGTGGAAGTGTGTGAGTCGGCCCTATGATGTGTGGAGGCCAGGTGGCCGTATCCACCATTGGGACCGACTGTCAGGTCGTGAGGGTCCCGTTGTCCTCGTGTAAGCTATGTGGAGGCTGTATGCAGTGAACCAGACTGTATGAAACTGGGTCGGCCTCTGTTAGCTGTATGGGCCCTGTGAGAGGCTGGAGTCCATATGTGTGTGCCATGTAAGAGACTGGAGATGTCTCGAGGGCACAATGGACTGTATACTGAGTAGCATGTGAGAGACTGGAGATGTCTCGAGGGCACAATGGACTGTATACTGAGTAGCATGTGAGAGATTGGAGATGTCTCGAGGGCACAATGGACTGTATACTGAGTAGCATGTGAGAGACTGGAGATGTCTCGAGGGCACAATGGACTGTATACTGAGTAGCATGTGAGAGACTGGAGATGTCGCGAATGCCAGGCGGGCATTCCGCCATTAGAAAAACATTGGGTCTGTAAGGGTCGGTAAGGGACTCCTTAAGGTTCTGGGGATCATGTATGATGAAAATGAGGCCAGGCGGGCATAGCCGCCATTAAAACAGGCTGTGATGTTTATGTTCTGTTAATGATGTAAAGTGTACATGTAAGGAGTGCTCTTGGCACTCTATGGAGCTGACATTAGTGCTCTTGGTACTCTATGGAGCGGTCGTCAGTGCTCCTGATATTCTATGGAGCTGTGATTAATGTTCCTATTTATGTATGACTTGTATTGATGTATGAACTGTGATGTTCTGTTATGTTCTATATGTGAGTAGTAAGCGGTTTATGACAAAAAAATAATAAACTGCTGAATTTATGTTACGCTAAAAATGGTTGTTGGCAGGGCCGGTGTCAGCATCCGGAAAACCCGGGCAAGTATCAGGGCCCTGAGCAGCTGGGGGGGGCCCAATGGTCATCAAGGACAGTCAGCCCTGACAGCCAGGGGCCCATTAGAGACAGACAGCCCTGTGAACAAGGGGCACATCAGGCAGCCTCAGCAAGCAGCTGAGTGTTCCGCTGAGCTGCCAGTGCACATGGCTTATTTGCATGCGATGCAGATTAGCCATGTGCTCGCTCCAGGGAGCAGTGGAGCTTCCTCCTTTGCAGACTGCATCAGTGATGAGTCATCAGCCTGCGACCTCATCACACTGCTGCAGCCATGCAGGAAGGAGGAGGAAGCTCCACTGTCCAGGGAGCCTGCTGCTATAAGGATGTAGTGGGGAAGCATCTGAGGAGGACACAACCCCAAGTGAGTGGATGGAAGGTGAGTATGATCAGTTTTTTTTTACTGTGTGCAGCAGGATGGGGGATTATATGTACCATGGAGGCTGTTCTTGAGTATATAGAGGCTGTGCTGGGTGTATATGGAGTCTGTGCTGATGTATATGGAGGCTGTGCTGGTGTATATGGAGGCTATGCTGGGTGTAAATGGAGGCTGTGCTTAGTATATAGAGGCTGTGCTGGGGTATATAGCGGCTGTGCTGGGTGTATATGGAGGCTGTGCTGGGTGTATATGGAGGCTGTGCTGGGTGTATATGGAGGCTATGCTGGGTGTATATGGAAAGTGTGCTGGCTGTAAATGGAGGGTGTGCTTGGTATATAGAGGATGTGCTGGGGTATATAGCGGCTGTGCGGGGTATATATGGAGGCTGTGCTGGGTGTATATGGAGGCTGTGCTGGTGTATATGGAGGCTGTGCTGGTGTATATGGAGGCTGTGCTGGGTGTAAATGGAGGCTGTGCTTAGTATATAGAGGCTGTGCTGGGGTATATAGCGGCTGTGCTGGGTGTATATGGAGGCTGTGTTGGGTGTATATGGACGCTGTGCAGGTGTATAAATAATTGGGAAAGGGAAGGGGATTAGCACTAACCAGACTCACATGCAGCTGTTAGTGCCTGGTAAGGGCGTCTGGTATCCATTCACTGAAGAAAAATCTGAAAAACCGGTACTTGGACATACGCCCGCCGGCGAGATGACTGGCTTTGTGCTGCATCGCCGCTGGGGTCCTGAGACACCCGGCGGCGATGCCGCCTCTCAGCTCGCCAGCCCATCGCCGGAGATGTCTCCCCGTGTAAACGAGGAGGAAGCGACAGTGGCGGGGCACCAAAAACGTGCGCGCTCCCGCCCGTCGCCGACATCTCCGTGGCCGTCGCCAGGTGTGACGGTACCCTTAGAGATTTCTTAGGGACACATCTATATACCTTCTGTAATATTTTGTGCAATATTGGGTCCTGAAATAAAGTTGGCATATACTTGGGGACAAGTTTAGCGATCGTATTATAATCTTGACTATAGCTCGTTGAAAAGGTAGGAATACTGTAATTGTGCATTTGTCTCCCCCTATTGTGACATTTACAGGGTTGAGCACTATTATATTGGATCGAGGCAATAGATGTTTGTGCATCAAACATTTGATCCCTGTTCAGAAGCAGTGATTCTCTGGAACGTGTCTGCACTTTCCATATAGCCCTGTTCACACAATTCTTCATGTACCCACGTTTCAGCAAACAGCAATACAGTATAATAACATATTAAATGCTGTGGTGTATTATGGGGATTTCTCTATTGCATTTCTCTCAACTATGTTATAATACAAAAGGGTTAATGCTCTCTTTATCTCAGGTGTCTTCAGCCTGAAATATTGATGGTGAACAATGAAGTTAATTTATTTAGCATGTGTGTTCTATGGGGAGGGGTTTTAACATGTGTATATATATATATATGTGTAAGATGACAATCATTGTTTGCTGTAGACAAAGGACAACCGTCCGAAACGCGTCCAGCGTGAAGGGACTGTGTTCCCTGGTCTCTGTATAAGTTTATCACTATGGAGCACTGAATAAAGAATAATGAAAATGAAGAATATGTTTGAGTGCCGGTTTTTCAGATTTTTGTTCTGTGCTGACTGTATATGGAGGCTGTGCTGGCTGCAAATGGAGGCTGTGTAGGGGTATATAGAGGCTGTGCTGGGTGTATTTGGAGGCTGTGCTGGCTGTAAATGGAAGCTGTGCTGGGGTGTATATGGAGGCTGTGCTGGCTGTAAATGGAGGCTGTGCTGGGGTGTATATGGAGGCTGTGCTGGCTGTAAATGGAGACTGTGCTGGTGTATATAGAAGCTGTGCGGGGTGAATATGGAGGCTGTGCTGGTGTAAATGGAGGTTGTGCTGTGCTGGGGTATATAGAGGCTGTGTTGGCTGTATATAGAGGCTGTGCTGGGGTATATGGAGGCTGTGCTGAGCTTTATGGAGGCTGTGCTGGGGTATATGGAGGCTGTGCTGGGGTATATGGAGGCTGTGCTGACTGTATATGGAGGCTGCTGCTGGGGTATATGGAGGCTGCTGCTGGGGTATATGGAGGCTGCTGCTGAGGTATATGGAGGCTTTGCTGATGTATATGGAGACTGTGCTGGGGTATATGGAGGCTGCTGCTGTGCTGTATATATAATATGGAGGCTGTGCTGTATATATAATATGGAGGTTGTGCTGGGCTATATATATTATTTGGAGGCTGTGATGTGCTGTATATATAATATGGAGGCTGTGCTGAGCTGTATATATATATATATATATATATATATATATATATATATATATATATATATATATATATATATATATATATAATATGGAGGCTGTGCTGGGCTATATATATTATTTAAACAACTAAGCTGATACAGAGAGGTAGTAGTGTGAACAAGCCTATATAGCAAGTTCAGTACCTACGCCGAATCAAATGCAATAACAACTAGAAAACAAAAAAAGTATGTGTAAAATGTCTCCAAATACCTTGCATTAAAAAAATAAAAGCGAATGCCACTAAAACAAGAGTACTTGGTACTTACCTTTTTTGCAAAAAATGTACAATAGGCCATTCCACCGCGACAAGGTGACTCTTCGGAACAGACCCTACACTAGCCATATTAAAACCCGCTGCTGTGCGTATCTACCTCACAAGCTGCAGGGTGCTGTATGTGAACAGTGTCCAAGAAGGATCACAGATGGAATGCAGTAAGTGTATTTCTGCTCAGCAGAAGGCGGCCGGGGTCCTCCAACTTATCAGGAGATAAGTGGTTAAATTAATTTAAAGTAAGGCCAGCTTCACACCACGGCCAGATCTGATCCGGGGCTGTCAGCGGTGAACCTGACAGCCCCGGACCGGATCTGGACACAGAACCGGAGGACCAATTATGCCTTCGGTCCGGTGTGCAGCCAGATCCCTCTAATTGCAGCTGCTGATTTGTCAAGATCCCTGCTAGCCGCGGTCCTTAAATTACAGAAGCGCAAGCCGCAGGTGTTCGGTTCCCAGATCGTCCCGGATCAGGGCAATTCAGCCCCATAGGCTCCCATGTTAGGGCGCGGGGGATTGCCCCGGATCCGGGAGAATCCAATGTGGGGTGATTTTTCTCGCCGGACACAAAACTGCATGCTCCGATTTTGTGTCCGGGAGAAAAATCTGATTCCTCCCGGATTCTACGGGACATGTGGAAGCCGGATGACAGAGAGCTGGATACTATGGAGAGAGGATACTACGGGGCCAAAATCCGGTCCGGGGCTGTCCGGTTTACACCGGACAGCCCCAGATCGAATCTGGCTGTGGTGTGAAGCCGGCCTAAGCTGCAACAGCTTAGTTACCTCAGTATTTGTAAGGCCAGTAACCTGGTGACGTCCCTTTTAGCGAAAGCTGGAGGTCACTAGGACCCAGCTGATCCCTTGAGCTGTGTATATATTCCGCTGACTCCCAGGAAGCACTGCTGGTGATAGCTGTTCAGGAGATCTTGATAGCATCAGAGCTCTAAGCAGTTTTTCCTGGAGCCTGTTGGTTTGCTGTTTGGATCTGCTCAAGCTAAGTGGATCTTTTCCCTCTTTGTTGTTCCCTGGTGTGTTTCTTTAGTTGCTAGCCGGGTAGACTGGTAATCGCCCGCTCTGAGCCCTCTGTAGTGGTAGTCCAGGGACAGTCAAGGAATAGGTTCCTGGCGGGGACAGTTGCGTAAACTGTAAAGGGACATTAGGGGAGCAAGGTGTCAACACCAGTAGTTCTAGGGGTGACCATCTCCCCTTTCTGGCCTTAGCATCAGGGACTCCTTTCCCTGTTGTCATCCTGCGCTGGGTGTCGCCCTACACCCAGCGTGACATTCGTGCACATGCTGAGAATTTGGTGCATTTTTTTTTTACCTCAGTATCTGTAAGGCCTCGTGCACACGCTGCGTATATGGTGAGGTTTTTACCTCAGTATCTTTAGGGCCTCATGCACACGCTCAGTATTTGGTGAATTTGTACCTCAGCATTTGTAAGACCTCATGCACACGCTGAGTATTTGGTGACTTGTTGAATCAGTATTTGTAAGACCTCGTGCACACGTTGAGTATTTGGTCAGGTTTTTACCTCAGTAGTTGTAAGGCCTCATGCACAGTGTGCATGCTTAGTATGTGGTGATTTTTACCTCAGTATTTGTAAGATCTCTTGCACACGCTGAGTATTTGGTGATTTTTACCTCAGTATTTGTAAGGCCTCATGAACATGCTGAGTATTTGGTGACTTGTTGCCTCAATATTTATAAGGCCTCGTGCACACGCTGAGTATTTGGTGATTTTTACCTCAGTAGTTGTAAGGCCTCGTACACACGCTGAGTATTTAGTGAGGTTTTCCTCACTATTCGCAAGGCATCATGCACACGTTGAGTATTTGGTGACTTGTTGAATCAGTATTTGTAAGGCCTCGTGCACACGCTGAGTATTTGGTGGGTTGTTGCCTCAGTATCTGTAAGGCCTCGTGCACACACTGAGGATTTGGTGAGTTTTTACCTCAGTATCTGTAAGGCCTCGTGCACACGCTGAGTATTTGGTGAGTTTTTACCTCAGTATCTGTAAGGCCTCGTGCACACGCTGAGTATTTGGTGAGTTATTACCTCAGTATCTGTAAGGCCTCGTGCACACGCTGAGTATTTGGTGAGTTTTTACCTCAGTATCTGTAAGGCCTCGTGCACACGCTGAGTATTTGGTGAGTTATTACCTCAGTATCTGTAAGGCCTCGTGCACACGCTGAGTATTTGGTGAGTTTTTACCTCAGTATCTGTAACGCCTCGTGCACACGCTGAGTATTTGGTGATTTTTACCTTAGTATTTGAAAGGCCTTTTGAACACGCTGAGTATTTGGTGAGTTGTTACCTCAGTATTTGTAAGGCCACGTGCACACGCTGAGTATTTGGTGAGTTTTTTCTCAATATTTGTAAGGCTTCGTGCACACGCTGAGTATTTGGTGAGGTTTTACCTCAGTATATGTAAGGCCTAATCCACATGCTGAGTGTTTGGTGATTTTTTTACCTCAGTATTTGTAAGGCCTCGTGCACACGCTGAGTATTTGGTGATACCTCAGTATTTGTAAGGGCCCGTGCCCACGCTGAGTATTTGGTGATCTTTAACTCAGTATTTGTAAGGCCTCGTGCACAGTACACACACTGAGTATTTGGTGGGTTTTGACTTCAGTATCTTCGGGGCCTGTGCACACGGTGAGTATATGGTGATACCTCAGTATATGTAAGGCCTTGTCCACACGCTGAGTATTTGGTGATTTTTACCTCAGTATTTGTAAGGCCTCGTGCGTATGCTGAGTATCTGGTGGGTTTTGACCTCAGTATCTGTAAGGCCTCATGCACACGCTGAGTATTTGGTGATTTTTTTTTACCTCAGTATTCATAAGGCCTCATGCACACGCTCAGTATTTGGTGAGTTTTTACCTCAATATCTGTAAGGTCTCGTGCACACGCTGAGTATTTGGTGAGGTTTTTACCTCAGTAGTTGTAAGGCCTCGAGCACAGAGCGCATGCTTAGTATCTGGTGGGTTTTGACCTCAGTATTTGTAAGACCTCGTGCACACGCTGAGTATTTGGTGATTTTTTTACCTCAGTAATTGTAAGGCCTCATGCACACGCTGAATATTTGTTGAGGTTTTTACCTCAGTAGTTGTAAGGCCTCGAGCACAGAGCGCAGCTGAGTATCTGGTGAGTTTTTACCTCAGTATCTGTAAGGTCTCGTGCACACGCTGAGTATTTGGTGATTTTTACCTCAGTATTTGAAAGGCCTTTTGAACACGCTGAGTATTTGGTGAGGTTTTACCTCAGTATTTGAAAGGCCTCATCCACGCGCTGAGTGTTTGGTGATTCTTTACCTCAGTATTTGTAAGGCCTCATGCACACGCTGAGGATTTGGTGAGTTTTTACCTCACTATTTTGTAGTGCCTCGTGCACATGCTGAGTAATTGGTGATACCTCAGTATTTGTAAGGCCTTGGGCACACGCTGAAAATTCAGTGATACCTCAGTATTTGTAAGCCTTCCTGCACACGCTGAGTATTTGGTGATTTTTAACTCAGTATCTGTAAGGCCTCGTGCACACGCTGAGTATTTGGTGAGTTTTTACCTCAGTATCTGTAAGGCCTCGTGCACACGCTGAATATTTGGTGATTTTTACCTCAGTAGTTGTAAGGCCTCATGCACAGTGCGCATGCTTAGTATTTGGTGAGTTTTTACCTCAGTATCTGTAAGGTCTCGTGCACACGCTGAGTATTTGGTGATACCTCAGTATCTGTAAGGCCTCGTGCACATGCTGAGTATCTGGTGGGTTTTGACCTCAGTATTTGTAAGACCTCGTGCACACGCTGAGTATTTGGTGATACCTTAGTATTCGTAAGGCCTTGTGCACACGCTGAGTATCTGGTGAGTTTTTACCTCAGTATCTGTAAGGCCTCATGCACACGCTGAGTATCTGGTGGGTTTTGACCTCAGTATTTGTAAGGCCTCGTGCACACACTGAGTATTTTGTGAGTTTTTACCTTAGTTAGTTCACACATGGCATTTTTTTCATTGGTTTTATGGAAATCTTTGATAATAAAAAGCCACCATTTTACAGCACCAGCAAGACCGATGAGAATCCAGAAATCTCCTTCAGGCTACATTCACACGATGCGTTATTACACCTATAGTGTCGTGTTCCTTATGGATCCGCTATCTGTAGGGACATGCAGCAACAATGTCTGTTCCAGCCAAGTCAATGCATTTCACTATTTGGCATTCACACGCAGCGATGTTTACAGATTAGGGCTCAAGAACGAATCCGTAAAAAGAATGAGCGTGTCAATTCTTGGGCTCTTTTCACTCACCTTGCCGCGCTCCCCCGGTGATTTCCAGCAATGTCGCCTCATACCAACGCCACAGGACCTGCGGGAGGACCTGGCACTACACCATGTGACCGAGTGACATCACCAAGTCACATGCACAGGCCGCAGGGTCCTAGAGGCACTGAACACTGCAGCCTCCGGGGATCAGAGGACATTGCTGGGGATCACCGAGGAGCGCGGGGAGGTAAGTGAAGCGCAGCAGAATAACGCAACACATTCACACACAGAAGACTGCGCTCTGTGAAGCTCTGCAGCTTCTGCACCAAAAGCCCATCCTCAGAAAACGCAGCAAAAAACTTTATTTTTTCCTTGACTGAAATGGGAACACAGCTGCATTTTTGGTTTGGTTTTGGTGCATTTTTGTGGCAAATACGCAGCGCTCTTTACTGCCAAGAGATCAGGTTTGGCTTTCTTGGTTTTTTTTCTTACTAAAGGGTAAATTTACTAGATCAACTGATCACGTTATAGATTCATTTTCAAAACAATCTGTTTCAGGTATATGATAATGACACTGTCACATGACCCGTCACATGGGGAGGGGGCACAGAGTCTGAACAGCCCAGGGCCCTGACTACCCTTAATTTGCCCCTGCAGATGCCAAAAAACACTTGTGAGAAGAAGCAATGATGATGGCGCCGGCTTCACACAACACAAGCTCTGGGTGATGCAGGCTTGTTATGGAGGAGTTGCGGCTGTAGAACGTGGCGCCGTTCACCGGAGCAGATTGTGATTCAGGATCCGCTGGTAGAACATTTACAGAGGACACAGAGGACATAGAAATGGCTGGAAGCTCATCTGAAGACACCTGTGAATTTCTCCATTCATTCCATACCTGTGGTGACATCTCCAGGAATCTCCTCCTTCCCGTCACTCACACACCATGGGTCTCCCCCCATTCTCTCCACTTCTTCCTCCATCTCCACCTTAACATTAGTCACATCTTCATTCTTGATACATCAAACATAACATTCAGTATAATACAGAAAAGAGGGGAAAAATCTAACAGATCAACATAAGAAATCAACTAAATCTATGACCGCAGGACCAGAAATATCCCCTCCCCCATATACAGATCTGGTACAAGGTCAGCGCCATCTACCTGGTGACTCTCCGGGACATTGTGATCCTCCTCTGGACAGTCCTGGGGATACAAAGGACGGGGACATCTCTCTGGGGGATACAGAGGACGGGGACATCTCTCTGGGGGATACAGAGGACGGGGACATCTCTCTGGGGGATACAGAGGACGGGGACATCTCTCTGGGGGATACAGAGGACGGGGACATCTCTCTGGGGGATACAGAGGACGGGGACATCTCTCTGGGGGATACAGAGGACGGGGACATCTCTCTGGGGGATACAGAGGACGGGGACATCTCTCTGGGGGATACAGAGGACGGGGACATCTCTCTGGGGGATACAGAAGACGGGGACATCTCTCTGGGGGATACAGAGGACGGGGACATCTCTCTGGGGGATACAGAGGACGGGGACATCCCTCCGGGGGATTTCTTTCCATGAATTGATCTGTGGGAGACACAGTGATGGGATACATGACCGGCCGTGTATCTGTTTATATAGAATACTGCACATTTCTTTAATAACCATGAAAACACCAATTCAGTGTTTTTATTTTTTCAGGCCTGGATGAGGTCTAAACGAGGCCACGACTAAGAACAAGACAAGGACAGGACAAAGCCAAGGGAGATCAGGATGAGGCCAGGATGAAGCCAAGATGAGGATCTCTTAGATATATATTGAGCTATCACTTTCGGCACACTGCATGAAACACTGGCGCTGCCAGCAGGAAGTACGTAATTTTTTTTGTGTGTTTATAACAAATGGCGGTCACTGAATACTGAGGACGAAGGAGACGGGCGGTGACCAATTACTGAGGATGAAGGAGACAATTGGTCACTGAATACTAAGGTCACAGGAGATAACTGGTCACTGAGGAGAGGATTGGTCACCTAATACTGAGGGCAGAGGACACGGACGGTCACGGAATACTGAGGATGGAGGAGATGAGCGGTCACTTAATACTGTGGACTAAGCTGATGGCTGGTCACCAAAAACTGAGAATGAAAGAGACGGACGGTCACGGCATGCTGAGGATGGAGTACACGGGTGGACCCTGAATACTGAGGATGGAGGCGACGGGTGGTCACTGATTATGAGGATGAATAAGACAGGTGATCATCATTCGACTGAGGATGGAGGAGAAAGGCAGTCACCAAATAAGGATGGAGGCAACGGGATTAATATTTATCTTTTCTTCATTCACTTAATTGATTAAAATAAATTAACAATCTACCATCACTTCTATTTTAATCTCTTCTCACTCTGAAGCATTCCCTGTCCCTCCGAGCCAGAAGGCCACAGTGAGGGTCGGGGTCTAGTAGCTTCTCGGAGCCAAAGCCAAATAGAGGCCCAATCGTGCCCCCAGCCATTACCTAGGCTGCCACCCCAGGAGAGAACTGAGGAGCCACCGACTGTGCGCTCTCCTCCTGAAAGAGGAACCTAAGAGCCAAACACTGCACCCCTAGACCTGCCAAGAGAGAACCCGAAAGGGGCCACATTCTGACACAATCCTAATGACAAATGCTGTAAACATTATCCCTCCTCACCTTGTGATGTCACCGGCCGGTGCTCCTCCATCATCACCTCCTCGTACCGGTCCTTGTGTCCTTCTAGATACTCCCACTCCTCCATGGAGAGAAAGACAGCGACGTCCTGACACCTTATAGGAACCTGACACACAATGATACCAACATCACCCAGAATCCTCCAGTGCTGTCCTGTATAATGTCCCAGCAGTCACCTCTCCGGTCATCACCAGAATCCTCCAGTGCTGTCCTGTATAATGTCCCAGCAGTCACCTCTCCGCTCATCACCCAGAATCCTCCAGTGCTGTCCTGTATAATGTCCCAGCAGTCATCTCTCCAGTCATCACCCAGAATCCTCCAGTGCTGTCCTGCATAATGTCCCAGCAGTCACCCTATGGTCATCACCCAGAATCCCCAGTACTGTCCTGTATAATGTCCCAGCAGTCACCTCTCCGCTCATCACCCAGAATCCTCCAGTGCTGTCCTGTATAATGTCCCAGCAGTCACCTCTCCAGTCATCCCCAGAATCCTCCAGTGCTGTCCTGTATAATGTCCCAGCAGTCACCTCTCCGATCATCACCCAGAATCCTCCAGTGCTGTCCTGTATAATGTCCCAGCAGTCACCCTATGGTCATCACCCAGAATCCCCCAGTACTGTCCTGTATAATGTCCCAGCAGTCACCTCTCCGCTCATCACCCAGAATCCTCCAGTGCTGTCCTGTATAATGTTCCAGCAGTCACCTCTCCAGTCATCACCCAGAATCCTCCAGTGCTGTCCTGTATAATGTCCCAGCAGTCACCTCTCCAGTCATCACCCAGAATCCTCCAGTGCTGTCCTGTATAATGTCCCAGCAGTCACCCCTGTGGTCATCACCCAGAATCCCCCAGTACTGTCCTGTATAATGTCCCAGCAGTCACCTCTTCCCTCATCACCCAGAATCCTCCAGTGCTGTCCTGTATAATGTCCCAGCAGTCACCTCTCCAGTCATCCGCCAGAATCCTCCAGTGCTGTCCTGTATAATGTCCCAGCAGTCACCCCTATGGTCATCACCCAGAAACCCCCAGTACTGTCCTGTATAATGTCCCAGCAGTCACCTCTCCCCTCATCACCCAGAATCCTCCAGTGCTGTCCAGTATAATGTACCAGCAGTCACCCCTATGGTCATCACCCAGAGTCCCCCAGTGCTGTCCTGTATAATGTCCCAGCAGTCACCTCTCCAGTCATCACCCAGAATCCTCCAGTGCTGTCCTGTATAATGTCCCAGCAGTCACCTCTCCGCTCATCACCCAGAATCCTCCAGTGCTGTCCTGTATAATGTCCCAGCAGTCACCTCTGCGCTTATTACCCAGAATCCTCCAGTGCTGTCCTGTATAATGTCCCAGCAGTCACCTCTCCGCTTATTACCCAGAATCCTCCAGTGCTGTCCTGTATAATGACCCAGCAGTCACCTCTCCGCTCATCACCCAGGATCCTCCAGTGCTGTCCTGTATAATGTCCCAGCAGTCACCTCTCTAGTCATCACCCAGAATCCTCCAGTGCTGTCCTGTATAATGTCCTAGCAGTCACCTCTCCGCTCATCACCCAGAATCCTCCAGTGCTGTTCTGTATAATGTCCCAGCAGTCACCTCTCCGCTCATCACCCAGAATCCTCCAGTGCTGTCCTGTATAATGTCCCAGCAGTCACCTCTCCAGTCATCACCCAGAATCCTCCAGTGCTGTCCTGTATAATGTCCCAGCAGTCACGTCTCCGCTCATTACCCAGAATCCTCCAGTGCTGTCCTGTATAATGTCCCAGCAGTCACCTCTCCGCTCATCACCCAGAATCCTCCAGTGCTGTCCTGTATAATGTCCCAGCAGTCACCTCTCCGCTCATCACCCAGAATCCTCCAGTGCTGTCCTGTATAATGTCCCAGCAGTCACCTCTCCAGTCATCACCCAGAATCCTCCAGTGCTGTCCTGTATAATGTCCCAGCAGTCACCTCTCCAGTCATCCCCCAGAATCCTCCAGTGCTGTCCTGTATATTGTCCCAGCAGTCACCTCTCCGCTAATCAGCTAGAATCCTCCAGTGCTGTCCTGTATAATGTCCCAGCAGTCACCTCTCCGCTCATCACCCAGAATCCTCCAGTGCTGTCCTGTATAATGTCCCAGCAGTCACCTCTCCGCTCATCACCCAGAATCCTCCAGTGCTGTCCTGTATAATGTCCCAGCAGTCACCTCTCCGCTCAGCAGCTCAATCATCTTGTTGCTGAGCTCTAGGATCTTCTTCTTGTTCCTCTCATGTATCGGGGAGTGTGGGGGAGGGGCTGTGATGAGGCTCCGCCCTCCTGACTCCAGGAGATGGATGATGGGAGTCACACAGTCCCCCGGTGTCTTCCTCACTATGGTGTAATCCTGTGTATGGAGAGAGACACTTAGGGAGATGCGGCATCATGAAATCCCCCAGTAACTACAATGATACAATAAAGCTGATAGAGATGTGGAGGAGTTACCTCTCCGCTCAGCAGGGAGATGATCTCCAGGGTGAGGTGGAATAATCTTCTGCTGATCTCATTCCCGTCCTCGTCCATCCTCGGGGTCATTCAGGAGAAGGAGGGATGGGATCTGGATCACTGGAGGGATCTCGTCCTGCGGCGTCTGTATGATAAAGGAGAAGATGGGAATCAGAGGAGAATAGAACGTGAGATCCAGAACCACAAATACTGAGCAGAGGAGCAGGTTCTCCGTCACCACAAATACTGAGCAGAGAGGAGCAGGTTCTCCATCACCACAAATACTGAGCAGAGAGGAGCAGGTTCTCCGAGCCGTCACCACAAATACTGAGCAGAGAGGAGCAGGTTCTCCATCACCACAAATACTGAGCAGAGAGGAGCAGGTTCTCCATCACCACAAATACTGAGCAGAGAGGAGCAGGTTCTCCGTCACCACAAATACTGAGCAGAGGAGCAGGTTCTCCGAGCCGTCACCACAAATACTGAGCAGAGGAGCAGGTTCTCCGAGCCGTCACCACAAATACTGAGCAGAGAGGAGCAGGTTCTCTATCACCACAAATACTGAGCAGAGAGGAGCAGGTTCTCCGTCACCACAAATACTGAGCAGAGAGGAGCAGGTTCTCCGTCACCACAAATACTGAGCAGAGGAGCAGGTTCTCCGTCACCACAAATACTGAGCAGAGGAGCAGGTTCTCCGTCACCACAAATACTGAGCAGAGGAGCAGGTTCTCCGAGCCGTCACCACAAATACTGAGCAGAGGAGCAGGTTCTCCGAGCCGTCACCACAAATACTGAGCAGAGAGGAGCAGGTTCTCTATCACCACAAATACTGAGCAGAGAGGAGCAGGTTCTCCGTCACCACAAATACTGAGCAGAGAGGAGCAGGTTCTCCATCACCACAAATACTGAGCAGAGAGGAGCAGGTTCTCCGAGCCGTCACCACAAATACTGAGCAGAGAGGAGCAGGTTCTCCGAGCCTTCACCACAAATACTGAGCAGAGAGGAGCAGGTTCTCCGAGCCGTCACCACAAATACTGAGCAGAGAGGAGCAGGTTCTCCGTCACCACAAATACTGAGCAGAGAGGAGCAGGTTCTCCGTCACCACAAATACTGAGCAGAGAGGAGCAGGTTCTCCGTCACCACAAATACTGAGCAGAGGAGCAGGTTCTCCGAGCCGTCACCACAAATACTGAGCAGAGGAGCAGGTTCTCCGAGCCGTCACCACAAATACTGAGCAGAGAGGAGCAGGTTCTCCGAGCCGTCACCACAAATACTGAGCAGAGAGGAGCAGGTTCTCCGTCACCACAAATACTGAGCAGAGGAGCAGGTTCTCCGTCACCACAAATACTGAGCAGAGAGGAGCAGGTTCTCCGTCACCACAAATACTGAGCAGAGAGGAGCAGGTTCTCCGTCACCACAAATACTGAGCAGAGAGGATCAGGTTCTCCGTCACCACAAATACTGAGCAGAGAGGAGCAGGTTCTCCGAGCCGTCACCACAGATACTGAGCAGAGAGGAGCAGGTTCTCCGAGCCGTCACCACAGATACTGAGCAGAGAGGAGCAGGTTCTCCGTCACCACAAATACTGAGCAGAGAGGAGCAGGTTCTCCGTCACCACAAATACTGAGCAGAGAGGAGCAGGTTCTCCATCACCACAAATACTGAGCAGAGAGGAGCAGGTTCTCCGAGCCGTCACCACAAATACTGAGCAGAGAGGAGCAGGTTCTCCGAGCCGTCACCACAAATACTGAGCAGAGAGGAGCAGGTTCTCCGAGCCGTCACCTTAGATTATAGGAGGATCCCAATATGATCTATTAGGTCATAGCTATGGATGAGCGAGTAATGAAATATTGGTAATTGTTATTCCCCAGCACTTTATAAGGCAGCTAGAATGTGCCTGCTGGTATGTTGATCTTTGATGTAAGGGGCCTCAGGTGTCCCTGTAATGTACGTTTTGGAGGCACTGCTGTTTCTTATATATTTGGGTGGTGCCTCAATCATTGAGACTCAGATGTTGGAATACATATTACATACCAGTTTACAATGTGCCCATTGTGACATTGGGATTTACCTTCCTTCTTCCACATCACCTTCATGTTGTTCAATTTAAATTTTTAGAGGGCCTAAAAGTGTCAGGAAAACTAAGTTAGGGAGGCCGCCCATGTATTCATTCGGGACGGCCCTCCTATATTCATTTGGGACAGCCCCTGTATTCATTTGGGACGGCCCCTGTATTCATTGGGCACGGCCCTCCTGTATTCATTCGGGACAGCCCCCTGTATTCATTTGGGACGGCCCCTGTATTCATTGGGCACGGCCCTCCTGTATTCATTCAGGACGGCCTTCCTCCATATATTTGAGGGTTAAACCACTGCCATTTTGCCTGTCCTACGTCCTTCACAATCTGCTGTCCAAGAAGCAGGCGCTCCTACCTCCTGCCCAAGAGCTGCGGTTGCACAGACAAAGCAAACATCAAGCATGTCCACTTTTTTGTCCCAGTGAAGCATTCATTGTCACTGATGTTGAAAAAGGTGCATAAATTCACAAAGACGCACCTACAGCCAAAAACAGTAAACGCTTCCATTGCAAAATGTCTAACTGTGGAGATGTTGCCGTTTAGGCCTGTAGGAAGGGAATCACTTGGCTGTGGCTGTCCCACGATACTTAGATCCTAGCCAACCACTATTGTACCCAGTGTGCCATCCCTGCATTTCAGAAGCACGTGCTAAACAATATCAACCATACTCTCACCAACGCCGAAACCGTGAAGTGTCACCTAACACGTGGACAAGCTGTTGTGTACAGGGATGATGCATTCCTCTGACGGCACACTGAGTGAACCTGGCGGAGGGTGGGACACAGTGACATCATGGGACATCATGCATCCTACCCATGCCAAGAGGAGTGGGCCCCATGTCCATCATGGTTTCCATCTCCTCTTATGCCAGTTTCTGCCTCCCTTCCTCCTTCTCCTGCCACATCACCTCCATGTCATTCTGCAGCCCTCTATTCATTAGGGCAGGCCCTCCTTTATACGCCTGGTCATGTGTGATAATGGCAGTAACCTGGTGGTGGCTTTAAAATTCAGCAAACTGGTACACGTGCCATACATGGCTCCCATACTCAACCTAGTAGTTCAGAAATGTATTTTTTTTATTACATTTTTGAACATAACATTGCATAGAATAACATAGCCTAGGACACCTCTGCAACGACACTGCAAATTACCTAAAGCACATATACAAGCCCTACTTGTTAGGCAACATGTCCGCAAAGCATTTAAAATAGTATATAGTACCCCGAGCCCTGCCTCGTGACGTGGGAGGTGTGGGCCCAGGGGCGGACCAGTCTACTTTACCACCGGCCCGGGTGCGGCTGGCTCAGCTTTTGCCTCCCGCTCTCCGGGTGTTGGTGTCTTTATCTGTTCCCTCTCCTCCCTTATATCCTGCTGCACCCCCTCCTCTTACTCCCTTCTTCCTCCTTTCCCTCCCGCTACCCCTTTTCCTTCTTACTCTTTTCTACCCTCTCGTTCTCATTATATCTCTTCACCCCTTTCTTTTTCCCCTCTCCTCCACGACCTTCCCAGGATTACTATGAAAGTTTACTACGTTGCCGTGTTCCCGGCCGTCCGTTTGGCCGAGAATACTTTTCCTGTGACTCTTTTCCATTGCATAACTTGGACGATCGGCTTTGAGTCGACATGTACGGAGTCAGTTTTAGGACTCCCACCAAGAGCCTCTACCAGCAGAGAACTATACAAGATACGACTCGAGGCTGCTCAAGCATCTGATCATCAAGGATCGCCTCCGCGGAGACTGCAACCGCCTCTTACATACCGAACCCTCTGAACTCTCTACCATACCGGAGTTACATGTAACAACAATAATGCTTTCCTAAAACGAGACATCCTGGTTCACGTTGCTGACATATCTTTGGGATTATATCCTTTCCTCTTCCCTTCCTTCCCTTTTTCCCCTCCCTTATCTCTGTTCCTGTTGAAAATACTGCACTTGTTATATTGTTGTCATTTTGTTAATGTGTGAAAAATGGATAATAAACATCATTTATGAGAAAAAAAAAAATAGTATATAGTAGATTTGGATTCAGTACCATCTTTATGCTGATGACACACAACTATACACTTCAGCCCCTGACCTTACTCCCCCTATAATACAGAACACCAATCACTGTCTAACCACACTTTCCAACATCATGTCTGTTCTCTATCTGAAACTCAACCTTTCCAAAACTGAACTTCTTCTGCTCCCGCCCTCCACTAACCTGCCTACATCTGACATCTCTCTCTGTGTTATTAATTAAGTGGACACCACTATGGAGTTTTGGTTACATAAAATATCTTTTATTATTAATATAAAAGCAGACACATAAACGTTATGAAACGAAGCACAAGGGAATTCCAAAAACAAGTGCAGTAGGGTGGTAACCCCCTGGGTTAAAACCATGCACAATGAGGCACAATTCACAATATGTTAAAAGTACACAAAGTAAAGAGTGTGATAGCTGACAAATTATAGAGTAATACCATTATATCAGTCACTCACCCATAGTGCACTTTTGTGATGGACCTGGCGGTTCCCCGGGGGGCCCTGTCCTGCAGCACGTGCTGCAGGACAGGGCCCCCCGGGGAACCGCCAGGTCCATCACAAAAGTGCACTATGGGTGAGTGACTGATATAATGGTATTACTCTATAATTTGTCAGCTATCACACTCTTTACTTTGTGTACTTTTAACATATTGTGAATTGTGCCTCATTGTGCATGGTTTTAACCCAGGGGGTTACCACCCTACTGCACTTGTTTTTGGAATTCCCTTGTGCTTCGTTTCATAACGTTTATGTGTCTGCTTTTATATTAATAATAAAAGTTATATTTTATGTAACCAAACCTCCATAGTGGTGTCCACTTAATTAATAATTGAGAGGAGTGTTACTTATTTCCAGTTATATATACACCTTATAGGAATGATGTATCCTTAATCATGAGAATTTTTATGGATATAAGGTGTATTGTGATTTTGTATATTTATACTATATCTCTCTCTGTGTGTTGCACCATGATAACACCTGAGTGTTATGTTTGACTATGATCTTTCCTTCACCCTATATATATATATACATATACAATCTCTCACTCGCTCCCGCTGCTTGCACTTGAAGAACATCTCTAGAATTCGCCCCTTTCTCACCTTGGAAACCATAAAAACCCTCACTGTGGCCCTGATTCACTCCAGTCATTGCACTGGCTGCCTATAGACTATAGGATCCAATTCAAACTGCTTGTTCTCACCCACAAAGCTCTTCACAGTGCAGCACCTTCCTACATCTCCTCCCTCATCTCTGTCTATCACCCCACCCGTCCTCGTCACAGTGCAGCGCCTTCCTACATCTCCTCCCTTATCTCTATCTATCACCCCACCCATCCTCTTCACAGTGCAGCGCCCCCCTACATCTCCTCCCTCATCTCTGTCTATCACCCCACCCGTCCTCTTCACAGTGCAGCGCCCCCCTACATCTCCTCCCTCATCTCTATCACCCCACCCGTTCTCTTCACAGTGCAGCACCCCCTACATCTCCTCCCTCATCTCTGTCTATCACTCCACCCATTCTCTTCACAGTACAGCACCCCCTACATCTCCTCCCTCATCTCTATCACCCCACCCGTTCTCTTCACAGTGCAGCACCCCCTACATCTCCTCCCTCATCTCTGTCTATCACCCCACCCGTTCTCTTCACAGTGCAGCACCCCCCTACATCTCCTCCCTCATCTCTGTCTATCACCCCACCCGTCCTCTTCACAGTGCAGCACCCCCTACATCTCCTCCCTCATCTCTATCTATCACCCCACCCATTCTCTTCACTCTGGAAGGGACCTTTGACTCACTTCTGCATTAATCCGAACCTCCCACTCCCGGCTCCAAGACTTCTCTCGAGCTGCACCAATTCTCTGGAATGAAATTAGGTCTATCCACAACTTACATAGTTTCAGGCAGCTACCCCCTGGGCTCCGCTGTAATTCCAGATCCCTGTATAGGGTTTAAGGGTCTCAGGGTTTCTCGGGGTGCTGCCTTACCAGCAGCTCAGCCTCACAGCGGATGGTCGTCACAGTATGGCAGCTCAATAAAGTAGAGGGAAGGAGAGAGGGGCTTATGTGGGTGAGAGGTGACGGAAAGGGGATGAGGCAGTAAAGGTGAATGACAAAGGCACATAGAACAATAGACAGTGAAGGACATGGTTAAAAAAAAAATATTTGTTGAAAGTAAAGTAACAAAGACAGTTAGCAGATGGGTATAGCTGGTACCTTCAGATGAGCCATCACTTCTGCCCTCAGCATCGTGAAGATCCTCGGAGCCATTGCCAGGCTGAAAGGAAGAGCCTGAAACTATAGTGTCTGAGGGTCCTGTCTATATAAAGAGCAAACCGAAGGTAGTGTTAATGGCTCTGATGGATTGGGACATGGTTGTACGCATCCTTTAGATCCAGTACTACCATGAAACAGCCTGCAAAAAGGAGCTTTATGTCCGACTTCATCGTCTCGAGTGTACAAGAAAAGTGCTCAGCTTTTTCAGGTTGCTAATAGTACGGAAGGACCCGTCTAGTTTTGGGAATAGAAATAGAGGGGAGTAGAACCCCTTCCCTCTTTTGGTACTGTTGTCACAACATTCTTCCGGACTAAGGAGTGTACATCGCCCATTAGAATTCTGTGTTGGGTTGCTGACAGATGTTATTACCAGGGACCCCCAGGGGTCGAAGTAAACTCCAGCCGTAACCCGTCTCTGACTATACTTTGAGCCCACTCGCAGGCGTCTATCCGGGACCAGGCTGGGAGAAACAAGGAGAGTCTTCCTCCCACCTGGTGCAAGGCGTCACTTGGAAGATGTCTTGCTATCAATGGAAGATCCCTTAAATCCAGGCTTTTTGTTCTTTCTGTCATACCAGGAATCCCTTGACTTCTCAGGGGACCTCTTCCTCGAAATCTTCTGCCTTCGAAAGTAACGACTCCTAAAGGTAGATGCCGGAAATGACAGAAAATCATTTTTCTTATCACTGGCTTCTTCTAGGATGTCATCCAGTGGATTTCCAAACAAGTCTCCTTCACAAGTCATGGCACACAGCATGGCTTTTGACTGCACGTGTCCCAGTCAGTTCTTCCGCCATAAGGCTTGTCTTGCCACGTTACATAAAGAAGTAGATTTTGCAGCTAACGTCAGGGAGTCGGCAGAAGAATCTGCCAGGAATGCTGCTGCAGAATGACCAGCAGAAAGGATGATAAAACCTCAGCCTTCGAAACATCATTCCGCACCTGGGACTCCAACTGTTGCAGCAAGATCATTAGAGAGCGGATTTGGTTGCTTTAGCGAATGCTACATCTATCTTAGGGCTTTTATCCCATGAAATGGTGGCCTCTTGGTCAAAGGGGTATTTGTTTTTTGCTACAGAGGGGACACTTCTCTTTCGATGTTCACTAATAAGAGCCTGAACTTTTTGATTGATAGGGAAGGCATGCTTCTTTTTACATGCCAACCCCCCAAACATCAAATCTTCCACCGAGGAAGGATTACAGGTGTCTACTAATACCAAGGTAGATCTTACTGCCTTAATTAAGTAATCAGTGTCCTTTCTAGGGAAGCAAGGTCATCCCTCGGCACTATCTTCTGAGGATGAAGAGGAGGAAGAGGGGGAGGATGAGCTAGGATCATGAAACCCTTTATGAAGCTTCACTGGTTTCTGCTCCGAGTCTGAGGAAGAATCACGGGACGACTTCTGCTTTTTTCCCATCTTTCTCTCAGTTTTCTGGAAAGATCTGAATTCCTCCTTCACTAAATCCCTAAAGGTACCGTCACACGCGGCAATTTTGCAAGCAATTTCGCTGGCAATTTGCTGGTTGCAGTGAAATCATGGATACATGGTTCCATTTCTACACGGCAACAAAACAGAACCATGTATCCATGATTTCACTGCAACCAGCAAATTGCCAGTGAAATTGCTTGCAAAATTGCCGTGTGTGACGGTACCTTAAGACTTAAGGCTAGGTTAGGTTAGGAACCTCCCCCGCACAGTCTTATCAGTGCAGGGAGGACACAGCTTCTTCATATAATCCTCTGCAAAAGAGACCTTGCAAATGGCAAATTCCCTGTGTTTCTTCTTTTATAGCTTCTTTTTGCATTCCTAAACAAGCAAAAAGCAACAAGAAAGGGCATATAAGAACACATAGACCATCCCAGTGGCACTCACCCCAGGAATGTCAGTGTACCGGCTTTGCGTCTAGATCCAGTGTGGCAGACTTCTGGAAAGAGCCCCTTCTCCCAAGGTGTGGGCATCTGTGGCCGGCTCCGACATCTGAAAAGACAGAGAGCCCTGCTCCATACCTGGCAGCGATGTGCTACCGCTCCACACTTTCCTATATTGCCTCTGGTAATCAGGCGGGACCGCCCTGCTGAACCTGGCATCTGGATGCTGGGCACCGCCATTTTGAATGGTAGTGCGCATGCGCCGCCCTTGCCACATCCGGATTCTCCGCCACACCTGGAAGTAGCGTTAGGCGGTGGGAAATTCAAACACCCGATGGGCTCCTCGACATATTCACCCAAGGGCACAGCGTGACAGGGCAGAGCCGTACACACGTGCACCCTGGGCGACGCTGGGGCCGAGATGGACAGCTTGTTGCCCTCTACTAGGCCCTGCGCCCACCACCATGACTTGGGGTTACCCCAGGGAGGTGCTTCTGCCACCTGAGTCCGGAACCACAGCAGGTAAGCCGCTTCTTCCAACTGCCAGGTCAGGCCAGGGAACAGCTTGTGTTCAGAGGTCTCCCACCTACAAGACAGGAAACCTCAACTGAGGTGTGGTAGAGGTAACACCTTGTTATTTCAGAGGTCTCCTCTTTTGGATGGGTGGACGCCTCTCTCAGGTGGTGCTGTGATATCGATGACCCTGCTCAAAAGAGCTTACAATCTACAAGATGGGGGTTAAATAAGGTACAGGGGCTTATTACACTGATGGTCCAGGCATCTTGAGGAAAAAGGGGATAGAAAGAAGGGGATAGTTACATGAATGGTCACCAATCTGTGTAGAACTTTTGGATTTGGTGGAGTTTGAAGGAGAGTTATGTCCAGAGAGCTAGTGAATGGGCTATATACAAAATAGAGGACTTCTATTAGGGAGCATGATAGGCCGCCTTAAAAAGATGTGTTTATAAGGGAGCGTCTGAAGCTAAGCAAGGTGTGGATAGTCCTGATTTCTTGGGGTAAAGCATTCCAGAGGATTGGTGCAGCTCAGTATCATGGTATCTTCCCCCGCACAGACGGACATTACATGGTATCTTCCCCGCACAGACGGACATTACATGGTATCTTCCCCCGCACAGACGGACATTACATGGTATCTTCCCCCGCACAGACAGACGGATATTACATGGTATCTTCCCCCGCACAGACAGACGGATATTACACGGTATCTTCCCCTGCACAGACAGACGGACGTTACACGGTGTCTTCCCCGCACAGACAGACGGACATTACACGGTATCTTCCCCCTCACAGACAGACGGACATTACACGGTATCTTCCCCCGCACAGACGGACATTACACGGCGTCTTCCCCCGCACAGACGGACATTACACGGCGTCTTCCCCCGCACAGACAGACGGACATTACACGGTATCTTCCCCCGCACAGACAGACGGACATTACACGGCGTCTTCCCCCGCACAGACAGACGGACATTACACGGTCTCTTCCCCCGCACAGACAGACGGACATTACACGGTATCTTCCCCCGCACAGACAGACGGACATTACACGGTATCTTCCCCCGCACAGACAGACGGACATTACACGGCATCTTCCCCCGCACAGACAGACGGACATTACACGGTATCTTCCCCCGCACAGACAGACGGACATTACACGGTATCTTCCCCCGCACAGACAGACGGACATTACACGGTCTCTTCCCCCGCACAGACAGACGGACATTACACGGTATCTTCCCCCGCACAGACAGACGGACATTACACGGTATCTTCCCCCGCACAGACAGACGGACATTACACGGTATCTTCCCCCGCACAGACAGACGGACATTACACGGTATCTTCCCCCGCACAGACAGACGGACATTACACGGCGTCTTCCCCCGCACAGACAGACGGACATTACACGGTATCTTCCCCCGCACAGACAGACGGACATTACACGGTATCTTCCCCCGCACAGACAGACGGACATTACACGGCGTCTTCCCCCGCACAGACAGTATCTGCCCCTATTGTAGATCCCCCCCTGCCTCTCCTATCACTGTCTCCTCCTCACCTGAGAACAACAGCTGCTGCCCCCAGACAGGAAGACCTGGGATGATGTCACAGTCATGTGATCAGGGGGCGGAGCTCATGTGTAAGGGTGAAGGACCTGTGATGATGTCACGGTCATGTGATCAGGGGGCGGAGCTCCTGTGGAAGGGGTGAAGGACCTGTGATGATGTCACGGTCATGTGATCAGGGGGCGGAGCGTCCTAGAGGTGCTGAGCAGCTCCATCAGCAGAATATGAAGCCTCCTGTATCTACAGCAGAGGAGCCGGGGCCCCTGGTATAAGGATACAGTGAGTCAGTTCTAGGACACAGCTGCCATCAGGTCACCTTATAATCTTACCTCAGGAGGATCAGACTGAGGAACTGGAAGATGAGGTGGTGGATGATGAAGACACTGATGTAACCTGGCATAGAGGCAGCATGTATAGTGAGACCAGCAGTGTGGAGGGATCAGTGGCGCCCCTATGGCAAGGTGCCACAGGGAGGTACTGCAGAGATGTGGAGTGACAGGAAGTGACTGGAGGGCGCCCTGAACAGGGAAGTGACCCGGACCACGAGAGGGGCTACTCCAGGACTGGTAGGAGCCAGCTGGAGACCCAGGTCACCACCGGAGCCGAGGCGGTTAGTCGCAAGGTCTGACCCTAACTGCAGACCAGCGGCTGTGGTCCTGATACAAGAGAGCCCCCACATAGTGGTCCAACATCAGTCCCGCAGCAGGGCTCACGACACCGAGGAGTGAAGACACTTAGGCAACAGACCCCGAGGATTAGAGACTGGACACACAAGTGTGGAATACAGAAGGCCACCAGGGCGTGAAAGGACAAGGACCATGAACGCAGGGCCTCCAGAACCCATGGCTACAACTCCCGGCTAACCCAGACTGTATCGTGTACTGATTTCTCACGATGCTGAAGTTGGTTTCTTATTCGTTCAGTTTCTTATTCGGGCTGAAGTTGGTTTCTTATTCAGCAGTTTCTTATTCGGCTATTTTTTATTTTCTGCTTTTTTCAGCTTTTTCAATAAAAATTAACCATTCTAAGTATATAATTATATGCAGTCATGTGCCCTTTTATGAATACAGTTAAAAACAGATAAAAAAAATAGAAGGCTGGCACAAAAACGGGCATCAAAGTGGGCACTGAGGTCTGGTATGGAAAGGGTTAAATGGCTTTGTGCCACTAATCTGACACCTGATTTACATACTTTGTGATGCAACACATCAAGTTCATGTCAATCCAGCCTGGCACAAATTGGTTCTGGGCATCAAAACTGGCATCAAAGTGGGCAGAGAACCAATTTTCACACATATGAATAAGTAACAGCTATTTTTAAGGGGTTAAATGGCTTTGTGCCACTCATCTGACACCTGATTTACATACCTACTGATGCCCCACATGAAATCCATGTCTCTCCAGCCTGACACAAAAGGGTTCTGGGCATAAAAACTGGCATCAAAGTGGGCAAATCACCCATTTTCACAGATTTGAATAAGTAACAGCAATTTTTAAGGGGTTAAATGGCTTTGTGCCACTCATCTAACACCTGATTTACATACCTACTGATGCCCCACATGAAATCCATGCCAATCCAGCCTGGCACAAAAGGGGTCTGGGCATCCAAACTGGCATCAAAGTGGGCAAATTGCACATTTTCACAGATTTGAATAAGTAACAGCTATTTTTAAGGGGTTAAATGGCTTTGTGCCACTCATCTGACACCTGATTTACATACCTACTGATGCCCCAATGAAATCCATGTCTCTCCAGCCTGGCACAAAAGGGTTCTGGGCATCAAAACTGGCATCAAAGTGGGCAAATTTCACATTTTCACAGATTTGAATAAGTAACAGCTATTTTTAAGGGGTTAAATGCCTTTGTGCCACTCATCTAACACCTGATTTACATACCTACTGATGCCCCACATGAAATCCATGTCTCTCCAGCCTGACACAAAAGGGTTCTGGGCATAAAAACTGGCATCAAAGTGGGCAAAATCACCCATTTTCACAGATTTGAATAAGTAACAGCAATTTTTAAGGGGTTTAAATGGCTTTGTGCCACTCATCTGACACCTGATTTACATACCCACTGATGCCCCACATGAAATCCATGTCTCTCCAGCCTGGCACAAAAGGGTTCTGGGCATCAAAACTGGCATCAAAGTGGGCAAATTTCACATTTTCACAGATTTGAATAAGTAACAGCTATTTTTAAGGGGTTAAATGCCTTTGTGCCACTCATCTAACACCTGATTTACATACCTACTGATGCCCCACATGAAATCCATGCCAATCCAGCCTGGCACAAAAGGGGTCTGGGCATCCAAACTGGCATCAAAGTGGGCAAATTGCACATTTTCACAGATTTGAATAAGTAACAGCTATTTTTAAGGGGTTAAATGGCTTTGTGCCACTCATCTGACACCTGATTTACATACCTACTGATGCCCCACATGAAATCCATGTCTCTCCAGCCTGGCACAAAAGGGTTCTGGGCATCAAAACTGGCATCAAAGTGGGCAAATTTCACATTTTCACAGATTTGAATAAGTAACAGCTATTTTTAAGGGGTTAAATGCCTTTGTGCCACTCATCTAACACCTGATTTACATACCTACTGATGCCCCACATGATATCCATGCCAATCCAGCCTGGCACAAATGGGTTCTGGGCACCAAAACTGGCATCAAAGTGGGCAAATCACCCATTTTCACAGATTTGAATAAGTAACAGCTATTTTTAAGGGGTTAAATGACTTTGTGCCACTCATCTGACACCTTATTTACATACCTACTGATGCCCCACATGAAATCCATGCCAATCCAGCCTGGCACAAAAGGGTTCTGGGCATCAGAACTGGCATCAAAGTGGGCAAATTGCCATTTTCACAGATTTGAATAAGTAACAGCAATTTTTAAGGGTTAAATGCCTTTGTGCCACTCATCTAACACCTGATTTACATACCTACTGATGCCCCACATGATATCCATGCCAATCCAGCCTGGCACAAATAGGTTCTGGGCACCAAAACTGGCATCAAAGTGGGCAAATCACCCATTTTCACAGATTTGAATAAGTAACAGCAATTTTTAAGGGGTTAAATGCCTTTGTGCCACTCATCTGACACCTGATTTACATACCTACTGATGCCCCACATGAAATCCTTGTCTCTCCAGCCTGGCACAAAAGGGTTCTGGGCATCAAAACTGGCATCAAAGTGGGCATATTGCCAATTTTCACAGATTTGAATAAGTAACAGCTATTTTTAAGGGGTTAAATGCCTTTGTGCCACTCATCTGACACCTGATTTACATACCTACTGATGCCCCACATGAAATCCATGTGTCATCCAGCCTGGCACAAAGGGTTCTGGGCATCAAAACTGGCATCAAAGTGGGCAAATTGACCATTTTCACAGATTTGAATAAGTAACAGCTATTTTTAAGGGGTTAAATGCCTTTGTGCCACTCATCTAAGACCTGATTTACATACCTACTGATGCCCCACATGAAATCCATGTGTCTCCAGCCTGGCACAAAAGGGTTCTGGGCATCAAAACTGGCATCAAAGTGGGCAAATTGCACATTTTCACAGATTTGAATAAGTAACAGCTATTTTTAAGGGGTTAAATGCCTTTGTGCCACTCATCTGACACCTGATTTACATACCTACTGATGCCCCACATGAAATCCATGCCAATCCAGCCTGGCACAAAGGGTTCTGGGCATCCAAACTGGCATCAAAGTGGGCAAATTCACATTTTCACAGATTTGAATAAGTAACAGCTATTTTTAAGGGGTTAAATGCCTTTGTGCCACTCATCTGACACCTTGATTTACATACCTACTGATGCCCCACATGAAATCCATGTCACATCCAGCCTGGCACAAAAGGGTTCTGGGCATCAAAACTGGCATCAAAGTGGGCAAATTACCATTTTCACAGATTTGAATAAGTAACAGCATTTTTAAGGGGTTAAATGGCTTTGTGCCACTGATCTAAGACCTGATTTACATACCTACTGATGCCCCACATGAAATCCATGTCACTCCAGCCTGGCACAAAAGGGTTACTGGGCATCAAAACTGGCATCAAAGTGGGCAAATTCACCATTTTCACAGATTTGAATAAGTAACAGCTATTTTTAAGGGGTTAAATGCCTTTGTGCCACTCATCTGACACCTGATTTACATACCTACTGATGCCCCACATGAAATCCATGTCTCTCCAGCCTGGCACAAAAGGGTTCTGGGCATCAAAACTGGCATCAAAGTGGGCAAATTTCACATTTTCACAGATTTGAATAAGTAACAGCTATTTTTAAGGGGTTAAATGCCTTTGTGCCACTCATCTAACACCTGATTTACATACCTACTGATGCCCCACATGAAATCCATGTCTCTCCAGCCTGACACAAAAGGGTTCTGGGCATAAAAACTGGCATCAAAGTGGGCAAATTTCACATTTTCACAGATTTGAATAAGTAACAGCTATTTTTAAGGGTTAAATGCCTTTGTGCCACTCATCTAACACCTGATTTACATACCTACTGATGCCCCACATGAAATCCATGTCTCTCCAGCCTGGCACAAAAGGGTTCTGGGCATCAAAACTGGCATCAAAGTGGGTAAATGGCCCATTTTCACTGATTTGAATAAGTAACAGCTATTTTTAAGGGGTTAAATGGCTTTGTGCCACTCATCTGACACCTGATTTACATACCTACTGATGCCCCACATGAAATCCATGTCTCTCCAGCCTGGCACAATAGGGTTCTGGGCATCAAAAACTGGCATCAAAGTGGGCAAATTGCCCATTTTCACAGATTTGAATAAGTAACAGCTATTTTTAAGGGGTTAAATGCCTTTGTGCCACTCATCTGACACCTGATTTTCATACCTACTGATGCCCCACATGAAATCCATGTCAATCCAGCCTGGCACAAAAGGGTTCTGGGCATCAAAACTGGCATCAAAGTGGGCAAATTGACCATTTTCACAGATTTGAATAAGTAACAGCAATTTTTAAGGGGTTAAATGGCTTTGTGCCACTGATCTAAGACCTGATTTACATACCTACTGATGCCCCACATGACATCCATGCCAATCCAGCCTGGCACAAAAGGGTTCTGGGCATCCAAACTGGCATCAAAGTGGGCAAATTTCACATTTTCACAGATTTGAATAAGTAACAGCTATTTTTAAGGGGTTAAATGCCTTTGTGCCACTGATCTAACACCTGATTTACATACCTACTGATGCCCCACATGAAATCCATGTCTCTCCAGCCTGGCACAATAGGGTTCTGGGCATCAAAACTGGCATCAAAGTGGGCAAATTGCCCATTTTCACAGATTTGAATAAGTAACAGCTATTTTTAAGGGGTTAAATGCCTTTGTGCCACTCATCTGACACCTGATTTACATACCCACTGATGCCCCACATGAAATCCATGTCTCTCCAGCCTGGCACAAATGGGTTCTGGGCATCAAAACTGGCATCAAAGTGGGCAAATCACCCATTTTCACAGATTTGAATAAGTAACAGCTATTTTTAAGGGGTTAAATGCCTTTGTGCCACTCATCTAACACCTGATTTAGATACCTACTGATGCCCCACATGAAATCCATGTCTCTCCAGCCTGGCACAAAAGGGTTCTGGGCATCAAAACTGGCATCAAAGTGGGCAGAGAACCAATTTTCACACATGTGAATAAGTAACAGCTATTTTGAAGGGGTTAAATGCCTTTGTGCCACTGATCTAACACCTGATTTACATACCTACTGATGCCCCACATGATATCCATGTCTCTCCAGCCTGGCACAAAAGGGTTCTGGGCATCAAAACTGGCATCAAAGTGGGTAAATTGCCCATTTTCACTGATTTGAATAAGTAACAGCTATTTTTAAGGGTTAAATGGCTTTGTGCCACTCATCTGACACCTGATTTACATACCTACTGATGCCCCACATGAAATCCATGTCTATACAGCCTGGCACAAAAGGGTTCTGGGCATCAGAACTGGCATCAAAGTGGGCAAATTGCCCATTTTCACAGATTTGAATAAGTAACAGCTATTTTTAAGGGTTAAATGCCTTTGTGCCACTCATCTGACACCTGATTTACATACCTACTGATGCCCCACATGAAATCCATGTCTCTCCAGCCTGGCACAAAAGGGTTCTGGGCATCAAAACTGGCATCAAAGTGGGCAAATCACCCATTTTCACAGATTTGAATAAGTAACAGCTATTTTTAAGGGGTTAAATGCCTTTGTGCCACTCATCTAACACCTGATTTACATACCTACTGATGCCCCACAAGAAATCCATGTCAATACAGCCTGGCACAAATGGGTTCTGGGCATCAGAACTGGCATCAAAGTGGGCAAATTGCCCATTTTCACAGATTTGAATAAGTAACAGCAATTTTTAAGGGGTTAAATGCCTTTGTGCCACTCATCTAACACCTGATTTACATACCTACTGATGCCCCACATGATATCCATGCCAATCCAGCCTGGTACAAATGGGTTCTGGGCACCAAAACTGGCATCAAAGTGGGCAAATCACCCATTTTCACAGATTTGAATAAGTAACAGCTATTTTTAAGGGGTTAAATGACTTTGTGCCACTCATCTGACACCTTATTTACATACCTACTGATGCCCCACATGAAATCCATGCCAATCCAGCCTGGCACAAAAGGGTTCTGGGCATCCAAACTGGCATCAAAGTGGGCAAATTTCACATTTTCACAGATTTGAATAAGTAACAGCTATTTTTAAGGGGTTAAATGCCTTTGTGCCACTCATCTAACACCTGATTTACATACCTACTGATGCCCCACATGATATCCATGCCAATCCAGCCTGGCACAAATGGGTTCTGGGCACCAAAACTGGCATCAAAGTGGGCAAATCACCCATTTTCACAGATTTGAATAAGTAACAGCTATTTTTAAGGGGTTAAATGACTTTGTGCCACTCATCTGACACCTTATTTACATACCTACTGATGCCCCACATGAAATCCATGCCAATCCAGCCTGGCACAAAAGGGTTCTGGGCATCAGAACTGGCATCAAAGTGGGCAAATTGCCCATTTTCACAGATTTGAATAAGTAACAGCAATTTTTAAGGGGTTAAATGCCTTTGTGCCACTGATCTAACACCTGATTTACATACCTACTGATGCCCCACATGATATCCATGCCAATCCAGCCTGGCACAAATAGGTTCTGGGCACCAAAACTGGCATCAAAGTGGGCAAATCACCCATTTTCACAGATTTGAATAAGTAACAGCTATTTTTAAGGGGTTTAAATGCCTTTGTGCCACTCATCTGACACCTGATTTACATACCTACTGATGCCCCACATGAAATCCTTGTCTCTCCAGCCTGGCACAAAAGGGTTCTGGGCATCAAAACTGGCATCAAAGTGGGCATATTGCCAATTTTCACAGATTTGAATAAGTAACAGCTATTTTTAAGGGGTTAAATGCCTTTGTGCCACTCATCTGACACCTGATTTACATACCTACTGATGCCCCACATGAAATCCATGTGTCTCCAGCCTGGCACAAATGGGTTCTGGGCATCAAAAACTGGCATCAAAGTGGGCAAATTGACCATTTTCACAGATTTGAATAAGTAACAGCTATTTTTAAGGGGTTAAATGCCTTTGTGCCACTCATCTAAGACCTGATTTACATACCTACTGATGCCCCACATGAAATCCATGTGTCTCCAGCCTGGCACAAAAGGGTTCTGGGCATCAAAACTGGCATCAAAGTGGGCAAATTGCACATTTTCACAGATTTGAATAAGTAACAGCTATTTTTAAGGGGTTAAATGCCTTTGTGCCACTCATCTGACACCTGATTTACATACCTACTGATGCCCCACATGAAATCCATGCCAATCCAGCCTGGCACAAAAGGGTTCTGGGCATCCAAACTGGCATCAAAGTGGGCAAATTTCACATTTTCACAGATTTGAATAAGTAACAGCTATTTTTAAGGGGTTAAATGCCTTTGTGCCACTCATCTGACACCTGATTTACATACCTACTGATGCCCCACATGAAATCCATGTCAATCCAGCCTGGCACAAAAGGGTTCTGGGCATCAAAACTGGCATCAAAGTGGGCAAATTGACCATTTTCACAGATTTGAATAAGTAACAGCAATTTTTAAGGGGTTAAATGCCTTTGTGCCACTGATCTAAGACCTGATTTACATACCTACTGATGCCCCACATGACATCCATGCCAATCCAGCCTGGCACAAAAGGGTTCTGGGCATCCAAACTGGCATCAAAGTGGGCAAATTTCACATTTTCACAGATTTGAATAAGTAACAGCTATTTTTAAGGGGTTAAATGCCTTTGTGCCACTCATCTAACACCTGATTTACATACCCACTGATGCCCCACATGAAATCCATGTCACTCCAGCCTGGCACAAAAGGGTACTGGGCATCAGAACTGGCATCAAAGTGGGCAAATTTCACATTTTCACAGATTTGAATAAGTAACAGCTATTTTTAAGGGGTTAAATGCCTTTGTGCCACTCATCTGACACCTGATTTACATACCTACTGATGCCCCACATGAAATCCATGTGTCTCCAGCCTGGCATCCGATTGCAGGGACCAGTTTGGATCCAATCCTGTCCGATTCATATCGGACAGCTTCGGATTTAAAAAAATCGTAGTGTGAAATTTTTCTGTGTATATTCTTAGATAGATAGATAGAAAGATAGATAGATAAGAATATAGATAGGAAAATAGATAAAAATAAAGATAGATAAATAGAGAAAATGTTTTTTTCGGACCGGAAATAGCCGAGCCCCGTGGCCGAAAATAGAACCAGAAGGCCGGCCATATATTTCGCGAGACACCGCTAATGTATGTCTATGGGAAGTGAGGCGCTCTTCTGATTGGTCGCTGTGTGCTGACGGCGACCAATCAGAAGAGCGCCTCACTTCCCATAGACATACATAGCGGTGTGTCGGCGATTTTATGGCCGGGCCCCTGGTTCTATTTTCGGGCAGGGGACTCGGCTCTGGTCGGTAGTTCGACGGGGCAGGAAACTCGCAATGAGCGCTTCGCGGCGATAGGTAGCGTATCAGCAACGACTCACAATGATTGCGAGTCGTTGGTAAGGCGTGAGCAATGTCTGCGAAGCGCTGATTGCGAGTTTGCGGCCCCGTGGAACGACGGATCAGAGCCGAGTCCCCTGGCCGAAAGTTGAACCAGGGTCCCGGCCATAAAATCGGCGACACACCGCTATGTATGTCTATGGGAAGTGAGGCGGTATTCTGATTGGTTGCCGTCAGCACACAGCGACCAATCAGAAGAGCGCCTCACTTCCCATAGACTTAGAATGGGCGATTTTTGAGTTTCGAATTTACCGCAAAAAGTGAGGCGCGATTCTGATTGGTCGCCGTCATCACACAGCTCATAGACATAGAATTGAGGATTTTTCGTCCATTCTATCGGAATGAGAAGTGAAGAGGACGTCGGAGCCGGCGATGGCGGAAAGAAGAGAGAAGACCCCCGGGACTGGAGGAAGAGGACGCCTGGCCGGACGGAGGACTCCTGGAGCGGACGGACGATGAGATGAAGAAGAAGACATGTAAGTGATCGACGGCGTCGGTGGGTTAGGGGACGGCGGGGGCTTAGGGTGTAGCGCCGTAGGGGGTAGCGACAGCGGCGGGCGACAGTGGCGAGAGCTTAGGAGGCGGCGGGGCTTAGGGGCTTAGGATGCGGCGGGCCTTAGGGAGTAGCGACAGCGGCGGGGGGTTAGGAGGCGGTGGGGCTTAGGGGGTATCGGCGGGGGCTTAGGATGCGGCGGGGCTTAGGGGGTAGGGGCTTAGGAGGCGGCGGGGCTTAGAGGGTAGGGGCTTAGGGGCGGCGGGGATTAGGGGGTGGGGACGGCGGGGGCTTAGGGTGTAGTGCCTTAGGGGGTAGCGAGACAGCGGCGGGGGGTTAGGAGGCAGCAGGGCTTAGGGGGTATCGGTGGGGGCTTAGGATGCGCGGGGCTTAGGGGGTAGGGGCTTAGGAGGCGGCGGGGCTTAGAGGGTAGGGGCTTAGGGGCGGCAGGGGTTAGGGGGTGGGGACGGCGGGGGCTTAGGGTGTAGCGCCTTAGGGGGTAGCGAGACAGCGGCGGGGGGTTAGGAGGCGGCGGGGCTTAGGGGGTATCGGCGGGGGCTTAGGATGCGGCGGGGCTTAGCGGGGCTTAGGGGGTAGGGGCTTAGGAGGCGGCGGGGCTTAGAGGGTAGGGGCTTAGGGGCGGCGGGGGTTAGGGCTTAGGATGTGGCGGGGCTTAGCGGGTAGGGGCTTAGGAGGCAGCGGGGCTTAGAGGGTAGGGGCGGCGGGGGTTAGGGGGTGGGGGTAGTGACAGGAGCGGTAGCTTATGGGCGGACAGGCGTATGGGCATGGGGCTGTAGTATACCATAGCGGTGTACACTACAGCCCCATGCTGTGGCTTTGTTTGCGGGGCAACGACTCGCAATGCCCGCCTTGCCGCGGCCACGGACAGAGTCCTGGAGAAAGTTCCGAGCTATGCGAACAAAGCCACAGGAAGTAGCGCCGGTCTGACGGAAGTCAGCTACGGCAATTATATAATAGATATAGCAGCGCTATGTTATATGGTGGTACATTACAGCACATGTATAGCAGCACTATAGAATATGGTGGTACATTACATTACATGTATAGCTGCGCTATGGTTTATGGCGTTGCATTACATTACATGCATAGCAGCGCTATGGTATATGGCGGTACATTACAGTACATGTATAGCAGCGCTATGGTATATGGCGGTACATGGATGCAGGATGTGTGGCGCCCCGCAACGAGTGCGTCACAGGAGTGCATTGCATCCCAGACTGCAGCTGCAATTTTCTCTGACTAAGCAATGACATGGTTAACATCAGAGCGCCATACCCTACATGCACATCAGAATAGATGGCCAATAAGGTCCTGGTTGGCGGAGTGTAGGAGTAGTGTGTGTTAGAGGAGAAGTTAGTTTGCAGAATGTAGGAGAAGGAGGAAGGAGAAGAGGTGGCGGGGAGGAACGTAGGAGAGGGTGCCCTGCACAGTTACGTGCAGCCCCTAGGCCACCACCGGTTGGGCGCCATTACCCCGTTGCTTCCACGGGTCAAAATACACCCGTGCCCATCTACAACCGGATCACTGGTTCCGAAGCTGGTAGTCGTTTATCACTGCTATGCAAACCAGGAGTGGAGGGCCCTCTCTACAGGAGTAATCCACCGCCGCCACAAACAGACCCGTCTTGCCAGCGGAGTACCCAACAAAAGGACCCAGGTTAGCCCTCACACCGGAACGTACACACCGGCAGGGAAATTTAAGTAACCCCTTGTACCCAACCTTGGCACTCAAAGGCGACATCGGCAACTCACTTAGAACAAGCTTAGAATGGAGGAACACCGCGGAGCTCTGAGAAACACTGGTCATTGCTAAGTCAACACAGTCCGTTACCCGTTACCTGTATGCCATGTATCATCTGCTGGATACAGTAAAATACCCATTGCACAGACTATCAGTGTCCGTGCCTTTTCCAAGACTGTTCATCTCCGCATGCAGAGAGTAACTGAGCTGCCTCACAACATCTTGTGCAGCTCCTGGCTCCGGGGACTCCCGCTCATCCTGTGGGGAGCGTCCCATCTTGCTGCATCCCATCCCCCGGAGGCCCAAGCAGCGCCGGTGAACTCACCGGAATTCTCACAGGTGGCATCACGACAAGATTTAACCCCTTATCTGTTCAGCCAACGTTTTTGATGTGGACCACCGGGCCCACACAGCCTTGGGTGCGGTACCGTGACAGGGAGCAGCGACAGCCTGAGACGTGCGCACCACGGCTACGGTGAGTCAGATAGATGCGGGGGGGCAGGATGGAGCCGGTGGGGCAGGATGGTGGCGGGGGGATCAGGATGGTGGTGGTGGGGCAGGATGTAGTCGGCGGGGCAGGATGGTGGCGGGGGGCAGGATGGATATGGGGGGGCATGATGGAAGCGCTCCTCCTTCACCCCTCCGCTGCTCCTGCCCCTCCTCTGCTCCCCGCGGCCCCCCCCCACACCCACATGGTGATAATAAAAATAAAATAATCCCTCAGTGATGATACTTAGGTTGGTTTCACACTACGATTTTTTTAAATCCGAAGCTGTCCGATATAAATCGGACAGCATTGGATCCAAACTGGTCCCTGCAATCGGATGCCAGGCTGGATTGACATGGATTTCATGTGGGGCATCAGTAGGTATGTAAACCAGGTGTTAGATGAGTGGCACAAAGGCATTTAACCCCTTAAAAATAGCTGTTACTTATTCAAATCTGTGAAAATGGTCAATTTGCCCACTTTGATGCCAGTTTTGATGCCCAGAACCCTTTTGTGCCAGCTGGAGGACATGGATTTCATGTGGGCATCAGTAGGTATGTAAATCAGTGTTAGATCAGTGGCACAAAGGCATTTAACCCTTAAAATAGCTGTTACTTATTCACATGTGTGAAAATTGGTTCTCTGCCCACTTTGATGCCAGTTTGATGCCAGAACCCTTTTGTGCAGGCTGGATTGACATGGATTTCATGTGGGGCATCAGTAGGTATGTAAATCAGGTGTTAGATCAGTGGCACAAAGGCATTTAACCCCTTAAAAATAGCTGTTACTTATTCAAATCTGTGAAAATGGTCAATTTGCCCACTTTGATGCCATTTTGATGCCCAGAACCCTTTTGTGCCAGGCTGGATTGACATGGATTTCATGTGGGGCATCAGTAGGTATGTAAATCAGGTGTCAGATGAGTGGCACAAAGCATTTAACACCCCTTAAAAATAGCTGTTACTTATTCAAATCAGTGAAAATGGCCATTTGCCCACTTTGATGCCAGTTTTGATGCCCAGAACCCTTTTGTGCCAGGCTGGAGAGACATGGATTTCATGTGGGCATCAGTGGGTATGTAAATCAGGTGTTAGATAGTGGCACAAAGCCATTTAACCCCTTAAAAATAGCTGTTACTTATTCAAATCTGTGAAATGGTGATTGCCCACTTGATCCAGTTTGATGCCCAGAACCTTTGTGCCAGGCTGGAGGACATGGATTTCATTGGTAGGATGTCAGGTGTTAGTGATGCCAAGCATTACCAAATTTAGTGCCCATGATGCTGCCACTTTGTGAGGCGGATGACATGGATTTCATGTGGGCATCAGTGGTATGTAAATCAGGTGTTAGATGAGTGGCACAAAGGCATTTAACCCCTTAAAAATAGCTGTTACTTATTCAATCTGTGAAAATGTGAATTTGCCCACTTTGATGCCAGTTTGATGCCCAGAACCCTTTTGTGCCAGGCTGGATTGACATGGATTTCATGTGGGGCATCAGTGGTATGTAAATCAGGTGTCAGATGAGTGGCACAAAGGCATTTAACCCCTTAAAAATAGCTGTTACTTATTCAAATCTGTGAAAATGGAAATTTGCCCACTTTGATGCCAGTTTGATGCCCAGAACCCTTTTGTGCCAGGCTGGATTGACATGGATTTCATGTGGGCATCAGTGGTATGTAAATCAGGTGTTAGATGAGTGGCACAAAGGCATTTAACCCCTTAAAAATAGCTGTTACTTATTCAAATCTGTGAAAATGGTAATTTGCCCACTTTGATGCCAGTTTTGATGCCCAGAACCCTTTTGTGCCAGGCTGGAGACATGGATTTCATGTGGGGCATCAGTAGGTATGTAAATCAGGTGTTAGATGAGTGGCACAAAGGCATTAACCCTTAAAAATAGCTGTTACTTATTCAAATCTGTGAAAATGTCATTGCCCACTTTGATGCCAGTTTTGATGCCCAGAACCTTTTGTGCCAGGCTGGATGACATGGATTTCATGTGGGGCATCAGTAGGTATGTAAATCAGGTGTTAGATAGTGGCACAAAGGCATTTAACCCCTTAAAAATAGCTGTTACTTATTCAAATCTGTGAAAATGGTATTTGCCCACTTTGATGCCAGTTTTGATGCCCAGAACCTTTTGTGCAGGCTGGATTGACATGGATTTCATGTGGGGCACAGTAGGTATGTAAATCAGGTGTAGATGAGTGGCACAAAGGCATTTAACCCTTAAAAATAGCTGTTACTTATTCAAATCTGTGAAAATGGTATTTGCCACTTTGATGCCAGTTTGATGCCCAGAACCCTTTTGTGCCAGGCTGGAGACATGGATTTCATGTGGGGCATCAGTAGGTATGTAAATCAGGTGTTAGATGAGTGGCACAAAGCCATTTAACCCCTTAAAAATAGCTGTTACTTATTCAAATCTGTGAAAATGGGATTTGCCCACTTTGATGCCAGTTTGATGCCCAGAACCCTTTGTGCCAGGTGGAGAGACATGGATTTCATGTGGGCATCAGTGGTATGTAAATAGTGTTAGATAGTGGCACAAAGCATTTAACCCCTTAAAAATAGCTGTTACTTATTCAAATCTGTGAAAATGGTTTTGCCCACTTTGATGCCAGTTTGATGCCCAGAACCCTTTTGTGCCAGGCTGGAGACATGGATTTCATGTGGGCATCAGTAGGCATCAGTAGGTATGTAAATCAGGTGTTAGATGAGTGGCACAAAGGCATTTAACCCCTTAAAAATAGCTGTTACTTATTCAAATCTGTGAAAATGGTAAATTTGCCCACTTTGATGCCAGTTTCTGATGCCCAGTAACCCTTTTGTGCCAGGCTGGATAGACATGGATTTCATGTGGGGCATCAGTAGGTATGTAAATCAGGTGTAGATGAGTGGCACAAAGGCATTTAACCCCTTAAAAATAGCTGTTACTTATTCAAATCTGTGAAAATGGTGATTTGCCCACTTTGATGCCAGTTTGATGCCCAGAACCCTTTTGTGCCAGGCTGGATTGACATGGATTTCATGTGGGGCATCAGTAGGTATGTAAATCAGGTGTTAGATGAGTGGCACAAAGGCATTTAACCCCTTAAAAATAGCTGTTACTTATTCAAATCTGTGAAAATGGTAAATTTGCCCACTTTGATGCCAGTTTGATGCCCAGAACCCTTTTGTGCCAGGCTGGATTGACATGGATTTCATGTGGGGCATCAGTAGGTATGTAAATCAGGTGTTAGATGAGTGGCACAAAGGCATTTAACCCTTAAAAATAGCTGTTACTTATTCAAATCTGTGAAAATGGTAATTTGCCCACTTTGATGCCAGTTTGATGCCCAGAACCCTTTTGTGCCAGGCTGGAGGACATGGATTTCAGTGGGGCATCAGTAGGTATGTAAATCAGGTGTTAGATGAGTGGCACAAAGGCATTTAACCCCTTAAAAATAGCTGTTACTTATTCAAATCTGTGAAAATGTGAATTTGCCCACTTTGATGCCAGTTTTGATGCCCAGAACCCTTTTGTGCCAGGCTGGATTGACATGGATTTCATGTGGGGCATCAGTGGTAGAGTAAATCAGGTGTTCAGATGAGTGGCACAAAGGCATTTAACCCCTTAAAAATAGCTGTTACTTATTCAAATCTGTGAAAATGGAATTTGCCCACTTTGATGCCAGTTTTGATGCCCAGAACCCTTTTGTGCCAGGCTGGATTGGGCATGGATTTCATGTGGGGCATCAGTAGGTATGTAAATCAGGTGTCAGATGAGTGGCACAAAGGCATTTAACCCCTTAAAAATAGCTGTTACTTATTCAAATCTGTGAAAATGGGAATTTGCCCACTTTGATGCCAGTTTTGATGCCCAGAACCCTTTTGTGCCAGGCTGGATTGACATGGATTTCATGTGGGGCATCAGTAGGTATGTAAATCAGGTGTTAGATGAGTGGCACAAAGCATTTAAAACCCCTTAAAAATAGCTGTTTACTTATTCAAATCTGTGAAAATGGTTATTTGCCCACTTTGATGCCAGTTTTGATGCCCAGAACCCTTTTGTGCCAGGCTGGAGAGACATGGATTTCATGTGGGGCATCAGTAGGTATGTAAATCAGGTGTTAGATAGTGGCACAAAGGCATTTAACCCCTTAAAAATAGCTGTTACTTATTCAAATCTGTGAAAATTGGATTTTGCCCACTTTGATGCCAGTTTTGATGCCCAGAACCCTTTTGTGCCAGGCTGGGATGACATGGATTCATTGTGGGCATCAGTAGGTATGTAAATCAGGTGTTAGATGAGTGGCACAAAGGCATTTAACCCCTTAAAAATAGCTGTTACTTATTCAAATCTGTGAAAATGGTCAATTTGCCCACTTGATGCCAGTTTTGATGCCCAGAAACCCTTTTGTGCCAGGCTGGAGAGACATGGATTTCATGTGGGGCATCAGTGGGTATGTAAATCAGGTGTTAGATGAGTGGCACAAAGCATTTAACCCCTTAAAAATAGCTGTTACTTATTCAAATCTGTGAAAATGGGTGATTTGCCCACTTTGATGCCAGTTTTGATCCCAGAACCTTTTGTGCCAGGCTGGATTGACATGGATTTCATGTGGGGCATCAGTAGGTATGTAAATCAGGTGTTAGATGAGTGGCACAAAGGCATTTAAACCCCTTAAAAATTGCTGTTACTTATTCAAATCTGTGAAAATGTGAAATTTGCCCACTTTGATGCCAGTTTGGATGCCCAGAACCCTTTTGTGCCAGGCTGGATTGACATGGATTTCATGTGGGGCATCAGTGGGTATGTAAATCAGGTGTCAGATGAGTGGCACAAAGGCATTTAACCCCTTAAAAATAGCTGTTACTTATTCAAATCTGTGAAAATGGTCAATTTGCCCACTTTGATGCCAGTTTTGATGCCCAGAACCCATTTGTGCCAGGCTGGAGAGACATGGATTTCATGTGGGGCATCAGTAGGTATGTAAACAGGTGTTAGATGAGTGGCACAAAGGCATTTAACCCCTTAAAAATAGCTGTTACTTATTCAAATCTGTGAAAATGGAAATTTCCCACTTTGATGCCAGTTTGATGCCCAGAACCCTTTTGTGCCAGGCTGGATGACATGGATTTCATGTGGGGCATCAGTAGGTATGTAAATCAGGTGTTAGATGAGTGGACACAAAGCCATTTAACCCCTTAAAAATAGCTGTTACTTATTCAAATCTGTGAAAATGGTATTTGCCACTTTGATGCCAGTTTGATGCCCAGAACCTTTTGTGCCAGGCTGGATTGACATGGATTTCATGTGGGGCATCAGTAGGTATGTAAATCAGGTGTTAGATGAGTGGCACAAAGCATTTAACCCCTTAAAAATAGCTGTTACTTATTCAAATCTGTGAAAATGGTATTTGCCCACTTTGATGCCAGTTTTGATGCCCAGAACCCTTTTGTGCCAGGCTGGATTGACATGGATTTCATGTGGGGCATCAGTGGGTATGTAAATCAGGTGTTAGATAGTGCACAAAGCATTTAACCCCTTAAAAATAGCTGTTACTTATTCAAATCTGTGAAAATGTGAATTGCCCATTTGATGCCAGTTTGATGCCCAGAACCCTTTTGTGCCAGGCTGGATTGACATGGATTTCATGTGGGGCATCAGTAGGTATGTAAATCAGGTGTTAGATGAGTGGCACAAAGGCATTTAAACCCCTTAAAAATAGCTGTTACTTATTCAAATCTGTGAAAATGGAATTTACCCACTTTGATGCCAGTTTTGATGCCCAGAACCCTTTTGTGCCAGGCTGGATGACATGGATTTCATGTGGGGCATCAGTAGGTATGTAAAATCAGGTGTTAGATGAGTGGCACAAAGGCATTTAACCCCTTAAAAATTGCTGTTACTTATTCAAATCTGTGAAAATGTATTTGCCCACTTTGATGCCAGTTTGATGCCCAAACCTTTTGTGCCAGGCTGGATTGACATGGATTTCATGTGGGGCATCAGTAGGTATGTAAATCAGGTGTTAGATGAGTGGCACAAAGGCATTTAACCCCTTAAAAATAGCTGTTACTTATTCAAATCTGTGAAAATTGGTATTTGCCCACTTTGATGCCAGTTTTGATGCCCAGAACCCTTTTGTGCCAGGCTGGATTGACATGGATTTCATGTGGGGCATCAGTAGGTATGTAAATCAGGTGTTAGATGAGTGGCACAAAGGCATTTAACCCCTTAAAAATAGCTGTTACTTATTCAAATCTGTGAAAAATGGAATTTGCCCACTTTGATGCCAGTTTTGATGCCCAGAACCCTTTGTGCCAGGCTGGAGAGACATGGATTTCATGTGGGGCATCAGTAGGTATGTAAATCAGGTGTTAGATGAGTGGCACAAAGGCATTTAACCCCTTAAAAATAGCTGTTACTTATTCAAATCTGTGAAAATGGGTATTTGCCCACTTTGATGCCAGTTTTGATGCCCAGAACCCTTTTGTGCCAGGCTGGATTGACATGGATTTCATGTGGGGCATCAGTAGGTATGTAAATCAGGTGTTAGATGAGTGGCACAAAGGCATTTAACCCCTTAAAAATAGCTGTTACTTATTCAAATCTGTGAAAATGGATATTTGCCCACTTTGATGCCAGTTTTGATGCCCAGAACCCTTTTGTGCCAGGCTGGAGACATGGATTTCATGTGGGGCATCAGTAGGTATGTAAATCAGGTGTTAGATGAGTGGCACAAAGGCATTTAACCCCTTAAAAATAGCTGTTACTTATTCAAATCTGTGGAAAATGGATTTGCCCATTTGATGCCAGTTTTGATGCCCAGAACCCTTTTGTGCCAGGCTGAGAGACATGGATTTCATGTGGGGCATCAGTAGGTATGTAAATCAGGTGTTAGATGAGTGGCACAAAGGCATTTAACCCCTTAAAAATAGCTGTTACTTATTCAAATCTGTGAAAATGGAAATTTGCCCACTTTGATGCCAGTTTGATGCCCAGAACCCTTTTGTGCCAGGCTGGATTGACATGGATTTCATGTGGGGCATCAGTAGGTATGTAAATCAGGTGTTAGATAGTGGCACAAAGCATTTAACCCCTTAAAAATAGCTGTTACTTATTCAAATCTGTGAAAATGGTAATTTGCCCACTTTGATGCCAGTTTTGATGCCCAGAACCCTTTTGTGCCAGGCTGGAAGACATGGATTTCATGTGGGGCATCAGTAGGTATGTAAATCAGGTGTTAGATGAGTGGCACAAAGGCATTTAACCCCTTAAAAATAGCTGTTACTTATTCAAATCTGTGAAAATGGGTCAATTTGCCCACTTTGATGCCAGTTTTGATGCCCAGAACCCTTTTGTGCCAGGCTGGATGAGCATGGATTTCATGTGGGGCATCAGTAGGTATGTAAATCAGGTGTTAGATCGTGGCACAAAGGCATTTAACCCTTAAAAAATAGCTGTTACTTATTCAAATCTGTGAAAATGGTGAATTTGCCCACTTTGATGCCAGTTTTGATGCCCAGAACCCTTTTGTGCCAGGCTGGAGAGACATGGATTTCATGTGGGGCATCAGTAGGTATGTAAATCAGGTGTTAGATGAGTGGCACAAAGCCATTTAACCCCTTAAAAATTGCTGTTACTTATTCAAATCTGTGAAAATGGGTGATTTGCCCACTTTGATGCCAGTTCTGATACCCAGAACCTTTTTGTGCCAGGCTGGATTGACATGGATTTCATGTGGGGCATCAGTAGGTATGTAAATCAGGTGTTAGATGAGTGGCACAAAGGCATTTAACCCCTTAAAAATTGCTGTTACTTATTCAAATCTGTGAAAATGGGTAATTTGCCCACTTTGATGCCAGTTTTTATGCCCAGAACCCTTTTGTGCCAGGCTGGATTGACATGGATTTCATGTGGGGCATCAGTGGGTATGTAAATCAGGTGTCAGATGAGTGGCACAAAGGCATTTAACCCCTTAAAAATAGCTGTTACTTATTCAAATCTGTGAAAATGTGAAATTTGCCCACTTTGATGCCAGTTTGGATGCCCAGAACCCTTTTGTGCCAGGCTGGATTGGCATGGATTTCATGTGGGGCATCAGTAGGTATGTAAATCAGGTGTCAGATGAGTGGCACAAAGGCATTTAACCCCTTAAAAATAGCTGTTACTTATTCAAATCTGTGAAAATGTGAAATTTGCCCACTTTGATGCCAGTTTGGATGCCCAGAACCCTTTTGTGCCAGGCTGGATTGGCATGGATTTCATGTGGGGCATCAGTGGTATGTAAATCAGGTCTTAGATCAGTGGCACAAAGCCATTTAACCCCTTAAAAATTGCTGTTACTTATTCAAATCTGTGAAAATGGTCAATTTGCCCACTTTGATGCCAGTTTTGATGCCCAGAACCCTTTTGTGCCAGGCTGGATTGACATGGATTTCATGTGGGGCATCAGTAGGTATGTAAATCAGGTGTCAGATGAGTGGCACAAAGGCATTTAACCCCTTAAAAATAGCTGTTACTTATTCAAATCTGTGAAAATGGGCAATTTGCCCACTTTGATGCCAGTTTTGATGCCCAGAACCCTTTTGTGCCAGGCTGGAGAGACATGGATTTCATGTGGGGCATCAGTAGGTATGTAAATCAGGTGTCAGATGAGTGGCACAAAGCCATTTAACCCCTTAAAAATAGCTGTTACTTATTCAAATCAGTGAAAATGGGCAATTTACCCACTTTGATGCCAGTTTTGATGCCCAGAACCCATTTGTGCCAGGCTGGAGACACATGGATTTCATGTGGGGCATCAGTAGGTATGTAAATCAGGTGTTAGATGAGTGGCACAAAGCCATTTAACCCCTTAAAAATAGCTGTTACTTATTCAAATCTGTGAAAATGTGAAATTTGCCCACTTTGATGCCAGTTTTGATGCCCAGAACCCTTTTGTGCCAGGCTGGAGAGACATGGATTTCATGTGGGGCATCAGTGGGTATGTAAATCAGGTGTTAGATGAGTGGCACAAAGGCATTTAACCCCTTAAAAATAGCTGTTACTTATTCAAATCTGTGAAAATGGGTGATTTGCCCACTTTGATGCCAGTTCTGATACCCAGAACCTTTTTGTGCCAGGCTGGATTGACATGGATTTCATGTGGGCATCAGTAGGTATGTAAATCAGGTGTCAGATGAGTGGCACAAAGGCATTTAACCCCTTAAAAATTGCTGTTACTTATTCAAATCTGTGAAAATGGGTAATTTGCCCACTTTGATGCCAGTTTTGATGCCCATAACCAATTTGTGCCAGGCTGGAGTGACATGAACTTGATGTGTTGCATCACAAAGTATGTAAATCAGGTGTCAGATTAGTGGCACAAAGCCATTTAACCCTTTCCATACCAGACCTCAGTGCCCACTTTGATACCCATTTTTGTGCCAGCCTTCTATTTTTTTTATCTGTTTTTAACTGTATTCATAAAAGGGCACATGACTGCATATTATTATATACTTAGAATGGTTAATTTTTATTGAAAAAGCTGAAAAAAGCAGAAAATAAAAAATAGCCGAATAAGAAACTGCTGAATAAGAAACCAACTTCAGCCCGAATAAGAAACTGAACGAATAAGAAACCAACTTCAGCATCGTTGATTTCTCCAGGTGCAAGTAAAGAACTGTGTGAGCTGAATCAGTGTCTGGTCTCCTATGTCCGATGCCCGGAGGGCCTCTACAGCCTCACAGGAGTAGGAACTACTACTCACCTCATCCACCCCGCTGCTCTGAGGCCGGCCCCAACGCTGGTATCCTTATTGCCAGGTACCACAGGTGGCATCACGTTGCAATTCCCCCATCATCATCACCCCCACCCCGCCACTGAGGGTCCAGGGCATGGAACCAGGAACCGACCAGCCGTGATCCCCAATGAAGTAACCACCTGTCCCGGTATCCGAGTACACCCTACCCTGTCGACCAACTCAGATCCATAGCACCAAAACAGGAAGATCCAGTAGATTGACCAGAGTGAGATCCCTATCACTTGTTCCCCAGAGCACCCCTACTCGGCTAGATCCTGGACCAAGGGTGCAATCTTCCTCAGTATGGAAGTTTTTTCTGGAAGTCCTTTAGACAAAAAAAACAGTAAATTGCAGCAACTCCTATACCAAGCTGAGCAGAGGCAAGACCAGTGCCAACCTGAAGATCAGCAGCATGCTGAAACACAAGGCAGCCGAGCAGCCAGTAGGTAGATGGAACGTCTGAAGTCTGAAGATAAAACCACTGCCACTTCCCCAGTGCTACGTCTTTACCAAGGAGCTGTTCAGGAAGCAGGTGCTCATACCTCCTACCCACAACCTGTGTTTGTAGAGACACAACAATCAACAGCAGCCACATCCACTTTTTTGTCCTAGCAGGTTTGTTGTCCCTGCTCCAGACATTGGAATGGAAGCGGAAACACTCCGCCACCCACTGACAGGTCCAAACACTAAATGGCCACATTGCCAGATTGCTTTCCATGGAGATGTTGCCATTTTGGCTTGTGAAAACTGAGTCTTTCCACAGTTACCTGCACGTCATTTCCTCACCCCTTTACACTGTTATATATAGACTAGATGGGGGCCCGATTCTAAAGAATCGGGTAGTCTAGAATCCAAATATAGTTTATTTACTAATAGTTAGGGGAGTGCGGTGAAATGAATTGTGTGTATACAGGCGGCTCAGTGGGTAGCAGAGTATACAGTGGCTCAGTGGTTAGCAGTGAGTGCGGTGGCTCAGTGGTTAGCAGTGAGTGCGGTGGCTCAGTGGTTAGCAGTGAGTGCGGTGGCTCAGTGGTTAGCAGTGAGTGCGGTGGCTCAGTGGTTAGCAGTGAGTGCGGTGGCTCAGTGGTTAGCAGTGAGTGCGGTGGCTCAGTGGTTAGCAGTGAGTGCGGTGAGATTGGTCAGCAGAGTGGCATGGGCAGTGGTCAGCGCAGCGCCGTGGGCAGAGTGGTCAGCGCAGAGTGGTGAGCACACACATACATACATACACACACACACACATACACACACTCCGCTCTAGTTAGCACCGACCCTGCGTCTTCCCCGCTGCTTGGATCCTGAGTCGACATGTCGCTGCCCGCGGACGACTGCATCCAATATGGCGTTCAGGAAGTTTGGCGAGACTTCTTGGACGCTATATTGGATCCAGTAGTTCGGGGGTGGCGACATGTCGACTGAGGATCCAGGCGGCTGATGCAGGGCCGGTGGTAAGTATAGCGGAGTGTGTGCTGTGTGTGTATGTGTGCGGACAAAGTGAGGGAAGTGACTACATACACACATATATACACATACTCTACATTGCATATGGATGGGTGAGGAGAGCGGAGGCTGGAGGGGTGAGGAGAGCAGAGGCTGGAGGGCAGAGCGGAGGCTGGAGGGCAGAGAGGAGGCTGGAGGGCAGAGAGGAGGCTGGAGGGCAGAGAGGAGGCTGGAGGGCAGAGCGGAGGCTGGAGGGCAGAGCGGAGGCTGGAGGGCAGAGCGGAGGCTGGAGGGCAGAGCAGAGGCTGGAGGGGAGAGCAGAGGCTGGAGGGGAGAGCGGAGGCTGGAGGGCAGAGGCTGGAGGGGCAGAGGTGAAGCTGGAGGGGCAGAGGCTGGAGGAGCAGAGGGGAAGCTGGAGGGGCAGAGGGGAAGCTGGAGGGGCAGAGGGGAAGCTGGAGGGGCAGAGGGGAAGCTGGAGAGGCAGGAGGGGCAGAGGGGAAGCTGGAGGGGCAGAGGGGAAGCTGGAGGGGCAGTGTGGAAGCTGGAGGGGCAGAGGGGAAGCTGGAGGGGCAGAGGCTGGAGGAGGAGAGGCTGGAGGGGCAGAGGCTGGAGGGGAGAGCGGAGGCTGGAGGGCAGAGGCTCGAGGGCAGAGCGGAGGCTGGAGGGCAGAGGCTGGAGGGGAGAGCGGAGGCTGGAGGGCAGAGCGGAGGCTGGAGGGGAGAGCGGAGGCTGCAGGGCAGAGGCTGGAGGGGAGAGCGGAGGCTGGAGGGCAGAGCAGAGGCTGGAGGGGAGAGTGGAGGCTGGAGGGCAGAGGCTGGAGGGCAGAGCGGAGGCTGTAGGGGCAAAGGCTGTAGGGGCAGAGGGGAAGCTGGAGGGGCAGAGGGGAAGCTGGAGGGGAGAGCGGAGGCTGGAGGGGAGAGCGGAGGCTGGAGGGCAGAGGCTGGAGGGGAGAGCGGAGGCTGGAGGGCAGAGGCTGGAGGGGCAGAGGGGAAGCTGGAGGGGCAGAGGGGAAGCTGGAGGGGCAGAGGGGAAGCTGGAGAGGGGCAGAGGGGAAGCTGGAGAGGCTGGAGGGGCAGAGGCTGGAAGAGGAGAGGCTGGAGGGGCAGAGGCTGGAGGAGGAGAGGCTGGAGGCAGTGGGGTAGATGGGCGGGGGGTGCACTCTCACCGCGGGCGCTTCTAGAGCGCGTCTGCTGTAGGCGGAGAGGAGGGGCGGGCAGAGAAGCAGGACAGGAAGTCCCGTCCTCCCTCCTCTCCGGCCGCTGCTGGTAGCACGGGTCCCCCAGGGGGTGCGGGGCCCCCCCAGGTGGCGGGCAATGGGCCTCCCCTGCCTACGCTAGTGACTGGAGGGCAGAGGCTGGAGGGCAGACGGAACGTCCGAGAACGGAACGTTCCTCTGCTGCTCCCTGTAGCCGGGCGCCGGCCGGCTACCCTGCACTGGTGACGTCACCAGCATGGGTCCGAAGGCCATCACGGAAGTACCCTTCGGGTATTCCGGAAGTGGCCTTCGGCTTTTATATATTAGATAGAAGATGCCATGTGTTCTGACTCAATGTACATTGTGATTTTTGCCTGAAGAAGGCGCCTGTGCTCTGAAACGTGCAGCAGAATAAATCACACGATTATCAATAATTTGATTTTCTGACAAGTTCATTATCATGACATCGCAGAGGATTTCTTACCTATTCTGACTTCTGATAATCTGATACTGCTGGATCTGCAGCAGCCGTGGATATCTGTCTGCAAGCGATTATAGTGGTGGTGACTTCTCACAACCACTAAAGGTGAGCGACGCCTTGCATTTATTAATTATATCATGCCATCTTGGATAATACCCTATGGTGCGTATGGAGACATGAGGTCAGTGGGTGCTCTCATCCGCTGGCTCGACCACCTTTAGAAAGACCGCATGGACCAGGGCTCATCCCACTAAGCATCCAAACATCTTAACAGTGGGTGAAACACTACTCAGACAACACTGGGTGAGGGAACCACAATAGTAAGACTTTATTGGATCGATCTCCAACAATCAAAGCCATATAAAATGCAAAACAAAAAATGTAACAGGCAACAGAGTCTCACCCTTTCACTGACTCACCAGGGACTATAATGTTCATGCCTCGGTGCTTCCAGGGCCATTTACTCCAATGCAGCAGTACCCCAATTTCAGTGGGCACTCACCAAGAAAGGAATAGCAACAAGTGTAGGAAGTTGATCGCAACAGCAAAGTCTGTAGCCAGGTGATTACAGTGTCCCAACCTGGGTTTCTTCCTAACGTAGTCTCTGATATCTAAGCCGAATCCTATCATTCGATGCTGAAGTCCATGTAATAGTATAAGCCAAGTTCTGAACCCCATAGCCGGTGCCAAAGAGCCTAGACTGTGGTTATGGACTTCCATCTGGGTCCGCAGATCTTAGATTGAAGCCATCCAGCATATCACTCCTGGTTAATGAGTAGGCCCCTTTATATACTCCCAGCACTCCTTTCTGGTCATTGAGGACTTCAAGATTGATGGAATGAGACTGTGCTCTCATTGGCCAGATTTCAAGCAATACACATCCTTGGAGAGTAGGGCTCCTAGCCGACTGGCAAGAAACAATGGATTAACAAACATGAGATAACAAAATGTCAATACATCTGGCGAATTTAAGAAACTTAGCTCATGCCATCCATTGACAACGTCCATGTCGTCACAGTGCGCCTGTTGTCTTTCTAGTATTTTTCAATATCAGTGACCGGGCAGCATCAATAACTAGACATCAAGAGAGCACCACATGGAGACGGCGGGTTCTCAGTGCACTGGAATGGTAGCTCTCATTGTGGATAATAGAGAGGTAGTTTGCATTACAGGGATTCTTTGGTGAAAACAAATTATTAGCGTCCACAGGTTGGGAAGGTGATAACTTATTTATTGGTGGAAGCCGTAAAGTCGGGAGGATGCAGAGCTTTTATCCCCATTATAAAATGCAGTGGCCCGTGATGATGTGACCGCGGCTCCATTCATCATCATAGGAGCATCCATAAAAAGCCAAACACAGCACTCACATCCACTGAGGGAATGAGCTCCAGTCTAATGGGGAGAAAACAAACCTGTGACTAAAGAATGTATTTAAGGACGATGGTTTTAATGTTTTCTTATAAAATGAATTTTGAAGGATCTAGATCTCAGGACTCAGTGCTGGATATTTTTCTATTTTTTGGACATGTTATGAGGATAAAGGTTGTACATTCAGCAGTGGGACTCTGATCAATAAATAAGTTATCACTTTTCCTTAGGGGTTGTGCACACAATTAATATTTGATGAGATTTTTATTTCAGTATTTGTAAGACAAAACGAGGAGTGGAAGAATCAGATATTTTTTTCTGTATTTATCACCCACTCCTGGTTTTGTCTTACAAATACTGAGGTAAAAAAATCTCACCAAACACTCAATGTGCACATGGCCTCAGAAGAGAGGATTACTTGCTTTCTCTGAAGAAACTCTGTAAGTGCATCTCTGGTGCTGTGTAATTGTCACAGGACAGGGAGGTGTTAAACATCCAAGTATTTAATATTTATTAGAAATAAAGAATTTTTTCCTTACTGATATCGGATAAAACAAATGACCATTCACAATCCACTATACCAAGACTAATAACATAACATAGAAGGGAGAAATACCACCACACCAATACCAAATCACATATTACCACCACATAGTGCCAGAATAATACCACATACAAGGCACAAATACCACCACACCATGATCAGAGCACATAATACCACCACATAGTGGTCAAATACTATCACGGATAAGGTATAAATATTGTCACACAGTGACAAGACCACATATTACCACTACATAGTGACTGAATAATACCACATACAAGTGACAAATTCTGCCTCGTCATGAACAAAGCACATAATGCCACCACAGTGACAAATAATACTAAAATAATGAAAATGTAAAAAAGCTCTGTATATTGGGTCAGTGTACAGGTAATACAGTGTTTATAAGTGAAATTATACACTTGAGCTCTGTATATAGTGTCAGTGTACAAGTAACACAGTGATCACCGGTGACATTGTACACAGGAGCTCTGTATACAGCATCAGTGCACAGGCAATACAGTGATTAACAGTGACATTATACACAGGAGCTCTGTGTATAGCATCAGTGCACAGGCAATACAGTGATCACCAGTGACATTATACACAAGAGCTCGGTATATAGTGTTAGTGTACAGGTAATAGAGTGATCACCAGTGACATTATACACAAGAGCTCGGTATATAGTATTAGTGTACAGGTAATACAGTGATCACCAGTGACATTATACACAAGTGCTCGGTATATAGCATCAGTGCACAGGCAATACAGTGATCACCAGTGACATTATACACAAGTGCTCGGTATATAGTGTTAGTGTACAGGTAATAGAGTGATCACCAGTGACATAAACAGGAGCTCTGTATATAGTGTCAGTGTGGGTGTATATGTAATACACCAGTGATGTCTCTAGGTGAAGTAATTCATCAGGTTTCTTCTTCCCCTGTCGCAGACCGATATCACGTCTTCTAGCCAGGACTTATCTCTGCAGAAAATAACAGTTCTCTATAACTGATCACTTCCAGAGCACATTCCACACTTTTCCCAAGATTTCTACCCTACATTATACAACAAATAAGCGACATAGTGCCGCCCTACACAGTAACAGGACCTACCTTTTGTTCTCCTCAAACAGTATTTTTAAAAGTAAATTATGTTACAGCAGTAATTATGTCCCCTAAGTGGCCCCTACAGTAAATATGTTCCCAATTGCCACCATAAGTCAAATATGTATGTTCCTCATTCTGGCCCCTTTATTTAATCATGTCCTAGGTCCCTATGTTCCTCTATTCTGGCCCCCATATAGTAATAATGTCTCCTATCCTTGCCCCCTTTATTTAATAATGTCTCCCATCCTGGGCCCCTATGTTCCCCCATATGTATTCTATGTTTCCCCATTCTAGGTCCCCAGACCAACGTGAAAACATCTCCAGCCATCTAGATAGATTACAACACAGACATCCCATCTATTCCCAAACTGGACAAACTCCTCATCCTACTGATGCCCCAATGCTGAGCCACTTCTGTATGTGCTCCTATTACTGCCCCTGCTGTGTGACACAAAAACAGTGCTCCTCTTACTACTACCCCACATAGTAATACCACCACTATGCAAATGTTTGTTATGCTGGGTCCCTCACAGGTATATATGTCCCCATCCTGGTCTATATGTCCCCTATCCTGGTATATATGTACCCATCCCAGTATGTGTCCCCACCCTAGTATATGTGTACCCATCTTGGTAAATATCGTATATATATTGTATGTCCCCCATCCTGGTCCCATCCTAGCATATATGTCCCTATTGTGGTATATATGTCTCCATCCTAGTAAATACGTGGCTCATTGTGGTGTATATGTCCCCCATCCTGATATATATGTCCTCATCCTGAGTCCTTCCTGGTATATATGTCTCTTACACTGGTGTTTGAGCACCCCATCCTGGGCCACTTTCTGGTATATATGTCCCCCATCTTGAGCCCCTATACTACCCCATCATGGGGCCCCGTTGCGCCTCGTATATGACCCCCATGCTCCATCCTGGGCCCTTTTGTTCCTGGTATATGTCCTTCATGCCCCATTGTTCGGCCCGTTTCTTCCTAGTATACGTCCCCCATCTTGAGCCCTATAGTGCCCCATCCTGGGCCCATTTGTTCCTAGTATTTGTCCCCCATGCCCTATCCTGCGCCCCATTCTTCCTGCTATATGCCCCCTATCCCGGGGGCCCCTGGTATATACCCCCATCCTGGGGGCAGGGGTGAACCTAGCCTCTCTGCTGCCTGAGGCAAACTGCCGAACAGCGACTCTCCCCCTGCAAGTAAATTTATTTAAATCGGTAGAAATAAGTCTGGTTCGTATCTGTCCTGTAACAATGAAAACAATAGTGGACATTTTAATTTAGACAAATAGAAAAAAAGATGTCCAACCACAAGGATGTCAGCGCCATCACACACATACAAGAACCACACAGAAGAATCCAGAGCAAGTATCACACAGTCATACAGACACATAATGACGACTGGCAGAGCTGTGGTCCTGTAGGTAGACACAGTCCTGCATCTTCATAGCCAGGGTTGGCTCCAGGATTTTGTGGGCCCCGGGCAAAACAATCTCAGTGGGCCCCTTTAACACATGCCAAAATTCATAAAAATAATATAGAAGCTGCTGGCTGTGTATATATAATATATAGGCTCCTGGGTAGGTTCTATATATAATATTGAGGCTGTGCAGGGCTGCATATATAATAGAGGCTTCTGGGCTGTATATATAATATGGAGACTGTGGAGCTGTATAAATAGTATAGAGGCTGCTGCTGGGCTGTATATATAATATAGAGGCTGCGAGTTGCATATATTTGGAGGCTGTGCTGGGCTGTATATACATAATAAAGAGGCTCTGAGCTGTGAATATTGGTGGCTACTGCTGGGCTGTATATATTATTTGGAGGCTCTGCTGCATATATTATTTAGAGGCTTTGTTGGGCTGTATATATTTGGATGCTGTGCTGTGGCCTAGCTGCACGGGGGGCATGGCCTAGCTGCATGGGGAGCATGGGCTAGCTGTACAGGGGGCATGGCCCAGCTTCACAGGGGGCATGGCCTAGCTACACAGGGTGCATGGCCTAGCTACACAGGGGGCATGGCCCAGCTGCACAGAGGGCATGGCGTAGCTGCACAGGGGGCATGGCCTAGCTGCACAGGGGGCAAGGCCTAGCTGCACAGGGGGCATGGCCTAGCTGCACAGGGGGCAAGGCCTAGCTGCACAGGGGGCAAGGCCTAGCTGCACAGGGGGCAAGGCCTAGCTGCACAGGGGGCATGGCCTAGCTGCACAGGGGGCATGGACTAATGGCATAATTTTATTATATGAAAAACCACACAGGGTGAATTAAAATTCTAGAAAAATAAACACATCACAGGAACAATAGGGATCACATGACACAAAGACACAAAAGTGTCCTGTTAAAGTAGACCCTTGTCTTTAAAGATTGATTGATTCACATAGTAATCTTTTTAACAAGATACTTTTGTCTCATCATGATATTTTTCATATATTCCTTCGCATGCTGTTGATTTTGTACCATTGACCTCTTCCAAGGCTCTCATTGTTGTTTGTCTTTGTGTCATGTGATCCCTATTGTTCCTGTGATGTGTCTAATATTCTAGAATTGTAACTCACCCTGTATGGTTTTCATATAATAAAATTTTGATACATTTTTGTGCACAAAAAACTCCATTGTTGTCCTCCTATTTTTCATGTCATGTTATGGAGGTGCCATATTACAGCAAATAACTTCAGAGGGTAGCTATATGATGCTTCTTTGGGATCTAATGTTGCTAATGACTTTTCACAGTAAAGCTTTTGTTCAATGTTATTATGAGTTTCAGTGTCTAGGAATAGTGGGGGGAGGGGGGAGCTGGGCACTGCTACGCTGTTTGCGTACACTATTGGCGTAAGTACCAGGGGCAGCTCACCAGGTCTACAGCACTGCCACTGGTCCTGTACGTAAATTACCTACAGGCCACAGACAGTACCCTGCCTGAGAGCAGGAGCAGTATAACCCGACAAATGCCGGGATCAGTTAAATCATGCTATTAACCCCTTCACTGCCAGGGTTGGATGTCACCATGTGTACACAGAGGGTACACACTCTGTGTACACATGATGGCAACACACAACAGCACATTCACCTTTCATACACTGGCTTCTATTAGCCGCATCTGCAGGCTCTGTGCTGACATGCAGCGCAGAGCTTGCAGAGGGGGTTAAAATGATGGATTAGCTCTATGACTTTATTCTTTTATTACCACCTGAGTTCTTCACTATGATGTGTCAGCGCTGCTGTGACAGCACTGACACATTATTGATTACTGTATCGGCAAACTGGCACATTCAAACTTGGCGGCTAATTTTGACAGCACACTCGTGCGACTATCGCATTGGTGTGCTGTATGGGTGCGAGTTTGACTCGCACCCATATACTATTAATGGCCACTCGCGCGTGGAAATCGCGTGCAATCACAGCATGCTGCGATTGCACTCGCATTCCCATCGCAATGCGAGTGTAAAGCGAGAAAATTGCATTGATGTGACCTGTATCATTTAAAGATACAGGTCCGAGTGCAATGCGATTTTTTTCACGCACTACACTCGCGCGAGTCTTACTCCAGTGTGTCTCCAGCCTAACAGTCTATCTGGTAACAGCAATTTTGTGGAATCGTTTCACCTTTATTTTAGACCATTATTTGTAACGGCAGAAGAAAGAACAAGTCTGACACATAGTGACCGTCTAGAGAGGATGGTACAGGACTATCTACAGTTGCTTATCGATGCCATGACTGGGCATCTGGACTCTTGTGCATTTTGGGCTTTAAAACTGGAAAAATGTCCTGAGCTCACCACTCGCAGCTTGGAGATTGTCGTGCCCCACAGCCAGCGTTCTCTCTGAACGTGTCTTCAGCGCTGCTGGTGCTGACGGATAAGAGCACGCGGCTGTCCAGTGACAGTGTAGACAGACTAACGTTTATCAAGATGGAACAAGTCATGGATCCACAAGGACTTTTCTACCCCTGTGTCATCCTGGGGAGACTGAACGCTTCTGTACTGTACAATGTGCTGCATTATACTCCACATTTCAATATTTCAACTCTGGGGCAATTGATGGCACTTTAGTGGTGGCTGTGCCGAATTTTTTTAGAAAGTGTGAGGTAGCACCCGGGGAACCCGCTTGCATAACGACAAGAACACGTGTTTATAATTTAACCAATGTCTACCCGTTTATTTTTCACATATTAATAACATAACCCGGGTAGCATGTGTGACACATTGCACATTGATTATAAACACCATACATAAATACACCATACATTTACATATAACATTACATAACACTTATATTGCACATAACATCATATAGTTACCCAGGACCTGTAACCACCTCTCTGTCCCCATTGGAGCTCTACTGACAGCTCCCGTGGTGGCTACGGCCTCCGGCCTATCTACACTTTACACATACATTTATAAGTTTACCATATATATACATACATATCAACGGGCCCTGTGGTCCCCAATGGCGGTACCCGCCGCCTGGCTTTAGTCCCCCAGCTCGATGACTCCATATTTACCCCGTAGTCAGGATTCCTGCCTGACCGGGACCTTACATATCACATGTGATCCATCATACAATATTCATGGACCCCATGCAACCTCACTTCCGCTCACAGCCCATCATACTACATCCATGGACTGTGGCTCCTCCATGACCATAACAGGGACCTGGTCAACCTTAGAATCCGGGCTAACCACGTGTCACCCTGACCTCCTCACCATGGTACGGGCCACCAGTCGCCACCAAACCTCCATCTCATGGCAGGTCTCCAGGTAGATGACTGTACCCTGCATCTGAGTAGCACCCTATCGGATCAGCCATGGTTACCCTTCTAGGAGCCTTCGTGACCCCTGTGTCTGGCCACAGGCACACCCACACCATTAGAGGCCGTGGTTGAGGGACAGGTACCCACTGCAAGCAGCAGGGCAAGCCTCCCTCTCGTCCCACAGGGACGGAACACCTCCAATGCCATGCACTCCAGCTGGGGCTCTCCCACAGACTCCGTACATGGCCTTTCTATCTAAGCCATAACATATACACATAGTTCAGCAGGTCCCTTACTGACTATCTAGTCGGACCTAAGGGCGGCTATGCCCGCCTGGCACATTTCACGCACAAGGTGCAGAGTTCACTCAAGCATTCGGGAACTGCTTTTCTTACCGGGCATGGATCCGGGTCTCGCTGCCTGGGTCACGAGTCCACCAAGCGTCCCCAAGGGCTCCTTTCCCGGACGTGTCTCAACCACACGCCCAGACCAGTCTCCACCTGGGTCAGCCCCGGCTTCCCCACTCCAGGAGCTGTAACGACACCGGTCCTAGCCGTGGTATGGAGCTAGCATGCTCCTATCATGTTCACACAGAACCCTGGACTGCTCTGCACTCTGGCTGATGATCAAGCCTACATGCTCTCAGGCTGCTCTCTGGCTGATAATGAATCTGATAATGATCTCTCAGTCTCTCAGCTGTCAGGCTCTTATCGTGCCTGCCACGCCCACTCTAACACATCCACCTGAGCTGCTACTACTCAGGACACACCCACCTAGGCTGTCAGCAATCAGTACCCATTACATTCCTCAGGGCCTCATTGATCTCATGAGCCACTCACAGCCGCTCATTAGTTTCATGAATGTTTCAGCTTTTCAGCACACACGATCACATTTAACTCCTTGTGTTCCGGATAGGTTCACACAGCATCATCCACTATAAAACCTGGCCAGTGTGAACAAGATCATACCCTGATCCTGCATGTGATGCGCCCCGGCCATGGGGACCATGCTGGCGGTGCCTCACAAAAGGGAGACTGTTCTTGGGGTCTGTTTGTTGCTTGACCTTAGCAGGGCTCTCTGAACTTAATACCTATCCCTATCTATAGTTGTGAGGCAAAAATGCGCATAGGGTCTTATCTCTAGGCAGAATGGGGCAATTGCCCAATGAAATTTGCTCACCTGGTCTGGTTGTGTGAACTCACAACCAGTATTAGCGCTCGTACAGCTGCCACACATCCACGTGCAACATGGCAAACAACTGGAAACAGGACAAAGTGCTGGTGATCCGTGCTGCTGGATGGAAAATCCAGAATCCAAGGAGTCTGGTGCAATGGTGTAACTTTATTCCGACGCGTTTTAGAGCAGCCTCTGCTCCTTCCTCAGGGATTATCAAGAGCCAAATGTAATGTCTGCATTTTATACATTCAGAGTGCACCTATCACGTCACTGTCGGACTCAATGACTGTTCTCCCTGCCCCATCCACTAAGCGGCGCCGGATTCCTTCAGCTAGGGGTGCCGCTATTAGGGGGGCCATGTCCTCATTAGGACCTGCTCCTTTGGTTCCTGTCTCTGTCGCTAGACATCGCCATGTTCTTCCTGTGGGTGATGCTGGTGACAGAAGAGAGGTCCATGCAGAGGCATCTGGAAGGTGCCGGCTTCGTTCTTATGTCAGAAGTGGGGTGCTTGGTACCAGTCACGCATCACCATCTGGCTGGTTCTCCGGGCGGTCCGGGTGAGGTCATCAGGCTGTGAGCTCTGGCCTATGAGGTGATACGGAGTATTCATTCATTCTTTGCTACATAACACAATGATTTTTATAAATAACCACATAGGAACCTTTCCTTGTTCTCCAGGGTAATACATGCCTAATGAGATTGTTAAAGAATAAATATAACAATCATGTGGTTCACGTACATTATCACATATACCTCTGATACAGCATGGTTTCTCTCCTTTTGTTCCCCCTTTGGGTATCCAGCCCACTAGGGCTATACAGGTCACTGACCTACCTGACTAGTTTTTTCGGTAATATTCCATGAAACCTATAGCTGTCCCACCTGTGTGTGGCGGGCATATCATTGATGAGTGCGATTGCATGAGCTTTGAGTTTATCCAGCCCACTAGGCCTAAACCAGTCACTGATCTACCTGACTAGTTCTTCCTGTTATACTCCACAAAACGTATTGTTGCTGAGCAATGTATAACCTTGACATGCTAGGCCGGTCCTGTTCCAGACCCTGTGCCATGCAGGCTGGGCCATTCAGCAATTGTTGGGCTGGGACAATTGATGCCATTTTGCTGTGGTCTGACCCTGTGGGAACAGTGAGGATCTTGTTGGGTCCCCTTGCTGTGTGTTACATGATTTGAGCAGGGTGTGACATGCCCATACCTGTGTCTCATCCTCCTTTTACTCCTCCACCTCTTTTTACTTAATGTAGAAAACTAATGCCCCTTTCCCCTGTAACTCATCCGTTTGTCAATTCACAGTCAGTGTCACTCACCTCTGATATTTTAGGTGAATGTTCCCCACCTTCTATTATGAAGTGCTTTGTTGGAGTGTGCAGGCTGGCACAGACCGGGTCTCGTGCACCCATGGTACGCCATGAGATCATTTGTACTGTGGTTGGATTGTTGTCACTTTTCCTGCTGTTTGTTGTCTATTCTGAGTAGTTTGGCAGATTTTGGACACATTTGAAGGTGTTTTCTATGTGTTTGCTGTAGACTGACATTGATTCCAATGGGATTCGACAGTGTTCAACGAACATTTCGTCGAACGCACCCCAACTCAGCAAATCGAATTGAATTAGAACACTTAGGTGTTCACTCATTAAGGTACCATTACACGCAACAATATCATGAATGGTATCGCTGAAACGTCACGGGTTTGGAGTTGTTCAAACAACATCGTTAGTATGTGATTGCGTGTGACATAGAAATACGACTGCGATAAATCGTTGGATTGCTGATCGCAGATTTAAGAACATGTTCTGAAATCAGAAGATCTGCGATCAGCCAGCCTGCTGCATCGTTCAGTGTGACACCGCGATAACGATGTGTTTAATGACTTCGCCCATTCACCAAAATGAACACGGATCAGTCGCTGGGTTGTGCGAATGATCGCTGCGCAGAACATCACTGGTGCATTGTGCACGATATTTATACGTGTGACACCTCACCAACGGTGTCTAAACTATGTCCTAAACGAGTGCGCTCCCCCGAGATTGTTAGTGAGATTCTAACGATATTGAAGTGTGTAATGGTACCTTTAAGGGAGTCACTCCAAGCAGATATTAAAGGGATGGTGGCTGAGCTGCTGGGTGGTATTAATGCTATGGGGGTGGCACGGATCAACACAAGATGGCTGAACCAACAAGGTCCCACAATGAGCTTATTCTGTAGACACCCATTAAGCTCTGAGGAATGATATGGACAAGCTGCAAGCCAAAAACCTGGACCTAGAAGAGAGGTCCAGGAGAAATAGTGTTAGTATCAGAGGGGTGGCAGAATCAGTGCATGATGGAGAGCTGCACAGTCTGTTACACCTGGGGAAGTGACACGGCGATCCCGGCGTCACATGACGACATCGCAACGGTGACGTTGTGGGCGCGATATTGAAATAGTGCACGCGCTCTGCATTTGTACAATGACGCCCATTAGGGTGTATTAGAGCAACGAGGCAGGGGTAGCGCGGCACAGGGGACCCGCCTACCAGTCAACATGCCTTTGGGGAATGCCCCTCTGACAAGATTTTCGTAAGTTTGCAAACTACATTATTGTACTTGTAGATTACTACAAAAGGTGAGACAGGGATGTGTTAGAATGTATTGTAAGGCTGCAGGGACAGGTATTAATAGGTTATGAGGGTTATTTGGGGTGACAGGTTCCCTTTAACTCACTGGGCTGAGCTTTCCGGGAAAGAGACTCTCCGGGAAAGACGTCTTTGGTATCAAGGGAACTTAACAAAATGCATGGTGATGTTACCTGTGTGCAGGGATCACATTTAATGGAGCAAGATAACTTTAGAATGCGTAAAAACAATTATCCGCACCAATTTTTTGCAAATTGTTCAACTAAGTAAGCAGGAGTCGGGATATTTGTAAGGAAAACGGTTTCCTTTCATTTAGAAGCCTCTATACGAGATCCTGAAGGAAGATTTTTTTATCATTAAGAATGTACACTATACGATCGCCTCGCTGTACGCACCTAATGTGGGACAAATTAGACGTCTTAGGACATTTTCTGGGAAGCTGCAATTAGTAGCCGCGGGTACAAGTTAGTCTGTGGGGACTTTAACCTTCCCATGAACAAACAACAAGATTGCTCAAACAATAACCTCTCCAGATTGGAGATGGGTTTCGGAAGCCTACCTTCATGATATATTTAAATATTTTCACTGTACAGAGAAAGATTACACGTATTTATCACAAAGACGTAATCCATACAGCAAGATATAATCTATCTTGGTTGAGGATTCCCTACATAAATGTCACAACACTGTAATTGGTGCAATAACATGGTAAGACCATGCTCCTATGCTCCTCTTTGTCTATGACCCTAAATCAGAGAGACCTCCACCAAAATGGAAACTTAATAATTTCTTGTTGTCCAACCAGAGGGATAATGAAAGCGTCACCGACCAGTTGAAACAATTTTTTAATGACAATGGGGCCACTTCAGGTGAAGCTCTGTGGATGGCCAACAAGGCCTTCATCAGGGGTGTTTTCATCAAAATCACTGCTTTAAAAAACAAAACATACAAAAGATGTAAATGATACTTAATCCAACCTACAATCCCTGGAAAAAGAGAATAATGACAACCCCTCGCCTTCTCTTCAGATCTCAGAAGTGAGAAATTCCTTCTGCTCCTTAAGTATGAAGAAAACCAAAGCTAAACGTTCTAGATTAGGGACAGAGCAGGGAATTTACTGGTGAGAAGGGTGAAAAAGAAAGAAAGCCAAAATAATATCCTCACATCATTAAGCCGGATGGTTCACATATACATAATCCCGAAAATATTGCTAATAAATCTGGCTCCTTCTATCAATCATTGTATAACCTAACACAGACCCCTCGACGCCACAGCCGACTCACTCAAACATTCAATCTCTCCTTGGGTAGGTCTCTCTCCCTAAACTTTCCTCCTCCCAACTAAATGTTTTGAATGCTCCAACGGAGCTGCAAACCCTTCAAGCCACTAAATCAACCAAAAAATGCTCTGCCCCGAGCCCTGATGAATTCTCCAATTCATATTATTGCCAATTTACCCAGAGGTTGATCCCATATATGCTTAGAGTCTTTAACCATTGGCAGACCAATGTCTTGACTGAACATGAAAACCTTGAAGCAACTATTTCCTCACTGCCTAAACCAGGCAAACCCCCAACATCCCCAGGTAACTTACAAACAATTGCATTGTTAAATTGCGATTTAAAACTTTAAGTGAAAGTTTGGTCAAACAGACTGTTAGGAGTTCTTCCCACATTAATATCCCCAGATCAAGTTGGCTTTGTTCCGGGAAGGCAGATGAAGGATGGTGGAAATTCTGCAACACAATAGTGTGACGACATGGACTCTTTCAATGCATAGTATGGGTTAAGTTTATTAACATTTAGCCAGACATGATGATATTTTGTTTAGTAACGTGTGATAAGCCACTCATTGTTTCTTCAAGATTTATAGGAGCCTGCTAGTGTTTAACTTTGTAATGTAATTATATCACCCCTGTGTCAGAGACTCCAAGACAGATAAGGATGTGAACTTTTTAATCTCCAAAATTATATACTGCTAAATTCTATGTAAATTACCTGTTTTTGAGTCTCCCCTGCCAGCAATGCAATACTACCAGAGATATTATGTATGCAGCTTGAAATCCAGCCAATGAGAGCACAGTCTTATTTCACCAATTGTGAAATCCCCAATATCCTGCAATGAGTGCTGAGGTATATCAGGAGGACTGTTCATTTGACCAAGAGACTTGATACATGCTGCTAATCTAGGATCTACGGATCTGATTGGCAGGCCATAACCCCAGGCCTAAGCACTCCGGTGCCGACCAAGGGGATCAAGAACCTGGATCATAATACTACATGGACTTCAGCATCAAATGTTAGGATTCGGCTGGTATAACAAAGACTACATAAAAAAACAACACAGGTTGGGACAATCCAGTCACCTAACTACAGACTTTGCTGTGCTAGCTCAGCTTCCGAAATCTGGCATTATTCCTTTCTCGGTGGGTGCATGCCAAAAGTGGGGTGCTGCTGGTTTGGAGTAAGTAGCCCTGGAAGCTCTGAGGCACAAATTTTCTAATCCCTGGTGAGCCAGCGGAAGGGTGAGAAACTGTTGCCTGTTACATTTTATGATTGCTGGTTATTTGTTATATGCTGTTAACTGTTTGGGGATCCAAAATAGCCTTAATATTGTGGTTCCCTCACCCTGTGTTGTCTGAGTTGTGTTACATCCACTGTTAATGAGCTCGGGCGTTCAGTTGGGATGAGCCCTGGTCCATGCTGTCTTTTTAAAGGCGGCTGGGCAAGCAGACGAGAGCACCCACTGACCCCCGTGTCTCCACAATTGGTGGCAACAGAGAGATACTACACAGACTGGTTCATCCAGAGGAGCTGCAGGGGATTAGTGTTCGAGGACACCATGCAGGGGCTCAACAACCAGAAAGGCTTATAAGCATACCCAGCACGCCATAGGTTAGACATACAGGTTTTGGACGCTGCCATGTCCAACCCCACCAGCTCAGCCATGGGACAAGGACTGGAGTGGAAGTACAGTTGCTATAAGGAACTGCAACTACAGGTGGCATGTCAGTTCTGGCAAATCAAATTCAGGAACACAGACATCCAGTCAGATTTGATCCAGAAATTGGTCCATTGGCATGCCCAGAAGGATGCGAATATTGAGGACCCCGTTAAGATTGACACAAAGCATTTAAACTGTGTGCCACATCATGGATCAACGTAGTTCAAAAATGCAAGGGATGGACGGTGTATACGGACCTGCGCTGCATGAACCAAAGGATCAAAGATGTTCATCATTGAAGATTTTATTTCTCACACGTTTCTGAGTTAGTCCCAACTCCTTCCTCAGGGAATAGTAGTGGACTTGGGGCTAACTCCGAAATGCGTTGGAAATAAAATTTACAATGATGAACATCGCTTGATCCTTTGTTCCATGCAGCGCAGGTCTGTATACACCGTCCATCCCTTGCATTTTTTAACTACGTTGATCGTTGTGGTGTGGATCCTTGCAGCAGCTATTTACTTTGTCTTGACGCTGGTTGTGTGCTACACAACCCTCCCAGGTGAGCAACTAATTAAATTTAGTCCCCCTTTTCTGTTAATGATAAGACCCTATTGCGCTTCTCTTTCCCTTTTTCTAGTATTTGGTGACATCATGGATCCAGTAAGAGTATGGAATCAACCTGGACTCAAGCAGCCCGAGCCGAGATGTGGCTGGCAGCATTGGGGCCCAACTCCTCAAGAGAAGACAGGGCTGGTGTTCTGGAATATGTTTATGGAATTCCATGTGCCCTACTGCTGGCACCAACCACTCAAGAAGGATGGTTCCGCTATCCAGCATGAGCCCCACCAGGACTGAAGTATACAAACAGGATCCGTAACTTGCCCAATACACGGCGCTGTTATATGTGTGGACACCTTGGAAATGTGGACAAAGATTGTCTCCAAAGGCGGGGCGCCATGCCTGGAACTCGTCTGCCAGCACAGCCAATCCAGGTCAGTGATGCACAAGCCCAGAGACTACAAGAACCTGATTCTGTCAACACCCTGGTAAGCCCAGCTATTGTTTCCCCAGACCATTTAACATGTTCTCAATTACCCTCCTCCCTGGTTGAGGGTCAGTGCTCAGACATCCCTCTGGAATGTATGCAGCTGGACAGGGCGATCGACCAGGCTGAGGGCGAGTTGGGGTTTATGGACAGCGTTCCCACACCTGTTATTGTGAAGACTGAGCAGGGAGAGGACGAGTTGGAGCTTATGGACAGCATCCCTATCCCTGTTGCTTTGGGGACTAACCAGGAAGAGGTCAATGTGGAGCTTATAGACAGCCTTCCCACACCTGCTATGGTGAAGACTAACCAGGAAGAGGTTGATGTGGGATTTATGAGCAGCCTTCCCACACCTGTTGTTTCAGGGGCTAACCTTGAGGAGGTTGAATTGGGGCTCAAGGATGGCCCCCCCACATCTGTTTTGCGGGCTGACACAGGACAAGGACTATCCAGCCAGTTTGTCACAGCCATCACCCACATCCAAGAAGCAAAGCAGCACCCTGATGTGGATCGTGCTACTACACCCTCTGAGGATATTCCATGTTCCCAGACCCCTTCATTCTCCTCTGAGCCATCAACAGTGAGTACACATAATCAGACGGTGGCCATTGACTGGGGCAGAAGTGAGAGCAAGACGTTTATGGGAGCCCATCTCCTGAATCTCATCTTAGTGTTTGTCCGCAGTATGTCTGCCTATCCTGCGGGAGGTAATCTGGGGGAGGTGTATAGATGGAAGCCTCGATTGCTAACTTCACCATTAAAAAAGACAATGCTGCCAAGAGGAGAAGGATGATTAGAGACTTATCACATCTGGCTGTCCCGTCTGGCTAATGTTAAGAAGGGGAGGAATGTGACGACATGGACTCATTCAATGCATAGTATGGGTTAAGTTTATTAACATTTAGCCAGACATGATGATATTTTGTTTAGTAACGTGTGATAAGCCACTCATTGTTTCTACAAGATTTATAGTAGCCCGCTAGTGTTTAACTTTGTAATGTAATTATCTCACCCCTGTGTCAGAGACTCCAAGACAGATATGAATGTGAACCTTTTAATCTCCAAAAATGTGTACTGCTAAATTCCATGTAAATTACCTGTCTTTGAGTCTCCCCTGCCAGCAATGCAATACTACTAGAGATATTATGTATGCAGCTTGAAATCCAGCCAATGAGAGCAGAGTCTTATTCCACCAATCGTGAAGTCCACAATATCCTGCAATGAATGCTCAGGTATATAAGGAGGACTGTTCATTTGACCAAGACACTTGATACATGCTGCTAATCTAGGATCTACGGATCCGATTTGCAGGCCATAACCCCAGGCCTAGGCTCTTTGGTGCCGACTAAAGGGATCAGAACCTGGATTATAATACTACATGGACTTCAGCATCGAATATTAGGATTCGACTGGGATCAAAGACTATATAAGACAGCAACACAGGTTGGGACAATCCGCTCACTTGACTGCAGACTTTGCTGTGCTAGCTCAGCTTCCTAAATCTGGCATTATTCCTTTCTCGGTGGGTGCCTGCCAAAAGTGGGGTGGTGCTGGTTTGGAATAAGTAGCCCTGGAAGCTCTGAGGCACAAATTTTCTAATCCCTGGTGAGCCAGCGGAAGGGTGAGAAACTATTGCCTGTTACATTTAATGCTTGCTGGTTACAGTATTTGGTTATATGCTGTTAACTGTTTGGGGATCCAATAAAGCCTTAATATTGTGGTTTCCTCACCCTGTGTTGTCTGAGTAGTGTTCCACCCACGGTTAATGAGCTCAGGCGTTCAGTTGGGATAAGCCCTGGTCCATGCTGTCTTTCTAAAGCCGACTGGGCCAGTTGACGAGAGCACCCAATCACCCCTGTGTCTCCACAAATAGAACCCCCAATGTTCTCTTGTCCCTAGAAGCTGAAAAAGTGTTTGACAGGGTTCACTGGGGGTATATTGATGAAATGTTGAGCAAATTTGGCTTTACAGGTCAAATTAAAGATGCTATAATGGCTCTCCACACTAGCCTCAACACATCTGTCCGTGCATCCGGCTTTTATTTCCAAAATTTTATGATGTCTAACGGCACGCAACAGGGCTGCCCTCTTTCCCCAATTATATTTGCCTTGATTATGGAACCCCTAGCTGCATTAATTAGAAAAAATTTGAATATTAACAGGATCTGGGTAGGAAAAGAGAAGGCATAAAATAGGATTATACGCAGATGAAATCATCCTAGCATGTACGAACATGGACTCCTCTTTAGAAGCAATTATGGCTACTTTAATACAATTTTCTAATGTTTCCTACTACAGGCTTAATACTTGTAAATCGATCCTATTTCCTCTCAATTTGCCCCAGGATATTCAAGATAAACTTCAACAACAATGCTCATTTGTATGGGCCAATGACGGCTTCATGTATTTAGGAAATAAGATTGCTAATTTGAGCACTATTGTTATCCAAAATTTTGAATGAATACTTAGGCATACGCAGCGAGCTGGATAGACCGGTGCTCTTACCGCTTTCCTGGATAGTGAAAATTTAAAGGGCTTGGATACGGCTTTAAAGAAGATTATTAGTTTTTATTATATTAATTAAATAATTACAGGAAATAGTGTGATACTGAAAACACTTTTGCATAATATAAATCACAAAGGTGATTTATATTACATTACATTACACCTTACACAGGAAAAACTTCACCAGTAGTTGCGTAACGTACAACACAAAGGTATAGTACAGGAAACTCTTCACCAGGAAAGGCACATCATCTGTCCGGAAATCATCAGCTGCGAGAAGAAGAACAGCTAAGACAGAGAAATTCCTTGGATCCACACTGTGGCACGGGCATCCCCTATAGCCCACAGGTCAACAGGCTTCTTGTTTCGGTGTAATATTCAGCAGCTTATAGCTCATTTGAATAAAAAATGCTTGCATTACCAAATGTTCCAAAAGATCTAACATATTCTTTCTGCCCAATATAGTATCTGTCTTTTGAGTGGCCAGCTCGTCAGATGTCAATCTACACCAGACAAACACGTCATCGGATGAAACATGCCAAGAGCTCCTGGTACCAGGTGTTATCCCATATTATAATCACATTTCCCACTAACTATTGCTAAAAAAAAAACTATTTGATAATATAAACATGCATCGTTCTCACTAAATATTGATAAAGGACTCCTGGTGTTGGGAGATTTTTACAGAAAAATACGAGCTAACACAAACTGAACTATTACAGTCTAAAAGCTTAAAGGGTTCTTTAAAAACAGGCTACCAATATGGATTCCTGATGGCCATTAATATCATAGCAATACAGTTCTCTGCCCAACTCTTGTTTCTTTCAGTACCTCCAGGTGAGGCATTTACAGGTCTCATGTGGTTTGCCAAATTGGAACTAAGTGTTCGTAGATAGTCCACTGCAAAAAAATCTTCAAAAGAGAATACCCCATCCAGCATGGTGTTTCTATAATTTATAAAACATTGAATATACCTGATGACCAGATCAAATTACCATATACAGTGTCTTGTGAAATTATTTGGCCCCCTTGAACTGAAAAGTGAGCCATGCAATATTATTCAGCCCCTTTACTTTCAGTACAGCAAACTCCCTCCAGAAGTTCAGTGCAGATCTCTAAATGATCCAATGTTGTCCTAAATGACTGGTAAGGATAAATAGAATCCACCTGTGCGTAATCAGGTCTCTGTATAAATGCACCTTCTCTGTGATAGTCTCAGGGGTCTGTTTCAAGTGCAGAGAGCATCATGAAGACCAAGGAACACACCAGGCAGGTCCGAGATACTGTTGTTTAAAGCCAGATTTGGATACAAAAAGATTTCCCAAGTTTAAAACATCTCAAGGAGCCACTGTGCAAGCGATCATATTGAAATGGAAGGGGTATCAGACCACTGCAAATCTACCAAAACCCGGCCGTCCCTCTAAACTTTCATCTCGAGCAAGGAGAAGACTGATCAGAGATCAGAAGAAAACCTGATGGAGTCTGCAAAAGACTTGAGACTGGGACGGAGATTTATCTTCCAACAAGACAATGATCCCAAACATAAATACAGGTGTTAGAATGGACGAGTCACATCCAGACCTGAATCCAATCTAGAATCTGTGGAAAGAGCTGAAAACTGCTGATCACAAATGCCTCAATCCAACCTCACTGAGCTCCAGCTGTTCTGCAAGGAAGAATGAGACAAAGCCCAAGAGACTGCAGCTGTAATCACAGCACAAGGGGGCGCTACAGAGGATTAACTCAAGGGGCCGAATAATATTGCACGCCCCACTGTTCAGTTTTTTATTTGTTAAAAAGTATAAAATCTCCAATAAATTTGGTTCCACCTCACGATTGTGTCCCACTTATTGTTGATTCTTCACAAAAAAAAAAATAGAATTTATATCTTTGTTTGAAGCCTGAAATGTGGCAAAAGGTGGAAAAGTTCAAGGAGGCCAAATACTTTCACAAGGCCCTGTATATATACATAGGGGGCCAAATACTTTCACGAGGCACTATGTATACATAGGGGGCCAAATACTTTCACAAGGCTCTGTATCTAGATTAAAAGAGGAGGCACAAAAGGCGCAAATGGGTCAGTCCCTGTACCCCTGAGGAAGGTGCAGGGACGGCACCAAAATGCGTAAGGAATAAAGGCGCATCTTTGAAGGAGCATTGCCTCCTGTGTCTTTCTTCCCGACAGCAGCGTAGATCACACAAGCACTAACTTGTGGTGTGCCACAATTCATGCAATAAAGTGTTTGTCGTCCATTAACCACTTAGAACAGGCAACAAAACATACAGCTCAACTGATATTTTACACCCCCAAAAAATTGCAGGGTCCTGAAATGATATTCACCATTATGTTGGAAGCGTTGTCTCCAGGGAAACTACATAGGGCACGTCTGGTGGCATTGTGCCAAGATCCAGTCTGTTTGGGGAATTGTAGAGGATATCATTATCTCGCTGATTAAGATCCCCTACACCCTGACTGGGTCCATGGCAGTGCTAGGGATAGGCTTGGAGGACTTACCACCTACCCTCACACAATATCTTACTAAGCATTGGAAGGACACTTCTCTCCCTTCCATAGAGGAATACATTTCTACATTGAACTTACACTGTCAGTATGAACTGATCCTAGCTCATGACCTCACATATAGAAATAGTTATTAATCATTGGGGCCCTTAGATATCCTCTGGTTTGTGCTGAACTCCTTACAGCCCTTGACTGCTTCGGACTCATTACTCCTATTTTCTTCTTGCCCACTGACTTACCTTCCTTTATACTCATTTTACAGCTAAATCTTACATACAAAGTACATTATGTCATAATGTCTCAATCTTGTCTACTTCCCCTTCCCTTCTTTTTCACCCTTCCCATCCCTCCTTTTCCTTTCCCCCTCGCACAGTTAAAATGTGGTTTGGATCCTGTGGATCCTAATGCTTGTTTTTTCATACCATTTGTTTCTCAAACTCCTGTGTGAGTTCTCTGATGTTTAACAAAAGCAGATTGATCTCTAAAACATTTCCCACATTCTGAACACGCATACGGCTTCTCTCCTGTGTGAGTTCTCTGATGATTGATAAGGTATGATTTTTGAGTAAAACATTTCTTACATTCTGAACATGAATACGGCTTCTCTCCAGTGTGACGTCTCTGATGGATAATTAGGCTCGATTTAAGCTTGAAGGACTTCCTACATTCTGGACATGTATATGGCTTTTCTCCTGTATGAATTCTCTCATGTGCAATTAAATGTGATTGAGTCATAAAGCATCTTCCACATTGTGAACATGGAAAGGGCTTCTCTCCTGTGTGAATTCTCTGATGATACCCAAGATTGGCTTTGGTAGTAAAACATTTCCCACATTCTGAACATGAAAACATGTTCTCCCCTGTGTGAATTCTCTGATGTTTTGCAAGATCTGATAAATCAATAAAACGTTTCCCACATTCCTTACATAAGTAAGGTTTTACTGTTATGTGAGTTCTCTGATGTCTAAGAAGATTTGATTTACGAACAAAGCACTTTTCACATTCTGAACATGAATGCGGTTTCTCTCCTGTATGGATTCTTTGATGTATAAGAAGATCTGATTTAGTTGAAAAACCTTTCTCACATTCTGAACATGAATGTGGCTTCTCTCCTGTATGAATTCTTTGATGTTTAACAAGATCTGACTTAGTTGTAAAACATTTCCCACATTCTGAACATGAATATGGCTTCTCTCCTGTGTGAATCCTGTGATGTTGAACTTGAGCCGTTTTCTGAGAAAAACATTTCCCGCATTCTGAACAGCAGTACGGCTTCACTCCTGCGTGACTTCGCTTATGTCTAGTCAGTCTTGATTTCTCAATAAAGCATTTCCACATTCTGAACATGAATACGGCTTTTCTCCTGTGTGAATTGTTTCATTTCTACCCAGACTTGATTTATTTGTATAGCTCTTCCCACAAAGTGAACAAGAAGATGGTTTCTCCCCCGTGTGACTTCTTTCATTTCTAACAAGAGTTGATTCATCTGTAAAGCTTTTCCCACATTCTGGACATGGAAATGGTTTCTCTCCAGTATTAATTCTCTCCTGTGTATAAAGACTTGAGCTTTTTGTAAAGTGTTTTCCTAATGTTTGTTGACTCTGTAGAGTCTTTTCCTGACCTGCACTTGTGGTAACAATACGAGACTGGTCAGAAGGGTCTTCATGATTAGGAGGCTTAAAAGTTTCATCTTTACTGTTAAATCCTGCATTTATGTTACCAGTATTGAGGTTTTCTTCTGAAGAGTGCGGTGTGATGTTTTCATCTTTCACTTTATCATTTAATCTGACAATAACATTTCCCTCTGGATCCTTAATGTGATTCTCTGTTAAGATTAAAATAAAAAATGTTTGTTAGGTATTTTTCAAATCAAAATAGATATTATATTTAGACCTAGAAAGACACACACAGTTTATAATGCAGTCGGAGTGTCATCAACATACTGGAAGCCATGGGACTTTATGAGTTGCCCTAGGCCAAGGGTGTAGACTAAAAAAACGAGGGGCCCCAGCACAGAACCTTGAGGGACCCCAACAGAGAGGGGATGGGGCGAGGAGGTCGTGTGGGAGACACTAAATGTGCGGCTGGAAAGGTAAGAGGAGATCCAGGAGAGGACAAGGTCTGTGATACCAATGGAAGAGAGGATCTGTAATAGGAGACAGTGGTCGACTGTGTCGAATGCAGAGGACAGGTCTAGAAGGAGGAGGATGGCCAAATGTCTGTTCGCTTTGGCGGTAAGTTGGTCATTAGTAATTTTTGCCAGAGCAGTTCGGGTGGAGTGGTGGGGGCGGAAACCGGATTGAAGGTTGTCAAAGAGAGGGTTAGATGAGAGGTGGGATGAGAGTACAGTGTGGACATGCGTCTCGAGAAGTTTGGAGGTAAACGGGAGCAGGTATATCGGCTGGTGGCTGGATGTAGAGGTCCGGTTGAGGGATGGCTTCTTTAAGATAGGTGTAATTGTTGCGCGTTTGAAAGCAGAAGGAAAGGTATCAGAATTTAGTGATAGGTTGAAAAGGTGGGTTAGGGCTGGGATAAGTGTGGTGGTGAGGTTGGGGAGGAAGTGGGATGGGATGGGGTTCAGTGCACAAGTGGTGAGGTGCGATCTGGAGAGGAGGTGAGCAAGTTTTCTGCTCTTACAGTAAAGAATCCACGTCTGTGATTATGATTAAACCTTCTTTCCTCCAGACGTAGAGGACGCCCCCTTGTCCCCGTCTCTGTAGAGGATGCCCCCTTGTCCCAGTCTCTGTAGAGGACGCCCCCTTGTCCCCGTCTCTGTAGAGGACGCCCCCTTGTTTCCGTCTCTGTAGAGGACGCCCCCTTGTCCCAGTCTCTGAGTAGAGTGTACGCCCCTCTTGTCCGTCTTAGAGACGCCCCCTTGTCCCCGTCTCTGTAGAGGACGCCCCCTTGTCCCAGTCTCAGGCCTCAGAGTAAAAAGATCATTAAAAAGGTCTCTGTACTGTCCCCTCATATATTTATTCATTATTATAAGATCACCCCTAAGCCTTCGTTTTTCCAAGCTAAATAACCCCAAGTTTTATAACCTGTCTTGGTATTGCAGACCCCCCAGTCCTCTAATAACCTGTCTTGGTATTGCAGACTCCTCAGTCCTCTAATAACCTGTCTTGGTATTGTAGACCCCTCAGTCCTCTAATAACCTGTCTTGGTATTGTAGACCCCTCAGTCATCTAATAACCTGTCTTGGTATTGTAGACCCCTCAGTCCTCTAATAACCTGTCTTGGTATTGCAGACCCCTCAGTCCTCTAATAACCTGTCTTGGTATTGCAGACCCCTCAGTCCTCTAATAACCTGTCTTGGTATTGCAGACCCCTCAGTCCTCTAATAACCTGTCTTGGTATTGCAGACCCCTCAGTCCTCTAATAACCTGTCTTGGTATTGTAGACCCCTCAGTCCTCTGATAACCTGTCTTGGTATTGCAGACCCCTCAGTCCTCTGATAACCTGTCTTGGTATTGTAGACCCCTCAGTCCTCTAATAACCTGTCTTGGTATTGTAGACCCCTCAGTCCTCTAATAACCTGTCTTGGTATTGCAGACCCCTCAGTCCTCTAATAACCTTGGTCGCTCTTCTCTGCACCCGCTCTAGTTCAGCTCTGTCTTTCTTATACACCGGAGACCAGAATTGTACACAGTATTCTAAGTGTGGTCGCACTAGTGACTTGTATAGAGGTAAAATTATGTTCTCCTCATGAGCATCTATGCCTCTTTTAATGCATCCCATTATTTTATTTGCCTTTGCAGCAGCTGCCTGACACTGGCCACTAAATGTGAGTTTGTCATCTACCCATACACCCAGGTCTTTTTCAGTGACAGTTTTGCCCAGTGTTTTACAATTAAGCACATAATTATACCTTTTATTTCCTCTGCCCAAGTGCATGACTTTACATTTATCCTCATTAAAGCGCATTTGCCATTTAGCAGCCCAAGCTTCTAGTTTACATAAATCCTCCTGTAATATAAAATTGTCCTCCTCTGTATTGATTACCCTGCAGAGTTTAGTGTCATCTGCAAATACTGTTAACTGTGACCCATTCTGAGAGTGTTCCATTAATAACCACCCTTTGTTTCCTATCACTAAGCCAGTTCTTAACCCACTTATACATATTTTCCCCTATCCCCATTGCTCTCATTTTATGTATCAACCTTTTGTGTGGCACCGTATCAAAGCTTTTGAAAAGTCCATATACACCACATCCACTGCATTTCTTTGGTCCAGTCCAGAACTTACTTCTTCATAGAAGCTTATCAGATTAGTTTGACAGGAACGGTCCCTCGTAAAACCATGTTGATCTTGGGTCATGAGGTTATTTTTCTTCAGATACTCCAGTATAGCATCTCTTAGAAAACCCTCTAGGATTTTACCCACAGTAGAGGTTAAGCTTACTGGCCTATAATTTCCAAGTTCAGTTTTTGTCCCCTTTTTGAATATTGGCACCACATTTGCTATACGCCAGTCCTGTGGTACAGACCCTGTTATTATGGAATCTTTAAATATTAAAAAATAATAGTCTATCTATGACAGTACTTAATTCCTGCAGCACTCTGAGGTGTATCCCATCCGGGCCCGGGGATTTGTCAATTTTAGTGATTTTTAGATGATGCCGTACTTCCTGCTGGGTTAAGCAGGTGACATTTAATTGACAGTTTTTGTTATCACTGATCATATTGTCTGTCATGGGATTTTCTTGTGTAAATACTGTTGAAAAAAAGTCATTTAGCATATTGGCTTTTTCCTCATCCTCATCCACCATTTCACCCAGATTATTTTTAAAGGGGCCAACACCATCATTTCATAGTTTCTTACTATTTATGTAGTTAAAAAATATTTAGCGATTATTTTTACTTTCTCTGGCAATGAGTCTGTCTCAATCTTTGCTGCCTTGATTTGCTTTTTACAGATGTTATTTAATTTTCTGTATTTACTTAATGCCTCATCACTACCTACTTGCTTTAATTCCCTAAATGCTTTCTTTTTGTCACTTATTGCACTTCTTACAGCCTTATTTAGCCATAGTGGTTTCCTCCTATTTCTAACATGCTTATTCCCATAGGGTATATATTGTGCACAGGTCCTATTCAGGATGCTAATAAACATCTCCCATTTGCTTTGTGTACTTTTATGTCTCAGGACATCGTCCCAGTTTATTGCACTAAGATCATCTCTCAACCGCTGGAAATTTGCCTTCCTGAAGTTTAGTGTCCTTGTAGCCCCTCTACTATACTTGAAAACTTATTATGTTATGATCACTATTACCCAATTGACCTCTTTATTTATATAGTGCCAACATACTCCGCAGCGCTTTACAATTCAGAGGTTCATATACAAACAGTCATAATAATAATAATAATTACATTAATTTATATAGCACTATTAATTCCATAGTGCTGTACATACAGCAACACTGTCCGTCTTGGGTCTCACAATGTAAACCTCCTATCAGTATGTCTTTGAAATGTCGGAGGAAACCCACGCAAACACAGGGAGAACATACAAACTCCTTTCTCCTTGTAATAAGAACACAAGATGACAGATAAAACAGTGCATGTATGGCGCTCGCATCCAATCGCTCTGAGTGTGTCTCCACCCCCAATCACACTTTATGTTTATGATTATGTGTGGAAACACCTCTGAAACACATAGATGCAAGCGTCATACATGCCCCACTCCATCTGTCATCTAATGTTTCCATTACAACCTACATTTGAATAAGGAAGAACCTGTTCATCGAGACAGATGTAATTTAATTTTATTCACTGAACTATGGCTGTGGCAGAGCTGATCTTCGAGCTCTGAGCAGAGGTGGATTGACATTAATGGTGAACTGGATTCTACAATTATGTATTCACATGCTGATGATGGTTCTGGTGATGTATGCATATTCTTACTGTTGGGAGCTCTGGTGATGTATTCATGTACTGACTGTGCTTCTGGTGATGTATTCATGTACTGACTGTGCTTCTGGTGATGTATTCATGTACTGACTGTGCTTCTGATGATGCATTCATGTACTGACTGTGCTTCTGGTGATGTATTTCTGTGCTTGTGATGGTTCTGAATTCATATACTATTAATGGTAAACTATGGCTTATCTGTATATGAATTCTACTATGAATGTACTAATTTTCTTGTAAAGCATTTGCCACATACAGAATATTAATATGGCTTCTCTCCAGCGTTCATCCTCTGATGATCCCTAAGCTTGGCTATAGTACTGAAACATTTCCCACATTCTGAACATAAAAATGGCTTCTCTCCTGTGCGACTTTTTTCATGTCTAAGAAGATTTGGTTTTGATATAAGCCATTTCCCAGAGCCTGAACATGGAAACAGCCTCTCGCCTATGTGAATTCCTTGACGTGTAACAAGATTTGATTTTGATGTAACATTTCCCACATTCTGAACATGAATACGGTTTCTCTCCTGTGTGACTTCTCTCATGTCTAACAAGACTTTATTTATCTCTAAAACACTTTCCACATTCTGAACATGAATATGGCTTCCATCCTCTGTAAATTCTTCTGTGTCAAAAATAACTTGAGTTTTTTGTAAATTGTTTACCACATTCATCACATTGACAAGTTTTCCCTTCCTTCATAAGTAACAGTTATCAAAGAATACAATAAATAATGCAACATAATGACAGCCCTGCTCATAAGAGCTTACAATCTACAATGAGGTGGGGATGACATAAATTACAGGGGCTTATTTACAATGATGGCCCAGGCAACTCCAGGAGATGGGGAATAGATAAAAGATGCATAAGTGGTCACCAACCATTCTTTGTCATGTTTTTTGGGTCTGGTGGAGTAAATAGGCTATGTCTAAGTGACTTCGATTAGGGAGCAAGATGGGCTGCTATGAAAATATGTTTTTTTAGGGAGCGCCTAAAAGTATGTAAGTTGTGGACAGACTTAATTTCTTGGGGTAGAGCATTCCAAAGAATTGGTGCAACTCGGGCAAAGTCTTGGAGCCGGGAGTGGGAGGATCGGATTAATGCAGAAGTTACTCTAAAGTCGCTACCAGAGCGAAGAGAACGGATAGGGTGATAGACATAGATGAGGGAGGAGATGTAAGGAGGTGCCACACCGTGAAGAGCTTTGTGGGTGAGAACAAGAAATTTGAATTGGATCCTGTAGTGTACAGTATAATGACTGCACAGAGTGGAAGCATCTGAGTAACAGCCAGGTAGGTGATCCCGGCTGCTGCATTAAGGATGGACAGAAGAGGAGAGAACCTAGTGTAGGAGAGGCCAGTTAATAAAGAATTGCAATAAATCAAGGTGGAAGTTGGTCAGGGCGACGATGAGGGTTTTGTTGTTTCCACGGTGAGAAAAGGGAGGATTCTAGAGATGTTCTTCAGCTGTAAGTGGCAAGAGCAGGAGAGAGATTGTATATATATATGGGGTGAAGGAAAGATCGGTGTCAAACATAACACCCAGACAGCGAGCCTGCTGTTTAGGTGTTATCGTGGTGCCGCACACAGAGAGAGATGTCAGGTTTAGGGAGGTTAGTGGAGGGCGGGAGCAAAAGAAGTTCAGTTTTGGAAAGGTTGAGCTTCAGATAGAGAGCCGGCGGGGTTAAGGTCGGGGCTGAAATGTATAGTTGTGTGTAATCAGCATAAAGATGGTACTGGAAGCCAAATCTGCAGATGGTCTGTCCAATAGGGGCTGTGTAGAGAGAGAAGAGAAGAGGACCTAGGACTGAACCCTGAGGGACCCCAATAGTGAGAGGAAGTTGAGCAAGCAAATGATACATTGAAGGAGTGGTCAGAAAGATAGGAGGAGAGCCAGGAGAAAGCCCTGTCCTTTATGCCGATGGAGTGTAGCATAGAGAGTAGGAGATGGTGGTCAACAGTGTCAAAAGCTGCAGAGAGATCAAGAAGGATAAGCAGAGAGCGGTCACCATTACGTTTTGCTGTCAGAAGGTCATTGGTTTCTTTGATGAGGGCAGTTTCTGTAGAGTGAAGGGGGCGGAAGCCAGACTGTAATGGATCTAGAAGAGAGTGAGTGGAGATGTAACGTATAAGATGGGAGTAGACCAGGTAGTTGGAGACTGGTCTGTAGTTATTAGTGCAGGATGGGTCAAGAGAAGTTTTCTGGAGGGGAAGACGACAGAAGAGAGGGAGAGATTGAAGATTTTTGTTAGATGAGTAGTGACCACTAGAGAGAGAGAATGGAGTAGGTGTGAGGGGATGGGGTCAGCAGTGCATGTAGTGGGACAAGAGGAAGAAAGGAGCATGGAGACTTCTTCTGTGACGGGAAGAGTGATGATGGAGAGTGAGCCAGAGGAGATGTGTGTGTGTGTGTGGGGGGGGAAGATAGGACTAACAGCGCTTGGACTCAAGGAGCCGATTTCCTGACAGATTTTTTATATTTTCTGAGTGAAGTAAGAAGCCAGATCATCAGCACAGAGGTCAGTGACAGGGGACTGAGGAGAGAGTGAAAGGTTCTTTTGGGTTGTTGGATAGTGAGCAGATCAGGGTGGTGAAGTAGGTCTGATTGGCGAGGTGAAGAGCAGAGTTGTAAGTTCTTATCATAAATTTATAGTGAATGACGTTTTCTGGAGTATGGGTTTTCCTCCATAGGCGTTCAGCACTCCTAGAGCAATGCTAGAGGAATAGAGTTTGTGATGTGAGCCAGGGCTGTTTCACTCTGTGTTAGGAGGTTCTGAGGGTGAGGGGCGCTACTTGGTGCAGGGAGCTTCTGAGAGAGTCATTGTAGTGATTTACTGTGATTTACTGTGAATTTCTCCATTCATTCCATACCTGTGGTGACATCTCCAGGAATCTCCTCCTTCCCGTCACTCACACACCATGGATCTCCCCCCATTCTCTCCTCTTCTTCTTCCATCTCCACCTTCACATTAGTCACATCTTCATTCTTGATACATCAAATAGAACATTCAGTATAATACAGGAAAGAGGGGAAAATCTAACAGATCAACATAAGAAATCAACTAAATCTATGACCACAGGACCAGAAATATCCCCTCCCCCATATACAGATCCGGTACAAGGTCAGCGCCATCTACCTGGTGACTCTCCGGGACATTGTGATCCTCCTCTGGACAGTCTTCTGCTTCATCGACAACTTCAACCTTAATATCCATCAGATCTTCACCCTAAAAAGAGAGATGTAAAGCGAGCTCCGGTCCAATCACTTAATGGTCAGATGTTGTGGAGACTTCAGCCCCATCTACCTGGTGACTCTCCGGGACATTGTGATCCTCCTCTGGACAGTCCTGGGGATACAGAGGACGGGGACATCTCTCTGGGGGATACAGAGGACGGGGACATCTCTCTGGGGGATACAGAGGACGGCGACATCTCTCTGGGGGATACAGAGGACGGGGACATCTCTCTGGGGGATTTCTTCTCCTGGATCCATCTGTGGAGACACACAGTGATGGGATAGATGACTGCCTGTGTATCTGTTTATATGTAAAAAATATATTTGTACCTTGTTAGTCAGTAGATAGAAAATTTTAGAATCTGAAAGTCCTCAGGGGTTGATACCTTTTCATGGCTAACTGAAAAGATGGTAAGAAAAAGCAAAACAAGCTTTCCAGACACTAAGGTCTCTTCATCAGGCTAATAACGACACAAATTCTGAAGACACACACATCTATAATATCTATAATATAAAAGCCGAAGGCCACTTCCGGAAGGTTACTTCCGTGATGGCCTCCGGACCAATGGTGGTGACGTCACCAGTGCACTGTAGCCGGGAGGCGCCCGGCTACAGGGACCGGCGGAGGAACATTCCGGCCAGGAACGTTCCCGTCTGTCCCAGCCGCCTCCTCTCTCCCCGCCGCCTCTGCCCCGTCCTCTGCCCTCCAGCCTCTGCCCCGTCCTCTGCCCTCCAGCCTCTGCTCTCCTCTGCCCTCCGCATTCCTCTCCCTGTCCTCTGCCCTCCAGCCTCCGCTCTCTTCTGCCCTCCGCTCTCCTCTCCCTGTCCTCTGCCCTCCAGCCTCCGCTCTCCTCTGCCCTCCAACCTCCGCTCTCCTCTCCCTGTCCTCTGCCCTCCAGCCTCCGCTCTCCTCTCCCTGTCCTCTGCCCTTCAGCCTCCGCTCTTTTCTCCCTGTCCTCTGCCCTCCAGCCTCCGCTCTCCTCTCCCTGTCCACTGCCCTCCAGCCTCCGCTCTCCTCTCCCTGTCCTCCAGCCTCCGCTCTCCTCTCCCTGTCCTCTGCCCTCCAGCCTCCGCTCTCCTCTCCCTGTCCTCTGCCCTCCAGCCTCTGTTCTCCTCTCCCTGTCCTCTGCCCTCCAGCCTCCGCTCTCCTCTCCCTGTCCTCTGCCCTCCAGCCTCCGCTCTCCTCTCCCTGTCCTCTGCCCTCCAGCCTCCGCTCTCCTCTGCCCTCCAGCCTCCGCTCTCCTCTGCCCTCCAGCCTCCGCTCTCCTCTCCCTGTCCTCTGCTCTCCAGTCTCCGCTCTCCTCTCCCTGTCCTCTGCCCTCCAGCCTCCGCTCTCCTCTCCCTGTCCTCTGCCCTCCAGCCTCCGCTCTCCTCTCCCTGTCCTCTGCCCTCCAGCCTCCGCTCTCCTCTCCCCTCCAGCCTCCGCTCTCCTCTCCCCTCCTCATCCCTCCAGCCTCTGCTCTCCTCACCCCTCCATATGCAATGTACAGTATGTGTATATATGTGTGTATGTAGGCACTTCCGTCACTTTGTCTGCACTTCCCTCAACTTTGTACACACACATACACACACACTCCGCTATACTTACCACCGGCCCTGCGTCCGCTGCTTGGATCCTCAGTCGACATGTCGCCGCCCCCGAACTACTGGATCCAATTTAGCATCCAAGATGTCTCGCCAAACTACCCGGACGACATATAGGATCCAGTCGTCCGGGGGCGGCGACATGTCGCCTCAGGATCCAGGCGGTGGGGAAGACGCAGGGTCGGTGGTAAGTATAGCGGAGTGTATGTATGTGTGTGCTGACCACTCTGCCCACGGCGCTGCGCTGACCACCCTGCCCACGGCGCTGCGCTGACCACTCTGCCCACGGCGCTGCGCTGACCAATCTCACCGCACTCACTGCTAACCACTGAGCCACCGCACTCACTGCTAACCACTGAGCCACCGCACTCACTGCTAACCACTGAGCCACCGCGCAGTGCTAACCACTGAGCCACCGCGCATTGCTAACCACTGAGCCACCGCACTCACTGCTAACCACTGAGCCACCGCGCAGTGCTAACCACTGAGCCACCGCGCAGTGCTAACCACTGAGCCACCGCGCAGTGCTAACCACTGAGCCACCGCGCAGTGCTAACCACTGAGCCACCGCGCAGTGCTAACCACTGAGCCACCGTACAGTGCTAACCACTGAGCCATCGTATACTGTGCTACCCACAGAGCCGCCTGTATACACACAACTCATTTCACCGCACTCCCGTAACTATTAGTAAATAAACTATATATGGATTCTACACTACCCGATTCTTTAGAATCAGGCCGCCATCTAGTATATACATAAGCAGGGTAGGATGATGCAGTAAATAAGTTAGGTGTTGTGAGGCATGATATATATTATTCAGAGATGAGATATGAGAGACAGCATCTGTGGCAGCATCCTCCATAGATAAGAAGCAGACAGTTTCAGGTCTCTTGATTAACTGTTGTTCCAAGATGTGAAGAGTGGTATGTGATGGGAGGGGGGGTAGACTAAAAGCTGGGCAATAAATACAGGAGTTCAGCCTTTGACTAGTGGTCCAAGATTTGAGATTTCCTTAATTAATGTAAAAAGACATAAATCCATGCAAGACATTTATTCCGGCTCTGAATGTGTCAAAGGTCAACATTAGTTTATATTCCCAGAGTTTTCTGATTCTTTGAGATTTGAAGTCACCTTTCAAAACTAGTATTTTCATGTCCATTATGGTGTGATCAGAGCCGCAGAAGTGTTTGGGCACAGGCAAATCTGTCCTTTCTTTTATTGTGTGGCGATGAGAGTTCATCCTAGTTCTGAGTTGTTGCCCTGTCTCACCTACATATAGATTCTTTTCAGTTCGCCATTAAAAGGTATCAACCACTGAGGACTCTCAGATTCAAATATGTATATACTGTACATTTCTTTAATAACCATTAAAATACCACTTCCATGCTTTTTTTTCACAAGTGGATGAGGCCAGGACAAGACCAGAATGAGGACAGGATGAAGACAGGACGAGAACAGGACGAGGACAGGATGGAGCCAGGATGAGACCAGGATGAGGACAGGCCGAGGACAGCATGGAGTCAAAATGGAGCCAGGATGAGACCAGGATGAGGATCGCGGCCCCTGTGACTGTGATTGTTATTCCCTATCCAATGTTGAATCTGGCAATCTTGGGGTTCTCTGGGAAATGCCAGGGACTCCACTAAATCTCTGCCACCCAGGACTTGTAAGAAGAAGCAATGATGGCGGCGCCGGCTTCAGACCACACAAGCTCTGGGTGATGCAGGTTTGTTGTGGAGGAGCTGCGGCTGTAGAACTTGTAAGAAGAAGCAATGATGGCAGCGCCGGCTTCAGACAACACAAGCTCTGGGTGATGCAGGCTTGTTATGGAGGAGCTGCGGCTGTAGAACTTGTAAGAAGAAGCAATGATGACGGTGCCGGCTTCAGACCACACAAGCTCTGGGTGATGCAGGTTTGTTATGGAGGAGCTGCGGCTGTAGAACTTTTAAGAAGAAGCAATGATGGCGGTGCCGGCTTCACACAACACAAGCTCTGGGTGATGCAGGTTTGTTATGGAGGAGCTGCGGCTGTAGAACTTGTAAGAAGAAGCAATGATGACGGCCCCGGCTTCAGACCACACAAGCCCTGGGTGATGCAGGTTTGTTATGGAGGAGCTGCGGCTGTAGAACTTGTAAGAAGAAGCAATGATGACGGCCCCGGCTTCAGACCACACAAGCTCTGGGTGATGCAGGCTTGTTATGGAGGAGCTGCGGCTCTAGAACTTGTAAGAAGAAGCAATGGTGACTGCGCCGGCTTCAGACAACACAAGCTCTGGGTGATGCAGGCTTGTTATGGAGGAGCTGCGGCTGTAGAACTTGTAAGAAGAAGCAATGGTGACGGCGCCGGCTTCAGACCACACAAGCTCTGGGTGGTGCAGGCTTGTTATGGAGGAGCTGCGGCTGTAGAACTTGTAAGAAGAAGCAATGATGACGGCGCCGGCTTCACGCAACACAAGCTCTGGGTGATGCAGGCTTGTTATGGAGGAGCTGCGGCTGTAGAACTTGTAAGAAGAAGCAATGATGACGGCGCCGGCTTCACGCAACACAAGCTCTGGGTGATGCAGGTTTGTTATGGAGGAGCTGCGGCTGTAGAACTTGTAAGAAGAAGCAATGGTGACTGCGCCGGCTTCAGACAACACAAGCTCTGGGTGAGGCAGGCTTGTTATGGAGGACCTGCGGCTGTAGAACTTGTAAGAAGAAGCAATGATGACGGCGCCGGCTTCAGACCACACAAGCTCTGGGTGATGCAGGTTATGGAGGAGCTGCGGCTGTAGAACTTGTAAGAAGAAGCAATGATGACGGCGCCGGCTTCAGACCACACAAGCTCTGGGTGATGCAGGCTTGTTATGGAGGAGCTGCGGCTGTAGAACTTGTAAGAAGAAGCAATGATGACGGCGCCGGCTTCACACAACACAAGCTCTGGGTGATGCAGGCTTGTTATGGAGGAGCTGCGGCTGTAGAACTTGTAAGAAGAAGCAATGGTGACGACGCCGGCTTCAGACCACACAAGCTCTGGGTGATGCAGGTTTGTTATGGAGGAGCCGCGGCTGTAGAACTTGTAAGAAGAAGCAATGGTGACGGCGCCGGCTTCAGACCACACAAGCTCTGGGTGATGCAGGCTTGTTATGGAGGAGCTGCGGCTGTAGAACTTGTAAGAAGAAGCAATGGTGACGGCGCCGGCTTCAAACAACACAAGCTCTGGGTGATGCAGGTTTGTTATGGAGGAGCCGCGGCTGTAGAACTTGTAAGAAGAAGCAATGGTGACGGCACCGGCTTCAGACCACACAAGCTCTGGGTGGTGCAGGTTTGTTATGGAGGATCTGCGGCTGTAGAACTTGTAAGAAGAAGCAATGATGACGGCGCCGGCTTCAGACCACACAAGCTCTGGGTGATGCAGGCTTGTTATGGAGGAGCTGCGGCTGTAGAACTTGTAAGAAGAAGCAATGATGACAGCGCCGGCTTCAGACAACACAAGCTCTGGGTGATGCAGGTTTGTTATGGAGGATCTGCGGCTGTAGAACTTGTAAGAAGAAGCAATGATGACGGCGCCGGCTTCAGACCACACAAGCTCTGGGTGATGCAGGCTTGTTATGGAGGAGCTGCGGCTGTAGAACTTGTAAGAAGAAGCAATGGTGACGGCGCCGGCTTCAGACCACACAAGCTCTGGGTGATGCAGGTTTGTTATGGAGGATCTGCGGCTGTAGAACTTGTAAGAAGAAGCAATGATGACGGCGCCGGCTTCATACAACACAAGCTCTGGGTGATGCAGGCTTGTTATGGAGGAGCTGCGGCTGTAGAACTTGTAAGAAGAAGCAATGATGATGGCGCCGGCTTCAGACAACACAAGCTCTGGGTGATGCAGGCTTGTTATGGAGGAGCTGCGGCTGTAGAACGTGTAAGAAGAAGCAATGGTGACGGCACCGGCTTCATACAACACAAGCTCTGGGTGATGCAGGCTTGTTATGGAGGAGCTGCGGCTGTAGAACTTGTAAGAAGAAGCAATGATGACGGCGCCGGCTTCACACAACACAAGCTCTGGGTGATGCAGGTTTGTTATGGAGGAGCCGCGGCTGTAGAACTTGTAAGAAGAAGCAATGATGACGGCGCCGGCTTCAGACAACACAAGCTCTGGGTGATGCAGGTTTGTTATGGAGGAGCTGCGGCTGTATAACGAGGCGCCGTTCACCGGAGCAGATTGTGATTCAGGATCCGCTGGTAGAACATTTACAGAGGACACAGAGGTCATAGAAATCATCTGAAGAAACCTGTGATTTTCCCTCTGGGGAATGAGGATGAGACCAGAATGAGGCTAAAACGAAGCCTAGATGAAGAGGATGGAGTCAGGACGAGGCACTCAAAGAGTTGTACTGACCTATCACCTTCGGCGCACTGCATGAAACACTGGCGCTGCCAGCAGGTCGCTTTTAGCTGCAGACTGACTGGAATGCCGGTGGCAACAGGTGAAGCCACTGGAAGGTGAGTTTAAGACAGGGTCAGGGGACTTACATATAAAGCAGCACACCAATGGCACAGGAAAAACAATGCTGGAGTGGTGCTTTAAAGAGGTTGTTCATGTTTTTTGCTTTCGAGACATAGCAAATCCGATCACAAACAAACCAAGAACATTCTCTAAATTGCATCGGTGTATGGATTGCCAGAGAATTTATGTTTCTTATATTAACAGATAGTCCATTACTTTATGTCGATTATGGGGCCCAAAAACACCTCAGGTCCAACTCAATTTGAGAACCTTTGTTCTCAGGGCGCTTCTACAAGGGGCCTTATATCTGATATTGTGACGGGGTGTGCGACAGAGCAGGAAGGGACACCAGGCTGATGATCAATCCAACGAGATTTATTGAACAGGGAAAATGGAACTGAGTCTGTAAGAAGTCCACAACCAAGGAGCAGTTCCTGGGGCGTCACCCGGCAATCCTGACACCAGGCTAACGGCAAGAAATAGTCCAGATAGAGTCCACTGGATCCAACCAAGGAAGGACACTGTACAATCCCACAGACACCAAGATCTCGCCTCAGCTAAGATCTCAGCCTCTTCCACCTCCGCATTTCAACTAACTGATCCTAAACATGAGTCTATTGTCCGGACTCCTGGGATCAGCCCATGTATAGGGGGGTTCACACCTACTATTGAATGGTTTGCTCCAGTCAGAAGATTCTAGTATCTTCTGGCTCCATTCTGTCTAGCAATTTGTATATTGGCCGGGTCCCCTGCGCAGAAGAGCAAATACACAATCTGCCAGCAGAAGTAGTACATGGGGGATGGACACAGGTCACATTACAATACATTAAATTGCATAGGATGCATGAAGACAGGACAGAGAAAAGTATACACCATTACAAATATATACACTCATTTTAATTCCCATAGCAGTTTGAGTTCCTTTAAACATGCCTACATGCTGAGATGGGAGACTTGGCTGGAAAGGGAGATTCCGTGTCAGATGTGGAGGGTTTAGGACATCAATTAACACGTTAACACTTTAAACAAAGAAAATCAGATAAAAATACTGATGACATTGTACCACACGCCTGAACTCCTGCATAGGTTTAAGTCGACAATACCAGATGTCTGCTGGAGGTGTGGTCAGAGCAAAGCCTCTTTGTACCATATATTCTGGTTCTGTCCATTGATCCTCGGCTTCTGGAGATCAGTTGAAGCACTGCAACTACCCAGTCTCTCCCTCTCTAACCTCCTCGTCCCCTTGGCTGGTAATCTAACTCCTTTTATGAACTTAAAGGATGCAGCTAAGAGAAAATAATTATTTGGACAGAAAAGCAATCCAGAGGTTCTTTGTTAGATAATTGAAAACACTTCAAGGTAAATGCCATACACCACATTAACATAATAATTCTGAAAATTATATTTTCAAAATCCATACGACATGGCCAATGCAAAACACCATGTTGCTTCACAGGGTAATGGCTGGAATCATACAAAATGGATTCCTGCTCACTAGAGAATTGCAGTGATGTTATGTTTCCTGTCTATCAAAAGGTTAATTCATGAGGGGGAACATGATGCTGAAGTTCTTCACCTTTGAGCTTCACGGCCAAAGATATGAGGGAAAAGAGAAATCTATGACTTACAGATATATGCATTCCCTAGGGACAGTCCATATATAAGGTCAGCAGATGGGAAGTCCATAATTTTATGGTGTGTTGATAAAAACCAAAACAACCATTTTCAAAGCATTCACAGATCTCAGGGAGACCAGTCCAAGAAAACACTGCGGGCAGCTGGCTAAAGCGCTCAACACAGGAAATTCCTAGGCGCATTGCCCCCTGGGAATTATGGATATGCAAATAGAGTCTGTGGAGCCTCGGTTAGGAGTCTCAAACTCCTACTCCACACTGATGAGGGGCAACACCTGAAACAGCTGTCTGTGGATGGATACCTGACCTTGGTATTACCTTGTCATATCTCTAAACTCGTAAAAGAGCTGGATATTGACTAAAAAGGCCACTTAATATGGTGGTTATGGTGTTCCACGCAAGGAGCCACCTCTTGGCTGGGTCTTTCCCTGGAGGGATATCCTGCTAGTCCTGTGTTTGAGACTCCTAACTGAGGCTCCACAGACTATATTTGCAAAAACAACCATTTTGGGAGTCTTTCAGACCAAGATAAAGGACACAACAAGACCTATGAGCTGTGAAGTTGAATCATTTTACTTTAAGGAGTTCCTTCCATCCCAAAGTGAGTGAGACAGGCAGAACAGAGGACATAAGCGGTCACTGAATACTGAGGATGGAAGAGATGGGTAGTCATCGAATACTGAGGATGGAGGAGATTGGTGGTCACTGAACACTGAGGATGGAGGAGATGAGCGGTCACCGAATACTGAGGATTGAGGAGACAGGTGGTCACCAAATACTGAGGATGGAGACGAGCGGTTACCAAATTCTGAGGATGGAGGAGACTTGCGGTCACCAAACAGTGAGGACGTGGAAGACGGGTGGTCACAAAATACTGGAGTACGGAGGAGACGGGCACTCACTGAATACGGAGGATGGAGGAGATGGCCAGTCACCAAAAACTAAGGATAGAGGCAAAGGACTGTCACTGAATACCGAAGATAAAGGCGACGGGCAGTCACTGAATACTAAGGACATAGGAGATGAGTAGTCACTAAATACTAAGGACAGTGCAGACGAGCGGTCACTGAACACTGAGGATGGAGTAACGGGCTGTCAAAGAATACTGAGGATGGGGAGACAGGCGGTGACAGAATACTGAGGAAAGAGGAGGTCATGAAAATATGAGGAAACATATTCCATTTTCTGTTAAGCAGTACAGCTAACCGACTCCCTCTCCACCCCAAAGTACTATGTTTCTACTTACTCTCTCTGTCTTCCTCCCCTATCAGGAATTTACGACCAGGTCAAATCATAAAACCTGAGCTAGGCTAAATGCTTCTTCTTTCCCACAAGACTGTCTTTGTTTGCCAGAAAACACACTTTACATCTAATTTAAAGGGAAACGGTCAGGTCGTTTTACCCCTCTAACCTATCGCTACCTGTCCCTGCACCTTCCTAGCTGTTCCCTTAACAATCTCTGTCTGGTCCAAAGGCGCCCTATAAAGATTGTGAAAAATAAGTTATATAGTTACATACAGTCTCCAGTCGGAGACTGGAAAGGCGGGCTCCGGAGCTCCATTCCTCCTCCTTGCTTGGTTTCCGCATGCCCCGCTGGGCATCATCTTATGTTCTTCTGTTCACCTCCCATTTTTTGAAGTTCCCGCCTCTTCTTCTCCTGTGATTTCCGGCCGGAATGTCATATCCAGCCCGGTGCATTGTGGGGCTGATCACGTGGTACGGGCCGGGCTGCGGTGCATGCGCAGTGCGCATATCATACCTCCTGCAAAATTCACGTTACCAAACGGGTTCCCGATCCACCTGAAAGAGATCGGTGGTGGCAGCATAATTTTCGTATTTATGTGATATTGTGGCCTGAGGGCGGCTGGATTGAACTAAATATACGTTCCAGCAGGAACTGATGGTATATATACACATCTTGTCACATTAGATAACATAAATTAGAGCAGCTGCGCTCCTTTGCTTATCCTCTGTCAATACCATGTTTGGCCAGCAGGATAAGAGGGCACCAGAGAGCTGCAGGCCTTAGGTTCGTGACAATTGGTGGCAGAGCAGTGGGATCATAGGACATTAGTGATCTGGTTTGAGCAATCATCCCTCTCACTAAAACCTTGCATGGTTCTTGAGAACCCTGCGCAAAACGTTTTGAATATCGAACTCCGTGTTTATTAGATCTGAGACAATACTGTATATGCAGCAGTTATACCCTTCCTCCTCTTCGTTTTTGTTTCCTATTTTTTTATGTTGAAATCATGGTTGTAGTTGGGGAATCCTGGTACAACCAGCAGAAAAAGGACACTCTTGCTGGAATATGTACAACCAAAGGCATTAACCCCCATTGGCAAAAACAGAGAACAAATGATCGCTGAACTGGTGCAACTAGAAGCAGAGCAAGCCTTCACCACAGCTCATCGGAAACGGGGGTCAGCCAAAGTACTGCTGCTGGAGTCCCACTTGTAGATGCACGCCACGTCAGCCACCAGGGCAGTTTGGACCCTTATCTGCAAATGGCTCTACAGCAACTCACAGCAGAGGACTATGAAGGACGGCTGAGACTAATTCAGCAATACCAGGAGGCTGCCGTGCGGCAAGCTGAGGCCCAAGCCCACCGACAGGCAGAGAGAACTGAACGGGAGGCTGCCAAACAGCAGGCCCAAGCCCAGCGAGAGGCCGAGCGAGCCGAGCAGAAGGCCGAGCGAGCCGAGTGGCAGGCCCAAGCTTAGAGAGACCATGAACTGAAGATGGCCCAACTTGGGATATCACCATCTACCTCACGGAATGGTGAAACCAACAAAACGACACCCTTTAAACCCCGGCCAGAGCATTTTCCTGTGATGGAAAAGGACGGGGACATAGACAACTATCTGAGGGGTATTGAAAAGACTTGCAGACGGTACCAGCTGCCGACCGACCAGTGGGCATGGTACTTAACCACAGGGCTGAGAGGCAAAGCTCTGGACGTGTTTGTGGCTCATCCTCAAGAGCTAGATGGGAAATATGAAGCCACTAAGCAGGCCCTAATACAGAGGTTCCAGCTGACTCCTGAGGTGTACCGTAAAAAGTACCGGAACCTCCAATGTGGTATACACGACAGCTACAGCGATGTGGTGCTTGGCTCAGAACCAACTTTGAGCAGTGGATCCAAGGAAGGACTGTCAGTGACCACCTTTGAGCAGTGGATCCAAGGACTGTCAGTGACCACCTTTGAGCAGTGGAGCCAAGGACTGTCAGTGACCACCTTTGAGCAGTGGATCCAAGGACTGTCAGTGACCACCTTTGAGCAGTGGATCCAAGGACTGTCAGTGACCACCTTTGAGCAGTGGATCCAAGGACTGTCAGTGACCACCTTTGAGCAGTGGATCCAAGGACTGTCAGTGACCACCTTTGAGCGGCCTGAAGGTGAAAGACTAGTTCCTACTTCTTTGTCTAGCTGAGGTGTGACAGTTTGTGATGGACCAGGAGCCAACAGATGCGGATAAAGCAGTGTAGATTGCAGACACTTACGAGACCAATTGAAAACTGGAGGTGCGGAAGCCAGTTGTTACCAGCTGGAAAGGGGGTAAGCCATCGACAACCATCCCTGCCTCTACCAGCGGCCCTGTCCCAGCTTCCAGCACCTGGCTTACACAAGTGCTTTAACTGTGGACAACCGGGACATGCGAGCATCGCCTGTCCAGAGAGGCAGAAGAACCCCCCCTTCCATCTGAGGCCCCAGGACCTAATGCAGCTCTTTTGTTTGTGGGGAGATATGGGTGAGAGTTCCCAGGAAAACTTGCAGTCGGTTACGGTGGGCAAACCCATCACTCAAGGACTCCAGCACAGAACAGACTCTCATCCGCCCCGAATGTGTACCCTTATGAACTCATCCCTGGAAAAACACTGACTGTCACCGGTATCGGGGGTGAGCGCCGATCTTTACCCATGGCCCGGGTTTATCTGGACTGGGGTGTGGGTAGAAAGTGGAGGGAGGTTGTTGTGACCAAGAATCTTCCCGCCAATGTGTTATTGGGAATAGGTTTGGGGCAGTTGGTTGCATAGTATGTCCTGATAACCCTCCCCGATCTGATATATCAGATATAGGAACACAGATATTATGCCTGTTAATAAAGTGAATTATGGTGTCAGGGAACTCAGTCATATCACTCTGCAGAGTGTTATTACTGAGGATCCCAAGAAAGTAGCAGAAATCAGCACTAGGGAGATGGAGGCAGGTGTGGCAGCCACAACAGCGGTGGTTGCATGCAGCTGGCCAGTGTCACAATGGACTGTGCCAAGGCCGGAGGTAGCTGCCCCATGGTAAGTGCTGATCCTGACACATCACAGCATGATGGACCTCATGGTAAAGGAGAGCTCAGCTACGTCACACCACAAGCTGGCATCGATGAGCATCCCCTCAGAGGTGTAAAATTGGTCGTTATGGTAGATCGTGGCAGGCATGAGGACCCCGAGGAATAAGTCACATGCATCTTGTCAGTGTCACAACGGACGGTGACAAGGCCGGTGGTATCTGCTCGATGGTAGGTGCTGGTCCTCAGGCATCACAGCATGATGGACCTCATGGTAGAGGAGAACGCAGTCAAGTCACACCATAAGTTGGCATCGCTGAGGGTCCCATCAATGTTGTAGAATTTTTTGCTATGGGAGATAGTCGCAGGCAAGGCAACAACAAGAGCGGTGGTTACGTTCCACCTGCCTGTGTCACAATGGACTGTGACATGGCGGGTGCCAGCTGCTCCATCATTAGCACTGATCCAGAGGGATCACTAGAAGAACAAAACATGTTTTCCCCAACCAGGCACGATGATGGGCACACAGTAGCCATAATCTGTCCGGATGATGGGAAAGATGCCCTCACTACCTGTCAGGGTGATGGAGAAGCAGCACCCATCACCTGTCAGAGGAGTGAGAGAACGTATTCCACAGTCGGCCTAGACGATGGGGAGATCATCATCTATGAGACTGATTGGAACACTGCTCTCCCTGCCGTTCAGGACCATGGGAAGCATCCGGAAGCATGTCTTGTCCGGATGGGAGAGTGGTGCGCTTGGTCTGTCAGGGAGATGGGAGACCAACCACCATCACCTGTCAGAAAAGCAGAATGGCAGTTCCCGCAGTCTGTCAAGTTAAAGGATAGTTTGGTCCACAGCTTGTGAGGATGATGGGAAAGCTATGTCCCTGGACAATCAGGCCAATCCAAAGGTGTCATTGTTCTACAGAGAGACAGCCTACCCCGGCGTTGTCACCTGCAGCCTGCGTACTGGGAATGCAGGCCTTGCACTGCATTCTTGTTCCTCAACATGTAGAAGGATAACCGAGCCAACTGCTGACCCAGAACAGGTCAAGGAAAGTTCCTGTGAAGTTGGGGTTTCCGCGACCCTTCGGGTACCTTTACACACGGCTACATTTGTAGCTTGTCACCAGGTAACTTACTGGTTGCAGTGAAATCATGGATTCATGGTTCTATCTTGTTGCTGTGTACAAATGGAACCATGTATCCATGATTTCACTGCAACCAGTAAGTTACCTGGTGACAAGCTACAAATGTAGCCGTGTGTAAAGGTACCCTTCTGGCTAACTCTAGCTAGCGGTTTCGGACTGTCATACTAGCAAATGACAGTCCTGAGGTGCGGAAAGGCCTCGCAGAGATCCCCATCTCTGAGCCCGAATCGGAGAAGGTCTAGTGGGATCCCTACTCATTATAATGGATAATGAGCGAGTATAAATACGCTTATTAGTACTTTTACAGACAGCATTTAGCAGACAAAAGGATTGTGAGAATGGTGATAGGATGGTGCAGGGACATGTTTTTATAGGTTAGGCGGCTTTTTGGAGGTGACAGGATCCCTTTAATCTGCTGTTGCTTTTGTCCATTTTCTAAAAAGACGTTTTGCCCAACTCAAAGCAGCAGTACTCCAAAACATGCTACTGCCTGCTACTAACCCCACAGCAGTGCAATTAATCCATTGGTGCTTCTGTCCACATTCTAAAAAGGTGACTTGCCCAACTCAAAGCAGCAGTACTCCAAACATTTGCTACCAAGCACGCACCAGGCCACGTTACCCGCTGTTTTTGGGGTGACATTCAGGTATGATTATGCCACCAAAAGTTCACAAATTATTACAGTCCTATAGTGCCTGTAAAATCTTAAGCAGTACTACTACCATGTAATGCTGTTTGGCAGAAACCACGCACTATTCATTATTCCCTCTGTGAGTTTTGAGGTCATATTTTGCTAGACACCACAAGTATATATGATAGACATTCACTGTCCAATGCTAAATGTTTGTTGTGTATATGCAACTGCAGGTTGTGTGCAGGTGGCATCAGAGCCTGCTTCCAGGACAACATATTGGGAGGCAGGAAACACAGGGGAAGCGGCAGTGGTTTCGCGGTCATAGTTTTGTTTGTACGCGTTCCAGGAACTGAGTGAGGGGCTGCGTATGTCAGCTGTATTTTGAGAATGCCAACAGAGGTCTTCTGTTGAATTAACTTTTTTTGTGGTGAATTGATGCCACTTTGGTGCAATGTGGTTACGCTTTTTTCAAATTTAGACATTTCTTGTGTTGGGTGTTTTGTGATTTTAGCTAGGCTCTCTGACCACCATGCCTACACCTGTTACTCATCTGCATATTCATAATAAATGTTGAAGCTCTGGTTTGTCCATACCAGTATCATTACAACATTGGTTTGAATGTGGTTCAGTATTTCATTGACCTTTTTACCGATATAGTGGGCGAACATATGCCCGTTCAGCAAAACAAACTCAAAATTTACAAGGTTTGGTCATCTGTAGTTCACATCATTTTTAAAAGTTAGAGTGAACCTGTCACCTAGATAAAGTCCCCAGGCCATCACTACCTGTCCCTGCACCTTCCTATTACTACTCTAACTATCCCTTTCTGTGCTAAATGTGTGTTGTGAGTGTTTAATAAAATGTATTTATATCTTACTGGGGCACATGTTAATGAACTGGGGGGCGATTGTTGCTAGCTGCCCTGGGCGTCCTCTTTTATCCCTCTAGCCGCCTCCTGCAGTCTTTTTCATGCCCCAATGGGCGTGATATTGAAATCAAATTGTGCACCCCAAGCCCTACTCGCTCTTCTTGGCTGTGTAGTCTTCCTGTGGTATGATGCCAAACGTGTCATTTCCGGAACTGCGGGGCCCATAGAAACCCGATGATTACCTTGGCAGCGCTGCTATGGAACAATGCCCATCCTCTCCTCACTCTGCCTCACCTCCACCTCCTCCTCCCCAGCCCATCCAAGCTGGTTTTGTGAGTACCCTCTGTGGAAGTGGGAATCCACTTGATGAGGGCATTCCCAACTGTATAAAGGAGGGCCCTCCCAAATGAATAGAGGAGACAACAAGGTCCGTAGAAGGGGCAGGTGCTCCGAAACGGAATCCGTCACCTGTGTGTCTCCTCACTCCCTCCCCCATTGCAGAGAAACCATGTAAAGAGGACTCTGAAATAAAAAAGGAAAAAGCTCTGCTCGGTGAGTGCCGTATTTTTTTCTTATCCATTGATATTGCTGTCTAATAAGCGTGCACCCGGGCACATGAACCTGCTTTACTCGCACCCTTACATGTGTAAGTAGCACCGGTCCCTGTAGCACAGCAGTGCCCAGTATATATCTGCAAAACCTTTTACCATTGACTTTGTTTATGCTGTGTGATTTTTAAGGCAGTGGTTTCACCCCCCAAAAGTGTAGAGGAGGGCCCTCCCAAGTGTATAGAGGGCCCTCCAAAATGAACAGAGTAGGGCCCTCCCAAACATATGGTTTGCAGACTCTGGGCGGACTGGCCCAGGTGGCAGGGGGGCAAGTGCCCGTGGGCTGGTGGTATAGCCCACATTTACCATACCATACCATAGAGGAGAGACTGTCCAAATGTATAAAGGAGGGACCGCCCAAATGTATAGAGGAGGGACTGCCCAAATGTATAGAGGAGGGACTGCCCAAATGTATAGAGGAGGGACTGCCCAAATGTATAGAGGAGGGACTGCCCAAATGTATAGAGGAGGGACTGCTCAAATGTATAGAGGAGGGACTACTCAAATGTATAGAGGAGGGACTGCCCAAATGTATAGAGGAGGGACTGCCCAAATGTATAG